>CM054147.1:12363925-12648925 GCA_028751875.1 Rapana venosa
GTTCATGTTGACTCAGGAATTATTCTGTGTTAAGATGTGTAATGCGGATGTCATCATCTCAGGTCCCCACCCACTCCCACCCCCCTTCTCCTGCTACCCCCTCTTTTTCCTGTAAGGTTTGATGTGTGTTCTTGTTGTAGTTTCTTTTGGTGTATCTGTTTTATTATACCTTTTTATAAAGCCAGGCAGTCAGTTGAACTTTGTTATTGTATTTGGGAGGGGGTGTTAAAGAAAACATGAAAACTATAGTACGAAACAACTTCTTTCGGGTTTTTTTATGTTTAAAAACATACCCCCACCCCCAAAATGAACGTTTCAACACTTGGAGGCTTAGACAAGGGGTAAAAAGCGTCAGTGATTTTGACAGCATTAGAGTCTTATGAAAAAAAGTTGAATTTCTCTAAAGAAAACATAAAATTTTCCTCAATCCTGGGATAAAAGCAAATCATTCCTTCTTTCAACTGTTTTTCACCCTTGTTCTTTATCCTCCTCTACAGCTCCCACAGAGGAGGTGAACAATGACAAATCGTCCTTCATTGGTCAAGAGCTCAGCAAGAGTGACAGGCCGGAGCTCACCAGTGCCAGCGTCGTCATCTCTGGAGGTGAGTGAGGATTGTCTGCAGCTGGTGCGAAGTGATCAGCAATAAGACAGTTGATGTATTATGGCATTTTGATGTGTGTTAATTTGGTGGGTGTTTTTTGTTCTCTAAGTTGAAAGTGTTTGACATTTGAGGGAATTGCTGTTTGTTAAGTTTGATGATGAAGTGAGAGTTCATGTTAAGTTTTGGAGTTGAACGGGCTGAGAACACTGGTATGGCTGGCCCTTATGGTTGTGAGGGATGTTATACTTTTTGACTTGCATTAAAGCTTGTAGCAGTTTTAACTTGAGGATACAGTAAAAGTTGCAAGGAGACAAGTAGCTCAGTAATTAAGGATTGAACTTTTAATCTAGGTCTTTGCCGTGGGGATGCGTTAGGAATTCCCTCTTCTCTGTTCCCCCTCTTTGCCTCTGCCTTGTTCCTTTTCTTCTCGTCACCCCATTCTTGTCTATTTTTTGCCTTCTTGGTCCATTCTTCTGCCTTTTTTTCCCAGAAAGACTTAACAGATATTTTACAACCTCCCTGCACACCTTAAATGTAAACAGCAGTTTCCAGAGGTCCCATAATAACTTTGAACAAAAATTTCTCTTCAACCATGGGTTAGCAGGTCTGCATACAAGGAAGAAATCAGTAGATCTTTAGTCCATGAATGTAACTGGAACCTTGTTTATTTGCAGGTGTGTATTTGTGGTTTGGGGGGTTTGTTTTTTACTTGTTGGATCTTGGTGGTTACTTTTTTGTTGGGGCAGTGGGTAAGGTGGGCTGGAGGGGGGTTGGGTGTTTTTTAGGGGAGTTTATTTTTCTTTCCTTTTTTTTCTTTCAACAAAATTTACTCTGCTGTTGATGTGACAGGCCGTGGAATGAAAAATGGGGAGAATTTCCAACTGCTGTACACACTGGCTGACAAGGTCGGGGCTGCAGTGGGGGCCTCCCGTGCTGCAGTGGACGCTGGTTTTGTGCCCAACGACATGCAAGTGGGACAGACTGGCAAGATTGTGGCTCCAGTAAGTTGCAGGCTATTTCTGAAAAGAGTGCCACGCTGGGCCTGACTTGTCAGGTGCTTAACGGCAGCGTATCACATTTTTGCTCGTATGACAGGCAACTATAATGGTTGTCTGAGCGTTCAAAGGAGAAGGAGTGTGTGTAGAGGCATTTGGATCCAGTTTGTGGTTTTCTTTGATGACGGGATTATGGGATGATGTTTCATTGACCTGCACTGAACAATTCTGTAATGACTAGTTAAAAAATAGTGCCGGTACAGTTTCTTAAAGGTGGGGTTGTGTTTCATCCCTAATAATCACAGGGACTTTACCCAAGCTCAAAGTGCTTATCACAGTTCACAACGTGTGTGCAAATAGTACATCGCATAATGTTTGCAAGGAAAAATAACTAGACTCTTTAACACCTGAATCAAACTTTGCCTTCAAAGTCGAGTGGGAAGCTGACTGATCTTACTTCATACCTGAGTGTCAGTAGACCGTAAGTAAACACTAACAGAGAAACTTTGTGTTCCAGTGCTCCTTTGCCATAATCAGTGTGTATCAAAGCCTTGCGGCATGTTGCAATAGAACTTAATTTTTATATTTTAGCAGCCTGAGCGATCAGAATATTGGACAGTGTGGTGACAGTAAAGAGGGTTAAAAAAACCAAACTGTATGCAATTTGTCATCAAGTTATTGCACAGTAAGTGGAGCTAGACATGGGGCCTCTACCAGAGCAAACTCTTACAATATGTTCACAGGTTTACCTGTAAACAGCATGTTGTGTCCTTTGTGAGAAACTGGGTCACCCCATCACTATGGATTTTTTTTTTTTTTTTTTTTTTTGCTGCCTCATCTTCTGACGACCCCCGTCCCACCGCTCCCACACCGCTCATCTCCATCTCCCCGCCACAGCCACACCCACATTCACTGTGTCTCATCCTCAGGGTCGGAAGTCCACAGGGAGCCCATCACTATCAGGCCGCCGTGGGGCCACCAGCCAGAGGGGTCCTGCACTGCTGCTGGGTCACTTTGGTGGTGTTCAGTGGTGCCTGTTCTGAGCTAACATACGCAGGACACCACCTACTAAGCCCCCTACTAACGACAGTATTAGCTCAGTCGCGGAGCCAGACTGAGTGAGTTGCCCACCCGAGGTGGCAACCACCACAACATCCCTCCAACGACCGTCCCCCGTGAACCTCCAACCCCAAAGGCTTTGACACAAACTCACCACAGGCACAGAAGTGTATGGGCAAACCGAATCTGAGGTCACCATGAGACCAGAGAAACCGGGACCACCGAATCAGAGGCTTTTTTTTTTTAATGCATGATGATCAATGACAATGAGGATGACGTAATGATGCTGCTGTGGAAGTGCATATGCTTTGAGACTACTTGACAGGGTTGTACTCTACGCTTACTATCATAATATATCCCGGCGTCAACCGGGCCCGAGAGATACAGACACCTGCAGTGCTGGTCAGGTAATTTGAGCAACACTCTCAAACTCGCATCCGTTAAGTGGATGAAGCTCGACTGTGTGGTCCCAGTCTTCCCACTGAGCCCACAGCACACTCACTCTGGGTAGGAGCCAGCCGGAGTCCGAAAAATCCCTATGACTCTTATGGGAATCGAACCCGCGACCTTCCAGTCCGTAACCCAAGGCGCTAACCACTGCGCCATGGCGGCTGGTATCACTATGAATTTTAGCTTGTATTGGGTGTATGCTTCTGTTGACAGCGGGGGGGTGGGGTGGGGGGGGGGGGGGGGGGAGGGGTGGGTGTTCAAGTTACAGTAGTGTTATAAAGAAGACTAATAAGTAGATTTTTTTCTTAATGGGGCATGAATTTTTTACTTGGCAGCAAACTCATTAATGGTGTGTATAATAATGCTTTAATTTTTATCTGTATATAACTGCAAAACTCGGGTGCAAAACAAACACGCTGATGGTGAATATTGTGTGAGGGGAAATCAAGATGCTTATCAGACTCAGTGATGTGCATACATGTTTTTGTCTAGGATCTGTATGTGGCTGTGGGAATCTCCGGGGCTATCCAACATTTGGCAGGAATGAAGGACAGTAAAGTCATCGTGGCCATCAACAAAGATCCAGAGGCTCCCATCTTCCAGGTGGCTGACTTTGGCCTTGTGCAGGACCTGTTCAAGGTAAGCGGAACTTCTCTTGCCACATTTCAGTTTCTCTTGAGGATGTGTGAGTCTCAGAAGATTATGAGCAGACTCTGAACTTGCCACCTCCCCCAGTGGGGATGCCAGGGCCTCTTCCAGTATAAACAGCATCCCCACCTTCTGGAAATTCTGTGCTAGAAATTTCCATGTGTCTACCTCTCTGTTTGTTTCTGTATTTATCCTTATCTGTCTTTCTTTGTCAAGCGCTTTGATTTCTTTTTGCAAGATATAGCGCTATATAAATTCCATTTATTATTATCAGCTAGCTCCGAAGCACACATGAAATTTTTGTGTATTTAACTGCCTGCCCCCCCTCCCCTCTCCCCCCAATACACATACACCACCACCACCACCACTATTTAGGTAGTCGCATTCGGACATCGGAGATGGTGTCTAAACACGACGCCTGTGTGCATGCACATTTTAAATTGTGTCATCCATTGCTACCGGCACAACATGGCCTACCCATCTAAAAGGTGGAATGGGTTTTTAACGTATGTGCACATGCATTCACACATGAGGCCTCAGTTCATAGTCTCAGCCAAAAGACTTTGACATTCAGTTCAATATTCTCATCAAACTGGGAAGAAGGCAGGTAAACACCTCTATCCTGCCACCTTCCCTCTTGTTTACTCTGTATTTTGGTGTATGTTTGATATTAATTGCTTGATTGTATTGCTAGTGCTGAGGAAGATTTTTATCAGCTGGGCAGGTGAACATCTCTATCCTGACGCCTTCCCTCTTGTTTACACCGTATTTTGGTGTATGTTTGATATTAATTGCTTGATTGTATTGGTAGTGCTGAGGAAGATTTTTATCAGCCTTCTTTTTCCCCCTTTGTTTCAGGCCATTCCAGAGATGACAGACCTGGTAGAGAAGAAGTGATAGCTACCATACTTTGATTAATGTGTTAAGAGAATTTGTGAACAAGGAGTGATGAGGAAGCTGAATTGAACTCTTGTGTAATTATGTCTAGACTCCTTACAAACCAGCAGTGGATTTGGAGATGATTATATTTATGAAGCTTTGACACATTGTGTTTACGAAGGTCTTGTTGAGGATCTTTTGTTGTTGTTGTTTTTTTTAGATTGCACATAATGATTGAATGAGGCCATTTTTATTTCAAAATTATTCCGTTGATTTGAAGCAGTATGCAGCAAAAATAACTTGTATTCTGACAAAAGGGATGAGACAAACCCACACAAAATTTAAACTTTGGGCTGGAACACTTTTGTGAATTTGGGGTTATCTAATTGCATGCCTTTGACAAAAAGCACTTATATGAGACAACAAAGTTATATTGTGTTGTGTTGATAAATGCTCAACAATCAGATTGCAGTTAGTTTGTGTCCTGTTGACTAGAAGAAATCATGTGTTGACATTTTGCTCCCCAGGCTTTTGTACATGAGATCTTTTGCCTGGATTGAGCAGGGTATGAATTAGTCACAAGTATACTAAATATAGTATTGACTGTATTATGTCAGATTCGTGAAACAGAACGTATGAATGAAAGTCTAGGTTGGTATACAGTTGATAATAAAATGTCTGATCCTGTGTACATTTTTGTTTGTGGGTTGTTAGTAAGCATAGATAAATGAGAGAGGAATGTGGAGTTAGGCTGTTCATAGTGTTTTAAAAGTATTTCAAGAAAGTTAAATATGTCAGGCAACACTGCTGTCACTTCTATTTCTTTAACACCCCACACCTAAACCCCATGCTTTTTGTGGGGGGTGGGAGCGGAATCCTACTTGTTTTTTGTTGGGGGGAGGAGGGGGTGTTTAAGGAAATGTATATGTATGTTGATAGGTAGAATTCTTTAGAAATAAAATCTACTTAAGATTTCAAGCAAAAATTTTCATATTCATAAAAAGGTAACTATATTTGTTTTCTTTACCTTGGCTAGAGCTTTGAGGTTCATATTGCCCTGGTGAGATTTTTCTGTATCCTACCGTGTGGTTTTTTCCTACACTATATAGGTAGCTGCATTCCAACTTCAGGGATGGTGTCTAAAAATGACACCTATGCAGTGTCGATTCTAGGGTGCGCACTTGCGGGATTTCCGCATTTTTTTCAAAACTTCCGCAAAATGATGCAGGCAGTGCACCCTAACAGACGCCAAAAAGCCTGGATAGCACGTATTTGTACAAGCAGTGTGCCATGGCAACTGCCGTTTGTATAATCTCTAAATATTAAGCACTAGGCCTTCTTTTGCTGAAGTTTTCCATCGATGCTTCTGATTGGCTTAGCGCCTCACTTTTGACCAATCACAGAAACTGTAGTTCATCCTTTTTAATTCCACTGTACCACAGTTCATGCTGCGCTCATTACATTGATACCCCAGGGACGGCAATATTTTCTGAATAGGCGTAGCCCCTACAAGTGATCATGCTAATAAAGCCGGCTCCTCCTACTCTCTTGCCCTCTTCGTTTATGTCATCTTACAAGATTCAGCGCTATATAAATTCCATATATTATTATTATTACTATCTTCCAAGAGGCTGTGTAGTTCAGAAACAGGAAATGGGATGGGGACAGAGATCGTTGAGGAGATAGCAGACGCCTGCCCAGCAGGTTTGGAGCTGGTAGATCTGGCTAGACAAGTGGCCCTGGCTTAAGAAACAGTGATCATGGCGTGCAGTAGGCTATGGGCTGTGATTCAAACATGGAAAGAACAATGCCTTCACTAAAGGATGATGCGCTAATTACAAAACAGCTCTTTGAGCATGACACAATCACCTCACCAGGAGGCTGTACAAGATAAAAATCTTCAAAAAGACTTCAAACAGGCGACTCTCTGTCTCTGTACGATCTGGGGAGAAAATAAGACTTTGATAATCTCTCTGAATGTAGAAATACAATTTTGATCTCTCTCTCTCTCTCCCTCTTTCTCTCTCTCTCTCAATGTATGATCTGGAGGGGAAAAGCAGGACATTGGTATTGGCTTTAACCTCTCATCTAGATCAATCTGAATGTGGAAATACAAATTTGACGCCTCTCTCTCATTGTACAATTTGGGGGGGAGGGGGGTAACCAAGACTTTGGTATTGGCTTCCTCTCATCTAGATCTACCTATCTGAATGTGGAAATACTATTGTCATCTCTCTCTCTTTCATCTCTCCCTCTATCACAGACACACACACAATCTACCACTGGGGTAGGGGATTTTTATATTGGCTGTCATATCTCTCTCCCTAACCCCCCCCCCTTCCTCTCTCTCTCTGTATGATGGGGGGGGGGGGGGGGGGGGGGGGGTGGAAAAGACAGATATTGGGTTTTATTTGTCTTCTCATCTAGATCTATTTCTCCAACTGTGGAAATACAAATCTGACTTTGACCTCTCTCTCTCCCCCCCCCCCCCCTCTCCCCCACTCCCCCCTCCAAATCTGACTTTGACCTCTCTCTCCTCCCCCCCCCTCTTCTCTTTCTCTCCTCTCTCTCCCTCTATCTCAACCCTCCACCCTCTCCCTCCTCTCTCTCAGTGTATGATGTGGGGGGAAAAGACTTAGATATTGGGTTTCACCTTTCTTCTCATCTAGATCTATTTCTCCAACTCTGGAAATACAAATCTGACTTTGACCTCTCTCCCCCTATCCCCTCCACCCTTGCTCTCTCTCTCTGTCATGAGTGCTTACTACAGATTAACTGCTACACTTGTGGTGGATATTATTTTAATCCTTTCTGTCTACGTATCTGCCTGTTTGTTTTGTTTCTCTTCCTTGAAAAATAGCAGAAACTAGGAGTACAGTGGGTACTATAAGCAAATACTACTTGTCCCCATTTTACGAGGAGGGAGGGGGGGCAAATGCCCCTTTTTCTTTCATTTTAGGGAGGGGGCCCTTGGGCCCCTTTTTATGAAATCCTAGAATCAACACTGCCTATGTGTATGCATTTTTGAAATTTTGTCATCTGTTCCTATCCGCACAAAATGGCTAACTTTTCCTAAAGGCAAAACAGGTTTTTAACATTGTGCAAGTTGTTCTGCATGATTTGTACCCAGTTTGTTATATCTCATCCAAAAAGTAGTTCTTTCGGCAGAAGGCCATAAGCCAGAGCTTATCCCGGTTTCTGTAGGTTAAGCGAACTGATGGTTTTCACACTGTGACAGGACCTAGTCTGTCCCAATACTTCCCCAGAGCTGGTACCCATGTACACCTGGTAGTAAAGTATGTTCTTTCGAGCCAGAAGGCCCATAGAGCCGGAGCTTATCCCGGTTTCTGTAGCGTTAAGCGAACTGATGGTTTTTCACCACCCCTGTGACAGGACGCTAGTCTGTCGCCAGATACTTCCCCAGCAGAGCTGGTACCCACTTGTACACCTGGGTGGAGTGAGGAAAATAGGAGTAAAGTGTCTTTCCCAAGGACACAACACCGAGCCGAGCGGGGTACACCTGGGTGGAGTGAGGAAAATAGGAGTAAAGTGTCTTTCCCAAGGACACAACACCGAGCCGAGCGGGGATCGAACCCGTGACCTCTGGATCACGAGTTGACCGCCTAAACCACTCGACCACGGTGCCTCAATTGAACCCAGAACCTCATGGTTAACTTGTTGGGCAGATGAAAGTCTAAAGACTCGTGTGCTTTTGTACCAAAGCGCACGTAAAAGAACCCATAGCAATTGCAATGTCAAAAAGAGTAGGGGCAGTGTCCCGGTTGGTATGGTCAAAATTGTTAGGCTCTGTTCCCTGATCCTTTGTGCTGAAACTGTGAAAGAAATAAACATACAATTCACGCACACACTGCATACTGACATGCGTACGCACTGCACAGACTATATATATATATATCAGTTGTAAATTCGAGTATCTATTCCCTTATGTGTATAACTCTGCAGAGGTATGACAGAGGATGATTTGTACCTCAGCTGTCTCCAGACGTAATGATCAGTGTATCCAGACGTAATCAAGATCAGTGTATCCAGACGTAATCAAGGTCAGCGTATCCAGACGTAATCAAGTTCAGTGAATCCAGAGATAATCATCAAGATCAGTGTATCCAGGCGTAATCAAGATCAGTGTATTCAGAGATAATCAAGATCAGTGTATCCAGGCATAATCAAGATCAGTGTATCCAGGCATAATCAAGATCGGTGTATCCAGGCATAATCAAGATCGGTGTATTCAGACGTTATCAAGATCAGTGTATCCAGAGATAATCAAGATCATTGTATCCAGATGTAATCAAGATCAGTGTATCCACTTCCGACAGAAAGTCTATTTGTGAACTGCAGCGCCATACATCAGTTGCTTCGGTTTTCAAGCTGAGATAGACAGCGGCTTGATGCCCAGTGCTGTGCGGAGAACATAGTTAGCTGCAATCTCACTCACTCACTCACTCACTCATCCCTTGGTCGGGACAACCGTTGGGGTACCCGCACGGACGCTGCAAGTGGACCGCCAAATGGTTCTGTCCTGGGCTGTTTTCAGGAGGCTTGGTACAGCAATCTCACAGAAAGGAAACAATGACAACTGGACCTTCAATTGTTGCTGAATACTCCAAGTAAGGTAGTTATAGTATCACAACAACAAAAAGAAAAGAAAAAAGGGTGGCGCAGCTCTTGTGGCGACGCGCTCTCCCCGGGGAGAGCAGTCCGAATTTCACATAGAGAAATCTCATGACTTCAAGTGGTATAAAATATAAAATAAAAATTCTTTTTAAATAACCTTCCTGCCACCTTCCTTTTTGATATCTATCAATTTTCTATTACTGCATTTATAGGAAAACACAAAGTTACACCGTTTCTCTTTTTTTCAGTAATTTATCTCCCTTTTCTTACATTTCAGCATGAATATGTTGATGAGCTGCGTGTGTTCAATGAGACTAGATGGGCAATTTATATAGTATCAAAAGAGAAAAAGTCCAATAAATTTCATAATCAGAACAAGTGTCCACAAGAAAACAACAAATCAAAGAGCAAATAACTTGTTTCCTGAAATGGCCCTTTTATTTACAAGACAGCTAGTTACAAGCATGATGAAAACCCACAGAAGTTCAATTCATGTCTTGTAAAGCAATTCAGCACAAGAAAAAAAAACTTGGAGCAAACTCGCAGCAAACAGCAATATATTCACAAATCAATTCAAACTTGCAGGTTATCTTATTCATTCAAAAGCAAAGAAAAGCATATTCTCCTCATCCTATTTCACCTCCTACACGTACACATTTTAACATGGTTTTCTTAGCAAAACTGTTACAATATTAGTACAGGCCAACACAGTTCCAAAATAAAACTCAAGGAACCAACCACCTTGAAGCAATGATTAGCACATTGCAGTCCTGATTGAGAAGTGGGTTTGAGATCTGTAAGGCGAGTATATGTGACACATTCCTACAAAAGGTACATGGAGAGTCATCCTTCAATCTTGATAATTATTATCTATAAAAAATTTGTAAACAGGGAAAAAAGCCTTCCAAGTGGTAGATATGTCTTCTCTTTTTTCAGACCAACATTATTCAGTTTTAAACTTAAATCATTTCTAAGGTGGTCATTTGGAGAAAATGGCCATCTTGGTTCACTATGGACGAAATGTCTGCATTTGCAACATGTGGAAGACGATTCCATTGCAGGCTGACTGCAGATGACATCAAGGATAAGCTTGTTTGTGAGAGCTTGCTGACCCGCCATACTCTAATGGGGCTTTTCAACAAAAACAAATGGCCAAAACAGCACACACACTCACACTTCCAAACTCACCACCAACAACAAAGTCTGTAGCTGGAAACAACTGTAGACATATTACATAAATTAATGGGAAAAAATCTTTATATGCCAATTGGCGTTGAAACCTTTTGCGATATAATTCTCAAATGCTGAATGAATCTAAAATGGGGGAGGAGGTGACAACACTTCTAGCCTGCTGGCACAAACCATCTCAGCAAACTAATGCACCTTTTGTCAACAGGTATCATCACATAATTATTTGAACCTGGTGAGCAAGAGCTTCAATGGGATGACCAAGAAGTTAAACACTGTACCATCCACTTCATGGATGCCACATCACCTAAATAAATTAGTACCAAGCCTGACAAGACCTAGCATCACTGTCCTTAACATAAATCACTCAATAATGAAAAATCTCATTTTGAGTGGCCTACAGTGCCCTGGTCTTATTTCAGTTTTCTCCTCCTCTTCCAAACCTCAAGCTGATTTATCAAAAGTCCAAAAATCTGTAATTCTTCTGGAATTGCCCTTTAGGCTATGATGGAAAAAGTGATACCACCTTGGAATAGGTATTTCCTTTAGCCTGGCTCTTTTAATATTCATGTAATTGTCAGTTTGGTGCTTAGCAGGTAGTATTCTGTATATGGGACAGAGAACTCAGTGGTTAGAGCACTCACTCTCCACAAGTTATGCTTAAGCAGTGTTAAGTGTGGTAGCCTAGTGGACAGGTGACTGTTCGTTTGCCTTGGCTTCAGTACATCCCCCAGCTGTAAATGGGTACCTTCCCTCTTTAGGGACAGGGGAGTCTTTGGGGACAGGGGAAGTAAAGCAGCAAGGAAGAGGAAATGGGTGTCGCCCTCAATATGCTGGCCCCTAGAGAAGCTGACGTCTCTGACACCTTGATCATCAATGACTGCACAACCTAGGTTATGGGACCAAAATATGTAAGTTAAATCAGACTTGAATAACTGACGCCACCAAAGTGACGCAGCAGCAGTTCACGTCTTTTTAGTTGGAAGTCTCATGACAACCAAATGCTGTTGGTGTCCCCCAGCCTCTTGGTGTTTGAGGGATGTGACAAAATGACTCAGGGTATGGCTGTGTGCGGAGCAAGTGACGTGAGCAATGTTAGAGTAGCAGCACTGGGTCATCTGGAGACCTCAGGGAAGAAATTACAATGGGACAATTCCAATCAGGACTAAACTCTAACCACATCTTTATCAAACAGGCATGAGCTGTAACAACACATGCAAACCAAGAAAAAGGCAAAAACCAACTGCCAACTATATGAACATTCTTCAGGAAGTAATATTTAACAATCATAACCCACGCTCTTTCTCAGAAACAAATAATAATCTGAAGCGAGAATTTCTCAAAATCAATATTATCAGTACATAATGTGTTCAATCATGATATATAATTCAGTCATGGTATGTACAGACCTGAATACAATACAAAACTCATTCCTAACAAAAATAGCTTTTTGGTCAATCCTGCAAACCATAGAAAAGAAATAAAACAGCAATCAGCAACACACACAAAAATGCTTATCAACAACTATTTTGTTAATCAAAGAAAACTATTTCATTGAAAAAAATCAGAGAAAGAAAAAAAAAGGTCTACAGCAAAGACCAAGACACCAAAGACAAATCTAAGAATTTTTAATGACAAAATTTCCCAAAGGGCATTTATTACAATACAGCAATAATTAGTGTAATATAATACAGAATTTCATCCTGTAAACACTCACAATAGTGTCACAAAAAGGTATTATATTAATAATCTTGTATTGTGTGAGTCAAGAATGAAGACAACACACCTACACGTCATGTACTGCGATCAATTTCTATATCACATAACTATTGTATTAACTTACAGCCACAGCAATATTCTCTGCATGAAATTAGGGCATTGTCATAAGTGATGTGCAAGTTATTTGTCTTCATGTAGCCATATTTGTTTTATATGACAGTGGCTCTTTTCTACAACATTTGCCAGAACAGCCCTCTTGTTGCTGTGGGTTATTTAATAAACTGTGTTAGATGTAAGTTGCACATGGGACCTCAGTTTACTGCCTCATCTGGAGGACTAGCACCCAAACAAGGGGGGGGGGGGGGGTCAGTGAAAAGGAAAAGACTCTGGCTTCAGACAGGACCAAACCTGCAATCTCTCACTTTTAGATTGGCATTTTACCGCTTAACCACCTATTATCCTGTACTGAGTTTACCTTTTCTTTTTTCTTTGCAGGAGGAGGAGGGGATTTTTTATGTACATGTCATTGTATACCTAATAGTTCACAGCCATTCTTTGTTTCCATTTTGACAGAAATGTTTGTCTTCGAATTTGCTAATAAGTCAAACATTTCTTCAACCAATGCACTGCTTGTCTGAAAAGTTTCTTTTTTCCCTGAAAGTAGATCGATCAATAGAGAGAGACAGAGAGAGAGAGAGAGAGAGTTACAAACAATTTTATGTCATTTTTGCAGATAAATCTGAAGTACTCAATACTGACTTCACATTCATCTCCCTTTGTTCTTTCTTTTTTTTCTCTCAGCATATACTACTTTAAAATTTTTTATCTATAGTGATTCTGCTGAATATGTGTTCAAGACTTGCTTTTTAAATTGCTTTTAACTTTCTTTTCTTTTCTTTTCTTTTTTTTTTTTTGGGGGGGGGGGGGTTGTACTCCCCGCACTCCTCTTCCCAACACACTCGTTGCATGGAAAACTGAAACACACACACATACTTTGTATCCACAAAAAATAAATGCATATGATGTGACTGACAGTTTTGTCAGTGACTGAATAAATTATCAACAGAAGAAATGTGTCAACAGAAGAAATGTTTATCGTTAAAATCAGATTAACACTCAGTTTTGATAGGAAGTGGAGTAGTCACTAGACTCCTTTTCATTCTAAACACATGCCTTCCCCCAAAACAGTTCACCATCTCATAGTAATTCCTAAATTCCTCTGATATTTACAGAATATAGAATCTACTTCATCAATTTCAAAACGCTGATGATAAAATCCAATGTACCTCTATAAATCACATTAAGTCATAGCACGTCCATAAATGGTAGAACAAGCTCAGGACAAAAGCACCATAACTCCACAAACTTTTTCATCTAAAAAAACAACTTTAGTTCTCCTCTAAAGTAAACACACAAATATCAAACATGTGATACAGAATTAGTGTGTGTTTGTGCTGTGTGTGTGTCTGCATACTCTGTGAGTGTTTGTGACATGTTAACATGATTCTAAAGAAAGAAAGAAAAGATAAAGATAAACACAAAAGAGTTAACAAATATATCAGTCAATTTTTCCCAGTCACCCTCACAAGATTATCATAATATTAAATGGCTCGCTAATCACTATTAATGGTACAGCGGAATTATAAATACCGCATTATTATCTGGCCAAAAACATACAGAAAATTTGGAGAAGAAGAATCAAGCAAAGCAACAACACATTCAAAATCCCTGATATGAGCTTCCAAGACTCAACCATTTTTACAACAGATGAAAATCTAAACAAACTGCATGCAACACAGTTGGGGGGTTGGGTTGGGGGTGGGGCGGCACAAAAATGTACCCAACTCAGCCAATTTGGATACCAAAGAAGCAGTTAGCAAAACAACACCAGGGTACAAAAATATTACTTTTTAAAAATGCATTTGAAGGGGGAAATGTCACACACACAACTCTGGCACAATATACAAATAACACCATATTCTACACTATTTTCTTAGATTTATTAAGGAAAAAAGTCGCATGTTCACATCCTGGTTGAAAGGGAAAGGAGTGCAATATAGTAATTTTACTGAAAGCACCCACTTATCAGATCTGTTAGAAGCATTTTTTGACAAAACACAGATGAATGATTCAACCATTCAGGTAACGTAAGGCACAAAATTAGGAAGAAAGAACTGACACAAAGAAAAAAAGTAGAAAAATAAAAGGGACTAGCAATTTAACACTCTCTCTCTCTCTCTCTCTCTCTCTCTCTCTCTCTCTCTCTCTCTCTCTCTCTCTCTCATACACACACTCCCAAAACTGAACTATTTTCTTCTTTTCTTTTGATAATCAACAGATCCTTTTACGATCAATTCCATCAAAGGTGTGAACAATTTCAAGATAGTGGGAATAATTATAATATCAGGTAATCAAAGAGTCTTTGACATAACAAAGGAGACAGAAGAAAAAGGGGTGGGGGGGGGGGGGGGGGAAGGATTCTGAAACACCCTGCAGATCCTTCAAAGGGGAGACTTAGGTCAGTCACCATAAATCTTATGACCCTGATAAAGGACCCATCCCAATTTATATAAACTGGGCTTTCAAAGTCAGAATAGGCCTACCTAAGTAAATGGTGGAAGGGGAAAAAAGGTTTCAAACAAAAAAATATCCTCAATGGAGAACCTTGGAGCTCTTGCCGAGGAATGAAAAAAAAATTAAAAGATAAATAAAATAAAATAGGGCATATTCATATTGCCTGACACAACTGACTCCCAGTAATGAAAACAAATTATGCCAGTTGTTTCCCAACTGCAGTTATTAACTCATAAATATTATGATACATATCCAAGACTGGTGACGTACACACTGATAGGTGTCATAGTCAAAATCAGGGCAGCATGACAAAGAATTGACATTGGGATGAAAAACACTGACTGGTTCAGTAACTGACAAAATCAAATGATTGCTCAAGACAACATTTATCAACAATTATCATTCAGCATATCGTAACTTTTTCAGCTTCAACAGGCAATCCTAAATCTATTGACGTCAACATTCATAATGTAACTGTTCAACTGACAGAAAGCTTTAAACTGTACACATGTGATGATAGAATGAAATGCATACAAATTTACAATACAGTTATTAGCCATTTAAACAAATGTCATCAAACAGACACTGAAACATTTCAAATGCCTAGCATGGCAGCAAATATGTATTTTGAAAGTTTTGTGAAAAGCATCAACACAGTGTCAAGCACGAGCGCAGCGTGCAGACACACACACACACACACACACATCACCAAAAAAAGCTGTGAACAGCCAATCATATGATTCCTGACTTTGTACAGGTTTGAAAAATATATCAGCAAGTAAAAATTGCTTACTGTTTTTAGCTATGGTCATATGGTGGTGGACAATCATCTACATTCTTGACAATGAGTTTGCAAAAACAATCTGAACTCATCTAAACTCCACTTTAATTTTATTAATGAACATCATAAATAACTTTTACAAGGAAAAATGTGAAAGTGAAAAAGTCTGGGTGATTTTGTTTCATATGCTTACCAAATCGATCAACTGACGGCCAGCTGCTCATTACAATTCTTTAGTTATTGATTGGATTTAGTTTGTGAAAGAAACAAATTTATACAGGAGGAGATAAAAAATATAGTATAACAAAATTTACTCAGTTTGTGTGTGTGAGTGTGTGTGTGGTGAACTGGTGGTTATTGTTGCAGCTGGTGTTTTTAACTTGGGGGGGGTAAGAAAACAGAACTGATACAATGACAGGTGGTGAAAAAGACCACAAATTCTATTTTTCTGTACACTGACATAGTCATGTGACCCTAAAATCAATTTTAAAATCATTTGAGCTAAGTGCCTTTAGAACTCATGTCTTGTTATATATTGCTCACATAGGTTATGAACAAATTTTCTTTTCTTATTTCACAGAGTTTAAATCAAGTCCACAAACCATGGGTCTTAAATCAAAAGGTGGATTTAACTAATGTTGCCATCATGCAAATGCCGTGAATGAATGTGGAAATTTTCATAATACTTTTAATACACTTTATATTCTAAGCAACATATTCATTTATCAATTGGCATCATTCTTCACAAAAATCTGTCTAAAAACACAATCTATTCGTTTTTAGAATACATCCTGATTGTCCCATGACCTTTATTACCATGTGTGAACATTGTGCTTCTCAAAGAACCAACAATAAATATCCTGCCTTTACAGAGCTAAAATAGTCCTTACACAGTTACAATGACATAACACTAGCACATTTAAGAAAGTTCTTCAAGTATTCTGACTAGTCCAGATTTGCACCTCTCAAACAGTGTTAACACAGCTGTTTTCTTTGTTATTACGTATTCTCATATGTCTTTAGTTTAATAGTTTAAGCCTTGGTAGAGTTTACACTGCCTATAGGTCTGACATGTGCATGCAACAGCTCCTAGTTAATAACACAATTTACAGCTTACAGTTACAATTACATTTATCTCGATGCATCAAACTGTAGAAAAATCTTCAAGCAGAATATGTCTTTAACCTGTTTGCAATCACATACAGCTCTCACAATTTCAATCTGAGGAATAACAATTCTCTCTCTCTCTCTGTCTCCACACACACACACACACACACACACACACACACACACACACACACACACATCTGACATCACCATGAATTAACAAAACTGGCAGTAAGTTGAGTAACAACAACACTAAAAAAAATTATCATCAATATCACTGTATCAGCTTGACTTTAATTTTTGTTCATGAATCACATACATGTATAAAAATAAAATCACTTCAATTGCTTTTGTTGTTGTTGTTTTTTTAAAACTAAAAACAGACCCAAAACAATACATAGCCCTTGATCTTGCTTCAAAGAAAGAAATTAAAGTGAGCACTTTGACTTCCTGTTCCAGCGTCACTAGACAAATCATTCAATACGCACAATGCTCTTTTACATGTTACATACATACATGTATACAAAACAAAACTGAAAGAAAGACAAGCTAATGTACACTAGCACAGTCAGTAACAATATTACAAAAAAGGGGGGTCCTCCTCAGAATGATGCTATGTCAGTTCAGATTATTGGGAAATTTTATAGACTCAATAATTAGATAGGTGGATCCAGCATTTTAGGAACATCTTTGATTAGTTTCAAAAGTCTGTATCTTGCTCTGAACAACTGTGTGATACTATCACTGTATTACAATTACACTTGTATCAGTTGTATGTAATCTAGGCCTATACTCTAAGCCTTAAGCAGGGCACAGGTCTCAAAGTCATACATGTATCTCATGTGACCTGCAACCGTGTGATGGGAGAATAATTTTAGGGCTCATTTGAGCAACACTCTCAAATTCAACTATCATGCAGATGAAGTAGTACTGGACACTACAGGACAGTGTGGTGCCAGTCTTCCAACAATTCAAGATACACCACTGTGTTTTGTTTTTGGATTTCAAACATTCAACCTTCCACTAGTTCCAGCCAGGAATCCAACATGTTACACGTAACAAATATTGTGCCATGGTACATGGGCAATAATATAGTTTAAGTTTGTGAGCACATTATCCATGGTGGTACAATTTATGACTAAATTTATATAATGATTGATCTGAAGAAAAACTCAATCCGGAATGTGCAAAAGAAAGATCCAAGGAATACAGTTTACACATGTAACACAGGTGACAGAGCTACACAATGGTCAGTAGGCTACATCGTACGTTACAGAATCATGAGCATGAGGGCAATAAAATTGAAGTCAGATAGTCATTCCTATAGATCATGTAATCTAAACTATTCAGAAAAAACACACCAAAAAAGCAAGTACACAAATGAAATATTCAAGAAACACCTGTCAAAAGGCTTACCATGAAGTAGATTGTGAATTGTAAGATAAACAGAGCTTATCAATAACACTTGAGATTTTTTCACTTTTTGTTTCTGAATGACTCACAGAACTTCATTTCACTTGATTTTGCTTTGAATGCATTTTGATTACATCACATCACATGATTCAGTTAGTAGAAGTAAAATTACAGAAATGCAGAAAACCCCAAAGAAATGAAAAGCTATTCAGTATTCATGAATATTTTTTAAAATTTTAATTTAAACTTAAAAGAAGGTAAATGACACTTGTTCTAACCAGCTCATGCCTCAACTCTCCAGATTTTGAATCTGCCAATGCCACTGGCTTGTATGGAAAAATTATTGATATTTGATTTGATATATTTCACTCAATAAGTCAATTGCACTGATTACTAGATTTATGCACATTTATAACTGTTATTGTATTTAAGGAATCTTCACTGTCTAAGCATGCTTTGAACAGTGTCCTATTATTTTTTATGGCAATCCCAAACTATTATAAATACTAGTCTGTAGTCTATTTTTGTTTTGTATTCACTATTCAGTATAGCATCATCGAATAACTTTTAAAAAATTGCACAACAAAATTTAAGCTCTGTTCCCTTACACTGCAATAACACCTATGCTACTACAGATGAGACTGTAGACTTTTAATAGTTTTATACACCTTATAAATCAAACATTCAATTTCATCTTTTTCTTGATTGATATTATAACCTCACCCCCAAAAGTCTAGTAACTTAGTGCACTGTATCACTATCAGTGTATGTTCAAACAACATGAATAAGAGATCAATAAGGCCAGAAGATGATTTTAAACAATAAACAAGAGTGAAAACTTTTGCTTTACCAGAAAAAGGCACAAATTCCAAGCCTGTGACTCTTATGATGGTTATAACTATAAGGACACTCACTTAGCCCTTAAGACTTTTTTTTTATTATTGGGGTTGTCTAGGTACACAGAAGCAAGTGGAAACACTACCTATTGTGATTGATTTTTTTTCCTGTGCACTATTTTATGTATGCATCTGTTATGTGTCTGTTGAAAAGAAAAGAAAAAAATCCAGCATGCACCTGATGTTTGACTAATGTTCTGGGTCACACAATTAGTCATGCATAGATCTGTTGCGTTATACTGGAGTGGCTTACTTAGCAGGCATGATACAGCATACAGAATTTCCTGTTTGGCAGTTTACTGTACATAATATTCACTTTGACTTGTTGAAAAACTATAAACTGGGAAACAAAAGCCTGAAACAGTTATAGATCTATACAGTTGATCTCTTTTGTTTATAAATTACAACATTAAAATCCAAGCACAGCTGTTGTGGTATTACTAAAGTATTAGCAACCAGAGTGACAATGACACAGTACATAACTGAAAATACAAAATTTGTATGCTGCTGTAAACTCAATTAAAAAAAAGATTTTCTGACATTTCTCCCATTCTTCAAAATGCATTTTATCTGCCACAGTTCATTGTTGATTTCTTCCATCAACAGCAAAACTACTCTAAATAAAAATGGACCATGCACATAAAATTCTGTATATTTCTGGTTTGATCACTGTACAATGATCCTGATCTTATAAACAATAAAAAGCTTTCTTTTAATAGTTTTATTGGGGTGGGGGGGGGGAAATTCTTCTTGAAGGGAAATGGGACTTTCCAAAATGGATGAAAATCTTGTTCAGCAAAGTTCAGTGAAGATTTATAAATTCTTCCAGAAAAACAGGCACAAGAGAACTGTATGAAATGTTATGCTCTCGAATGCACCTGGCAGCGACACATTTGAGAGAAAGCTGACTATGCTGTCTCAGTATCACTTCTGCAACACCTGTTGTTGCACACTGGATGGGGGTTTTACGTTCATGATTGCTTATGTCCATATGAGCTCCACCTTTGATCAACACCAGCATCACTTTCAACAATGTGTCAAAATCATTGATTGGATCAGCATATCGCACAATGATGTGCAAGGGAGTGTTTCTACACTGATCCATAGCATTCACATCAGCTCCACAGTTGACTAACATGACAGCCATCTGAGCATTGGGAAATTTCACAACATCATTCACATGAAAATCATCCACTAGAGTTGCACTATCTACAGCCATATGCAGTGGCGTATAACCATTCTTCAATGATGGGCTTTTCTTCAGGAAGAAGTATACCAATCTGTGCAGTTGCTCTACTTCTTCATCTTTTTTCTCAACCTTGATGGCAATGGCTAGGAGATAAAGGCAGGTGTGGATGTTGGCCTGGTAAATCTCTGTTACAGAGTCTTTATCATCTTCATCTCTATGTGCACGCTGAACATCACGGTCTAGTTCTTCCACGGCATGCTGAAATACACTCTCAATATGTACAAAACTGAGAGGTAGCCCCAAATGGACCATCTGTGCAAATACTTGGGAGAAACGAAGAAGGTCCTTAGAGATAGTACGGTTGTTGCGTTGTCGAAGCTGCATAGCATGCATCCACAATGCAATACATCTGTCAAACCTCCCATTGTCAGCAAACACAGCTCCACGAAATATGACTGGATGTGGTACCTCTGGATTATCAGCACCAAGAATTCGCTCACGAATTGTAAGTGATTCCATGTGAAGTGCTGAACTGTTATGCTGAATGGCCTCCAATTCTCTTACTGTCTGACACTCTCGGCGGTTCTCATAGGCTGGCACAGGTGGGTATTCTGGTTTCTTAATGATTTTCTGTGGATCTTTGAATCTCTCAGACATGGCATACAGAAGATAGTAGTATGCTTTCTGTAGATTATAGTTTTCTTTGTCATTGGCATAAGATGCCCCAAGAAGTTCCAGGGCATCAATCTTTTCAGTCTGTGTAATGTTTGGAAGGGTAATGAAATATTCAACCACATCTTCCTTCCCACATTCTGCAGCAATGGTCAGTGGTGACATGTTGTGGTCATTTGTCAGCATCTTTCCATTGAAACGAATCAGTTCCTTGACAATGTCCAGGTGGCCACATTCTGCTGAAAAATGCAAAGCTGTGGCTCCACAATGAGCATTGCAATCAGGATCAGCCCCTTTCTCCAGCAGGAAAGTAACCACCTCTCTGTGTCCTTTGTAACAAGAGATCATGAGACAGGTGTTATTGTATTTGTTGGCAATTGTTAAGTCGGCATGGTTATTCACAAGAAATCGCACAATATCCAGTCGTCCATCAAAACATGCAGCACGAAGAGGGGTCGAGTTGGTAACTGTTGGATGGTTTACATCAGCCCCATGCTCTACAAGACATCGTACAACGTTGAAATGACCTGCACCTGCTGCACACCACAATGCGGTTGCTCCTTCAATAACATAGCCATCAAACTTCACAACCCCTGACTGTTCAATATTAACACTAAAATTGGTCAAAAGCACTTGAACAACTTTTTCTTCCCCATTTCTGGCAGCGATTATCAAGGGTGTAGTCTTCTGGCCATCTGCTTCCGTGTGATGTTCTAATACTTCATTGACAATATGCCGATCAAGATTCCACAACATCGCAAAAATGCTAATTGCCATCCCATCTCGGGCAGCTTGATGAACTTTCGCTTTCAGGGATGCTATCATCTCTGGGGTAAATTCAGAAGACCCCATCTCTTTGCAACAAGACGTAACACTCATGAGTTCAGTTAAATAAAGTAGAAAACCCCACAATCGAATACTCAGTAGCCATCATAATTCATTCAATGCGCATGTGCAAAGGAAAGCTTTTAGTTTTCTTCCGGGTCAAAACCAAGGCTATACACAAAGCAAAAAAAAGCAAAAGCACAGTTATGTTAGATAATGAAGACATAGATATAATTGTGTGTATCTGAACAAAACTAAGCATGATTGTAAAGAGTGGGAATGTTTTCTACACTGAGAAGTATGCTGTTTTTCTTGTTCTAGAGTCGGATAGCCGTATCGGACAGTACAGGAGGCTAAGTTTGAGCCTTTGTGGGAAGTGATTTTTGTACTGGCTCTGATTCCAGTCCATAGGTCCTTTGAATAACACTGTAAACTGAGGTCCCGTGCTCATAACGTATTACAAACACACAGTAAAAGTAAAAACCCACCCAGTCCTTCGTTGAGGATTAAGCCAAGTATTTGACAGGTAGCAAAGCTGACAATAGGAATGCATGACACATGCATATGTAGGCCTCTACTGAGTCCATGCGTATCAAGTCAAAATGAAATTCAAGTCAAAAACTCTTTAATCACCCCATGAAGGGCAATTACAATACTGACAGGCACATTGATAACTATAATTATCTCACAAGATACAAGAAAAATACATTTCAGATTGATATAATCATTCCAAGATAGCTTTTAAAAAATATACACAAACCCATGTGCGCGCGCACACACACGCACCGCTTACACACACACACACACACACCAATGTAGGAATACAATGTTGTAAAAAACCATTGATTGGAAAAGGCATAAACTTTTTTTTACACGGGCACTCACACACGCGCGCGCACCCCCACCCACCCCACACACACACCAATATATGAACACAATCTTATAAAGACTATTGACTAGAAAACACACACACACACACACACACACAATTTAGAAATCATTCTTGAAAGCCAAAAGCAAGATACAGGAGTACTTATTTTCATTACCACACGCACACGCACTAGACAATCAGGGGGGTATATCAGAGAATGTAAAACTGTTTGGTCAGTGCTGTTTTGTGAATTTAGAATTCCAATGACTACTGGAACAAAATAATTTCTTTTTCTATTTGTTTTACTGTTGGAGCACCGAAAGCGGCGTCCTGAAGGCAACAACTGAAATTCCGAAGACATAGCTTGGGAAGGATCAGCCAAGATGGCAGTCGCTTTGCACAGGAGCTGCTGATCACAGTACGGCTTGAGATCTCTTTGTTCTTCAATTATTTTTGAGCAGGTTCTAACAATTCTCCGAAGACTATTCTTGTTTTTAACACTAAGGTTGTTGTACCAACATATGGAAGCAAAACTTAGAACACTCTCTATGTAGGACTTGTAGATCAAAGAATCTTTTTGTCAACAAAAAATGAGTCATATTTATATATAAAAAAATTCTCATTCGTAAGTGATTTGAGCTAATCTATCTCAATGCTTGTTAAAAGTTGTTTAATTCGTTGGTGCTTTTTACCCAGCCACTCACTTACTACCCCTCCCCAACAAACAAAATTCAGCAAAAAGAAAGGAAGAAGCCAATTAAGAATTTTTCAGCAGACCAACTGTGAACTGATGAAACAATTTTACTCTATAGAAAGTACAATGAACTTCATTCTTTATTTCCTGTCATCCTTCTAGGAATACAGAGCATTTTTGCAACAATTTTTCAAAAATCGTAAATGAACAACTTCATTAAAACAACTCGAAGATCTGTATACACAATTCTAATTCCGTTAACATGTTTTAAATGTTATTTCTGATAGTATGGGGATGATAGTCATTTCGGAGCAATCGCTTTCTCCCACCAGTTAAGAGCGTCGAGCGTGTTACCATGATGGGTGACCGTTGGGCGCCTTGGCTTCAGTACAGTTCCCAGTTCACCCACTTAAATGGGTACTGCCCTCTTTATAAGGAAGGTAAGCACGAGGGAGAGGAGATGCGCCCCTCAATATGTGCCCTAAAAGTGAGTTCTGATGCCTTACCCTACACCTATAGGTTATGGACTACCTTTACCTTTACTTTATTAATCATTTTAACAAACAAAAGTGAAGAGTTTCCTTTTGAGAAAAAGTGTTTTTGTTTTATATATATAATATATATATATAATAAATATATCCCAAAATGATATAAGTATTTTATCCCTTAAAATATATATATTAGTATTTAATTGTGTAATGTTTTGGTTAAAAAAAATAGTACGAGTTTCATTTTAAGGTGGACAAAGAAAGTGGTAATGAAATCTGTCACCAATGTCCCATTTTGTGCAGTTTTGTTTTGGTTTTGGTTTTGTTGGTTGTTTTTTTTGGGGTTGGTTTTGTTGTTGTGGTTTTTTGTTGTTGTTGGTTGTTGTTTTTGGGGTGGGTTTTTTTGTTTTGTTTTGTTTTTTTGGTTTTTTTTGGGGGGCGTTGTACTTTGAATTCCTGCAAAAAGGAGAGTATCAATAAGCAATTGGAAGTGCAGAACTCAGTAAATGGAACAGAAACATTTGATGGCAACTAGAGTAGATATTTCTCAACACAAAATTTTGTTTTAAACATTGGGTAATTCCAGTGAATGTCTTTTATGTTTACCACTTTATACCACTTATGGATGAATGCATCACATAAACATTGTTTGACTTTAAGTTTTAAGCCAAATGTAACTGCAATCAATAATTTGTTGATTTAACCAAAGCCGGCTGAAACTTATCTAAAGTGTTCTTTGTGGTTTGTTTTTTCCCCTCCATATAATTGAATAGAGGGCGGGATAGCCTGGTCGTCAGGGCGTTGTGCTCGTGATATAACGGCCTGGGATCCTCCCAGGCTAGAGCCACCACAGAGACGCCTGTTCAGGGTGATTTTTCCTGGAGTTAACACCATTCTCCGGTTGAGATACCGATAGCTCTTTAAGTATGAATAGCATTCCTACTTTATGAAAATTTTGTGCTAGAAAATTCTCTCTCACGTGTTTATTTTCTGCCTTTGATGAGCTGTCCTGAAGTGGGAATGTGTTGACTAGGCCAGCAGACAGACCTGCAGGTTTTGTTTGTTTGTTTGTTGTTGTCTTGTGGGGTGGGGGGAGGGTGTGTGTGTGTGTGGGGGGGGGGGGGGGGGCGGAGGTTAAGCATTTTTGGTTATTTTCTTTACCTCCTGCAGAGTCACAAGCATAGAATAGCTGCTCAAGTCACACTCTTTGGACTGCAAACAGGACACTGCCAGCTCCGATTCCATCTCTACTCCCAACCCCTGAAAACATCCTACGCTGACCAATGCCCCTGTAGCATAGGTCCACAAATCCCCTCCCATAACCTGCAGTCCTGCCCTACCCTCAACACTCTGAGATACCAGACGTGGTCAAGCCCAGAGTAGAGATCCGGGGAAGGGGGGGGGGGGGGGGGGGGGACCTGTGGGGACTGGTGGAGTCACTTCGGAAGACTGCAGACTTCACCATCCAGACTGGATTAAAAATTTAGCCTGGGAATGCAGATGGAAAGAAGAAGAAGAAGAAGAAGTCAACATCAGCACTGACTCCTCCACTACATAGTCGTGCAGTGTTGGATGTCTATAGATTCTTTATCTGAAACCATTATCAATACTGATCCTAGAACTTTGCTTCAAGATTCTGTTCACCAACGTCTGGTGAATGTGTAATACTGCATGTTGCAGATAAGTAATATTTTTCACTTACGAGTTTTTAAGAATGTTTGTTTTTAATCTTCTCTTCAGTGGTGTTGCACCAGTCACATTTTCTCCTCATATTAAAGTTGTTTTGAATCTTGAAGTAGGTGGCCCATCCTTTCCAGCTGGCTTGGTGAGGAGCAAGGCATGCATAATATTGCCTAGGCTTTAGATAGACCGAGTAATTCAGTATAGGCTGCCTTGTAGTATTTTAATGGATTATACTTTTATTTTGATGATAAATTATCAGCATATATCAACACATATGACGGGATGACCTTGTTGGTTACAGCGTTGCACTCGTGATCTGCTGACCCGGGTTCGAATCCCATTCAAGGGAATAATTATTTCCCCTTGGAGTTAACATCAGCGCAACTCCACTCTCCACCCCCCCTACCCCCCCCCCCCCCCCCAAAAAAAAAAAAGTCCTTCGGATGAGAATATATATAAACAGAAGTCCCGTGTGCGAATGCATGCAGAACATCTCGCGCTCACGTTAAAACATGTTCCGATTTTCGGAAGAGTAGTCCATTCTGTGCCGGTGGGAACAGATGACAGAATTTACAAAATTGCTTACACACTGGGGACTAAGGTAACACGCCCCCCCCCCCCCCCCCCCCCCCCCCCCCCACACACACACACATGAATGCACATTCCATTATCCTCGAAATAAAAGAATATGCTGCTTCACCCTTGTGCATACTGGCCTATACCACACACCCGTAATATAATCAATTTTAGTCTCTCTCACAACACACTGACAGATGGAAATTCTTCTTCTTAATGTGGAATTTGATCCTAACAAATATAATGGAAAACGACCAACCAGGGCGATCGACGTTGGGATTCTCATGTGTCTGTCAATAGATTGATGGTAATGTCATCATAATTCAAGTGTAAATGAAACAAAGATTCTAGATTATATTTTAAGTCATTATTTGTTTGCATTGGTCTCTCAGAGCTGCTGCTTCATAGTGGTGGTAGGTTGGCATAGTCTCCAGATGGGGTAGGCTAACTCCACTAGGACTAAAATAATAAACAATGAAAGAAAGGCCTATATTTCTTTTATGAAAAAACAATATCTAGATCTATACTTCATTGTATGGACGGTGAATTTTAGTTCAGAAAATGTAAACGAAGTCATTTTGCTATTAGTTACTCGCGTGCTTCCAACCTCATTAGGCTATTTTCTGTAGCAGGACACTGTTTGTATGTCACATGACCAAAATCTCGCACCTGACGTCACCAAAAGTGTGAAGCAGGAAAAAAAATAAGTATGGCGGACAGTTCTGGATTGTGATGGGCTGTTCGAGTACAGAGTTACGTCTTTGTTGATCTGGTACATACACTTTCCTGATTACATAAGGAATCTTTAATGATGATATTCATGTGTTAGTGTGTAATTTTTCGAATTTTTGGGCATGGTAATTCGTTTTGATTTCAATGGCTTCGTTTGTAAAATAATTGTTCCGCATCGATGATGGGACTTGCGGATGTTTCATTGAACGAACAGTTGGTTTAGAACCTGCCAGAATTATGGAATGAGTCATAGGCTAGCTCATACCGACCGTGAAAATTGCGTCATTTTCAGCATAGATGTTATATCGGTTGACTTGGAAGCTTCTGCGATTCCAAGACTGGCAAGAGTGTTCATAACCTTGTAGTAAGCCAAGTTCTGTGTTCCTGTTAGGCCTAGTTACCAGTGACCCATGTCGGAGGATGTTTCACTCCGTTGGCATGACGTGATGCAGACCGTGACAGTGTGACTCTGACACTCTGACACTGACGCAGACAGTGAACTAAATGATCATGAAACAGTGATCATGATAAATAAAAGACTGAAAGCCATGTCATGGGTTGATGAATGACAAAAAACTGGTTAAAAAAAAGAACAAAAATCATTGTTGTGGGGGTGAAAAAAGAGACAAAACAAAGCCTTGAACTGTTGCTTAAAAAATATATCATGCATCTTTTTATTTTCTTCTGGATTTAGGGGATCAAGAGAGGATTCCAATGTGTATGCTAATGAGAGGATCACACAGCATTATGATTATCATTATGACATGACAGTTATACTCTATTGTGATCATGATCCTTCAAAAAAGGCACTGTTATTAGTGTTAAGTGTTAATTATCTGGAAATCTTATGATATATATATATATATATATATATACATATATATATATATATACTGTATTGTTTTGTTTTGTTTCATGTGACATTAACTCCACCATGATATATTTGTCATTTATTGATGGAGTGGTTTACATGATGAAAAAACAATAATGGCACAATCATATGTGTGGATACAGTATACACTGGATAGTCTTGACTTTGTGTGACAGCATGTGTGTGTGCACACACACACACAATGTTTACACACACTTACACATGTATACTCTTACACACACACACATGCTTACACATAATATGACATATATATATATATAATATATATATATATATATATATATATTTATGTATATATATACATGTATACAGTTATACACATATATTATATACTTATGTGTATTATGTAATATACAGTTACACACACACACACACACACACACACACACACACACACACACACACACACCCCACACACACTACATACATAATTTTATATATATATTATACTCTTAAATACATATATATACACTTACAGTTACACACACACACACACACACTCACACTCACACACACAGTGACATATTTCACACACACACACTTTCTCTCTCACACACACACACACACACACCCCACCACACACACACACACACACACACCCCAATGGGGCAGGGTTCGTACAAATCTTAAAAAGCCCTAAAAGGCCCTGATTTTTGAAGATCCAAAATAAGGCCCCTAAAAAGCCCTAAAAATGATACATATGGCCCTGGAGGCCCTAAAAAGCCCTAAAACTGGGAAACATGAGTGGCTGTTGAAATATAGATTAAACAAATATACAATATAAAACTTATGAGAAATAAAAGCAAGAAGGGTGTCCGAAGATCGTATTAATGCTGATAGAATGCCTGTCGTCTGCTATTCATGTCACATCACCTATTTTTCCAAGGGAGGTAATTTGCCTCCATTGAAAGCGCATATGCTTTGCTTTCACCAGTTATTTTTTTACATGCGAAGGACTACCTACCCCTATGGTATGTCCATAATTTGTTCAGAAAATGATGTTAAACTATGGAACTGCGATTATGAGTAAAAAAAATACCAGTTTTCTGTTTACTGCACGAGATTTTTCAATGTTAGCACAGCTGTGCGTGAATAGCAAGGCCTAGTGTTTCTCGTGCGCATGGGCAGTTTACAAAATGGCAGTGGGTGATGCAGTCGTGTGTCAGAATGGGAAAACAATAAAACCTGTAGCCAAATCTGTTCTTTATTTGAGCAGATTATCCCACAGATTTCCTGCAGAAGTCGTACAGAAACAAATCCAGTTCATAAGGCAAGTCAGAAATGCCAGCACTTTGCATATTTTCCACTGCTCAACGTGGTCCATTCATTTGACTTTACTTTAAAATTCGCAACTTATTCAGTTATTGGCAGACTTGATTAAAAAAAGAAATACTATGGGAAGAGGGTGTGGGCATCCTTTTCAAGCCAGTGTTAGGCCTACCACTTGGTCTGCATTGACGATACAGGACTTGTACATGTATTCATAGTGAAGAGAACTTGCATCCAGCAACCTCTCTTGTGCATGCACATGTATGTGTGTGTGAATGCCTGTATGTACGCATGTGTGAGATTGAAATAAAGGGGCAGAATTTGGAAGAGGCACTGGAACTATGTGAGGGTATTGTTATTACCAGTTCTAGTACCTGGTAACCATCTGTATCTTTGATAAGACAGGGAGACTTAGTTCACATCAGATGAAGTTTGAGGGATAGTGTCTTAGGTTTACTTTGCTAGTTGTTTGTAAAAAAAAACCTATTAAAATCAGAGAAACTTATTTCAGTTTTCACTTTGCTTGGTATTTCAAGACATGGAGACTTCCATCACACCATGACTTGATGTTTTATTGTGTGAGGATTTTAATTCATTGTGGTATCTATGAGTGAAACTAGTGAAAGGCATTTTATTCTAGAAAAATGATATCTATGATTGAAAGACGTTTTATTCTAGAACTGAAGTTGAATTTGTGTCAATAATCAATATCCAACATGCAGTTTTAGACAAGGAGACTTTGCTTACATGAGTTTGAAATTGGTTTATCAAAGTAAACGTGTACACAGGTTGATAATTATACTTTAATACCCCGTGGCTAGGCCCTAAATTTGGAAATAATGGCCCCTAAAAAGGCCCTAAATTTTTTCCCACCAAGTCTGTATGAACCCTGTGGGGGACTAGATAGTCTTGTGGTTAGAATATTGTGCTCGTAATCTGACGACCCAGGTTTGATTCCCATTCAAGGGGATATTTTCCCCTGGAGTTAACATTGATCAGTGCCAACTCCAGTGTCCACTATCCCCAAAAGTTCTTCGGATGAGACTAGTATAATCTGAGGCCCCGTGTGCGAACGCACGCAGAACATCTTGCGTACATATTAAATCCTGTTATGCTTTTCATAAGAGTAGGCCATTGTGTGCCGGTGGGAACATATGACAAAATTGACAAAACCGCGTACACATGGGGACTGGATTTTGTGGATGTAAAAAAAGCACACAAGTGCTTATTCCATTATCCTCAATTATACTCAATATAAAACTTCAAAGAATTAAAAAAAAAGAAGTTTGTGTGTGTGTGTGTATGTGAGCAAGTGATTGAGTATGTATGCTGATGTCAATTTTATGCAAACTGTCATTAGCGTCAATGTGTTTCTAGATCTAGAAATATTATAATAGTTTATATAGTATAGCCTTTGGCAGTTTTGGTATCACTCATCAGCATGGGAGAGAAAGAATGCAGAGAGATAACTTAAGAGTTATCTGTTCCTTACTAATTACTGTACACAGTTTTGTGATTATTCTACCTGTACATGATTTGTGTGTACATGCTCATGAGTCATGACTCATGTATGGAGTGTGGTGGTGTGGTGTGTGTGTGTGTGTGTGTGTGTGTGTGTGTTGTGGTGTGTTTTGAGTGAGTGAGTGAATGGTGTGTGTGAGTGTGTGTGTGTGTTCTCATTATTATAATGTATAACTTGTGAGTATGTGTACACATATATATATATATATATAATGGATATATATAATATATTTGTGTTTGACTGTATCATTGTGTGTGTGTGTGTGTGTGTGTGTGTGTGTGTGTGTGGTGTGTGTGTGTGTAGTGTTGCATCAGGAAGTAGTGTGCATTAAATGAATATATAGAGTATAGTATCTATAAGTTAGGTAACTATAACCTACCCCCCCCCCCCCCCCCCCCCCCCCCACGCGCGCACACACACACAACACACTGTAGTATATAATGGAATATAATGGTTTCTGATATCCGATCCCACATCCATCATAGATATTTTGACCATTTACAAATTTATACAGACGGATCACGTCTAGATAATCAAGAAACAGGTTCTGCTTTTGTAATACCAGCGTTAAAAATTGAAAAATCATATTATGTTGGTAAACATCACTCGATATTTACAGCAGAACTTGTAGCAATACTAATGGGTCTTACTTATATTTTTGATTTGCCGTTGTGTATATTTGAAATTCTTCTTTGCGTTGATTCTAAATCGGCATTGTATGCTTTAAAATCGCCACATTACAAGAAAACTTCAAAAATCATATTGGAGATTAAGCATGTCATACATCTCTTAACCTTAAAGGGCATAAGTGTGAATTTTTGTTGGGTGCCTTCACACACTGGGTTCTTTCCAAATGAGTGGGCAGATAGAGCTGCCAAAAAGGGTGCAAAACATGGACGGGATGCAATAGAATTGCATGTGCCTTTATCCTTACAAAAAGGGTATAGCTTACTAGAACAAAAATCATGGAGAAAGGTCACTGAAAGTAATCAGCAAAATGAGAGACTTTTAACTAGAACTGCAATCAATACCGATAATTTAACAGTGGGGAACCATTCAGAAGTTAGCACAAGTGTTTTTACGTCAAAGAGAATTAATACTTTATTCTATAGAATGAAACAATGCATTGATAACCAAATTCAGCAAAAATGGTAAATGCCTGTGTGGTGAGAATATCACTAATACTCATATACTTTTTGACTGCCAGAGTGTAAAACCTTTTATGCCCCATTTTTCTGAAAACTCCCTCACCAGCATATTCAGTAATCTAAAGCTGGCATTTGAAATTGTGAAAGGTCTTTGTCACAGTCCTATAGGCCATTTGTTATAGTTACATTAACGTTAATAATGACTTGTTTTTGTTTGTTTGTTTGTTGTTGTTGTTGTTTTAAATTCCTGTTGCATTGCCAAGTCTCTTTTCGATATTTTTTTGTAAAACAACACATCCACATCTCCCGGTTGTTGTTGTTGTGGGGTTGTTGTTGTTTTTTTGTTTTTTGGTTGTTGTTTTTTTTGGGAGGGGGGGGGGGGGGGGGGGTCTAATATCACTAGAAGTGAACAGACGTACAATTGAAGTCAACTGCAACACTGTAGTATTACTAGTATTACTCTTTCTTTTTTTGGTGTAAATAGTGTGATTAATTGCAAACTATGGAGACTTTTTTTATTTTTTAAACCAGGCCATAAAAATTATGGAATCTACGCAGGTCTGCACAGGTGTTATTGAAAATTTTGCATTTGGTAGAACATGGGTGTTGTGTGTCGCAGGGAAATGATCATTTGCCTTTGGTTTCAGATTAGCTGTCCTGCTGATTATATCAATATATGAATGCTGGAACAAATAATGAAAAGTATTTTGTTCTGCAAATTAAAGGATGAGCATTGCTTATGCAGCAGTGTACAGCTGCAATTTCTGGAAAAAATGGTATTGTGCATGTGACTGAGGGGGGACTCTGGATAGGAGGAAGCATGGTTCTTTTTCTTTTGTTTTTGTTTTTTGGTTGCTTAACATTATTTTTGAACCGTATTATGAATGGATTGTTGTGTTATTTATTTATTTTTTGTAAAGTTCTGATCAATCATGACTGAAGTTTTGTTTTTATTTTATAGTATTAGTTGGCTCTTTTTTAAATGTATGAAATGTTTTGAATTACCTAACTTTACTTGTTGGGATGATAGTACTTAGTGCCTTTACTGTAATTACTGCAAAATATGAATGTTTAAACTTTAATGGTGACTTCATGGTAATTATTCTGTTTTCAGACCATGAACTGATATTGACTGGATGAACAGGCAAAGAGAATTGATGCTCATTCAAGGTGAGAGTTTTCTAGGATCACTGTTTTCACCTTTGTTTTGTACAGTTTTCATCCATGCAGATTGTTTTAACATTGTAATATGCATATATCATAATTATACATACTTACATGGACATCAAGACACCTTCTGTTTCTGGAATCTCATTCATGATTGGGTTGTTGTGCAGACTGCAGTGTGTTGTGGAACTGTCAATAGTTGGAATCCTTTTTTTTTGTTTGTTGTATGTGTGCTTTTTCCTGTGTCTTATCTTAGGCCAGCTTCCGTCATGAATTCTCATGCATGCCTTTTTCCAAGTACTCCTAACTTGCTTTTAACTTATTTGCTTTTTTAAAAGCTCGTCAAAGGTGAATTATAACTGTCAATGGCAGAGTTAAAATATGGACATGTATACATGCATATGTAGGACTGTCCCCAAAGTTGTGAAGTTTTGCTAGCTTCTCTAAACGCTATTTCAAAATAGTTTTATGCAATTTTGTGAATTTTTTTTTTTTGGGGGGTGGGGGGCCGAGGGGGGTTGCTATCTGTGTGTGTGTGTTTTGTGTGTGTGTGTGTGTGTGTGTGTGTGTGTGTGTGTGTGTGTGTGTGTGTATGTGTTCATTCTTTAGATTTTACATCTTTTTACTATCACTGTGTCAGTGATATTAGATGAAGGGAGAAAAGAAGAAAAGAAGAAAAGCAGATGCTTGTGTGGTATGTGTGTGTTGTTGTTTACTTTTTAAAAAAGTCTACTCATGCTTGGTGATTTTAGACTAACACCCCCCCCCCAATAAATAAACACTCGTAAAGAAAACAGACTTAAGTTACAAGCAAACAAAACCCAAACAACCAGCCACAAGAAAGAAATCCCACAGTGGCAGCAGTAAAACATACTTGTAAACAAACAAACACATATGAAGCAAAAGAATTATCAGTGTATATGTGTGTGTGTGTGTGCTTGTGTGTGTGAGTGAGTGAGTGAGTGCACGCATGAGTGTGTGTATGTGTGTGTGTGTTTAAATTTGAGTATGTTTCTGTGTGTGTTTTGTGTCTGTGTGACTGTATGTCTGTGAGTGCGTGTGCACATGTATTGTTATATTATATGTATGAGATGATCAGTAAACTGAACATTAAATTAAAAAAAAAATTTTTTAATTGATTTTAAACAAGTACATGTTTGAACTGAACATATTTGTTCGATCTGTTGATCTCAAATCAGGGAAATGGATTAGACTAGAGGCTGTCGATGGAAGAAGTGGTACTGTCCAAACAAAGGGAAGAAGAGAGAAGTGGGTTATTGATCTGTCAAACAGAGTGTGCCCAACCATTTCAAACATTACACCATATACACAGTCAGTGATGTAAGAAAATAATGTGTACCACAGAATTATTTTATGTAATACAGGAATGATTGATGCTTATAACATAAGTGGATCCCATGAAAGTGGAGGAGTGATTAACACATGCAGTATGGTTAGACTATGAATGTTTTATGTTTAACCCACCCAGGAATAATGAATGTATACGGCAGAAGTATTTTCATGATGTAGGAGTAATTAAAGTACCCATTAGAAAAATACCGTATGTTTGTAAAACAGAAATTATAACAAATACATATATGCAGCAACAGTAACGTGTGCTGTATCAGTTTCTTGCCTGTGATGGGATTGTAAGGTATTTTTGGAATTAAACCAAATCAGAGAACATAATTTAACTTAAGTAAAACAAATTCCTATAGAGTGACATCCCCAAAGTCAAACTGTGGCTACCTTAATAATGATGGGTAAGAATGGTCACATGTACGCAAAATCTCATCATTAGTGAACTCAGAGTTCCAGCCGAGGATTGAATACAGGGGGAACAAAAAAATGGAGAGAGATTGACAGAGTCAGTTAGGCAGACAGGCAGGCAGGTGTATTTTTTTCATGAGATAACTCAGGCGGAGTTTTTTCCTGGGGGTGGGGGGTGTTAGGTGAGGACAGTATATATTCAGATTCTAGCAGTTTTCAAGTTTTTTGTTTGTTTTTTAAAAATCAGTTTTCAGTGTTCACAAGGTGTTATGGCATGTGTGGGACATTCCATATTCTCTACCATATAGGTCGGAGTGTACATAATAAGTCTAGGCAGATGCTTGACCAGCTGCATAAACCGCTATGTTGTTGAAGCATTGGGTGCATGCTGGGTATTTTTCTAAAAAATATATATTTTTACAACCTGCCAAGTGCCAACATGAATTGAATGCTACTGATAGATCTTTGTCATGTTCTGAGTATACATGTATGGATGCATGCATACAATGTATATGCAAGCAAGCTACTTTGATATAATTCTGATATTTTGTACATTTGTTTTATATCATGTAGAGGGGGAGTAAAATAACTAATACAAATAGGTAGAGCGGTACTGAAGATACTCTTGGGAAATATAATTTGTAAATACTAAATATCTCTGATTATTCTACCTTTTTCTGAGATTCCAACTTGTACAAATGTAGGCTTCTACTCTTAGTTATGGTTTAGAAGCCTTATTCACACTTCTGTTAGTGTTACAGTACCTTAGTGTGAAACTGAATGTAGTTTTACTTTTAACCAGAATTTCTGATCAACTACAAGATACTACTAAGTACTACTACAGTACTTGTACTAAACTACTAGTACTAGTTAGCAACAAGGGTAAAACACTGAAGTTTGTGTAAGTGTTAAATATGATAATTGATAATATTATATATATTAGTGAATCCTCTGTGTGTATACTGTATGTGTGAGTGTATGTGTGTGTGTGTGTGTATCACTGTAGTGTATACATGTGTGCATGTATGTGTGCGTGCATGTGGTGTGTGTGTATGTATGCGTATGCGTAGACATACAATACATGTATACATGTAATAATATGATGTATGGATGCATGCAGTTGCATACAATGTATTCACAATGTTGTATACAATGTATTGTATGCAAGCAAGCTGCTTTGAATTTTCCAGTCATTTCCTGCTGTACTTTAAGTTTGTTCTACCTGATTTCTAAGTCAGTAAGTGTCAGGAGTCCTGAGCAAACAGCATGTTGTGTGTGTTTTGTGTAACATAATTTGTATTGTACGTGTTGAGACTGTGCCATGCACACTACAGCACCTGCCTCACGGTTTAGATTTGATTATTTGCCCAGAAATGGCTGAGAGCAAGTCAAAAACCTTGGCTAAAGCATCTGTCATGAGATATGGAGATATTACTATATTGAATATTTTGTGTAGTATCAGAGAACCATATGTCACACTAGTCAACTTGCATAACTAGTACTTTCTGTGTGTACTTCATTGTGATGTGTTATACCTACAAGGATCACATAAATGCATTATACACATTATCATACATCATTACATGTGTTAGTGATGTGTTATAGAAAATGACATTTGTGTACACTGTGTCTTCTAATGTTCTATAGATACAATGACATTTGTATCTATAGGTCTGTGTTTGTGTGCTACTGCTAGTGATGTGTTAGTTGTTACAGAATGAGAATCACATACGACTATGTGTTCTGTGTGTGTTAGTGATGTGGTATACTAATGACAGTAGCGTACTCTTTGTGTGACTGTGAGGGTGTGTGTGCGCTCTACTGATGTGTTACAGATTGAGAATCACATTGTGTACTGTGTATGCTAGTGGTATATTATTAAAGTCACATTTGTTACCCTGTGACTGTGTGTGTGTGTGTGTGTGTGTGTGTGTTAATATGGTGTTTGTGTGTGTGACTGACTGTGTCAGTGTGTGTGTGTGTGTACTTGTGTGTGTGTGCATGTGTGTGTGTGTTGTACTTGTGTGTGTGTGAGTGTGTGTGTACATGTGTGTGTGGGCATGTATGTTCATGTTTGTGGTGTGCTATTACTTAAACTATAAAATCAGATTTGTGCATGACACTTGACAGTGTTAGCCTAGGAAGCCTCATTGTTTAAATTTTTTAATGTTAATAAAGTTGGACATTTCCATAATAATACTATACCTTGGGAAGAAAGAGTATGATTGTTTAAAAGTAAAACTATTAAAAGTATGTTTAAAATGCAGTATGTCTGTTTTAGGGGATGAATTTCATTTTATCATGGAATGTCTCTACTTACGACAATATTTTATTCCTCAACATATTTTTCAACCTATGTCAAGTTATTGTCTTTGTATGTAGCCTTGTAGGCTTATCAAATGTAAATCTTGAAAAGTTCTCCTGCTTCTATTGAAATTCATCAGATCTGCCAGTTTTTAAAAAAAAAATTTCATTTCTTTTCACAAATGAAGATTGTATTAAAAAAAAAAAAATGATGTACTTTTTAGAAATATCTTGAGTCTTTATTGCTTGTTTATCATTTTACAATTGTTGTTTCTTTCATGCTGAGCTCTTTTGTTTTAGTTCCTGTTAGTATTGTCTATTGATAATATTTTGGGATGTATTGCTGTTAGGGTTATTCTCCTGTTGATTTTGTCTGTTATCCTCCTTATCCCAGAAAGGGTGAAAGGAATAAAATCTTGATTCTTCATTGCATGCATGTGTGTGTGTGTGCGTTTGCGTGTGTGCGTGCGTGTGTGCATGTGTGTGCGTGCTTGTGGTATGTTATAGAATCACATAATGTGACATTTGTGCATGACAGTGCTACTGCTAGCAAAGCCTCATTGTATAATTTATGTTCGTTTGTAATCCAATTATCTATAGATGTTATCTATGGTTATTTTGGGGACAGTATGAGTATCTTGTGATCTCTGCAGGGAAGGTGTGTACTGACTTGTGTTAAGTTCATAGAGTCACAGTGTGTGTGTGTGTGTGTGTGTGTGTGTGTGTGTGTGTGTGTGTGTGTGTGTGTGACAACCTTGTGTTGCACAGAGGGAAGAGGCACACCCAAACACACACACACACACACCCCACACACACACACGAGAGAGAGAGAGAGAGAGAGAGAGAGAGAGAGAGAGAGAGAGAGAGAGAAATCAAATAAAAATTGTTTCAAAACAGGGTTATGCATGCAGTGAAGACAGATCATATAATGCAAAGTAACACTCGCTCACTCACTCACAAACACACACAACAAACACACCATGCACACCACACACAACACACACACACACACACACACATGGTGCATACCCACACACAGAGAAGAAAAGAAAAAAGCAGATAAGAGAGAAGACTTTCAAGAAGTAAAAGAAAGATATAAAACAAAAAGAAAGAGATATATTATACCACTGAAACAGAAAAGGTAAAAATATAAGAGACAGACAGAGACACCCCCTCCCCTCTCCACCTCCCCCTCTCCTCCCTCCGAAGAGGATTGTGACTGGCAGTAAGGACAGTCCCCCTACATGGGCAAGGAACGGATTTCCGCTGGCTGCCATGGAGTCTTGCTGATCTCCCCATGAAGTCTGATAAATTATTCATGGGGTCGGGGCCACAGCCGTTTTGTGCATCATGCAGTGAGGGAGGAAATCACCTTTCTCAGCTTGTCATATCTTCCCTTTTTGCGTGCAGGAAGGAAAGGGGGATGAGAGGGTTGTGCTGTGGCTTTTACTGTTGGGCTTTGAAGTAGGAGGAGTTGTGGAAGGGAAGGAAGTAAAGAGAGAGAGAGAGAGAGAGAGAGAGAGAGAGAGAGAGGGTGCATGTGTGTTCTGAGTGTGTGTGTGTGAGAGAGAGAGAGAGAGTGAGAGACTCAGAGATTGGGAGGAGAGAGAGAGAAGAGAGACTCAGAGATTAAGAGAGAGAGAGAGAGTATGATGTGAGACATGTAACACAAAGGATGTATTAATTATCATGTACTATATGTGGTATATGTATTCATGAATACAATACCTCACATACAGAAGTTCATTGCTTCCAGTCTCATGCAAGCAAAACATAAACATGCACTCTTTTGATACAGACACAAAAGATGCAGGCAAAGTCCTTGCACAGCAGACAAGCAGGCAGGCAGGCAGGCAGGCAGGTGAAAACGCAGACACACACAAACACCATACAGGCAAAGACACAGGCGGGCGATGAAAAAAAGCAAATGCACTGCTTATTCAATGTACCATCTGAAAATAAAAGTTTGACTTTGACACATGCAGACACACAGTGTGACAGACAGGCAGAGGCAGGCATACACATGCACACATACGCGCGCATGCTTATATCCGCTATCCACAATATAAAAGAATTTAAAGAAATAGAAAATATAGGTCACACACACAGACACACACACACTCGCTCTTTCTCTCTCTCTCTCTCTCTCTCTCTCTCTCTCTCTCTCCCCTCTCTCCTTCCCTCACTCCCATTTTTCATCATTATCTTTGTAGGTTATCCAGCTCCTGAAGGCGTTTCTGATAGATCCGGAAAAAGTATTGCAATCAGGTGGCTTTAGGGTACACAGATGCATTCCCTGAAGCCCGCTCTTTATCAGGACTTTCATTGAAAGGCCTACAGAAACATCAACTGCGTTTTCTGAGTTGTAGCAAAAACTTCCTCATTTTATCAACCAACACCTTTGGAAAGGACTTTGATGGAGAGGTCTGTGTCTACACCAGTATGAGTATCAGAGAGGGTGTGCCACGTCTTAACACGTCAACAGTCACCATTGTGGGTAGAGTGTGGGGTGTCAACTTACCGCCCGACAAATCAGTACTGTGGTCTAACTAGCCTGTTTGGGTACATCTTGTCCCATGGTAATGTGAAGTAAGGTATGTGTACACACACATGTGGATGGAAATTCATAGCCGGGACCTTGCTGTTGTCAAGTGGGCCCTGTTTCTTGAATCAGCTGTGTGTGTATGTAAAGTTCTGTGAGTGAGTGAGTGAGTTTTCATGTGTGAGATGGACTCTGTCTGAGTTGGAGACTATTACTGTGTGGATTGTGTAAGTATGATTTTCACTTTGGTAGGGTTACAATAACTTACATAATTTTGTTTTTATCTAACATTGGCAAATGTGAAATGGTATTTTGTTGAGCGCTGTAGTGGAAGTCCCTTCTATCACAAAATGTAAAACAGTGCGTGGATAATAGGAAGACCGTGACTTTTTCTTGCTGTGTTATCATTGTTATAATGCAGATGAAAGAACATGTTTAGAGGGTAAAGAAAAAAAAAAAAAAATCTGCTGGAAACTGAGAAATTGTATAATTTAAAAAATCAGACATAGAGGCACACCTGAGCAATGAAATGAAGAGTGATTGGTTTTAAAGACAGGATAGCTCAGTGGTCAGAGCGCTCGCTTTCCCCAGCTAAGGTTAAGCAGCATTGAGTGTGGTTACCACTTGGATGGGTGACCGTTTGTGCGCCTTGGCTTCAGTACAGTCCTCCAGTTCACCCAGCTGTTAATGGATACCTGCTCTTTAGGGTCAGGGAAGGTAAAGCAGCGAGGGATAGGAGATGGGTGTTGCCCTCAATATGCTGGCCCCTTGAGAAGTTGAGGTCTCTGACGCCTCACTCCCCTTTAACCACATAGATTACGGGATACCTTTACCTTTTACATGATGAAAGTAATAGAGAGCTGCTGGACTTTACCTGGATGTGCTATTTTTGATTGTCATGAATACCAGTTGTGGGAAATCATTCATATCACTATTAGTCCAGTGTTGTTTAAAAAAAAAAATTTGTAGCATACTTATTGTGTCACCTAGAAAGCAAAGTTTTCCCTTCAACTAAAGTTCAAGTCCTGTTTTACCATATTTTTGTCCTACAATAAATTACATGAATGGTGGTCTGTGGGCTAGTCTTTGGGATGCAGTGAGATTTTAAACTAAGATCTCACACAAGTACAACATAATTATATTCAGCATATTAAAAATACAAACATGATCATAACATATATTCTGCATATTTAAAAGAAAAGTTATAATAAAAGTGTTGTCTGGGGCAAAAAATTTAAGAAACCACTCCCCCCTCCCTTATACTAGTTATCTAAAGCAAATATCTAAACAGAAAAAACCTAGTGTCCAACCAACTAAGACAGTGCATTTAGGGGACTGGAAGAACCATCAAGAATTCAGAGTTGGTCCCTTGGACTCCTGAGGTGTATCCACATTGAATACTTATAAATTATTCAGCAGATTTATGATCAGCATGTGTTGTTCACAGGCAGAACATTTTATGATCTTTGATGGACAGATTTCATGCCAAGCCTTTTGTCTGTTGATGACTTGTTTTTAACTTTGAACTTCTGCTGTTCATTCAAGTAATGTAAAGGGGTCTATAGTACTGCATGTCCCTCTATCCATTGTAGAGGGTTATCAGTTGTTAGAAGAAGCTTCCTTAAACAAATTCATAGAAAAGCATCGGCAAATCAACCGGCTTTCACATTCAACTCCGAGTGGGAAGAGCGTAATTGAATACATTGATCACTTAGAGATTCATACAAATGTTGTCAAAGAAAGACAACTCAAGGCATTATTTTTCAGGATAAGATTATATGCATTCACAACAAAATTCAGCTAGGATGTTAAATGCTTATGTGGTGAATATTTAAATTATATTTCAAATACCCATATCATACTTGAATGTGAGAATTTAAAATCTTATCTCCCTGCCTTTTCTGAGAATACCATTGACGAAGTTTTGAACATGTAAAGCTAACGTTCGACATTGCTAAAGGTTTAGTGTTAAGTCCTATAGGGCACTTATTGTAGTTGTAGTTCTCTTTGAATTTCATTTTTTTTTAAAAATGCTCTTGATCTGTTTATGTTAAGAATACTATTTGTGTATTTCCCTTGTTATTACTCTTTATTACACACACACACACGCACGCACACACCACACTGAGTAGATCTCTCTCTCTCTCTCTCTCTCTCTCTCTCTTCTCTCTCTCTCTCTCTTTTATTCAGTCTCCTATTTTAGGGCCGTCTGGTATCACTTAAAGTGGAAAGACGTCACTTACTTACTTCATTTATCTTTTTATAGCTTTTTGTTCAAAGATGTTTTGTGAATGACCAGGGCAGAAGTACAATTTCAGAGTTTCTGTTTGGATCATAACTTGAGTGTTTGACTTAGCTTGATACTTGTGTGTGTTAGTTATGTACCCAGGATAGATTGATGAACATTTACAGTCAGGAACAAGAATGTTCACACTGATTCAGTGATTGGAAAGAAATGTTATCAGACCAGTATCACATGAAGTGGAAAGACGTTAAAATCTAAAGACTTGAAGAAATGTTATCTCTTTAATAAAACAACATAATAAATTATAGGATGGATCATTTTCTTTTCATTAGTTTTCAAGAATGTTTTCTTGTTATCTCCCTTAAGTCCTTGAGGAGTTGATCAGGCATGACAATGGATTTTTCAAGTTGTATCTCTTTGGGTTAAGTCATTACCAAAATAATTAGTATTCTACTCAGCTGTGTTGCAGGATTGACAGCTCAGCATTATGGTAAAAAGACACCCCCCCCCCTGTCAGTATAAAGAGCATCCCCACCTGGAAATTGTGTGCTAGAAATTCCCTCTTTTTCTCTCTTTATTTTTGCCTAATTCCTTTTCTTCCGTTCACTTCCTTCTTGTCTACTTTCTGCCTTCTTGGTCCATTCTTCTGTTTTTTAACTCATTGAGTTTTTTAACTCATTTTTTAACTCCTTCACTGTGACGTGCCGAAGCTTAAGCTTCGGCAGAATTACGAATTTTTAAAAATACACGAAGTGGATGTTCAACTCAAGGGAAAGTACTCTGGCCTGTAGGGCAATCATTTTTCTAAACACAGTTGCTTTCCTTGACCATAAGCTTGCGTAGTTTGTGTCTGTTGGCTAATTTTGTTTGATATGTCAACAAGTGATATCTTTGGGATTTCAGGCTCTCCAGTGTTATTCTTTTAAAAAAAAAATCTGTTGTACAAAAAGTGACATCAGATGGATTCAGCCAGCTTCAGGGAACTTTACTTTGGTGAAAAATCATCACATTGCTTCAAGGGGACTAGTTGATGAACAGTTCAAGGCATGTAAGATACGCAGCTATAATTTTCAAAACTTTTTATTTTTCGGTATTCACTAATTCAGTGACATATTTTGAAAATTTGTAAAAAATAAATACAGTCATCTATTGAAAAACTGTGAAACAATCTCAAAAGTAGCCATTATAAACTTTTCAATGATGTATAATGTGTATGTCATTATTATGTTGGGTAAGTCTGCTGATTTTTTCAAATATAGCCAAAATCATGCGTCACCACAAAATGGCGGTATCCATTCACTGCGACTACATTGAGTTAAAATTTTCTTTCCAGAAAGACAGAAAAGATAACAATTCCCTCCGACACCAAAGTTGGATGTGCTGGGCCTGACTTGTCAGGCGCTTAATGGCAGCACAACACATTGGTCATATGACACTGACACAGTGACAGGCAACAATTTTTGCTGTCCTGAGTGTTTGACAAAGAAGAAGAAAAAAAAGTATTTGCTTAAGTACAATCATCAGGTGTCAAACACACGCACGCACGCACACACTGCGTGCATGCACACACACATGCACGCACGCACGCGCACACACACACACACACACACACAGAGGGTGGGGTATATGGTTTCTGAATGGCTGGCTCTGGGGGAAGTAGAGAACAAGCCTGAGAGTGGGTGTGTGTGATGAAAATGAAAGATTCTGATCCTAGGGATGTGTAGCTGGGAAACAGCAGCACAGGAACAGGGTAGGAGATGAGACGCCAAAAAAGATTTGGGGGCAAGTTAAGGTCCACAGGTTATGTACGTATACAGAAACAGAGGTACCACTGATTCTTGGGGAAGTGCTTAGTTACATGGGTATGACTACCAGAAGTTTTGATAAACAAAGCATCGCCTCAGGAATCCCCACAGGTAGAAGGGAATCTTGGAGCAGCTTGGCAAGGATCATTGTAGGCATGAGCAGCAGTCCCATAACGATGTAAGGAAGGGTCTCTGGCAGGTATAAGCAGGAAACTTAAAGCAGTATTGTACGGTAGGATAAGGTAACTGACAGGCAATTCTACAACAAAGGGTTTAGAGAAATTATGCAGGTTTGGATCACTGGTAGTTGAGATTAAGATAGATAGTGGTAAGGATTATTGGTAGATGTCATCAGAGCCCATTGGTAAAAACTGTAAGGATTTATGGTTGATGTAGTCAGATAAATACAGGTCAAGATTTTGAGTGTTCAGATAATTGACACAGACTTGTTCATGAGTCAAGATAAACTGGTGCATACATATCATTGAAGACCTCAGGTAAACCCAAGTAAGAGTCACAAAGAAGCAGGCATACACATGAGATACTTTAGGTACTGATAAACTCAGGAAATATCCAATGATAGGCATAGACAAAGATTTGAGACACTCAGGTGAAGGAGCACTGATATCAGTAGATAGTAGCAGAAGCTTTACATTTAAACACAGGTAAGGATTATTAGCGTAGACAAAGACTTAACAATGAACACATTCATGTATTAGTTACTTCTTCACCAGTTAAGAGAGTCAAGGCCCTCAGATGAACACAGAGAGGGTTATAATATAAATTGAAAGTAGATCATAGAGGAAGACAACAGAGAAACATGGATTTAGAAGGAATGCTGGTACAGAAGAAGACAGAACAAAGGGATTGGATGAACACACAGACAGGACGCGTATAAAAATACAGGAAGCTCGGAGGGACATACAGACATGGGCTTGCTAGCTGAGTCATATAACACACCATATGCAGGGAATGCCAGTGGACACATAAGGATAAATCACAAGCATTCGCCATGTCAACCTTTGACATGGTAGAAGGCACATGACATTGACAGGAGTCATAAGAAGAGAGGGGTAGGAGACACATGTCAACACATATTGAGGGAGGGGAAAGGGGGGGTGGGGAGAGTGGTGCCTTACAGAGAACTGACAGGAGTCCTAGGCAGACACACAGAGTACAGACACTAAGACAAGACTGACAGTAGAGACAGGAGGCGGGAACGTGGCTGAAGTAGAGGTTACAGGTAGACAGAAGGTTAACCAGCAGACCTGTACCCTTACTGTCTTCACATCAGCCGCGGTAAAGAGGGGGTGGAAAAAAGAGAACAGATTTCGAAGTTGAATCCCAAACTTGAGTTGACCTCAGAATAGCTGGGTACGTTTTTGTGACGGACCGTCTGATTTTTGATGGATGTCAGTGCGGATGCGTCACGCAAGGTGCTTGAAGCCATGACATCACAGAGTTGACAGGAAACACGGTGGCTCTAGACTCATTGTCTGTTGAGTAACGCTAGCCCAGCTGGAGGCTTACCAGACCAGTCATATTCTTTTCAGTGCCGAAAAAAACAAAGGCATCATCCATACGAGAACAAAGAAGTATTGAATTACCTTCAGCTCCAACGAGACTATGGATATTTGTTTTTGAGCAAGGGAGCATAGTTTTACTTCATTGTTGGTTTACAAACTTTAGCTGATCTTGTGTTGTGCTTCATACAAAACAATGGATTATAGCGCAGTTTGGTGTGAAGACATGGTTACTGGTCTGTGATTCACTGCAGTGACTGTAAGTAAGTAATACATTCATAGTAGTTTTTTGTCCTTTAAATGGTAAAGATCTAGCTGTGAACTGGTTGAAACTTATTATCTTGGCTTTTATCTTTGAATTGATTGATTCATCGAGTGGTGTAGTGTGTAGCTTTTAAGTATTATTTATCAGTAAAAAATAGACAGTAAAAAGAGTTGAAGGATTTTGATGCAAAGGGAGGAGTTTCAAACAAAATGGATTATACCTACTTAACTACTGTGTGTGTGTGTGTGTGTGTCTGTGTCTGTGTCTGTGTGGGTGTGGCTTGGGCAACTTGGGTGAGGACAGGTTAAGTAAGTAGATCTGACGATTCATTCAGATTTTGTGGACCTAGGTAATATTTAATATTAAAAGCAAAATGTCCCGCAACTGTTTGGGGTTTTGCTGTCCTAATGTTAGATGAGTGATGCTTTGATTTTACACTTGTGCCAGTCTCACCTTTGCAGAGTATGTTTTTACACACATGCAAATAGTGTGTGTGTGTGTGTATGTGTGTGTATGTGTGTGTGTTGTTGTATGTTTTTATATTTTACTTTTAGACAGTCAGGTGACTCATTCAACAGATGGCGATCATAATTCTTTTGTGTTCATTGGATAGCTGTACTTTGTCAAGCATTAAACAAAAAGTCATTCTTTTTTCTCTCACGTGTTTCATAGCACTTAGTCTACTAGTAGCAGAGCGTTTTAGCTTTTGACTAGTTTAAGTTGAAAGTCTCTAGCTTACTTGTTCTTCTTGGATCATTTTTATGCTGCGACAAAGTATTTGTGAATTATAATTTTTAAAATTAGAACTTAGTAGATTACTTGCATGTACAGTCACATACCTTAGATCATATTTATAAATTATATACCATAAACTGTAAGCTGTGGAACCCAGTGACATAATGTAGTATCTAAGTGGTTAGAATGTTTGACTTCTAGCTACAGTGTTCTTGAGGTTGCTTGTTTGAATCCTGGTGGCACTCTGTTGACCAAGGGTTGGATCTTTTTTGATCTTCCAGGCTAACTTATGTGCAGACCTGCTAATACCATAATCTTTGTGTGTATGTTCATGTGTGCAAAACTATTTTATAACGTAGCATTCAAAATAATGGGTTATTGGTTATGGGAAAATGAAAGTATCCAGAATGAGCTAGTCATGACATGATTTGTCTGTAGATAAGATGTTTGTGTAAAAGGAAGAATCTTTTCATTAAATTTTTAGAAACTTCCTTGCCTTTTTCTGCCCTTGCAGATTATAACAGTATGGATATCAATTATCAATTTATCATGTAGGGTTCACTTCACTTTCACTCAGTCCCATGTCTCAAAGGACGTAGGGGGGGACATGAGAGAAGACGCGACAGATATCTTTTTCCATGCTTCACGATCCTGTGTGGCTAGTAGAAGGTGTTACAGGGGTTGGGCGGTCCATTCTTTGATGTTGTCAACCCATGATTTCTTTTGGCGGCCTCTTCTTCTCTTGCTTTCAACTGTTCCCTGCAGGATGGTTTTTGCTAAGGTGTTGTGTCTTGTGGTGTGACCAAACCACATCAGTTTTCTCCTCTTTATGGTGGAGAGCAGAGGTTCTTGGGGGCCCACACGCTTTTTGATTTCTTCTTTCACATAGTTGTGGTCTTGTGTTCTTTGTATGATATTTTGAGGAGTCTTCTGTGGCACTTGTTCTCGAATGCTTGGATTCTCCTCTCTAGCTCTGCTGACGGAGTCCATGATTCACAGCCATATAGGAGGATAGATATCACGAGGGATTTGTAAAGGTGATATTTGGTGCAGAAGCTGATGTTGTTGCTTCTGATGATCCTCTCGAGTCTGGCTAGAGCAGATGTTGCTGTTGCAATGTGATCTTTCATTTCATTGTTTGATGTGCCATCTTTTGTTAGGATGGAGCCTAAGTATTTGAATTGGCTCACCTCTTCCAGTATTTCTCCATTCATCTTTATTTCCGTGCTGTCATTACTTGTGCTGTTAACCATGATCTTTGTTTCTCTGTACTGACCTCCATGCCGTATGCGCTCGCTCGGTCTGATAGACTATCTATGAGGTTTTGCAGTTCTTGTTTGCTGCCGCCCATGAGGTCAATGTCATCTGCAAATCTGAGGTTGCAAAGGGGTCTTCCACCAATGGAGATGGAACACTGCTTCTCAAACCCTCCGTTTAGTTTCCCAGCCAAAGTTCATGACTGGCAGCTGGCAGGGTGTGGATATAAATAAACAGGGCAAAAGGAAAGGCAGCACTAGCGGCTTGCAGCTGTAGCCGTGTTCAGCCGTAAATTACCCTTGTGTCTTTCACACATCCTCTTGCACAGTGAATTGTTTAAAAATGACAAGCAAAGCACTCTTTAAAATGAGCTTTAAATGAGCTTTCTTTTGACTCCAAACTCCATGTACTTTCTTTCATACTGGTTGATGTGACAGCAGTTGAAACAGACATGAAGATAAACAGGAGAGGTGCAGGAAGAAACACAATCACAAAAAACAGACATTTCTAACTCTCTCTCTAAAAAAGCATATATTTATATTATATAAACAATGAACATAGAGAAAACATTGAATATGTCTGCATGCAGACTAACCTTTTGGGGGGGCTGCGGAATTTGAACCTGTTGGCAGAACGAGGCCATAAATAAACACACCTTAGTGGCTACCAGCTACCGCGCGCGCCAGCGCCGTGAGAGGCAGGGTGATGGAGAGTGTGGGGAGAGAGTCTGCCGCAGTCATAAGTGTCAGCTATCTGACTTCTCTATAAACACTCCTGCTGGTCAGGCGTTACAGCACGTACACAGTCTACTGTTTCATCAGCTTTTAGCGGTATCCTTGCTACAGCTGAAGGTTTGTTCATGAACCAATTCCAGTACAGCTCATAATTATAACCCCGAGAACACAGTAGAAAACAAATGTCTTGTCAGTATCCTATACTGTCATCAAGCCAAGATACCTCACAAATGGCTCAGGTTTTTATTTCATTGATGTTTCTGATACTATTCAAAAAGCATTTTCTGATCCTGTTAAGAAATTGTTGTGATCAAATGTTTATCTTCTTATCAGTCCTGTGTTGTGTAAAAAAACAAAAAACAAATTGCACACAGGCCTACACTTTGACATCAAAGCAACACCCAAAAAAAAAAGCGGAAAGAAAACACACACACACACAAAACGGATGACAAAATTTACAAAACTGCATATACACGGGAACTAGGTTTTTTAAAAAGCACATGAGTGCTTATTTCATTATCCTTGAAATAAAAGAATAAGCAAAATAAATAAACACACACACACATGAGCGCACGTGCACACACACACATACACACACAAGCAGACAAACATACACACACACAAAATGGCATAAATACATATACGCATACCCTATACTCACACATATGCGCGCACGCACACTCATACACGCGTGCGTGTGCACACCACACACATGTAACTACAAGAAGATGCGCACGGCACACATGTGCTTGAGAAAACTAACAGCTTGAAACTGACACACAGCCAGGAAGCACCTGGCACATGTAGGTGCTGTGGCCGATCACACAAACACACACACACACACACCACACACACACACGTTCACACATGCATACACGGGCACATACGCATACACGCACGCACACACGTGTGCGCGAACACACACCATGCGCAAAACGCACACGCGCGCGCCCACGCACGCACGCACACTCACATCCCCGCACACGCACACAATAACACACACACACACACACACACACGCACACGCATGCATGCAGGGACGCACACACACACACACACACACACACACACACACTCACACAAAGTAGATCTCTCCCCCCCCTCTCTCTCCCCTCTCCTCCCCCCCCCCCCCCCCCCTCTCTCTCTCTCTTATGCAGTCTCCTATTTTAGGGTTGTCTGAAGACTTACTTACTTACTTACACACACACGCACATACAGAGAGAGAGAGAGAGAGAGAGAGAGAGAGAGAGAGAGAGAGAGAGAGAGAGAGAGAGAGAGAGAGAAAACACGCACTCGGCCCTACATTTCTTGGGAAACACCGTGTTTGTAAAAAAAATGTTTAAAATTAGTTAACCTAATTAGCTGTACAACCGTCACCACAAACAAGTAAAGCAGGTATTAAAGTTTTGTTCACTAAAGTATGAGTACTGTACAAAACAAGTAGGACATCCAGCAGCGAATGATAAATAAGCCTTTCAAATAAAAATTCGCCCAGTCGCTAATAGACAGCAAAGAAGGAAAGTGTGCTGGCACCGCGAGACGCTGGACTTGGACCCCTGACCGCGCGGTGCCTAGATAGCAGCCAGATGGTGTTTAGGTTACGGAGCGAAAGTGCCAGCGGCAAACTAAAGAGTCAGGTTTTTCCTGTTTTGAGCAGCCATGGGAAGTGTGGTGGTTTTGCAGTGTCTCTGTCATGATGTTTTCGAGGAAGAGGTTGAAAAGTACAGGTGAGAGAAGGCAGCCCTGACGGACCCCAACCATGGTCTTGAAGAACTCGCCCATTGATGTGATTGTTCATGAAAACTGCACTTCTTGCGTTCTCGTACAGTGCCTTGATGACTTCAATGAGGCAGTTGTCAATGTTGAAGTGCCTGAGTACTTGCCAGAGGCCGTCATGCCATACCCTGTCAAAGGCCTTTTTGAAGTCTATGAAATTGTGATACAAGTCTTTTTGGTGTTGGAGATGTTTCTCTATCAGAATTCTCAGATTGAAAATTTGTTCCATTGTGCTGCATTTTGGTCTAAAGCCGGCTTGTTCTTCTGCCAGGAGTTTTTCTGCTTGGTTTTTTAGTCTGTTGAGGACTACCCGCAGCATGACCTTGCTAGGATGGCTTATGAGACTGATGGTTCTGTAGTTCTGGCATTGCTTGAAGTTTCCTTTCTTTGGTAGGGGTATTACAAGAGACTGTGTCCATTCTTCTGGCCATTCTTTGGTGTCGTGAATCTTCTGACAAACTTCTGTGAATCGCCTTGCTGTTTCATTCCCTCCATTTTTTATGAGTTCAGCTGGGATGTTATCGATTCCAGGGGACTTTCCCTTCTTCAATTGTTTAATAGCTGTATCTACTTCACACCTTAGTATTGGTGGGTCTTTATCTTGGTGTTCAGGGTTTTTTTCAGAAACGATGTTGGTATCTGGGCGTAGTGGGTAGTTATACAATCCCTCACAGTATTCCATCCAGCGTTGGAGGATGGCATTGCTTTCTGTTAAAAAGATTTCCTTCTTTGTCTTCAATAACAGAGGCTTTAGGCTGTGTGGTTTTAGTTAGTGATTTCAGAGTGTCATAAGCTGTTTTGCTGTTTCCCTTGGCCATTCCAACTTCGATGCTGTGGCATTGTTCTTCTATCCACGCTTCTTTGGCTTCATGTAGGGTTCATGAGTACATTAATTGGTGAGAGAGAGAGCTCTGTACCTTCATTTACTGATATAGCTTACATACACATTTGATAAAGTGTGAAGCAGAGCCAAACTTTACTGATGCCACAACTTTACAAAGTATATTTAAATTTTTATTTTCCTTTGCATGGTAAACTGCTGAAATGTCGATAGTTATTGCAGGTAGAAAATTGACATGTGTTCATATTAGGAAGCATTGCCAGTGTACACATGTTCCATGCACACATTTGTGAATGGCACTCACATCATCCTCATTGTATATTCATGAATGAATTGTTTATTTGTTCTGAAGTGGTGTTGAGATGCAAGCAACTTTAGGAAATGAACATGCATACATAAATGTATTATATCTCTCTTCTTCTTTCAAATGGAGATACTATGATGCCATACTGCCTCAATGCACTTTTACTTACTATCAGTTTGAATAATGACCTTTGAATATGTCATCTGTTTCATGTTTCTGTTTCAAAATTTCAGCCTGCATCTGGGCATAATTGTTTTGGAATTCTGTATCTGATCTTCTGTAGGCATTTCAGTGCATGCATGCGCGTGTGTGTGCATGCATACGCATGCGTGTGTGCGTGCGTGCATGCGCGCGTGCGTGTGTGTGTATGACTATGTGTGTGTGATTCAGATTCAGATTCAGATTCAGAATATTTTATTGCCATTTAAGTCATGTAGACTTATTTGACAGCAAAAACATCAACTATAATTATTATATATTTTGGCTAAAAGTGATGTACACTAAAAACATGTTGTATTCTACTTCTCTTTTTCTCTTTTTTCAAAACACTCATACACATATCTGATGATATCTGCTTGATATATATCAACTGTGATTATGTCACTTAATTTATGTACACAGTTTTTTTGTGTGTGTGTGTGTGTGAGAGAGAGAGAGAGAGAGAGAGAGAGAGAGAGAGGGTGGGTGGAGGGAAGGAGTGGGTGAGGGAGTTTTATGTGTGTCAGAGAGAATAGAAATGATAATTACATTTTAAAAATGAGAAATAAACCCACTTTTACTCTTCTTATTAAGCAAAGTATTGAATCAGTTACTATCATTATTTAGGCATCAAACTTAACTACAGTAACATTATAATATCAACTTGTGCAACATGACTTGTTCAATTGAACCTCCAAAGCAGTGTTTGCCCTTTTACGGAAGGGCAGTAAGCTACCTTTGTCTGATAAATATTGTGACTGAATTGTTTGATAGCACTGGGAGACAGATTTTGACAAACAGCCATGAGATATAGGGCCATGATCTAACAGATTTTATGGCATCCATCCCAAATTGCCGCTTAAATTTAATAAATTAGTTTTTTAAATGAGACAGTCCACAAATGCTACTTTTATGGTTTATGGTGAGGTCTGACATTTTTTTTGTTAATGTCACAGTCAAAGCAGATATGTAAACTTATGCTACAGATTATGCACAAGTCAAACAGTCAAACTGGAGCAAAGGTTCCCCACAAAATTTTGCCTCAGACATTTCTGTTGATTCCATCCCCCCCCCCCCCCCCCCCTTATGTGTCCTTAATGTGTGTTATACTCAGAATCTTGGTGAATTGTTTTTAAAAACTAGCAACCAGACCTTGGTCTATCAAGGCCTGGTGGATATATAGAAAAAAAGTCCCGCTTTGGAAGGTATTCAAACCATGCAACTCCAATTGTCTTTAATGGCAGAGTGCAGTGCCTTTAGGTGCCCAAGCCAGTTTCTATACATGTATTTGTAGTGTTCTAATTATAAACAACACTGATAGTGACTGACACGTGTTTCAAATAATGGTTTCTGATAAGTAGTTCACTGACAGCATTATTGTTATTTGGCAGTTTATCAGTTGTAAATGGTTGGTTTTGTTTGTTGGTTTTGTCCATGACAATTTTGATACGAAGGATTAATTGGTTTTTGTTTTTTTAATCGATTGTTTGATTGTGAGTAACAGGAAGTAATGTTTCTATTATTATAATATAAACGAATATTAGTGATGTCTCATGTGTTTTGTGTTTCTGGTTTTTTCCAGGAGGATTATCAATGGCATTTCGCCCAACGGAAGCCCCAGTTTATGTAAGTCATTTTTCAGTTGGTTTTTTTGTTTTGTTTGTTTAACATTTTGTTTTTGTTTGTTTAACATTTTGGTTTTGGTTTTGTTTGTTTAACATTTTGGTTTTGTTTTTGTTTAGGTGTTAAGCATTCAATTTGATTGATTTGTAGCCATTTATTCGTTTCAAATCTGAGAAAATTGCAGAAAAAGCAGGTGACATTGGTTCTTTTTAAGAAAGGGTTTTGCTAAATTCTTTCTAAAATATTTTGGTTTGTTTTCTTAGTTCCTGTGGTAGCTTGTATTTATACTCTTTGTGATAATAACAGTAATTGTAATTCAAATGCTATGAATATTTATATTACCCTCACGTTTTTTGTATGATTCTCATTACCGTCATATGATCATTTGAGTGATCATGTTGATTTTGGTTAATTTGTTTAAACAAGAGAATATCTGCAGGTGAAGATTTTCTTAGATATTAAAAGTTCTTTTGGGAATAGTCTGCATCAAATAATAAAGATTTCTAATGAAAATCAGTTAAAAATATTAAAATTGTTTGCTTTGTATAGAACACCACATCCTTGTCTTGAGTAAAGTAAACATGAAACGTCCCCATATTTCTCCACTGTCGCAGTGTTGGAAATGGCTTCGGTATAAATGTATACATATTAATGTGTTGAGAGCTTTCTCAGCAGTTTTGATTCTCTGCATGGTTTACAAGTCCCATCATGGCCAGCCACTACTGTCCCTTGCTGTGGTTTTGTCACTAATCTCTGCTGTGGAAGACCTAAAACTGAAGAGCTAGGTGTCCCTCAGAATTGTTAAAGAATAAAATATGCTTAAAACCTCCCCAAAATGTTATCTTTTTTCTCCATGATTTAAAGTACCTAAAGAGATTGTGTGACGTGGGTCATAGCTGGTAAGAATGACAAGATAGAAAGCATATTTTTCCTGCTTTCAGGGTTGTATTAAAGGAAACTTATTTTTGTGGTATAAGGATTATGTATACTTCTTCATTGAATGCGCAGACAGTAAGTATTGTTGTCTGTCTCATGAGCAAAAATGTGATGTGCTGCTCATTAAGTGCCTGACAAGTCAGCCCAGTGCATCTGACTTCCGCGTGAGAGAGATGTTATCTTTTAAGTCTTTCTGGGAAAAAAGCAAGAGAATGGACAAAGAAGGCAGAAAATAGAAAAAAAGGAGATGATGTCAGGAAGAAAAGGACAAGGCAGAAACAAAGAGAGGGATAGAAAAGAGGGAATTCCTAGCACAGAATTTCCAGAAGAGGGGGATACTATTTATACTGACAGGGCCCCAAGAATTCCCAAGGGGAGAGAGAGAGAGAGAGAGAGAGAGGTGGGGGGGGGGGGGGGGGAGGATTGTATACAAGTAAGAGTGATAGTTTTGAATTTCACGTCCCTGTTTATTACCCTGCATCCATGACTGCTTGTATCTGAAGGCCAGTTTCTGATTGTGTTATAGACAAGGAATAGGAAAACCACACTTGTATTGAAGTGACACATCCCTGACACTGTTAGTGTTATGAATCAGATCACTCTCTCTCTTCTCCCTCTCTTCTCTCTCTCTCTCTCTCTCTCTCTCTCTCTCTCTCTTCTCTCTCTCTCTCTTTCTTCTCTCTCTCTCTCTCCTCTCTCTTCTCTCTCTCTCTTTCTCTCTCCTCTTCTCTCCTCTCTCTCTCCTCTCTCTCTCTCTCTCTCTCTCTCTCTCTCTCCTCTCTCTCTCTCCTCCTCTCTCTCTCTCTCTCTCTCTGTACCATTTGACAATGTGTAGATGTTTATCTTTATGACTTATTAAGTTTGGTTGTGTTATTTTTCTTGGCTCTGTTGTTGTTCTGTTGTTGTTTGTTGTCTGTCTGTTTTTCTCTTTTTTATCATCCTTGTTGGTTTGGTTTTTCCTTCTCTTTTGTTTGTTTGTTTGTTTTGGTTAAGGTTTTTTGGGGGGTGGGGTATTTTTATGGTTTTCTTTTATTTGCTTGCTTTGGGGTGGGGGGGGGGGGGTTGTTGGGGGGGGGGGGGAGCTGTTTTGAAAAGGGTTATTTCCCCTTGTTTTTATTGTGAGACTGTATAAGTATTGGGTTATTATTATTAAGATGTATCCCTAACGGGCGGGGACTGGATGTAAAAAAGCACATGTGTGCTTATTCATTATCCTCGAAATAAAAGAATTTGTCATTGTCATTGTCTCTTTCTCTTTCTCTCTCTCTCTCTTAACCCCCATTTGTTTACTTATTTTTATTATGTGTGTGTTTGTGTGTTTTGGTTTGCTTAAATATATTCTTTTACTGTGTTGATTCCTAATCGTATGATTTGCACTGGAAAGATATTATGATAGAACAAGACTGCTTTGTGAATGTGCGCAATAGCACAAGACTGCTTTGTGAATGTGTGTGTGTGTGTGTTTTGTTTTGCTTTTCTTTTACTGTGTTGATTCTTAATCATATGATTTGAACTGGAAAGATATTGTGATAGTACAAGACTGCTTTGTGAATGTGTCTGATAGAACAAGACTGCTTTGTGAATGTGTGTGTGTTACTGTGCTGATTCTTATTCTTATAAACTGGAAAGATCATTGTGTTATATAATAAAACTGCTTCATGTCAGTGTGTTGCATTATTATTGCGTTGTTATATCACTATTATCAGTGTGATATCTTCAGTTTAACGTCTATTCACATTTAGTGATTTTATTATCAGTGTGTGTGTGCGCGCGTGCGTGCATGCGTGTATGTGTGTGTGTGTGTGTTGCAGTTTAAGTGTGTTGATTCTTTATTCATGACTGGAAAGATATGTGTCAAGGAATTATTATTTCAGGTTGCCAAGAAACCCTTAGGTCTTGCTTCCTTCTGTATATTTTTTTAATCAGGAAAATGCTAACGGTCCTGGTCATAAAATATTTTGTCTGCCAGCAAAATTGTAAGGCCATGGTCTTGATATTTAACTGTCTGTAATGAAACTTTAGAATGTGTGTAAAAAAAATAACCCAAAACAGATTGGTCTACCCCATAGGCTTCTATTAGTGGGGCTATTGCCACTGAATGGATTTCACATGGTACATTTTATTTCTTCTTCTTCTTCCTTTTTTGTTATGTTTTTCCCAGGGGAGGTTTGGCATTGATGAGCCTTCTCCATCTCTCTCTGTTTTGAGCTTCCTCATTTATGCCCCTTTAAGATCATCTGCAATACAGGCAGCCCAGGTTTTTCTATGTCTTCCCTTTGGTCTCTTTCTATCTGCTACGAAGTTCATTGCTTTTTTTTATGATGTGGTGGTCTGCTTTCTGTTGAACGTGCCCAAACCAGCGCAGTCTGTTGCTACTAGCTACAGACTTCAGATCATCAACTTTGCACATTCTCCATAGTTCTTTATTCGTGATCCTTTCTTCCCATTTGATCTTTGTCTTGTAGCATAGCATTCGGTTTTCACAGCTCTTCAACAAACGTTCGATGGTTTTTGTGAAAACCCACGTCTCCAAACCATACAGGAGAACAGGTCTAATGCAGGTCTTGTATATCAGACAGCATCTCTCCAGTGGGATTTTCTGATTTCCGAGTAGTACATTTTGAAGATTTGAAAAAAAAAATCCCCCAAAACACCCCCACCCCCCCCCCCCGTGATGTCAAGGGGCTGTCAATATCTCTCTATATAAATAGCATCCCCACCTTTAAGAAATTCTGTGCTAGGTACTCCCTCTTTGCTATCCCTCTCTTTCTACCCTGTTCCTTTTCTTCCTGTCACCTCCTTATCTATTTTTCTGCCTTCTCGGTCTATTCTCCTGCCTTTTTTCCAGAAAGGCTTAAAAGATCATTCTCTCCCACGCTGAAGTTGGATTTGCTGGGCCTGAGTTAATGGCAGCACACTGTATTTTCGCTCATATGATAGACGATGTCGATACGACAATAGTTGCTGTCTGAATGTTTGATGAAGAAGAAAACCACCCCAACCCTTGTCTGAAAGCATATCAAACAGTTTTGTATTGTTTTGGTATATGCTGACCTGACCTCAGATCAAGATCAAACCCAAGGTGTTAGAAATAAAGGGCATCTCTGCATGCTTTTGAAGTTTTGTGTTGTTGTGAATCTTGCTACAAAGCTATGATGAGTTCAGTCATGCATGATGGCTTTTGAACTGTGCAGTTTGGTCACAATCCCTCAAGCATTGTCAGAGTTTCTCTTGTGTTAGCTTTGAAGCCTAAGACAGTGTTACTGATAAAGGTCTTCTTGATGTTTAAGTACTGAACATGCAGATTGAAAAAACCCAAACATATTGTGTGACTTGATCAGCTTGCCTCTGGGAGTGTTTTGAGCTGTGGATAGATATAAATTTATGGATCAGGAAAATTGAAAAGATGGTAGGAGTGATATAATAATAATTTGAAAAATCTTATGTTTTTAAAAATGGATTTTTTTTTTTTAAAAAGGTTAAGTTTATGCAGGAGAAGGCTCAGTGGTTTATTAATGAATTGTTTTCCTGAACTTTTTGTTTGTTGGTTTTTGTTGTGGTTTTTTTTTTTTTTGGATTGGGGGGGGGGGGGGGGGGGGGGGGGGGGGAGATTCAGTGTGTCAAACATCTGTGTTTGAGTCAGTGGTATTAGGCTGTTATTGTCACACTATATTATCTGTGCATGGAAATCTCCTCTTGTTACTGTTATGGGATTTCTGACAGTGGAGATTCTTTTCCTTTATTTTCATTTCTTTTTCTTTCTTTTCTCTTCTTCCTTTCTTTCAGACCACTTTTTGTGTACAAATATAATTCACTCTCTTCTGTCTCTGTCACTTTCAGTGTCACAGTCACACACACTGTGACTCAGTGATACACACACACACACACACACACACACACACACACACACACACACACACACACACACACACACATCAGGTTAGTCTGGTGGTTTGAGTGTTGTGCTTGTAATCTGATGGCCGGGTTCAAGCCACCACCAAGAAGAATACGAATACTTTATTATCTCAAGAACATGAAAAATTCATGTGGGTTGTGTGCATAGCTTAAAAACAATAATCAAGTAAACAATGTTGTGAATATGAAACATTACAAATCAATATTATTACAGTTTCAGGCAAAACATTTCCTATATTTAATAAACAAGGAGCCTTCATGTGTATATATATAAATAGTAATTAGTGACATCCATCCACACATGTGTGCACTCAAGTAGGCAGGCAGTGATGTATGAACATGAACACAAGTGCACACACAGACACACACACACACAAACACTACATAATTGCTATATCATGTCATAGAATAAAAGATACACCATATAGCTGATACAATATGTTATTCATGAAAAAGTATTGGAATTAAGCAATTGAATTGATATATAAAAAAGTACACATTCCTTGTTTCATATGTCTTCACTTCAAAGAGACACCTGTTCAATGGGATTTTCCTCAGGAGTTAACATCAGTGCTGATTTTACTCCTCTGAAAGTTCTTGGGACAAGACTGTAAACCAAGGTCCTGTATTCGAACACATGTAGAACATCGTGTGCACACATTAGAACCTGTGGCACCTTTTGGAAGAGAAAGCCATTGTATGCCGGTGGGACCAGATGACAATATTTACAAAACTGCATGTACATAGAGACAGAATCTAAAAAATCCATACGAGTTCTTATTCATTGTCCTCTAAATGAAAAAAAATTGAAATTGAAAAACACACACATATATAACTCTGTCTCTCTGTCTCTGTCTGTCTGTCTGTCTGTCTGTCTCTCCTTCTCCCTCCCTCTCCTTCTCTTCCATGCCTCTCTCCCCCTCTCTTTGACCCTTCCTTCTGCCTTGAAAGCACCTCAGGATGCATGCTATGCATGTTTGTGACAAGGGAGGGGGCATATTGCAACTCAACCTGGAGGATGACGCAGAGAAGAAGGAAGAAGATGCAGCGCCCCTGCTCGCAGAGGAAGAGGAACTGTACTTGGTTCTGCAAGGACGGGGTCAGACCCATATCTCTATCATGAAGCACAGCCATGACATGGTGTGGAGGGCCCCTATTCCTGGTCAGTATATATATAAATAATATATTTGTATATCATATATGTGTGTATTCATTCATGTTATGCACATTCATGTATGTTAACATGGATATGTGTTGATTTGTACTACGGCATGCACACACACAAGCATGCTCGCACACACACACATGCATGCACACACACAAAGCATGCTTGCACGCACACAAGCATGCTCGCACGCACACAAGCATGCTCGCACGCACACACACACACACATGCATGCATGTGTGCGTGTGCCCATGCACACAGAGACACACACACCCACTCACACACACACCACCCACCCACCCACCACACACTAACACCCCCCCCCCCCCCCCCCCCCCCCCCCCCCCACACACCTCCTACACACACACACACACACACACACACTCTGAGCTGATGTCACTCTGAACGTAGGGCCTACAACAGTAATTATTATTATTATGCCCCAGTCGTTACCAGTGCTATAAAGAACATGACTGTTGCTTCATCACATTGTTCAGTGAGACGGAAATTGACCAGACCAATAGTTGGGAGATAAAAAGGAAAGCTAGAAAGGCATGATTGTGCTGCATTGTATCGAAACTGACAGTGGTGGTGAAGTGCTCTTTACTGCACCGACCTGGCCAAGTGATAAAAGCTGGACATCCCAGCCGGGCGACAGATCATGTGAATGTTTATGATAAGAGATAGTGATAGGTCGTCATGTGGATAGACAATTGCGGCTTGTCTGGAGTAGATCTATGCAGATAGCGTGGAAAGGGTGACGACATTCTTGCATGTTACAGACGTGACAGCAGGCGTGTGATAAGCGCGGAAGGTCGATAAATCTTGACAGTATCTGACCACAGTTGAGTGTTTTGCTCCACTTGTTGTAACCTGAGAATAAAGGGTTGGGTTTTTTTTGGTGTGATTTTTGTTTTGTTTTGTGGTTGAACATGTTTTTGGTTTAATTATCAGAGTTGTCTTTCATCATTAAGAAATTTTGATACTACTTTTTTCTTGTAAAATGTGCAGAATTTGACAGTAATATCAAATATTTAAACAGCTAAAACCTTACAAGATAATTGTTTTGGTTTTTCTTGTTTAGACAAAACTGCCTTTACAGAGTTAATTTGCTGATTTAAACCTTTCAGTCTACATTTCATATTAGAGTTAACTTATATAATGATAGTACCATTTGTAATGTTAAAAAATGGGTTTAAAATATTGCTAAAAATGATTAGTTTTTACTTTTAGTACCCAGAATTTTATCAACATGAAGCACAAATGATGAAACAATATAATGCAAGCCTGCCAGTTTGTGTTGACAGTGACAGAAGAGTCCTTTCATTTAAAATTGGTTTACATTTTTTTTATTCCATGCTTTTTCATGATATCCAAAGTGCTGATCAATAGCACTAACAAAATTCATACGCATATGTTTCACTTTGAATTGCACCCAAGAAGCCTTGAAAGCAGCATTTTTGTGAATTAACAAGTAGATGTTTGATTTAATGAGTGCATAATAAAATCTCCACACCCATGTGCATGACTGGAACAATGGGAGGGAAGGAAATTGAAAAGTTAGGGGGCAGAGGTAAAGTTATACAAGCTACAGATACACTCAGAAGAGAACACACAGAAATATAGCCCACTCACATGCATGCATGCACACACACACCACACCACACCACACCACACCACACCACACCACACCACACCATACCACACCACACCACACCACGCCACGCCACGCCACGCCACGCCACACCATTCCACTCCACTCCACACCACTCCACTCCACACACACCACGCCACGCACGCCACGCCACGCCACGCCACGCCACGCCACACCACACCACTCCACTCACACCACACCACTCCACTCCACACCACACCACACCACACCACTCCACACCACACCACACCACACCACACCACACCACACCACACCCACAGTGCATGCTGGCACTGTAGCATTTAATGTAAGTCAGAAGGTCGTATTTTTCTTGTGTGAAAGTTTACAGAGTATGGTGCCTTGTATGAGAAGACTGCAGTTGTGATTGTATAATTTGTAGCATATCTTACACAGATAGGGAAACAAACACTTGTACAGGCAGGGAAAAAAAAAGGGTGGCACTGCTCTTGTGCCAATGCACTCTCCCCAGGGGGAGAGCAGCCGGAATTTCACACAGAAAACTCTTCCGTGGCTTAAAGTGGTATCTCTCTCTCTCTCTCTCTCTCTCGCTCTCTCGCTCTCTCTCTCTCTCCTCTCTCTCTCTCTCTCTCTCTCTCTCTCTATATATATATATATATATATATGTTTATATATATGGTATGGTCTCCCTACAAAGATACACCCTGTGTTTGAACAGGCCATGAGGCGGCAGAGAGAGTGCACCTATCGGTGGTCCGGCTCTCCCTGGCGGAAGAGCAAGCGGTGACCATCGCCGTAGGGGAGTTCAGCTATCACTACGACTCTGCCTACTTCCTGGCCCACTTCCTGGTCAACAGTGTCAACAATCCCAACGCGCTGGATGACCTGGAGCTGATCCGATCGGACAATTTTGATCTGGCCAATGAGCTGCTGTCCACCCTGGACAGCCGGCTGAGCGGTGCCCTGAGACACATCCCCTTCCCTGAGGGCTGGCACATGCTGGGATCTGATGACTGTGAGTGTGAAGGGAGGGAGAGAGATGGAGAGGAAGGGGGGATGGAGAGAGGGAGAGAGATGGTGGTTGTGATTTTATAACCCTTTTGCTGTTGCATAAGGAAGTAAGATTTTTTAGTGAGATCTATTTGCCTGGGTTATAAAGGGTTTAGTTGTTGTTGTTTTGTTTCTCAGCTAGAAGTTCACCCATATTGAAATTTTGCTTATAAATGTGACTGTTTTTGCTCACCATGAAGGTAGCCGTATTTTTTTTCTTCGGGGATATATAGAGTATAGATCTATATATATGCATTTTAAAAAAAAGTGGACTTCGTGACTTTGGAAACACCCATTACAAAAATATCTTTTCTGAAAGGCAAATGATTACAGAATGCAAAACACATGAGTTGGGTTTGATTTTTATAAGTTCTCCATAGAATCTGGGTAGTTCAGTGAGAGTTTATCCTGCTGCTATGGCTGGGAAGAGTAAACAGTGACTGCAGTGAGTTATTTCTTTGCTGAGGCAGCCCAGGGGTTAAAGTAGAAAGAAATTGGTTGATTGGTTTCACTTCTTGAGGGAGAAAGAGATTGGTTGGGGGGGGGGGGGAGAGAGAGAGAGAGAGAGAGAGAGAGAGAGAGAGAGAGAGAGAGAGAGAGAGAGAGAGAGAGAGAGAAGGAGAGAGATTGCCGTTCACTCTTGCTGTTATATTCAGTAAGTGGGAAAGGTTTTTGCCAAATTGGTCTTTGCTAATGAGGTTGGGGCATTTTGTTGTGTTGGATTGATGAGGCATGATTTGCACAAACATCTGTAATTCTTCTAACAAGGCTAGCTATTGTTTAGTGTTGATGTTGTGGCTGTAGTTCATCAATAAAGGCTGTAAACTTTCTGTAATGACCCCTAAGAAGAGACGGCTTATTACCAATACGAACCAAGTTTACTTGGTACCTTACTTGATCACAGTGATTACCAATAAGAACCAGGTTTACTTGGTATCTTTCTTGATGTCAGTGAGACCCATAATGCAGCAGTCATGCAAGTAACTTATTTTGTCTTTTTGATGAAAGAATAGACCAAGGAACCTTGGCCAACCTGCATTTAGCATAAGTAGGAGCTATAGCTACAAGAGCTATCCCTGTAAAAAATTCCGCTGGAAGCTCCTCTCTTATAGGCAAAGATATACACACAGGAAAAAAGAGGCAAAAAAGGATGATGCCATATTATGGCAGTTTGCTGTTCCTAAAGAGAGCAGTTTTAATGGCAGTTTGCTGTTCCTAAAGAGAGCAGGCTTAATGGCAGTTTGCTGTTCCTAAAGAGAGCAGGCTTAATGGCAGTTTGCTGTTCCTAAAGAGAGCAGGCTTAATGGCAGTTTGCTGTTCCTAAAGAGAGCAGTCTTAATGGCAGTTTGCTGTTCCTATAGAGAGCAGTTTTAATGGCAGTTTGCTGTTCTTAAAGAGAACAGTCCAAATTTTATAGGAAAAAATATGCTGTGACCAAAATATTGTACAGCACAGTACTGTACAGTACAGCACAGCACAGTACAACACAGCTCAGTTCAATACACAGTAATTGAGAAATACCTTGCCTTCTTTTGTCAATTTTGACCAAATCAACAGGATGAAGACTATCTTAACTAAGTTTTCAAGTGACTATTTTTTTTGCTGTTTATGGACATTCCTTGTCTGCATCTTCCTCACATGCACATCCAGGCTTTTTGTCATATTCCCAGGTGTAAGTTCACTGGAAACAACCAGTGTCAGGCTGCCTTGAAGCCACCAACAAGAAGTCCTGCAGTACGGCTGTGTCACTATAGCAGTGTTCAGGAGTATCTATTCTGATTGAACATACTGAGGACACTACCCACTGTACCCACTCACTTCTGACAATATGCCGTAGCTCAGTTGCGTGAGCTAGACTGATTGAGATGTCAACCCTAGGGTGGTGTCTGTCTAGCAACAGTCCCTCATGATCCTCTTAACTTCTTTCACACAAACTCTCTGCAAGCACAGAAGCAAAGGAAAAACCTAAACTGAGATCACTATGAGACCAGAGCAGAGCGGGCCACCAAATTAGAGTTTTTCTTTAGTTTACGATGATCGATGATGATAAGGATGATGATGCCATAGATTTACATCTACTACCCTGTGTCTTTAAATAAAATTTTACAAGGTGACAGCCCTGATTTGGCCTCTGTGGTTGGCAGGGCTATAATCAAGAAGACTGGATTGGACTGGACTGTGTCTTTACCTGATGTGTCTCTTTACAGATGAGAGCAGCGACAGTGACTGCAGGGAGACGTTACTGCACCTGGCGGCCCGTCTGGGTCTGCACAACACGGCCCTGTTTCTGCTGTCCAAACCAGGTAGTGAGGAAGCCCTGTGTAGCATGAATCGTGATGGCCAGCTGCCCTGTGCTGTGGCCACCCACAACGGCTTTGATGACATTGCCGAGCTCTTCTCAGGGTGAGTACAGAACTCTCAGGGTAACCGGTTTTAGCCTTGTAAACTTACAAGTTCAGCTCTGTGGTTTTTGTGTGGGTTTTGTGTCTGTCGGTGGGTTTTGTGTCTGTTGGTTGGTTTTGTGTCTGTTGGTTGGTTTTGTGTTGGTTAGATGTTGTGTCTGTTGAGCACTCCCCTTGTGTTCTGATTTTTTTGTTTTGTGTAGTGTTGGTACTTCTCTATCTTATGTACTGTAAACATAGTACGTTTTACGGGTGACCAGGTACTTCAGATTAATAGATGCACTGCTCAGATTGTAAACATATTTTGTTTTATGGGTGACAAGGTGCTTCAGATGTAACCCATAGATTTTTCAAAAATTCTTATTGTAACAAAGTATAAGGTACGGCATGTTTTCAGCTGCATATCTGACTAACAAATCCTCCCCTCCCAAATGGAAACAAAACAAACTTTTTTCATTGAGTTGATGAACAACTGAACTATTTTTGAAGTGATATTGCTTCAAACAGAGATTTGTGAATGTGAATTTTCTGGTTCTGAATTATGGCTTAACCCATAGCACCCTGAGGTCACCCAGTACATTCTCACACAATTCAGGACTGTCAAGGGAAGTAATTTTTACAACTTTCAATAGTCACCACACAAAAAAAAGATTAAATATATTTATGCTACCTTTACTGCAAGTAATGTTATTTCCTGCATTCTGCATTAAATAAAGTACACACTGGGCCAGGCAATTTTTGCATTCATGCAGTTGTTTACAAACCAAAAAAAAATAATCACGATACTTCATCACTTTTTGCTATGGGTATTGCAATCACGATCTCTTCTACTAAACTTGTAAACAACAGCTTGTAGGCCACTCTGCCCCATCTGCTTTATCAGTCTTAACAATATTCCAAGGGAAAAAGCCTTTAAATCTGCTCTATAGGCATTCAAATCCTCTCTCAGCACACATCCCTGCCATTGCCCATAACAAAATTTATTTAGCAAACTTAAAAAATTCATAATTCGCTTGAAACCTCACTGATTTGGACACAGTAAAGTGCAAACAACATGGCTCTTTCTTATTCACGCAAAGCAGCAACTCTCAGGAGAATCTTGTTTATGTAAACAACAATGCCAGCGCCCATAGTAAGCACATATTTGAGGGCGTTTTGGGGCGTTTGCAGGAAAACTGGGTCTATTTTTACCAGGGCGTTTGTGGGCGTTTGCAGTGGTGTTGGGTTAAAGTTTTGCAAACCATGAAACACATGTAATGTATACCACACTTTCAGTCGTGGCAAATTTCTCTGCATTAAGTTTAGGCTACTTTCATCAGGGAGAGGGCATTGTCATTACAGCAGCACTACCCCCTACCCCTTATTTATTATTATTTTTGTTGTTTATTTTTCATGTCTGTAGGGTAGTTGTTTCCTTATGCAAGTCGCTTTTTCTAAATGTGTGTTGCACACATGACCTTAGTTTATTATCTTTGTGAAAGAGTAGCACTCAGGCTGATGCCAGACTTGTCTAATAGTGAGAGCAACACTAACCATTAGGCTATCCCACCCCTACGTCTTATCATTTAACAAAGGTTGTTTGCTCTCCTCACCATTACAGTGTATATTCTATGTAGCTGTGCTGTGTTCTGCAGTGACGTCTGTACCTGTTCATTGACAGTTTGCACTAGGCACACATAGCAACTTTGTCACAATGGTCATCTTTCCCTTCCACTTGTTTCTGTTGATGTTTTGCTGCTCTCAGCTGGTTATGACATAGCTGGCTTGGTAGGTTTTTCTTTTTTTGTTTTGTTTTTTTGGTATTGAACCTGTGTGCATTGGTTCAAAACAGGCTGCACCATACACTGTGTTGACATTGCCTTGTCTGGCCTCAGTCAAAAAATAAAAACAGTTTGATCTTAATCGCCTGATACCTTCCAACTAGAGACGGTGTTGTCAGTCAGTAGGGCAGTCAGGGTTTTCTCCACAGTCGCTGGAAGACCAGGAAAGGGAGAATTTTAACATAGATAATGAAAATGCAGGTTCCTGCTTTGTCCCTAACCAGTGACCTCCGGGGAAGGAAGGGGGAGGGGAGAGAGAGAGATTTATTTATTTTATTTTATTCTTTTAGTTCTTGGATAATGGAATAAGCACTCATGTGCTTTTTTTCATCCAGTCCCCGTGTGTATGCAGTTTTGTCAGTTTTGTCATCCGTTCCCACCGGCACACAACGACCTACTCTTCTGAAAAGCAGAACTGGTTTTAGGTCAAGGTCAAAAACACTTTAATCATCCCATGAAGGGCAATTACAATGTGTGCACAAGATGTTCTGCGTGAGTTCGCACACAGGACCTCAGTTTATAGTCTCATTCGAAGGTCTTTTGGGGAGATGGAGTGTGCACTGATGTTGACTCCAGAGGAAAAATCCTCTTGAATGAGAATCGAACCCGGATCAGAGAGAGAGAGAGAGAGAGAACACTATCTTTGATTAAGTACAAGACTGTGTCACTGATTGCCTATGGAGAGAGAGAGATAAGAGAAAGAGAGACAGACAGACATACAGACAGAGAGAGAGAGAGAGAGAGAGAGAGAGAGAGAGAGAACACACTAGATTTGATTAGGCACCAGACTGACAGTGTCACTGATTGCCTCTCATTAAACCTGGGGGGCAGTGCATGGTTACCTGCCGTTGGTCAGCCAAGATAAAAACCCTGGGAGACGGAGGCATTGCCGTAATCACCACTGAAAGAGAAGTAAATCAAATGGCAAGAAGTCAGCAGAAGGTCTCTTGCCCGATTACTGTACGCCCTACGCAAACGGTGAACCACCAGATTGTTCCCTGGCCTCGTGTGTACCTGATTGAGATGAGCAAATTAGGAGACAAACAAGCTGATGGACAGGCATAATGATAAGAACTTGTAACATGCACATTGTGTATGAGTACTCCAGGCCCAACCACTCAGGCAGGCAGGCAGGCAGGCAGGCAGGTAGGCAGGAGGGTGGGTAGGCAGGCAAATAGGTAGGTGCATGCATGGGCAGATGGATGGGTGGGTGTATGTGCGTGCATGCACACATACGCACACATTCATGTGCAAAAACATGCACATACTGCATGTCATGTATGTTTGCATTTATACACTCAGGCATGTATGTGGGCATACTTGTATGTGGGCATGCAGTCACGCATGAGTGCATATGCGTAGGCACATGAACACAGACATACACGCACACACACGTACATAGATACACTCACGCATGCACATGTGTGCGCATGCTTACACACATACAAACATGCATGCACGCATATGCGCGCATATAAACACACACACACATCACCATAGTAACTGAGCACCAAAAATAATAGTGATGTGAGGTCACACTACATCACCCCACACTGCACTGTCCAATACCAGATTACTAATCAATAAGTCAACCCAGTATGACCACCACACTGCACCACACCACACCACACTGGCACCACACCACACCATATCGCACCATTTTCTGACACATGACCCCACTTTGCATTACATTATATCTTTTAGTGTAATATCATACTATGTCACAGTACCGACACACATAGACTGTCTCTGCCTCACTCTCTCTCTGTCACACAGTACACGCACATGCACACACACACACACACACCAGCCACATACACCCCCCCTTCCCCCCTGCACGCATGCACATGCACACATCCCCTACACTCACACATGCACACACACACACACACACACACACACACACGTACTGTAAATCTTGCAGCTTTGACTGTGATTGCCAGTATGTAATGTGTTATGGGGCAAGGTTTTTGTAAAAACAGTGATATATCATAATCCAACATTTTGTAACATCTGGCAAAAGACTTGCATGAAAAGCTGTGCAAGTTACGTATTTTATTTTATTTCACAGCTGCACCTGCTGCCTGGTTTATGTGTCCGTGTAATGAATGACTGGAAAAAAAAGGGTAGCGGGTTGGTTCTCTTTTAATAGTATTCTGGAAAGAAAGGCACAGTTTCATTTTTCAGAAATTGTGGCTCTGCGTTCATCTTTTCTCTGTTATTTCTGGGTGTGTTGAAAGTGCACCTACGGTATGTATTTGAAGTTAGTACAGTTTTTGTGTGTTTGTTGTGTTGTTGTTGTCACTGGTTTGTTGAAAGTTTTTTTATTTCTTAATAAAGACATTATTTTAGATTTATTGGAAGAAACAGAGTTGGATTTTTAAAAAATTGGTTTTTATATGAAATAAAAGAAGAGAACTTAGCATTTGAAGAGACAGAGTAAATGATAGATCGCAGCAGATTCCCTGCTTGAAATTAAGCTGCTGTCTTTGAAAGAGCATATTTCCAGAGGACAGTGTCTCTGAAGTTTTGTCAGAATTAACGCCTGTATGTTTGGCTAGGAGAGTGACTTTCACCAAATTTTGTCTGAGAAAACTGTCTTTGTTGTGATGGTAAATTATGTTTCCGTGTGCTGCATGCATGTGTACTTGAACATTTTGTCATTCAGAAGATTTGGCACTCAGTCCCCTTTATATTGTCTCATTCAAAAGACTAGCACCCAGACTTCTGCTGACTGTTATGTGAATAAGGGAAAAAGTCAGGCTTGGGACAGGATTTGAACTCAAGGCATGCAACACTTTTTGAACTGGCACACTGCTTTCAGACCACAGAGCTGCTACAGTTCAAAAGTTTTGATGTGATCATTGTGGTTTTGCTGTCAGGACAGAACAAGAAGCTCCCTCCCCCTCCCCAACCAACCCATTGATGGAGAGGCTCACTCCCAGGTCTATCAGTCATCATTCATCATGATGACAAAGCGACATGAAAGCCAGTGAAACCACTGCTGCCTCCTTGCTCTTTCCCTGTCAAGTTCTTTGTTTTACATCACTGTTCTCTGACAAGTTTCGTCTTCTTTTTCTCTCATTCCACATGTGTAAGCTTTATTATTTTCTCCCTCCTCTTTTTGTGCCTTAAGGGAGAAAGAAAGAGACAGACAATCAAGTAGAAAGCTTCACCTGTTTGTCTTTTTGACTTTCTATTTTTGCGCTGAGCAACAGATATTGCATTCTTTTCACTGTGTGTCTATCTATCACTGTGTCTGTCCTTGTGTCTCTGTCTTTGACTCAGTTTTCCCATTTGTTTGCCTGACTCTTTGTCTCATGTCTTAGCTCTGGATATTTTGGTTCAGGGTTTTTTGTTTGTTTGCTTATTTGCTTTCATTTTTGTTTTTACTTCATTGTCTCCAAGTTCCCACACTTGGGATCAAATGTTGATTGAGATAAGGGAATGAGAGTGGAGAGACTGGTTGAAGAAACTGAATAGCCCCACCCCCTTATGTTAAAAGAGAAAGATGATATTGTGTATGGCTTTTCCCTCATAAGGCAAATATTGTGGTAGAATCTATATGTCAGGTCTACATACAACTAAGCAAAGCTTTTTTAAAAAATCTTAAGAGGTAGTAGATCGACTAAATTTGAGTTATTTATTTCTCTCATTTTATATCTTGCAAAGTAGAGCCTGAGCTTTTAAAAGAGTTAAAAGTTTTGTTCTCATATCCATGTGTAGCAAACTGCAAATGGCTTAATGTTTTGTAGATGAGGCTGTTTCACTCTTTTTTCCCCTTTCTTTTAGGAGGTTACACACAGTATCCAGACTGTGGAGAGAAATAAAAACAAACAAAAAGAGTAAACTTTCAAATTTCCTGTTTCATCCATCTCTGGCCGGTTGTAAAAGCAATACATTATTCTTTCCCCACCGTGATTTTCTGTCATTGAATCTTCCCACCCCTGCTCCACTTACTCCATAGTGGCCTATCCACTTCAATTACCCCCTCCCCTCCCCCCTCCCCCAGCCCCCAGTTCCCAAGTCCTTTCCAGCAAACCTCCCATTTTGACCAGCAGTAATAGCAGCAGGCAGGCAGGCAGGCAGGCAGGCAGGCAGTCAGTCAGTCAGTAAGGTGGGGGCAATTGATCTCTGTGGCTTGTCGCTGCTGCCTGGGTTCTTGTTTGGCTTGTCTCCCTCTACGCTCTCTTCCTACCAACCCTGCCTCTGGAACCTTCGTCCCTCTGTTTTGCCAGTGCCGTGTGGCTGGCTGGGAGAGTAAAGAGAGAGACAGAGAGAGAGAGAGAAAGAGATGTGATTGATTGTGTGGGTTTTGAAGGCGGAGGACGTAGTTGCTTGATCCAGTCTGTTCTTTTACTGGGGTTATGGTGGTGGTGGAGAAAAAGTTTAGGGTGGGAGTGTGTTTTTTTAACTGTTGCTGGTGGCTGAGGTGTTGGGTTTTGTTGTTGTTGTTTTTTTGTGTATGGTTGTTAAAAGATTCCTTGCGGTTATTTTGGTTGTCGTCGTGCCTGCGAACATGATGAGGACTACTTGGGTAAATAGCGTTGTTGTGTGTGTTTGAATCTTTTGATGTGGTTGTTTTTTGGGGGTTAGTTTTTGTTTTGTTTAAAATGTTTCTCTTTCTGGTGGGGTTTTGGTGTGCTTTAAAATTCTTATTTTTGTTTATTTCATGATTTATTTGTTTTAGTGTCTATTTCAGTAGTAATTTATTGATTAATTTTGTTGGAGATTTTGTTTTTTGCAGTTTTCTGTTCAATTATATGTGATCGGTGTCTGTATGACTGTTTCTCAGTTTTTCTGTTTTGCTCTAGTCCTCAGGATTAGTATATCCCCATTACTGGGTCCATGGTATCGTCATTTTATACTGAACAAAAAAAAACCACAACAAAACATCCCAAATAAACAACATCCCCCCTCCACACACACACACACACACACACACACACACACACACACACACACCAGAGACAGAGAGAGAGAGAGAGAGAGAGAGAGAGAGAGAGGAGAGAGAGAGAGAGAGAGAGAAAACAAAGCAACATACCCAACCCCCCCCAAAAAAAAAAAAAAAAAAAAAAACCAGTACCACCACCACTACTGTACACCAAAAATAAACAAGCAAAAAATCCCAGATAACCCCCTACCCCCTCCATCATTTAAACAAACACACAAACAAAAACTAAAAAAACAAACAAAAAAAACCAACCAAATTTAAACAAAACAAGACTTGTCAGTGTTAAAAAGAATTGCTCTTAAGTTTGCTTTCCTCTGAAATTTCTTTGTTTTTGAAAGGGGGAATGGGGGTGGTGGTGCTTGTAACACATTTAAAGTGAACACAGTTACACCAGAAAAAAAATCCTAAGGCATGTTTCTGGACAGAAAGACAGAATGAAGGGGGTAGTGGGTGGAGACATTTTCACAATACAGAGACCGTTTCAACATGAAATTTGCACTAGGAATCAAGCAGTCTTCAGCAGTGCTGAGGATACTTGGAAGTTTGTGGAAGGGCTGATGATTGGGGAAGGCAATTTCAGATTTGAAAGGAAACATAAATACAAGTTTGCCTTTTCATTAAAAGAAACGGCTGTTGTTGCTACTGCCATTGCTGCTACTGCTGTTGCTGCTGCTGCTGTTGTTCCTGCTGTTTGCTGTTGCTGTCAAAATGTTAGAATTGGAAAAAAAACAACCCAGCATGGTAGATGAGCACCTTTTACTTTCTTGTGCACAAGAGTGAGATATATCATCTTAATGTGGTAAAAGTTCTGATGAAAAGAATGGGGATCATGGAGCGAGAAATCCACAAGAGTGTTCATATAGCTGTTAATGATGTGTAGAGTAAACCATTTTTTCTTTCTCCTTTTTTTCTCTCTGTGTATGTATGTGTGTAAATATTTTCCAGGTTGTTGTGAAAGTGTATGGTGTGAATTCTCCAAGTACATATATATGAGATCAGGTGTTGTTGTTGTTGTTTTTGTGTTTTTTTGTTGTTGAGGGGGGGGGGGGGGGGGGGTGCTTTTCACTGGGGGATAAGAACTTGAGAAAGTATAGAAATTGCACATGTTTTAATTCATGCAGCATTGTAAGGCAAAAACTTGAAGAAAACCCCCACTCATTGGTGTATGGATATGGATGGTGAGGAGTCTCCATTTATGTGTGTATTATATCAATATTAATTTCAGCAGGCATTTTTTTCTGTTTGAGTGGCACTTTTTACTGATTTAGAGAGAGGGGGAGAGAGAGAGAGAGGGGGGGGGGGGGGGGGGAGGGAGGAGAGAGAGAGAGAGAGAGAGAGAGAGAGAGAATGAAATTAGCATGAAGAAACCTCAGAATGATAAGAGTGGCCAGCTGAATGATATTTTATGATTCATTGGCTAATGTAATGGAGGTCCATTTTGTATTGTATTTGAGTGTGTGTGTATGTGTAAAGTGTGACAAATGGGGAAAAGTTGTCAACATTCACATAATGTAATGTGCTTTTTAAAAAGGGGCAGCTCTTGTCCCCCCCCCCCCCCTTAGCTCTTGTTCCTACACACACATGCATCACTCCCACTTCTCTTCTGTCCATCCACTAGCACACACTGTTGTTTCCATTTGAAATCTATGTAATTTGTTAAAAGGATATACAGTGGAAGAGATTTTCTTTCCTTTATAAAAAAAATCATCTTTTGTTTTGGTATGAATATGTATTTTGTTTATATTTTGTTATGAAAGTAGTTGGGGAAGTGGTGCCATCTCAGTTGTCATCCTTCTTTAATTTTTTCCATATTAATCAATAAAGTGTACATTTTACATATAAATGTGTTTTTATGTATTTAAACAGTAATGAACAAGGTGTCCAGATTCACATAACACAAGGCAGTTACTGGATATTATTGGGCAGTTTTTCTCATCATTTTAATATTATACCATATATGTTAGATTCCTTTTTCAAATCGGCTGCACATTTCAGCTTAATTGACTTTAGAAATAGGGTGACATCCCATTTGCTCATTGTAGATTAGGTTATGGATGTATGTGTGTGTGTGTGTGTGTGTGTGTGCATGTACATGCATGCAAGCATGCATGTGTGTGCACACGTACATGCATGCATACATGCCAGTATGGAAGTGCATGCTTGTAAACACGTGTTTGTGTTTGCATGGCTCCCGCAAGCTTGTGTTCAAGTGTGGCTGTGTGTGAGTGCATACACTAAGGGGATTCATAAGGGGAGCAGAGCAGCCTGTCTCTCCCAAAAAGTCATACGCACTGGGAGCTTGCAAATGCTTCATGAAATGCCAAAAGCTTTTAATCACGCAGCTTAATTTTTGATGGCTGTTTTGCTCTCTCTTTACTTTTGGCCTACTGACGTTTCCTAACATCAAGTTACTCGCCACCACTGTTTTCATCTTGCCCTCTCCTTTCCCAAGGGACAGATTTTATCACTTGGATTTTGAAAGGAATAAAGTTGTTAATTCATTTTCTATCTGAAATATCCTCTCGATACAAAGTCCAAGAAAAAATGCTAGGTGTTTAAAAGGTCAGAAATGCATGTTGGATGTAAAAATGAAAAGGAAGGAGAAAAACAGCTGTGTTGTGTTGTGCAACAGTGTAAAAAGTAGACCGCACGCAGAGTGTGTGCTGGATGAAACAAACAATCTATAGAAAAAGCAAACAGCGCAACTTAAAAATAAAAAGCAACAACAGAGGGTGATAAAAAGTAATGTTAAATTATATAGAATTCAGGGTCTTACTTTGGCATTGTGAATTTATTGGAGTTTTTTTCTCAGTAGAATCTGTGTGGGTCACCTGCTATGAACCCCACAAATTCTTCTTAGCAAGGTAGAAGTGTAACAAAAAACAGCCCGCTATATTAATATTTAAATTCTTTTTATTTTGAGGATAATGAATAAGCTTGCATGTGTGTGTGTGTGTGTGTGTTTTACATCCAGTCCCCATCTACATGTTGTGTGTTAATTTTGTCATCTGTTCCCTTGGCCACACAATGGGCTACTCTTCCTGACAGCTGTTGAAACTGCCCACAAGATTGCAGGAAGATATTTTCTCTTCATCACTGTTGTCAGCATAGGGTTTCTATCTGTTACTGTTAGTTATCATAAAGTATAATGGCTAAACTATCTAGCAAGCAATCTAGTTGTTTGTTCACTCATTGAACATATAGGAGCAGTTTTTGTTGTTGTTGTCAGTAAGTCAATAGTATGCTAGTTCCTTCAGTACAAATGACGCAGAAGATTGTCAATAAATAGTGTGTCAATTACTGATCTAAAAATGAATGAGTAAGTTGTTAATCAATATATATATATATATTCTGTAATTCAGTGATGTTTATATAATTATATGCAAATGTTACCTAAAACTTCATCACTGATAGTGTTGGTTTATGCAGTCGATGAAACAGTACCTCCGGGGAAAGGGTGGTGGGGGTGGTGGTGGTGGTTGGGGGGTTGCTGAATCAAACTGAGCAGAACTGTTGCAGAGAGACAACAAATTTGTGAAATTTTGCTTTGAAAAGATTCTAGAATATTTGGGGAAAAAGAATGCAGAAAAATTGTAAAAATTTAGGTTGTGGTAGGACCCGCAAATGTCTGGTAGCTTGTGATTGATTATCAGGTTAAAATGTATGCTCTGTGCTAATATTGGAACTGCACTCAAGGGCTTCTGAATGAAAACTTGATATTTCTGTGCTGTTAAATCAGCAAAAACAGATGACTGTCCGGAGGGAATAGAAACCATTTTCAGATAATTTACTCATCATGCGAAGCAATTTATGCCATGGACAAGGACATTCAATAATATTTGCTCTATTTCTTGTATGCTTTGGGGAAGGGTGCTGTAGCTGAATGTTAAGACTGTTTGACTTCTGTCGCCCGGGTCTATCATGTCTTGGGCTCAAATCTCGGCAGTGGTTTCAGCTGAATTGTGGGTGGGGATATTTACGATCTCCCAGGTCATCTTAAAGGGCAGATCTGCCAGTGCCTATACATGCAGAAGATCAGATATAAAGATCCTTTTTACAAATTATGTCAATGTCTGGAAATATGAACATACCCAGCATGCATCCTGTACAAAAAATAAGCTACCCTGATGTGGGATCATGTTGGCTGTGGCTTGTGGGCAAACCTCATGTAGAGTTTCAAGTTCAGGAGAAGACCAGGTACTTTGCATTCCACCCATCCTTGTAAGGGAATGCAGAGAAGAGAGAAGTTTGGTTTTGTAGCAGCTTGCACAAAACAAAAAAGAAAACAAACCAACCAACCAAAAACCCCACAAACAAGCACAAAAGAAAGCCATAACAAGAGCAGCAATATGCATCTTGTGTGTAGTATCATTATGTGTGTGCGCAGCACACATCTGGTGTAAGCACAACAGTGAATGAGGAAGTATACGTCAATGTGAATGTTAAGCTGTTGTCACAAGAAAATCTGCATTGCTTTAGGCAGAAAAGGAGTAGGAGGCACGGAAAACTTTATTCACCTCTTTCTGTTTACCTAGAAAAGCCCAGGATTGAGCTCATAAAACTCTTTTAACGTTTTCTGTCAGGATGGTTACACAGAGATCATCAAGTGCTTCAGCAATGGCATTCGAACTGCTTTGAATATAAAATCCAAGACTTAGAAATCTTCGTGATAGTGATCAGTTCTCTACAGGCTTTATTTCAACATTGGGAGACTAGGCTGTCCACAGTGAGGATAACGATTCTGAAAAAAGTAGCAGTAATAAGAATTGATATAAGTCTGTTCTGTTAGCATTGCATTGTTTGTTTTGGTACCTTTGCATCGCCTATCTACTATGATTGCATCTTAGTCAGTTTTGAAAATGGAAGCTGCAAATGCTTTGTGAAGCATGATATTGAAAAGTAAGATCAGTAAGGGTCAGAGCAAATTCAGACCAGTGAGGTGTATAGATAAAGTCAGTCTCTCCTGCACTCAGAGCCTTTCAATGTTGTTGTGTTTTCTAATACTGTTATGTTTTCTGGCCTGTGTGATATTATCGCTTGAATTTACCTGTCAACAGCTGTGTTTGAAGTGGGAAGATAAGACAAGTGCAATGGGGAAAAAGTCACATGCCACGATTTTAAGTTACATTTTTAAATGAAGCACATGACATACATAGCACCCATAAGAAATTCAAGTGAAGGGTCACTCAACCCTACCAGTGTAAATAATAGAAAGTACATTCTTATTTTTGTCTAAAAAATTCTCCAGCAACCTTATTTTTGTCTTATTTTGTCCTTATTCATATGTACCACATATGTGTCTGAAGTGACATATCTAGCTTTAGACAACTTCCTTTCTCACATGCGCAGTGAATGCATAATACACACAGCCCAACTTGAGTGACACCGCAGAAGGCTTATAACACCCATGTTTTGAATATATAGAGTCATAGACCCATTGGAAGTTAATGTATGTGTTCAGTGCATTGTATCATTATTCAGTTATTGATGGGTGAAATGAGTGGAGAGAGAGAGAGAGAGAAAGCACTGACAGATCTCCCATCACAAAGACATGCCTGCAGGGGCGGTGAACTTCTTCACTCCCATGAAAATAACATAATAGCCTGATCATTCAGACTCCCTTCACATCTCCATTTATTCCCTTGTGAGGAGCCTCGGGTGATGTGCTGTTATTAATGTGGAAAATTAAGTTGCTGAACGTTGACTAGTGTTGTTGCTGTTGTTGCTGATACTGATATGTAGATATGTGTCTCACAAACTTCATTTCTCAGAAGTCAACTTTTGTAAGTTTGGTGTTTGAGCTGTTTTGGTTTATATATTAAGGGGTTTTGTGTTCATATTTGATTTATTGTGGGTATTGTTTCGTTTATGTAGTATGCAGTTTGAGGTTTGCATTTTCAGTCAGCATCATCAACTCCAAAAATTTATTGTTGATCAATGCTGCTGTTCCTGCTGCCATTGGCACTATCATGACTACTATTCATTCCTAGAAAAGCCGTTTTCATTGAATGACACACTGTGAAGGGAGACAGAATGGGTTTACATCACATTCCATATATTATTATTATTATTATTATTATCTTTAGTCCCAATAAAAAAAAATGTCATTGAAAAAAAGAAGTCACTGGAACTAAACCAGCCACACTGAGAGGAGTTCTACACTGGCAAGTTGGTCTGCAGCTGTAGGTAGTGGAGTGACAGCAGCGTTCAGAATTATAGACCAGCAGGAAGGAGAAACATGGCCAATGATCATAATCAGCCCAGTGTGCAGCTGCTGTCTGTGATATTGAATAGATAGTAATGATGGCTGGGAGCCACTGTTGCCATGACATGTTGAAAGGAGTGTATGCACAAGAAACAAAAAGACAAAAAAACAAACACCAGCCACCCCCCCCCTCCCCCCCCCCCCTCCCCCCCCAAAAAAAAAGAAGTCAAAAGCTGTTGGATGGATTGTTTGCTCCGACTTCTAACAGCAGCATTGGTGCTGATCATGGTGATGTTTGTGGGCAGGGACCTTGCCTGTGAAGAGTAGCAGTAGTGATGGATGGATTTGTGTATTTTTTTCTCTGTTTCTTTCTTTGCGTGTGTGTAAGCAGAAGTGCATGGGTTGAATATAGTATATGATTCTTCAATTTGGTCAACAGTGTTTGTTGTCCCACAGCTCTTTGATTAAGTAGTTTTAAGAGAAATGAGGAGAAATTAAACTAAGCAAAATATATAAGGTAAGGTAAAGGTAAAGGAGTCCCATAACCTATAAGGTCGTAGGGGAGCGAGGCGTCAGAGACCTCACTTCTCTAGGGCCAGCATATTGAGGGCGGCGCCCATCTCCTCTCCCTCGCTGCTTTACCTTCCCTGACCCTAAAGAGGGCAGGTACCCATTTACATCTGGGTGAACTGGGGAAACTGTACTGAAGCCAAGGCGCGCAAACGATCACCCATCCAACTGGTAACCACGCTCGATGCTGCTTAACTTGCTTAGCTGGGGGAAAGCGAGTGCTCCGACCACTGAGCTATCCCGTCCCCAGTAAAATATATAAAGGTACAAACAAAACCCGGCAAAACCAACCAGCCAACCCACCAACAGAATGTGCCAACCAACCAGCCGTCCAGTGAAAAGAGATATATTTTGACTGATAGAAAGACTTACCTCAGAAAGTCTTCTCTTTTCATTTTTAATGATTAATACCTGGTACTTACTTCATGATGCACATGCAATTGCATTGTAAGATCATAATTGTAATTTGGTTTTTTTTCCCCATATACTTCTTCAGAAGAGCATTTTCTGGCCATTTAGACTGAGCAGAAAATATTTCTTGTAGTTTTGCAGTTTTAATTTCATGTTACCCCATTCTGTCTTTGTTTCTTTTCTATCTTTTCAAATTCTTTCTCATTGTAGCTGAGTTGAAAAAGAGGTAGAGTAGTGAAAAGAAACTGTAAGAAACCGGGGGGGGGGGGGCTGGAGAAACCCATCACCATGAATACAGTATACTGGACAGCTATAGTTCTGAAAAAGCCACTGGACTCTGAACTTTTTTGTCAGATGCTTAGTCCATTTTTTAAAATCCGTTTATATGTACATATTTGTGTGTGTGTGTGTAAAAAAGGAAACGACTGTAAAGAAGTCTGCAAGAAAACAGCAACATGCTGTCTCTGATTCAAGCCCCATAACCTGCAAAAATGGCTTGAACCAGATGGATGCCAAGATAATAAATCCCATTTCTCTCATGGGAAGATCATCAATTTCTCCAGCATCAGGCTTTTGGCATGAGCTATGAATAACTTCGTGTGGGGGGGGGGAGTTGGAGGATGGATGTGTGAGCACAAAGGTCTGGGAGGGAGAGTTACAGATCGCTAAAGAGTTTGAGATTGTTGAACAGCAGTGTTGATCAGCAATTGGCGCACGCCTTTGCCACTGCTGCCCCCGTCCTCCCCCCTCCACGGTTCTCTTCCCACATCTAAGTTGGGTCGGTCCACTAGGCAAGATGGCCTTACCTTGAACTGTGAGCGGCTGTCAATGTAATGTGACTTTACGACAAATGGTAGTCAGGGGGTATGTTGGGGTCATAGCTAGTGGACAGAGAGAGAGAGAAGAGTTGTGGCCAGTTGTGGTGAGGGTGAGTGATGATAGCTTGATTGAGTGATGTTGGTTAGTGTGTGTGTGTATGTGCGTGCGTGTGTGTGCACACATGATTGGAATTGTGTGCGTGCGTATGCGTGTGAGTGAGAGTGTGTGTGTGAGTGGGAATAACGTTTTTTATTTCCTGTAAAGCACTGCCTCTTTTTAAGTTCTTTGATAACTGAAAAGAAAATATTTCTACATTTTAATATATTATTGTCTTATTCAGGCTTGCTACAGTTTTGTATAAATCTATATTTACCATATTCATAAGCACATGTATGCACACAAATATTCTCATTTGAATGCGGGTGTATTGTGCATACTTGAGGAGAGAGGTGGGAAAATGGGAAAAGTGTGTGTGTGTGTGTTGTGCAAACACAGCACATTGGGGTTGCTCATGCAAGGTTTTGTGCTGTATGAGAAATGGTCATTCATCACTGTCACCGTCATTGTCTGTCATCATTATGATGATGATATAAAGGGGTGCAAGCAAGGTATTGATTGTGACGTGAGCATGTCTCGTTTGGCTTTTATAGTGCAGTATCAAGAGTGGAAAAGAAAAGTTCTTATTCTATCACATTCACTCATTTCCTGTATCAGGTAAAACTAGTATTGGAATAAACAAATACAGCGCTGTATAGTCCCCCCTCCCCCCCCAAAAAAAAAAGAAAAGGTAGGGAGGGAAAAGAATTTGGTCACAATAAGGATGATATATAACAAACCCATCAATAAACATACTACGAAACGAATGTCGGTGAAACAGCAAGCAGTTTTGATGTGTATACAGGAAATATCATGACCGGTCCAGCCAAGTCACAAACGGCAGACTGTGCAGTAACTTTACACCATGCATCGGCGATGACTTGATGTTTGCCTGCCTGCCTGCCTCGTCAGGCGCAGCCAGGCACAGATGGTGCACTGGTCCAGCCTGGAACGAGGACGAATAAATAAAAAACCAAAAAAAAACCCCAACCATACCAAGCTTAGCTCTGTACAAAATGTGTTCTCTTTCAACAGAAGCACGAACAGGTTGCCTGGCTTGTATTGGGGAGAAGTGAAGCAGAACGGCCAGTTATGAACTTGCATGTATTAACCGAGGTGTTGTTGCTGATTTCCTTCACGGCTCGAGCTGGGTTATGAGTTTACACGGATGTTGATGTGTGTTTGGTACAGTTTTTCCTCTCCCAATGATGAGTTGTTGGCTGTAAAGTGGTGTGGTTGGAGTAGCTGTTTGAGGCTGGACTGTATTTTCTGGTTAGTATGTTTAGTAGTTTTATGGGAATTGTAAGTTTGATGTTTGAGGGGGATTGACAACTTGAGGGACTGTGCTTCTGTTGTGTGAATGTTGGGGGAGAGAATGCAGTTTATTGGTAGATAAAATTAGATCGGCAGATTCAAGTGGCCACATTCATTTTTATCAAGTAGTTTGGAAATTGAAGGGAGTGCACTTTATCCGCAGATCAAATACTTAAAGTGAAAGTCAAAGAGAACGCACTTTGTAAATTGATTGAAAGTTGGAGTGAATGCAGGAATAGATGCTCTTCAGTAGATTAGAAGTTGGAATGAAAATATCTTAGATTGTGAACTGTGTGAGTGAGGAAGAGCCATCACCTGGCTTGTTTGAGAGTCAACAATTTGATATTTAAAAAAAAAAAAATCCCATTTTTGATATGATGTTATAGTAGTATGCAAGGTTTAATAAAAGATTTACTGAATAACACAAAAAGCGAAATTTAGAAGAGTATTGATATTTTATGAATGTACTTACACATTTTTATGTTAGAGTGTTTTGTCAATTTGTGATTGTAAAGAATAAATTGGTAAAGAAACTAAGCGAGAAGAAACCTGATAGTACTTTCAATCAATCTGTTTTTTTGTTTTTGTTTTTTCATAATATAACCATAATCCTTTGGTATTGTTGTTTGCGTCATTGTTTTTTGGTAAGATATGTGTGAGGAAAATGTGTGTGTGTGTGCACATGCGCACAAAAGAGAGATGTATCTATTCTTTTATTTCAAAGACAATCAAATAACTTAAACGCTCATGTGCTTTTTCACATCCATTCCCTGTGTGCATGCGGTTTTGTAAATTTTGTCATCTGTTCCCACTGGCACACAATGGCTTCCCATCCAAAAGGTGTAAGAGGTTTTAACATATGCTCAAGGTGTTCACTGTATGTTCACATGCAGGACCTTGGATTATAGTCTCATAAGAAGGATTTTCAGTGGGGGTGGTGGGGGTGGGGGCTGGGGTGTAAGCATTGACAGGTAGAGACACAAATGTTCCCAACTTGCTGCTGAGACACACACATTTAGGCACTCATGGATCGTCCATTATATGACACATGTACAACACACAGTCCTCCTCTCCCTTTTTCCTAATTATTTTTATGTAACACTCCCCTCCCATCCATGGATTCCATCTCTCTTTCCTCTCTCTCTCTCCCTTTTACCACCAGCTGTTGCATTACTCCCCCCCCCCCCATCCCCCCTACCCCCCACCCCTCATTTTGCCTCTACCCCTCATACCACCTACCCTCACATCTGTGTTGTACACTTGTATAGTTGTAAGTTTATGCATCAGCCTGTTTGCCCACTTTCAAGCATTGACTATTCATCATTTAAAATTTTATTGTTGTTGTTTAGCATTCTTGTAGTTTTGCTGTTTTGTTTCATGTATTGGTTCGATTGTGCCTCTCTGTCTTTCATCTGCCTGCTGCTCTCTCTCTCTCTCTCTCTCTCTCTCTCTCTCTCTCTCTCTCTCTCTCTTCTCTCTCTCTCTCTCTCTCTCTCTCTCTCTCTCTCTTCCATCTTCTGGCTAACTGCCTGTCTGCCTCTTTGTCTCTGTCTCTGTCTGCCTCTTCGTTGTGACTGTGAGTGACAGAAGGGGGAAGATGTATTTTTCATTTATGCATCAATATGTACTCCTATAAGGTTTGATGATTATGATTTTTTTCCGTTTGTTCCTCATTGGCATTATAGTTGTTGTTTTTTTTCCCTTTAGAGGGCTTGATTGTATTTTGTCTTTGTCAATCCTCTGTTTCTCGTTTTAATCATTTGTCTGTCACTGTCTCTCTTTTTCTCTTTTCTGTGTTTTGTTCTGTCTTTCTCTCACTCTGTGTATGTGTCTCTGTATCTCTGTCTCTATATCTTTTCTCTCTCCATCTGTCTTGCTGTCTCCTTTTCTATCTTTCTGTGTCTTGCTCAGTCTGTATGTCTGTCTCTCTCTCATGCTGTCTGTCTCTCTCATTCAATGTACGTCTCTGCCCCATACTATATGATTATCTGTCTCTGCGTGCTTCTCTCTGTTCACCTGTTCATCAACTTCAGTTGACAGGAGGGATGGGGGGAAGGAGAGATGATTTAAGGAGGATGAGGGGGGGGGGAGGGGGGAGGACAGGAAAGGGGTGGTGGTTGGTGGGGGGGGGGGGGGGGGGACAGCAGTGTATGTGAATATGAAAGAGATGGCAGTTGCATGCTGAAAGAAGGGGTCAGGGTGGCACAGTGGGGTGTGACAGATTATGGGCGTGAGCTGTCTGTCTTTTGTTCACTAAGGTCTTTTGGAGAGGACACTTGTGTTCGTGAAGAATTTCAATGGTGAAAAGAGGACAGGCCTTTTGTGAGTGTTGCATTGATAGTGTGCGTAGTGCTTCATGTTTGTTTTCAATGTTTGAAGGTATTTTGAGTACAAATTCCTTGTATACTGCTGTCGGTACACATACACACATACACACACATGCAAACATGCATGCATGAGCACACACTCACACACATACACACACTCACACACACACAAGACTCATAATCAGTTGAGGACGTGACATGAAGTATTTGAACATACAGAAATTACCAAGTACTTGTATATATTATCCATTGCTTGACATTGAATATACAGAAATTATCCAGTACTGGACATTGAATAATATAGAGATGACCAAGCAGTTGACGTTGAATATACAGAGGTGACCAGGTAGTTTACACAGTGACTGTGTTAATTAAACAGTGACCAGTGGCACAGGTGACAGACTGAAGGAGAAACAAACAGGATTCTAAGCTACACGTTTCACAGAAGATGTTAAGAAGTGGAACTGTCTAGTGTTGAGTAAACCCGATGTAGATTTAGTTATGTTACCAAAGTGAGCCTACATTGATATAATGACTTGTTTCTTGGTTTGTAAATGTTCAGTAAAGCTGATGACTTTATTTTTGTAAGAAAGTCTGATGTTATGAAGGAAAATTTTCTTTTTGTTTGAAGAAAAAATGGATTTGGCACGCACGCACACACACACACACCACACACACACACTCACTCAAATACATTGCTTATTCAATGTACCATCTGGAAATAAAATTTTTGACTTTGACTTTCACACACACACACAAACACACACACACCCCACAGAAACACACACACACACACACACACACACACACACACACACACACACACACACACACACACACACACACCACTCACTCACTCACTCACTCACTCACTCACACAAACACACACACACACACACACACACACACACACACACACACACACACACACACACACACACACACACACTAAAGGTTGCAATAATGTAGTATTTCAGTATTATCATAAAGAAATTTGTTCTTAGATAGATGGCTTGATGAAAAAAAAGCAAATGCATTGCTTATTCAATGTACCATCTGGAAAAAAAAGTTGACTTGACTTGACTTGACTCACTTATACACTTACACACACACTTACACACTCGCAAAACAAGGTGCCTCTGATTACAACATTGAAACATTTGATTCCAGTCTTGCATTGTCCTCACATGAAATTAATGCTAAATTGATGAATTGTATGCATTCCAAAATGAAGAAAACACACTTTGAAAACATTTCTTGCTCACGGAAAGTAGAAATTTTAATATATAAAATGAGGCTAAATGCATGGAACACCAAATATTCTAAAATTATGACGTGTTGCTGTTCTCAATCTCTTTCAATCCACCATTTATTTGATTGCCCAATCCTTACTGACCTGTTTAAAAGAAGAGGAATAGATATTCATTAAAAATATGCCACTGTTCTTGAAGTTTTATATGACTCTTAGCAATTCATAACATCAGTTGCTGAGGTTATATATTCTTCCCCAGTAAGCCTCTACTGTAGATAGTTGTGAGAATATAAATATACATACATATGAGAGAGAGAGAGAGAAAGAGAGAGAGAAAGAGAGAGAGATTCGGATTCGGAATGTTTATTCATGTAAAGGCCATTGCCCCTAATGAAGGGGTAGAGTACACAGGTAATATTAATGAAATCACTCAACATACACACACATTAACAAACTTTACTAAGTCAGCACTGATCGTAATTTGAATGCCTTATATAAGTAGATCGATACATTTCGGACAATATTTTCGTTCATAGATGACAAAAGTAAACACAGACAAAACGAGAGAGAGAGAGAGAGAGATGTTGGTTTGAATGTGGGCGTGTCCTTATCACCAAGTAGTGAATGGACATTAAACAAAGAAACACTCACTTACACACTCTCTGTCTCTGTCTCTCTCTCTCTCTCTCTGTGTCTCTCTCTCTCTCTGTGTCACTGTGCGGGTGTATACATACATACCTGTTTGATATTGAAGGATGTATCCAGCACATAGCTTTAAACAGTGATACTGTCTCCAAAGTAACAGTTGTTTTTCTGCATCCTTGCTTCATAGTTTCTACTTTTACTTGTGTGGAAGCATCCTGAAGATGCATACGCATGGCTGCACGAAGATAACAAAACACCACCTTATACCCCTTCCCACCCTCCCCCCTCAGAAAAGAAAGGTAGGACACATAAACAAAATCAGCTCCAGAAGCAGACTTGTTATGAATTTATGTGCATAGATTAGGGGCATTTGCAAGAGTTGAAAGCCTTTTGACTTGACAGAGAAAAAAAGCAAGCGATATGATAAACAAGACCTGATATGGGCTGGTGACATGTTTTGACAGTGTTTATAGGTAGTGGAGAGAGAGAGAGAGAGAGAGAGAGAGAGAGAGCAAGCACTGTGAGGGGCGGTACAGTCTGTCTGTCTGTATTGTACTGTACTGTACTGTAACACCTGCTGTGAGTCACCCAGCATGGAAATGAAGCAATATGATAATGCCTGAGAGCTCCAAGCCACAGGTATGCATTTGTAATGAGTGGGACAGACAGATAGCTTTCCCTGAGCTAGCTTTCATCTATACTGATACATGTATACATACATGTGGGTATTGAGAAAGGACACACCAAAATCCGACTTCTTGTGTTTACTGGACGGGATGAAGAGGTAAATTGGTTTTTGTTGTTGTTTTTTTTTAAAAGTGTTTTAAAACATTTTTGGGGGTTAAACTTCAATATGTATAGTTTCTAGTGTTGTGATTATTTTTGTATGAGAGTAATGTCTGAGGCAGGTTTATTGTTAGGAGTGTGGTTTGATTGTTTATAATCTTCTTCTTCTTTGCGTTCCCTGGCTATGCTAAAGTTTTTAATCCAGTCTGGATGGCAAAAGTCTGCAGTCTGTTGCAGTGACCCTGCCAGTCCCTAGAATTTTTCCTGAAAGTCTACTGGGTTGAGCCGCATCTGGTTAATGTTGAATCAAAATTCAATGCAGAACATTCCACAGTGCAGTGATGAATAGTTTTACAGCCACATGCCATTTATTGAGTGGGTTTTTAAATTTTAAATTAAAAATTTTTTTTTAGGTCAACAGTGTTTGGTATTCAAGGGGGTTGGTAGCGGTTGAGTTTTAAATTTGGAGTAAATGTTCAAATTGCAAGTTTTGGAGTGGAGTGGGATGATGTGACGGCCCTCATATGGCCTTTGTTGTTGGATAGGCTGTAAAAAGCATGAAATGAAAAGTGCTGGCTCTTAGTTCAGTGAAGCTGTCATAAGGAATGGGCTCAGTTGTGTGGGGATATCAGTGAAACGAGAGATACTGTAGTAAGAGCCTGGTGCCATGTTGTAGTGAAGCTATGAATTTACATTGGAGTAAAGATGTAATGGGAAAAGTTTTCTAGAATTTTTTTAAAGTTGCTTTTATTTTCTTATCACATTGTTCAAAATGATATGTGGCAATTATAGAAAGAATGGGGGAGGGAGGGGAGTATATATTGCAGTTTTGTGATAATGTTTTTTTTGTTTGTCTTTGGTTTTTATTGCGTGTGTGCAAAAGTGGGCTATTGGGGGAGGAGGGGAATCAAAACAGACAAGACCATGCAGCTTTTCCCCTTTACAATTGTAAAATTGAAATGTGTACAAAAATGACATGTGCATGATTTGTAAATTTTTGTATGTAAAAAGTACAAATCACTACACCAAACAGCTAATATTTTATAACAGAAACAAACAAGCAAGCAGACAAAATACAATCTGATTCCCCCCCCCAAAAAAAAGAAAAAAAGAAAAAAGGAAATATTTGGATGGCAATACCATTATAGGTTATCCTCCTAAAAAACAACAACAAACGAACAAAAATCCCCAGAAACCCCCCTGTATTTGGTATGCCCTGATCAGTCAGCAGTAGTATTGTATGACAATTTACATGGATTTGGAACACCTTAGTAGTCACTGTTACGTTACTTAGAATATACTTCTCACTGGAACACCTTAGTAGTCACTGTTGCGTTACTTAGAATATACTTCTCACACTCTGACTCTTCCAGAAGCTTTCCCAATGGACGAAAAGCTCACTCACCAACAGTCTACTCACCAACAATCTGTTATTAGATATGCCACCCTGATCCATCCCGTCCCCATCTTTTGTTTCTACTTTCTTTTCCCCAAGTCAACATCAGTAGTCAGGCAGACATTCTTATCATTCTTCACATGACCTAGATACTCCGGTTTCAGACCCCAGGAGCATTTTTGACGCTGTCATAAAAGGTTTATTTTTGGGGACCCTGTTTTTGTTTGATTTGAAAATTCCTGGAGTGGGGAGTTGGGGTGTGTGTGTGTGTGTTTTAAGGCTGTGTATTATTATAGATATCTTACTGTTGTGTTGGTTTATATTCATGAAGAAAAGTTTCTCCTTTGCTGTTGATCACAGTTTCTGCTATGGCCAGTCAGCCAGAATTCTCTGACTGTATTTATAATGACTTGATTTGACTTGGTTCACTCCTTGAGTAGTCATTTGAATAATGCATTGAATTTTGTTGTGTGTGTGTGTGGTGTGTGTGTGTGTGAGAGAGAGAGTTAGAAGAGAGAGAGAGAGGGGGGGGGAGAGAGAGAGAGAGAGAGGGGGGGGGGGTGCAGGCAGACACAGACTTACAGGTGTAACAGGTTTGTTGTCTGACACTGCTTAAAAAAAAACAAAACAAACTTGTTTTCCTCTTCTACTTAATCCTGTATACCAGTGAGTCGGTGTGCCACACTGACTGTTGAAAGAGAGGATAACTGAAGATCTGGAGTGTGTTATTGACCATGTAAAAGAACCCACAGTGATGCAGCTCTTGCCTTATCAGAGATAGGATAAACAGCATGGAACAACTCTTGGAATGCTTGACAGAGGGGAGGGATTTTTTTTCTTTTTTCTGTATATCTGTAGGAGAACACATAGATATTAAGAAACTATAGTTATCATTAGTCAAACTGGTTCCATGTGAAAGTGGACTTTAAAACATGCAAGCTGAACATTTATTTGTAAGGTAAAAGTATGCCAGAAAGTAACAGTAATATAACACCTGTACTTGCAGCATTATTTCCTACAATTTCAATATATATATACACCCTTTTTCTCTGAACTGGGTTGAAGAGGGGTTGTACGGAAATAGCCATCTTATCTGCTTGAACAGAAATAGCAGAGCTTGCAAACAAGCGGTGGACAGGTTTCCCAGTGCCCTTTTCCCTGTTTCATCCTGTCCCCGTTTACCTTCATTTCTGCTTTGATTTCATTTGATGCCGCTCTTTCTGATGTTTCCAGGGGAAAGAAAAGTCGTCATAAAGGTCCAATAGAAAGTGCGGAGGAGGCGCAAAATGATGTAGTCAGAGTGCATCAGCTTGAACAAAGCTGGGCTGGGTTTTTCTTTTTTTTGGGGGGGGGGGGGGGGGGGGGGATAGGACTTTGTGATAGGATTTTTATTTTCTTTCAATGAGGTGCATGCCAAAACATCCCAGAAATAGAATCTCAGCTCATTGATTGTGAAGGTTGTCCTAGGTATTCCAAACAAATCGATGGCATTGATATTTTGGGGGGATGGTTTTTGCTTTTTTAATTTTTTGCTTTTCTTTTATTTGAACCAGATTGTTGACTTTTGTTCTGAGCCAGATTAATTTTTGCCAGATTTTGTTTTGACATTTTTGACAGTTGCTTTTCTTCCTCCTCCTCTTCTTTTTTGGAAAGCTCATGTTCTCTTCACTGTGGCCACGTTTTGTCTGTGCATCATTGCTCTGGAATTTTCCCCTTTTAAAAAAAAAAAATAAAAAATAAAAAAATGCAGTATTGACAGGAGAGAAAATTGGAAAATACTGGTGGTTATTCATGCAAGGGAGGGTGATGAACTTGGGGAATGAGTATTGACATTTGTTTTGCTGTTGCTGAATCAATGTGTGGAGGCCTGCTGATTTTGCCGGGACTTGATGGTTTGGTTGGAGGCACCGTGGTCAAGTGGTTTAGGCGGTCAACTCGTGATCCAGAGGTCGCGGGTTCGATCCCCGCTCGGCTCGGTGTTGTGTCCTTGGGAAAGACACTTTACTCCTATTTTCCTCACTCCACCCAGGTGTACAAGTGGGTACCAGCTCTGCTGGGGAAGTATCTGGCGACAGACTAGCGTCCTGTCACAGGGGTGGTAAAAAACCATCAGTTCGCTTAACGCTACAGAAACCGGGATAAGCTCTGGCTCTATGGGCCTTCTGGCTCGAAAGAACATATTTGATGGTTTGGAGCTGTTGCTGAGGCTTGGGTGGAGAACACAAGTGCCTGTGAAGATGACCTGTCATGTCCAGCTTCTTGGGTGCTGCCCTTGGCATGGCTGACTGTTGTGTTAGGGGATGGGCATTGATCTCTCAGTCTGACAGAAGTGTACTGTCATGATACTGTTGTTGTTGGTTGGGGTTTTTTAGTTTTGGTGTTGGTCCCTTGTTGTTATTGTACTTTCCAAACTGGCTCCTGCCATGGTAAATGTACTTTGGTTTTTCGAGAAGAGTGCAGTCATATATTTTTTCTAGAGGAAGCACAAATAAATTCCTACTGTTTTGAGTTTTGTGGACATTTAGTCTTGGTACCTAATTGTTTGGAGCTCTTATATCCTTGAATAAGAAAATGAAAAAAATTGCTGCGTAAAATGGGTTAATTGATTTGAATTTTTCAAACCCTAACATTCAAAATTTGCTCAGTGCAAAGGTACTTGGTTTGCTTCTATGTCTTTCATGAGGGTATCCAGGAGTGGGGGGTAGGGGGTTACATTAGTGAAATCCTGCCAGTTATCTCACATTTTGTTATTTCATAGCAGCAAAGTTTAAACAAAAAATAAAGAAGAAAGAAAACGGAGTGGATATTTCTTGGCTTTATAACAGAAGGTTGAAAAAGGGGGTTCATCCATGTTAGTTTTTAGCTCAATGAGATAAAATAAACAGAAGTCTGAAATTCGTTTTGCTTCTTGGCCCCTGATTTCTTGATAACTTTTCTTTTTTTCTACCTGAGGATTTTTCTAATCTTGTATTTCTTCTGTACCTGGTGGTTTTGGCTGAAAATGTTCAGAATGGGCAGATTCATGAGACAGTCACTGGAGGGTTTTGATCTAAAGCACTGGCTTTCTTTGCCCAGTATGCTGAGCAACTAAGCCAGTATTGTTATCAGTGGTGGGTGTGTTGAACAAATGCATGCAATCGCATAAATTTACATGTTAGTGTATACACACACATATGTATGCATGCACTCACACTTGCACACACACACACACGCACGCATGTGCTCGCATGCACACTCACAGACACGCATCAACGTATCACCATGCACACACCATCACATACGCACACCACCACACCAACACACTACACACTACACACACATACACACACACATCACATCACATACACACACTCACCATTCACACACTACACACACTACACACATACACACACAACACACCACACACACAACACACACCACACACACACACACACACACACACACACACAGAACCCACTCACAGGTTTTCACATAGGGGGTCATGAACAGGAGTATCAAACTACGCCCTCTGTTCTTTGTTTCTTTTTTTGCCCCCTGTCTGCGTCCTTGTCCATGGCAAGAGTTGATTGCGTGCAGATGCACAAGCTAGACTAGAGTTCAGCTGATGCTGTCATATATTGTTGACTCTTAGTGTCTCCCCATCCCTCCCCAATCCTAATCCTCTTTCCATCATCAACATCAGGGGGTGTGGGGTTGTTAGGGAAAGGTTATCACAGTGTGTACGCGATTCCACCTGATTTTGTGTGTGTCATGGCCACATTTTGATGGATTCTGTGTGTGTGTGTGAGAGCGAGGGGGGGGAGGGGGCTAAGAACAGGGTTTTTAGCTGGGACACAAAAATCTGATAGATGGTATTGATTCCCTGTCTGATGATAAGGTAACAGCATTGTGAGGAAAAGCCCAGAACGCCTGTCGTTCTGTAATGTCAATAGTGATGGTATTGCTCGAGTTGGTTGGTATTGGTATTTTTTGTTTGCTGAAGAGAGATATATATATATATATATATATATATATATATATATATATATATGCATGTGTGTGTTATTGACAACAATGATGTTATTGTATTAGTTGGTTGGTAATGTGTATTGTATTTTGTTTTACCTGTGAATGTTTTCGCTTGTTTTTTAATTTTATTTTATTTTTGACAACAATGATGTTACTGCATCAGTTGGTTTGTAATATTTGTGGTATTTTGTTTGCCTGTTGATGGGCTTTAAAAAAAACAATTTTTTAAAAAAACTGGTTTTTCTTTTTATGTCAGCAATGATGGTATTGTGCTAGTTGGTTAGTATTACTATTTTGTTTTGTCTACGGGTAGATGTTATGTTTATTGAGGTTTATCATGTGTATCTACTTAAGCTGTTGAAAACATTGGGCCAGATTCATTCATTGAATGTGCGCATGCATGTGCACATGAGTGTGTGCAATGTGTGTGTGTATGTGTGTGTGTGTGTGTGTGTGTGTGTGTGTGTGGTGTGTGTGATGAGAGAGAGAGAGAGAGAGAGAGAGAGAGAGAGAGAGAGAGAGAGAAGAGAGAGAGAGAGAGAGACCCTGCCACAATTTACAGCAAGATGACAAATCAACAGAACATCCAAACAAACAAAAAAGCATTCTCATAGAAAAACTTTGTCAAGAAATGTTTGAAATATAGATTCTGCCAATGCCTGCCAGTCCAACATACAAATAGTTGGTATTTTATTTTAACAGGGAATGCCAACATCACAAATTGTCTGGTTCTAGAAACACCTGTTTGAAACCTCTACCTGCTTATATCCACCAGTACTGTAGGGACCTGTTTAACGAAGTTTGTGGACACACACTTGCAGATAATTTTTGTAATAAGCACGCCGAGTTTGCCTGGTAAACAGCCAGTGCAAGACAAGCATTACACTGGTGGTATATATACACTCCGGAAAAGTAAATATTTCGAAGTAATGGGGAACAGGTTTCTTTGGGGGTTTTCAAAATCATGGCTTCTTCCATGTGTGTGTTGTGTGAGGGAGTGCTAATTTGACAGGGGGGAGGAAACGATGGTGAGGAAGGGAGGGTGGGGAGGGGTGGGTGGAGGGCATTGCAGACAAAACAGTAGTTTTCATGCAGAAATAGTAGTGGAGGAAAAACAAGTGCAGGTAAGCACTTACAACTTCTCATCTTCAACTTTTCGTTAGCATTGACCAAGGGATGGTGATTATGAGAGTTTTAGTGCAAGAAAGTACATCTTATCATGTACTTTTCTGGTTTGGGGTTTTTAAAAATTTATTTATTTAGTTATGTACTTTGGTTGTAAAAGGAAAGACTTGCCTCGAGAGGGATGGGCTGTACTGTGTTCACCGCTGCACCAGGTGTCTGAAAGATTCAGTGCATTGCCTTAGTGACTCCTCAAGGTGTTAACTTAGGGAGAAAGAAGTCAAGTCACAGTGAAAGAAAGAAAATAATGCACAGGCTTCTGTGTGGCTGCTATCTGACAAACTTGGCCTATCATGTGGAAGTTCTTCAACAGGTGTTAATGGAGCAAGGAGTGCTGTGTATTGGTTGTTCAGGGTGCGTGTTACTCTGAGGTGGGAGGCAAGTGGCCAGTTAGTGTCTTTACTGTTTTCTTACTGTTTACAAGTTAACAGTTTGGAGGGAGAGGTATGATTTTGTTTGTTTGTTGTTGGGTTTGGTTTGGGTTTGTTTGAGTTTTTTTGTGTTTTGTTTTTCATTTTAATAGAAAATACTGGGGGTGGGGGGTGGGGAGAGAAAAGGAATCTTGTGGTCATTGTTAGCAGCAGCAGTAGACAGAATCTTTTCAGCTTACTAGAGGCAAGGACACACACACACCACTCACTCACCACTCACTCACTCACTCACCTTGTCTCTGTCTGTTTGTCTATCTGTCTGTCTGTCCCTCCCTCTGTCCCTCTCTCTCTCTCTCCCCCCTCTCTCTCCCCCCCCCCCCCCCCCCCCTCTCTCTCTCTCTTTCATCTCTTTGTACACTGAACTTTTCAGTGTTCAGTGTTCTCTCTCTTTGTATCTATATATACTAAAACATGCAGAAACAAACTTAATTGGGGGGTGGTGTGGTGTAAAGCTTATAAAAGGCACACAACATGAATACATTTTCCAGTGATAATGCTCTCAGTGTGGACTGTTTTCCTTTGCTAAACACCAACAAGTCTGTGTCGATGTCGAACAATCAGCCAACTGCCCAGGTTTCAGCAAAGATGAATTTAGCAGGGCTTTTCATTTATACAGCATGTAGGCTGGAAGGCTCAGTGTTTTGGGTCGCAGGGGGATGGGGGGCGGCATGGCTTCTGTGAGGTCTAATGACATGAGTGGTGTGCAGCGCTGCGGAAAATGTTCCCGGTTATTACCATGGGTTTGTGAGCTTGATCGCATTCAGATGACTTTAGTCTACGATCGGACGTCATTGATTTTCTGATTGGTTTACTCCCTGGGAAAAGCTTTTCCCCCCCTTCTTCATGGGCTTGCTTGTGAGTATTTTGTTCGGTTGATGGTTTGTGAAATTAGGGGTTACAGTTTGTTAGTTTGCCCTTTCTGGAGGATAGACTCTGTCCTTATGTGTTGTGTCCTGTGAAATTATGTTTAGTGCCACATGATTTGTCGCGTCAAACTGATACTCTAGAACTTGATGTGGTAGACTGTGCACTAGTTAGAGACTGTCATGCAACAGTCCTGTTTGATAGGGTATGCAGTGAGCCATATAATTATCATGGATTATATTCACCAGTGTGACATGGACAGTGTTGTCATTTAACATAAAAGCAAGGAAAATAATACCAGGTGGTTATTATTGTTTTCAGTGTGCCATGTCAAACTGGTATGCACAGCTTTGACAAGGTGGATATATTGGCTAATAAATAATGCAGGCTCCCCATTTTGCTGTCATGGCCAGTGTTATGTCAGACTGGTAAGCAGCAGCTTGCCTTGGTATACGTTCGCCTGTTGCCATTGCTGCTGTTGATGTAGGAGTTCCATGTAATGCCACCAGGGTTTTGCCATCTTTCTCTATCTCTGCACAGTTCTATGATCTCCTGTAGCCCATGCACACAGTCTGTGCCACTAGTGTGTATGCACACATGCATATCGCATGCACACACACAACACAATGACAATGACAATTCTTTTTGACAGTGGCAAATTCTTTTATTTCGAGGATAATGAATAAGCACCCATGTGCTTTTTTTTTACATCTAGTCCCTGCCCTTAGGGATATAAGAGAGAGAGAGAGAGAGAGAGAGAGAGAGAGAGAGAGAGAGAGAGAGAGAGAGAGAGAGAGTGGGTGCATGTTAGGGTGGAATTGAATCTATGACTTTTCGTGTTTTTTTGTCCACACACACACACACATACACACACACTCTCTCTCTCTCTCTCTCTCTCTCTCTCTCTCTCTCTCTCTCTCTCTCTCTCTCTCTCTCTCTCTCACACACACACACACACACCACACACCGCTTCTTTGTATGAACACTAAACCTAGTTTGATGTTTAAAGTTGGATTATTTCTTACTAAATGTTTAGATATCAGAAGTAAGGATGTTCACCTTACATGAAAGTATATGATTAACTGTTGTTCCTATGGGCCATATGGCCTGCAAAAACTGAATTAAAATTATTGTTACACACACACACGCACACTCACTCACTCACTCACTCACTCACACAAATCAAAATGAAACAAAGGGAACACTAAAATAAGGAGGAAGGTTTTTATTGGGGGGGGGGGGGGGTGGGGGGGGGGTGGGGGGGGGGGGCATAATGAAAATTGTTTAAGTAAAGGCTGACGTCAACACAGTGTATGCTGTTGGCTTTTGGCTTTCAAGACGAGTGAAGTAGGAGGGAAGGGAAAAGTGTGAAAACAGTGGGTGGCTTGTGAGGGCAGGATGCTCAGAGCCCCATGGGTATACTTCCACAAAGAATGCCTCTATATGGACAGGGGAACCGGAAGGAAATAGAACCTTCCTCTTAAAGCTGTTTGTTGAACGATTTCTTTTTTGTTTTCTTTCCTTGTTCTTTCTTTCTTTCTTTTTTCCCCCTCATGTTTTTGGCTTCTGACTCCTGCCCCTTTATTTGGCTTTTTTCACTCACTGGTACTGTGCAACAGCATCTTTCCATCTCTTTGTATGTGTGAGTGTGTGTGGTGTGTGTGTGTGTGTGTGTGTGTGTGTGTGTGTTTTTGGTTGTTTCTCCAGTCCCCTCTTAAGTCGTCTGTATTGTCAGTTTGTGTGTGTGTGTTCTGATTAGCAGTTCTGTTTTCCAAGGTTGCATGCAGGATATTTTATACATGCTGTACAGCATCTTGTCACTGAAATTACAGAACAGATGCTTGACCAGTACATAGTGTGGTGTCTTGGTGAACCTTCTGCTCTCTGTGTTTATGTTCCCTTTACTCACCAAACACTGACTTGAACTACAGGATTTTCAGTATAGTAATATATTTTGTATACATTTGTTCATGGAGGAGGATAAAGGCATTGGCAGGTCTGCAGATAAGACTGAGTTGACATTGGAAGATGAAGGAAAAATCCCCAGCTTTGATCCACCAGATGCAGACAAGATTTGAACCAGCCATTCTAGAACTGGTAGGGCTAAAAGTCAAAGGTTTTATCCATGTGGCCATTGTTGTTGCCATTTTAGATTCCGATGACTGCCAATAGATGACTGCCAATAGATGACTGCCAGTATGACTGCCACCAATACAGCCAATAGATGGCTGCCAGTAAAATCTTGCCGGGGTCAGGTGAATTGAGGGTGGGGATTTTTACAGTCACCTTGGTCAACTTCAGGTGCAGGCCTGTCAGTGCCTTAATTACCTTTGTGTTTATTATGTATGCACATGCAGAGGCCAAGTGTGCGTGTTAAAGATCTTGTAAGTCATGTCGACGTTCAGTGTGTTACGGAAACAAGAGCATGCATCTCAAAAGTGGGAATGCGGCTACTTTCATGGTGGGTAAAAATGGTTGCATACGCAAAATCTCGCCGTTGGTGAACATTGGAGCTATAAAAAAAGAAGAAGAAAAAAAAGAAAAATCTGTTAACTTATTCTTTTTTTATGTCAAATATTGATTGATATAAAGTAGATTTTTTTTTTCTTCTCACTTTTCTTTTATTGACCTTCACCTGAGGTGAAGTGCTTTGTTTAGAGTCCTCTAACCTTTTTTGCTTAAAAATAAATAAATTTTAAAGCAACTTTTACATTAGAAAAACAAACAAACTTACTTGATCCAAAGTGGACTGTCTGTGTTTTGTTTATGATAATTTTTCTTTTATTAAACGTTCATCCCAAACAGAATCTGATGGTTGTTATTTTTCTTTTTAATTATTAAAAAGAACACAAACACACAACCTTTGAACCTTTCATGTCTTCTGATCTTTATTTTATTGACCTTTGATCTGAAGCAGAGTATCTGTTGTTTTTTTAAGGTGAACAAATATTGTTAGAAAACTCCTCTCCCTCCTCCTCTGCCCTTCCGCTCTCCTTTTTTTCCTTCATTTTTTTGTCATTTGTTTTTCATTTGAGCCCTACCACTAGAATGAGGATATCAGTTGACCCCCCCCCCCAAATCTCCTTATAATGATTTTTTGTCCTAAAACAGATCTATCGGGTTACCCCGCCCCCCCCTCCCCCTTTGTCTATTCTTTTCTGTCTCGATCTTCGTGTCTCCCGTCGCCTGTCTCTGCTCTGTCTGTTGCTCTTTCTCTCTCTCTCTGTCTCCTTGCTCTTTCCTCCCTCCTCTCCCTCCCTCCCTCTCCCTCCCTCTCTTATATTGAATTTTGTGCTGAAATGGTCTGGAAGAGGAAAAAAAAGGAGTCCCACCCTGGGGGCCATGAAGGTAGACACCCTGGAATAACGGCACAAGTCTTAACATAATGTCATTTGACTGACCTAGTTTTTCCGGCCCACTGATGAAAAGTTCAAAATAATTTACTTTTCATTCTCTACCGGCTGTATAACGCTCTGAGCTACTGTTTGTTTTAAACCACAGTGTAAGAAGAAGAAATGTGAAAACCCTTTCCTTGATCCATTTAAGAATAAAGGAAATCAATGTAATTTATCATAGGATTCACCCTTAAGGGATAAACGCACTTTGGGAAGAGTCGTTGGAAAATCTTTTAATTTTTACAAATACAAAGCATACTTTTTTCTGATTGTGAAGATGCTGCTTAGTTTAGCTAACTGCATGTGAAATCTGGAGCTTTTGTTATGGTTTTGATACGTTGTAAGATTTCGGACGAATCGCTCGGACGACTTGGCTAAAAGCAAAGCTTGCAGGAGGGCAGAGTCCCGCACCTATTTGACACTAATTATGTCCCTGCCCTGCACCCTGGCCCATCTCTTGTCTGTCTGTTTTTGCTTCCTGCCCCTCAGCTGCTAATGGTCAATTTACTTGCTTTCTGTCAAACTGGGGAGAGACGTCCTCGTGGCATTGATTTTGTCAAGAGCGTGCGATGTGATGACAGAGCTCTCTCGCCTTGTCTGTCTGCAGATACAACACCAATGGCATGGTAACGCAACTTGATGAGCAGTTGGACACTGACTTTGGGATCATTTGTAACCATGGCAGCGCTGGACTTTCTCTCACCACCCTGCCCGAAGGCGCTCAGAATAGAAGTATCGGTGAGTGGAGTTGTCTCCCCTTTTCTGTATGTGTCTCCTGCTTCTTCCTGGTGTGTGTCCTCATTATTGTCTCCCTTTTGGTGTTGTGTAAAAGGAGGCTGCCTGTCCTTGTTATTGATGTTTTCCATTTCTGCCCATGTCGTGTTTTATGATTTTTTGTTTCAATGTGTACAGTTCTGTTCCTACAGATCCAGATTTGGCAGCTAAGTTTATTGCTGAAGAATTAATTTGTTGCCATTAACAAAGTGGTTCAGCGAAATTGGCAGATTGATGAGTTGACCTTTCTGAAACAACACACAAGCAGAATAAACAATGCATAGATCCTTCCCCCTTCCTCTCAGAAATCACACACACACACACACCACACACACACACACACACACACACACACACACACACACACACACACACACACACACACACACACAGAGTTACCCAGACAGACAGAACAACACACACACAGAGTTACCCAAACAGACACCGACAGACAGACACTGAGACAGACACACACACACACATACACATACACCACACAACACACACACACACACACACACACACACACACAACACACACATACACACACACCCCAACCCCCCCACACACACACACACACACACACCACACACACACACACACACACACACACACACACACACACAACACACATTCTCTAACGACAAACTCAGTGATTCTGATGTAGATGATGACCATAACTGGAACCCACCCCTACCCCATCGACCATTTGCAGTAAGGAAGGTAGCACTGAATTGAGGCTTTGATTTTAGACTAGTGATAGACTGTGGGAGATTTAAAAGGTCGCTGCCTCCATTAGTCTAGACATATAATGTAGGGAATCATTCCCACAGGTTTTTTCTCTAATGATTAAGCCCACCCTCTCTCTCTCTCTCCTCTCTCTCTCTCTCCTCCCCTCTCTCCCCTATCTATCCCCCCCCCCCCCCCCCCCCCCCCCCCCCCCCCCCCTCTCCTCTCTCTCTCTCTCTCTCTCTCTCTGTGTCTATGTCTGCCTGGTCTCTCTTCTGTGTGATGAGGGACTCGCCTAGACTCGGTTTTGCGTCACTGAATGGCGCTTTTTTGGTTTTGTTTTGGTGTTTGGTTTTGTTTCATGTGTGAGAATTGTTCTGTGATTACATGATGATAGTGATGGAATTGTTTAATGTTAATGGCTTGGTTATGTATCGGTTCATTACCTGTCTATGAGCTGGTGTCTGCAGGCTTCCATGCGTGCGTGCTTCTGTACAACTCATGCGCACGCACACATTTTCTCTCTCTCTCTTGTTTGCACATCCATACATACACATGTATATGTACATATATATATATATATATTTGTGTGTGTTAATAATATATATATTAATATAATATTTATATATATATATATATATATATATATATATAATTTTGTAAAGTGACACCAAAAAATCATTAGAAAGGAGAGAGCTTCAGTTTTTCAAGGTGTCAGTACACCTAGTACACTTCATATGACGATACAGTACAATGAACTGAATGAACCACAGTATGTAACACATGGTGGAAGCATTTGCCTGAGGTCTGCGCATTTGTTACATATGGACAGATACAATTCAGTATCACATGTCAGCATATCATGGTGATGAATTTACCTTTTGATAGTTGACAATCTAGAGTATGGAATCCATTTAGTAATGAGATCGCCATGAGCACACTTTTGCTGCAAACTACATATCCCACGGTTACATCTCTGAATTATTGATGAATTACTACAGTATGGGCTGATTCTGTCAAAGCTACATAGTAGAACGTAAGTAGTCAGGGATGCAGGTTGATGTCGCTTGTCAGGTGATCGGGACAGTGCTGTAGCATCGCTGCTGAAATTACATTGCTAGTCTCGAGAACTGTGACTCACTTGTGTGTATGCATCACATGATTTTGTTGACGGCACTTCCATTCTGCCTTCAAAATGGTTAGTAGGCTATGGTTACTTTGTGTGTGTCTGTGTGTATGACCCATTCATTTACATATCACATGATCTCACTGACAGTAGAAGTACAGCATCTCTGCCAAACAAGCTTTGGTAACTGACTTTCGCATTCGTAAATCTTACAGTCTTGTTAGTGAGGCATCACTGCGAAAATGGGCCGGAGTAATTGTGCGATTCCCTCATATCTGTGTCGCATGATCTTGTTGACAACAGGCTGTAGTAATGTGCGATCTTTTCATATATATGTATACGTCACATGCTTTTGATTTAAAAAAAAAAAGTATCATTGCGTAATTTGAGTTTGCGGTGTCTTCACTTGTTCAGGACTATGATTTGCCTGTGATCGTCTGTGTTCATTGAGCATGGTTTTCTTTCTTTCTATGTTTTTTTTAAAATGCAGGCATGATTAATAGTGTGTATTGCACACATTAGGTGTAACATTTTCTATTCTTTCATATGCACTAAATGCCTTGTATATTGCCAGAATGTGTGTTCCACTGTGTTGAATCAGTGTGTTTGGTAGTGGAAATATCCAGTGTGAGCTAAAGGTTTTGACTATCGTTCTGGATTAAGCAGGTATTGTTTTCTCTCTTATTTTCATTTTTAAGAAGCGTTTCTGGAAATCATTTTATTTTACTTTGTTGTGTTATGAATTTTTTATTTTTTGTTACATTATGTTTTTGTTTTTTTTCGTTCTTTTATATTTTGTCTTATTTCGTTCTATTTTAACTTTGTGGTGTGTCCCTGGCTGAGAATCTGTGGTGCTGGGAGTGTTGTTCCCAGTTGATGGACAGACCCTTGTGGGGCTTATCAGCCTGGTTGGAAGACAAGAGGATAAGAGCTGCTGCTGCTCCTCTGTGTGTGTGTGTGTGTGTGTGTGTGTGTGTGTGTGTGTGTGTGTGTGTGTTGTGTGTGTGTTAGATTCTTGGCCTCATTGAGTGTGTTTGTGTGTGTGCGTGTATGCGTGCGTGCGTGTGTGCGTGCGGTGTGTGTGTAGAGAGAGAGGGATTCTTGGCCTCCTTCAAACCACTTACTGCACACCGATTTATATGCCAGACGCAATCAGTGACAGAGAAAAGAATTGGCAGATAAGCAGCCCTGAATTTGCCCTGATAGAAAGAAAAAAAAGAATGATTCACCTCCTTCTTCCAACCCCTCCCCTTCTGTCTCTGTCTCTGTCTCTCTCTCTCTCTCTCTCTCTCTCTCTCTCTCTCTCTCTCTCTCTCTCTGTGAGAACTAAAAATAACCAAACCAAGAGGAAAACAAGACATACCCCCGAGAAAACTCCCTTACTCTACCATCCCTTTATAAAAAGTGTTAAAACCATATTGTTGTAGAATGCTATCCCACTGGACATTGCATGCCCCCAAAGTGTTTCTTTAGTGGTTTATAGATTGGGGTGCTCTTGAACAAACAGTCTTACTGAAAATAAATGCTTGTCCGGATGGGATGTTTTTGGTAACATCCAATAAAGGTTTATTTTTTATTTTTTAAGTTTGACAATGATTTGGGGATAATCTATTTTGCTGCGCTAATTTCTGGGATTTGTATGACAGCAATAGGTAAATGATTGCAGGATGTGTGGAGTAATCTCACTGATGTGAAGAATAATTCATGACGTTCAGCAGGAAGAGGTTCTGTAAATAACAAATTAATAAAAACATAACACAGAGGCTGTTAAACTTTTTTTTTAACAGCATCTCTTTCGTCTCTTTCAGTCCTTCCTCTAAAGTCTGGAAGGGAAGGGAGAAGTGTTAGGAGGCCATTGTGAAAGGGGAAATAATAGGATTTTGTAGTGTTCATTTTCTTTAGTTTATTATGAACAGACACACATATCCAGGCATGTGGATGGCTGTAGGTTATATGTAAGGTGCAATGAATGATTCCTGGATTCCAGGAGAGATTTTATGAAAGGGGAGGGAAATGATGTGACAAACTCCCTGAGAATAATATAGATTTGTGTGCACCCTATATAACCCCCCAAAACAAAAACACATGAATGTGGAAAAACGTGTTTTTGTTTCATTCTACTTTCTGTTTGTTTGTCATATGAGTTCTTTTCTTTTTTGTACTTTAATGCAAAGGTGTTTGTGTAAGTACATGAAGCAATGTGTGTTGTTCAGAGACACTGATCGAGGCCCTGAGAGAGATGGAAACCACGATGAAGCGAGGACGGTCCCCAGGCTTACGACGCCAGTACCAGACTGATTGGCCGTCCCCACCCCTTCCACATCGACAGATGCCACATGACCACCCCTATGATGCACAGGGTATGGTGTTGACCATTGGGGTTGTTTGTTGTTTGTTTAGTGGTGATGTTTTTTTGAAAGAATGTGTGTGGAGAGACGGAAGAGGAGAGAGAGAGAGAGAGAGAGAGAGAGAGAGAGAGAGAGAGAGAGAGAGAGAGAGAGAGATGGAAAGAAATAGGAATTCCCAGGCATTTGCAGGATAAAACACATCTTGTGAAGCAAACAGAAACAACTCATTAAAAAGTGCCTGATGCAAGTTGTCTCCATAGCACTGCTAGAGAACATAAGTCCAAATGCTTGTGAAGGTAGTTCAGTGTGGTTTGTTTCTTTGTTTTATGGTTGTTGTTTTGGGTTTTTTTTAAACGGGTGTGGGTGGGTTTCTGTTTGGTTTCTTTCCAAGGGATGTCGCAGGAAGTGGAGTATTTTATCATATACAGTGTATAACATCAGTCACATACTATGTATAACATCAGCCATTGTATTTTCCCCAAAAGAAGTCACAGTGAATGGAACATTCCATGTATTTAGCTGTGCCACATTGAACATTTGGCAGGTGTCTCACCAACTGTGTAAGCAAGCAAGCAAGCAGTCAGTTGACTAACACCTGCAGGAAATAAAGAAGACTTCATTCAGTTACACTCTCTGTCTTATTCCTTCCAAGAATTACTGTAATTAATCCTAGTGCTATTAAATTGCTGCTATTATTGTCATTGGAAAAATGAAAGGTCCATCAAAAAGTTGGAACAAGTTTTTGTATACAAGTATAAGGCATTTTTATTAGGAGAGAAGATACCAGATCCTAAATGCCTGCTTACTGTGAAAAGAAAAGAAAAGCCCTATCATTATGCTCCTTGAATGCTGTGTGATTTTATTCATCTTCACTTCATTTTCATAATTATATGTGATCCTCCACCACATAATGAGTTACAGTTCGCTGCAGGTCAATTTTATAGTTATAAGCGTGTTATCAATTTGCAATGAAAAGGATATTCAATAAAAAAATTTAAAAACCAGATTGAAAATTGGATAAGTCTATGAACAGTTATAACAAAGTAAAATACTAGACTTCAGGAAGTGATAAAATGAGAAATTGGACCAATTTTGCATCGTAATAGGTGGTCAGGATGAGGGCATGGGTGTCTTTAAAAGTGTTTTTTAAAGCAAAAGGAAACAAATAACGTCTTGATACGTAAGCATAAAGTAGAAAAAACACTTATACTTTTGTAATCAATCAAAATATAACAATCAGCAACCTGACCTCCCCCGACCTGCCTAAAAAAGCTCCTAGCAGGAAACGTGGGTAAGATGCAGGATGACTCATTTTGTGGTGGAGGGTCGCACATTTACTTATAGATACTACTGTCTTAAAACCATTCATGCCCACACCCCTTGAAATGGGGGCTGTGTCTTTTCTGTATTTATACAACTATTGTTGCTCCTTCATTGTGTGGACAGAGAGCAGCACGGAGCTGCAGGTGGCGGAGACCATGGAGCGACTCCTGCAGGAGCAGAAAGCTCACGGCGACACCATCAGCCACATGATGCAGGGCTATCTGAACAGTGATGGGGAGCCGTCCTCCGGCTCCCGACTTCAGATCTCCTCGGAAATTGTGAAGGAAGCCAGTCGACAGTACGGCATTTTGGGTGAGTGGAGTCGGTGTAGTTTTTGTGCCGTGCTGTGCTGTGCTGTACCGCACTGTGCTGTGTTTTGCTGCGCTGTGCTGTGCTGTGCTGTACTGTCCTATGCTTTGTTGCGCTGTGCTGTCCTGTGTTGTGCTGTGCTGTGCTGTTTTGTGATGTCCTGTCCTGTGCTGCATTGTCTTGTCCTGTGCTGTATTGTGCTGTGCTGTACTGTGCTGTGTTTTATCTGTTAGAAGCGAGCTTTGATAGCTCAAAAGCACCTCTTCAAGACATGTACGCCTCGGAAGGTTCTTTAAAATCTTTAGTGGTGAAGATCTGTCAAGTTTCGTTAGGCTTTTCCAAGAAATGGCCAGAGACGTTAGCTTGATAAATGCTCAGTCTCTGTCTCTTTCTGTTTGCTGTCTCTGTCTGCTGTCTCTTTCTCTGCCTCTCTCTCTCTCTCTGTCTGTCTCTCTCTCTCTGTCTCTGTCTCTTTCTCTTGTTCTCCTGCTGTGTCTGTCTGTTTTAATATATCTGTTTCTGTCTTTGTCTCTCTCTTTCTATGCCTTTTCTTTGGTCTCCTTCCCCCTCCCCCCTGGCTTGTCTGGAGTCTCCCCTCCCCCTTTCTTTTTTTAATCCTCTTTATCTTCTTTCTCTGCCCCCCCCCCCCCCCCTCCCCCTTCTTGCTCTCCCCCACCCCTTCTCTCTCTCTCTCTTTCTCTCTCTCTCTCTCTCTCTCTCTCTCTCTCTCTCTCTCTCTTTCTCTTTTGGACCAGTTCTAACAGTTAATCTCTCTGTAAGTGAATCCATCTCTGTCGGTCTCGTGTCTTTGCTTGTCTGTCTGTCTGTGTGTCTATCTGTGTGCCTCCCTCTTCATAGCTGGTCAGTCATAACTATAAATCTTTCTCATACTTGAGGCTGTCACCTAATGCCCTTAACTTCCTGTCTTTGATGGTCCCTCTGTCTGCCTCTGTCCTTCTCTGTCTGTCTGTCTGTCTCTCTGTCACTGTCTGTCTGTCCGTCTGTCTGTCTGTATCTTCTCAGCCTGTCTGTCTGTATCTCAATCTTGTCTATTTTCTTTTCTTTTCAGCCCTAATTTGTGTAAATTTCTGTTCATTTTCAGGTCAAATGTGTTTTAACTGTCTGTTGTTGACTTGTAAGATTGAAACGAGGGGAATGAGAGAGAGAGAGAGTGAGTGAGTGTGTTCTCCTTCATTTTAACGTCCTTGTGCTATCTTTAAGAGGAATAGGGGGAAAAAAGGGCAAGAAGAGAGAGAAAAAGAGGAAAGGAAGTGTGTGTACGTGATGTGTGTGTGTGGTTTGTGTGTGTGTGGTTGCGCGTGCGCACGTGTGTTTGTGTGTGTGTGTTTGCGCGCATGTGTGAGTGTGTTTAAGTGTGTGTGTTGCACGCATGTGTGAGTGTGTTTGTGTGTGTGTGTTTGCGCGCATGTGAGACTCTGTGTGTGACTGTGTGTGCGTGCGTGAACACATGAATGTGTGTGTGTGTGCATGCATGCGTGTGCGCACGCACACACACATGCATAATGTGCATGTACCACCTGGCCATTTGCCAGCCAAGAGGGGAGTAGTCGGTCCCAAGAAGTGGACCAGTGCAGACTGGGGGGGGAAGGAAATGGTGGAGACTGCAGTGACCAATTACGGCAGGCAGGCAGGCAGGGAGGGAGGAAGGGAGCAAGCGGGCTGTGTTTGCCTGTCATGACGTGATTGATGATTAGAGGGGCCAGGTCTGTGATTAAAGCTGTCCAATATTGGGAGATGGGGAGGGGTGGGGGGATGCAGGTGAGTATGTGTGTGTGCGCGGGTGTGTTTTTGTGGTGTGTGTGTGTGTGTGTGTACACAGTGATGGGGGTGTGCCTTTTCTGTTATGGCCTACCTTAAACATTTTATCAGAGATGTCATTGGTATTTTGTTGAAAATTAAAACATGTTGATTTAAAAAAAGAAAAGAAGCCAAATCTACACACACACGCGGAAAAAAAAACCCACCGACCAAGCAAAAATCGTGGGCATGAAAGCAAACCGTTCATAACAGAAGAGTCACCCCTCCAGAAGGTAACCAACCAACTGCATGCCAGGCAACTAAGCAACACCCTGTCCCCCTTAAAAATGATTTTTTATAAATCAGATAACACAATGCCAGATTTCTTTCCTTCTGGCAAGCAAGACTGGACTGTGTTTTTCAGATTACCTGCAATTCTATTCATTTTTTTGGGTGGTCATACCCAGGTATTATGAAAATTTAAAAAATAAAAAGTGTTAAAGAAAAAAATAAAGAGAGAAAGAAAATTCAAAGAAAGGAAGAAAGAAAGAAAAATAGCATGTACTCCAAAAAAGCAGAAAGATAAGACATAGTAACGGATTCTGTTGGCAGACAACACTGCAGAACGAGCATCCTATTTGTATCCTTGTGTTTACTCTCTCGCCTTCCTAGTTGCCAGAACAACGAAACAGTATAAATGACAAGTCTGTCATTCGACTCTGTACAAAACAACAACAAAGGCTGCTGTACAAGTCTGTCATTCGACTCTGTACAAAACAACAACAACAAGGGCTGCTGTACAAGTCTGTCATTTGACTCTATTCAAAACTGGGAAAAAAAAACACCAACCAAAAGCAACAACAACAAAAAATGGTTGCCAGGATTGCTTGGTAAAAGGCAAAAGAGAGGTGGGTGGGGGGTAGTGGAGTAAGTTTGATACCTCATTTGTGGAGCTGGGTCTTGTCATGCCCCTAACATAGGAGAGCAGAGCGCAGTGAAGTTGAGGAGAGAAGAGACAAGCAGCGATTGCCAGCTTGCTCTGTGCTGTCTGTCTGCCTGCACTGATTTTGTGTGTTTGATAGACAAGACAATTTGGGGTGGGGGTGGCAGGCTCTTGTGTTGTGTGTGTGGGGGGGGGGGGGGGGTTGTTGTTGAGGTGGCAGACTGTGTGTGTGTTGGGGTGGCAGATTCTCTCTGTGTGTGTTGGGGTGGCAGACTCTGTGTGTGCACGCACGCATCTGTGTGTGCACGCATATGTGTGGGTGGAGATGGTGGAAGAAAGTGTGAAATATGCACCCGTGGATAGGTGTCACATTCCTCCCTCCCATCTGCTTCATCCCCCAGCCCCCCTTTAAGCCTTATCATCTTCACCTGTGTTCATTCATTGTCCCACTCTTGTCTCTCAACTTCAGCTGCCTCCATTTTTGTTTTTGGCCTGCCAGTCTGGGCTGTGTCTTTGCCTTGGCTTCAGTCACTTATCACCTCACCCACTTACCTTGTTACACACCTCAGTCAGTCTGAGTACAGAGAGTGTACATGTAGCCTAGCCTAGCCTAGCCCAGCATGTCTGGTTTTATCTGGAGTTCTATTTCCAGCTCCTCTTGGGTGATTGTTCTTCATTTTGGGCTAGTGACAAAAAGTCGTGTTTGTCTGCATCATCAGGTGAAAGAATTGTTAACCTACATGTCAAAGAAAACAAATGTTGTTATATCTGTCTTTTTCTTGGCGTGGGTAAACAGATATTGGCAGATGTAATTTCTTTTTTTTTTTGGGGGGGGAGTGAAAGACAGCAGATTTTATCTATTGCAATACGTAATGTATAAGTGATATCATGATTGTTATTGTTAGTAATACTTCTTGAAACAGGAAATAAGTTTTGTATTACATTTGTATTTGTTTTGCTTGTTTATTTGTTTTTGTTTTTCATGCCTCGGCTAAACTCCAAGGTTTACCAAGTGTGAGATTTTGCTTATACGACCATTTATCCCCCCACCCTGAAGGTAGCTGCATTCTGACTTCTGAGATGTATTGTTTAATGATCTTGGATCATGTTTATATCACTTGTAGTATTACATCTCCAGATCAGAAGAGTGGCATCTCCTTTGTTCACACCAGAGCATGCATAGTCTAGGTTTAAATTGGCTTGAATGTTTGTGTGACTGCTTACAGATCTCATCTCGGTTTTTAAAAAAAAGACCACCCCCCCTCCCCCCCCCCACCCCTCAGCAGCTGCACTGAGGGTTCTTCTCCCATGATATTGCAAGTCAGAAGTGTTTCATACCACTAGCAGATGTTGGTGACCTCTCTCACAGTTAGGAGAAGAAGAGTGAAGTTTTGACATGTGCAGACCACCTTCAGGGAAAATTCTTGTGCCAATTTCAGAAGAGGGAATTGCTAACAAACCGTGGCCTGTTGTGCCTCCTTCTCCTCCTCCTCCTCATCTGATATGATGGAGAGTGTCATCACCTGATATTCTGTTCTAGTCCTCGTCCTCCTCCTTTTCAGTTGTGGGTGGTCTGTAGGGCTGTAAGCCAAGTGGATGCCAGCCTGTATGTGGGTGCAGGCATGTGTGCTTGTGTATATATGCAGGTGGATGGCTGTGTGGTAGTCAAGTATGGATGTGAATGAATTTTGATTGAAGAGTGCTGGGGCTGAAAGAAGGCTGGTATTTGGGAATACGTGAACATGTTCAAAGAGCTCTATATGATTATATGAATATCAGTAGATTTCTTTTATTTTAAGCTTGGTTGTTAACAGGTTGTTATTTGTAATCGTACTTGATTTGTTGTTTTAGGGTGTTTGTGGTTTTTTGCAGTCAGTTGGGTTGTTTTTGTTGTTTTGTTTTTTCCTCACTTTAACTAGCTTAATTAATCAAAAGACTTTGAAATAGTTACATCTAATGCAGTGTGCTGTAGGCAAGTTGAACGCAGGTAGCAAGGTGTGTATGCTGTGTATGTTCATGTCACCCTACCACCAGCTGTAGCTGATCAAGTCGTGTACCAAAGTCAGATACCTTTTACCTGGTTGCCTAATTCTATGCATAATAAGCACATGAGACTTTGGTTATCATCTCATCTGAAAGACTTGTACGGGATGATGGAGTGAGAATGACGGGTGGGGAGAGTGAATGCAATGAGTACCCATGTCAAAACAATAACAAAAAACAAAATCTGAAATGGACAAGTCAGAGGAGACTTGTACTTACTTGGTCAGTTACCTTCAGGTCGCAGACCAGGTGCAGTGGTCTAACCACAAGGCTATGTGGCCCCATTCTCCTGTCATAGGATCGTAGGATAGCATTCTTGCCCAGCTTTTAAAAACTTGTTCAAGTAGAGTTTACAAAATCTTATTATTTCACAGAAAAAGGTTTTATATCAATCATAAGTTTTTAAAAGTAGCTAATGTTCTTCTTTCTATCTCACTCTCAGTCTTTGTCTCTGTGTCTCTATCTCTTGTGTGTCTGTCTCTGTCTCTCTGTCTGTCTCTGTCTGACTGTCTCTCTGTCTCTCTCTTTCCCTCTCAGCATCCCCTTCTTTCTCTCCCTCTTTCTTTCTTTCTTTCTTTCATTCTTTCTGAGTCTCAGGTAAATGCGAAATGTTGCAGGCAAGGGAATTATGATCTTATCCTTTCGCATGGTACTACTACAGGCGAAACTCTAGACCGCCAGACTGTTTGTGAGGTAGTGAAAAGCCTATTTTTAAACCTCTGGCAAACAGGGTGTCAAAATATCAGTGTTGGAAGACAAGGTTTGGCTGCCTGTCAAGACTGTAGCTGTGTGGGCCATGCTATAGCAATCTGCACGTGTAGAGAATAGTGTGATAGATACCCAGTATCTGAACTGTTGATGCCTTCATGTGTTGAAGGATGAAAATGTGGTTCTTTTATTTATATATGTTTATATCTGTGTTTTTGTCTTCTTGTTTTCTTTTCTGTTGTGTTATGTTTTTTGTTGTTGTTCTTGTCAGTGGAGGTTTGGATTTGTATTGTGTGTGGTGTGGTGTAGTGGTGTGTGTGTGTGTGTGTGTGTGTGCATGTGTTGTGGGCAGGTAGAGGGTGCTGCATGCATACTTGCCTCATCTGGTAGTGTTTGTGTGTGTGTGTGTGTGTGTGTGTGTGTGTGTGTGTGTGTGTGTGTGTGTGTGTGTGTACTGTATGCATGTGTGTCTATTTTGTTGACGATCTTGGACAGAAATCTGAAGCCACAACACCAGTTCAACCATTGACGTACTTACCACCCTCAACACACCTAGCCACCACACATCACTAGCTAACTAGTATCAGTTAATCAAGCCATGAGGCAATCCACCCACCCACTGTCAGTCTGTCACCACAGTCAGTGAAAAATGGAATGTAAGCAAACCGTGTTAATTAGGGATGTCTGAAGTCCCCTTTCTGTCTGTCTGTCTGTCTGTCCTCTGTCTGTCTGTCTCTGTCCTCACCATTGTTAGGGGCTACTGGTCTCCGCCCCTCCCTCTCCACCCCTTTCCTCTTCTTCATCTCCATACTCTCCCACCCCCTTTTCTTTTTCCCCAATTTTTTTGAAGGGAGAGGGGGAAAAAAAGGGGGTGGGGGGGGGGGGGGGTGGCTAATGATATTAAAACCAGACAGTAGACATACCTGTGTACTCCTTGATCCCCTCCCCTGGTTTATGGATGTTTTTCCCTTTCTGAGGCATGCATGTGCAGGTGCACACTTAGATATGCATGCTGGCATGTGCACAGGCATGCACACATAGGCACAGACAGACAACAAACACACATACAGAGACAGACAGACACAAACGCACGCACACACACACACACAGGCACCCCACACACACACACACACACACACACACACACACACACACTACTATATTCCATAGGAAAAGGGAAGATTTGCATAGATGAAAAAAACACATATGCAAAGAGGAAAAAATGAAAACAGAACAAACAAAGCACAAACAAATAAACAAACAAAACCCAAAAAAAAGTTGGGGGTGGGGGCTAATGGCACTACTCTTGACCAGTGGCAACATACTGTGCCTGTGGAGAGCAACTGGAAGTTTATGCAGAGAAAGAAATCTACCAAGCCTGAAAGCAGCGTATGATATAACATAACCCACTGTGGTAATACTATGGGTATGTCAGTATAAATAGCATCCCCACCTTCTGAAAATTCTGTGCTAAGAATTCCCTCTCTTCTGTCCCTCGCTTTTTTTGTCTTGTTCCTTTTCTTTCTGTCACCTCCTCCATGTCTGTTTTCTGCTGTTTTGGTCCATTCTCTGCCTTTTCCCCAGAAAGACTTAAAAGATAACAATTATCTCCCTTGCCAAAGTCAGATGCACTCAGCCTGACTTGCCTTGTGCCTAACGGCAGTGCAATGCATTTTCGCTCATATGACAGACAACATTAGCTGCTGTCTGGGCGTTTGATGATGAAGAAGAAAGATACAACATAAACTTGTTGTCCCAGCTGTACTGGTGGTCTCCTTTCCTTCCTGGGGACAAAGTGAGGGTGGTAAAATTGTGAGCAGTTTGAGCTGAGAAACGGAAATATCACGGACTGTGTGATGTGTGGTGATAGTTCTTTCTCCTTGTTGTGGGAGAGAGTCGGTTGAGGATGGGTGTCTCTTGGGAGGCTGAAGAGAAAGCAGAGCTAGAGGGGAGGGAGGGGAGTGAGAGGAATTGTGGAAGTGTGTGTGTGTATGTGTGAGTGAGAGAAAGAGAGAGAGGGAGTGCCCTGAGTATTAATTTAAAATGGATACCCCTGCTCTCGCTTTCCCCCTGCCAAGTTAAGCAGCGTCGAGCGTGGTTACCAATTGGATGGGTGACCGTTTTCGCGCCTTGGCTTCAGTACAGTTCCCCCAGTTCACCCAGCTGTAAATTGGTACCTGCCCTCTTTAGGGTCAGGGAAGGTAAAGCAGTGAGGGAGAGGAGATGGGCACCGCCCTCAATACGCTGGCCCTAGAGAAGTGAGGTCTCTGACGCCTCGCTCCCCTACGACCTTAATATAGGTTATGGGACACCTTTACCTTTTTAAATTTTTTTTTTTATCCCTGCTCTCCCTTGCCCCATCTCTTTTTCTTTACTAACTCTGTACTTATTCCTATGCTTTCTGTCAATGAGCTTTCTTTTATATATTGATTATCATGTGTGTGTGTGTGTGTGCGCGCGCTTTCATGTTTGGGTGGATGAATAAACATAGTTTCTTTGTTTAAGGATCAAGCTGTGTTGTTTTGTTTGATCATGAGAAGAGTGGAGCAGAGCGATGGGGAAGTGTCCCACAGTATTAACAAGAAGGGATGGAGGAATCAGGAGGGCTATAAACATTAATGCACACACGTAGTAAGATCTATCCAAATAGTATAGTATTTGTTGGGTATGAATGCATTCATGTGTCATGCATGCAGGCACTCATGCATGCTCACATACACTCACTCTCAGGCACACATGTGCGCAGGCATATGCACACACACACACACACACACACACACACACACAGACTATAAACCGAGGCCCCGTGCACGTTAAATCCTGTTCTGCTTTTTGAAAGAGTAGGCCATTGTGTGCCGGTGGGAACAGATGAGAAAATTTACAAAACCGCATACACACTGGGGACTGGATGTAAAAAAGCACATGAGTGCTTATTCCATTATCCTCGATATAAAATAATAAATAAATTAATAAAATAAACACACACTTCAAAGACAGATCTATCTCTCCCCCACTTTCAGTCAGTTAGGTGATAACACAAGATGCAGGTGTGGTGGGATGCTTGTGACTTGTTGATACAAAATTAATGAACAGCCTGGCTGCTGGAGAGAGAGAGAGAGGGGGGGGGGGGGGGCACCGCCAACCAGGAGCATAGCAGCAGCCAGTCAAACCAGACGCCACTTGCACTCACACTACACAGTGCTCAGCATCCCCCCCTGGGAACAACCCCTCCCCCCTCCCTTTACTTTCCCCACTCCCCCCTCCACTTTACTTATCTCCACCTCTGGCTTTCTCTTTCATTCATGGGTTTGGGTCACAGAGCTAGCTGCAAAACCAGACGCAGAACGGACAGCCCAACACTGGAGGGTGTAAGTGCTGTCTCTCTAGCTCTGTGGTGCCTTGCCTATCTCTACACAGACCCCTGTTTTGCCTGCACCTAGTTTTCAGCCAGACACCCGCCCGCCCTACAGCCCAGGCTTTAAAAAAAAGTGAAGCAGACCCGCTGCTGTGCATCTCTGTTCGGTTCCCTGCCAGTGCAAGTGGCTTTTACTCACTGCTCATAGACTCTAGACACATACACACTCTCTAGCCTAGGCTAGGCTAGGCTACTAGGCCTATAGGCGACTAGGCTGCCAAAGTGTTCAGTCCGCTGTTCTGCGCCTTCTGTTTCGTTTCTCCCACTTGGGAGGCCTGATCATCTCTGCTTTTCGTTTGCCCAAAAAGCCTGGTGGATAAAGTTGTTTTTCGGGGAGAGATGGTAAGCCAAATGGGATTAGTACCTGATGTTGTGTTCTGTGCTTTGCTGTAGTAGATGGGATTACGGCCGTAGTAGGGTGGAAATTGGCGCAAGGTTTCACAGAGATGGATTTGGTAAGCTGCCTGGAGTGGAAACAAAATGGGGATGTGGCGATTCGAATTGGAGCGTAGCTGCATAACGTTCAGGACTGCATGAGTGATGACCGTTATGTGTAATTGTGCCTGACAGTTCAGGTCTTTGTGTTACCTCTGGAAGAGGTCCCTTTATTCGGGGGAAGATTTTAAAGTACTTAAGTGTGAACATCACATGGAAAGAGGGGAAAGTAAACTAAAGGCGGAGACTTGTGGCAGCTCAGATATAAGTCCATACAGTCAGGATTGTCAGCCCTGAGTGGCTTCAGCGTCAAGTGAGGGCATGCTGCGTTCTGCCAGAGTAAATTATATCAGGTAGGCCTAGAGGCTTTCGTTTTCAGCCTGTTCTAGGGGTCATTCACACCAGCTAGCACTATCTCCATCCTGGCTGTTGTTTGAAGCCAAAGTTGAAGCTGAGATAGAAACCAGAAATAATTTACTCAGCTGTGTGTGAGAGAGAGAGAGAGAGAGAGAGAGAGAGAGAGAGAGAGAGAGAGAGAGAGAGAGAGAGCATTCTTGAAACATAGGCCTATATGATTGACTAACACCCATTGTCCTTTATTTTCCATGGTTGAAAAGGACTAGGCCTATAGCAGATGCTAACTTTATGCTGTTGCACCTTCTGTGGTGCTTGAGTTTCTTTTGTTTCTAGCTGTTTTAAAATACAACAGAGCTGGTGGTGAGAGTGCCTACAAGACTGTGCTGGAAAGTATTTTTCTGATAAGATAGGTGTGGTTGAAAGTTTCCTCAGTCAGACAGTCTGGTTTGTGTCTCCGTGATAACCCAGGGTCTGGAAAACTTCAGCCACGACCCCCATAATAATGATAATCAGATTTAGATAGGGCCTACCCATTCTCTCTTGTTGATGATTGAAGTTGAAGGCTTTTTGTTTTGACTTTTTTTGTTTTGTCTTGGCTTAGCCCAGTTGATGCCAGGTTTTTAAATTCATTTTTAAAGTGATCAAAGTGGAAGCAAACATGATTTAGAAAAAGGACACAAGCATTCCCTTTTCCAAATAAATATACACAGCACACCATACCATACTACCCCCCTTGCAAGCAAACAAGCAAACCCCACAAACTAAACAAACCCAAATATGCAGACAGACATGAGGCACTAAAAATTTCAAACAAAAAGAAAAACCCATGTGGAACAAAAATTTAACAAATAAAAACAGGCATGTGCAAGTTTTCTGCAAAATAGGATTTGGTGAGGGAATTGACATTTAAAGTAAACTGTACAAATGCCAGAAATGACCCAATACTGATGTTCTATGACAGTCAGGGGGAGCAGGGGAGCCTAGTTTTTAGAGCACTTTGCCCTCACAGTTTGATGGCCTGGGATTGAGTCTGATTCGAGCCACCACTGAGTTGCCTGTTCAAGGTGACTTTTCCTCTGGAGTAAACATCAGTACTGACTCCATTTCCCTGAAAGTCCTTTGGATGAGACTATAATCTGAGGCCACAACTGTGAATGCACACAATAATTTTACATTCATGATAAAACCTGTTATGCCTTTGAGAAGAGTAGGCTGTGCGTGCCAGTAAGAATGAATGACAAAATCTGTACACTGTTGTGTTTAGACATCATCCCTGTAAATGTGGCTACCTTAAATGGTGGGCAATAAAAATGGTAGCATTTATGCAAACATCTCATCATTGGTGCACCTTGGAACTCGAGCCAAGGAACAAGAGAAAAAACAAAGTGGTCCGGAGAGAGTTTAGAAGGCTCCTACTTGTCACTCAAGATTTCACAGTTCTGACAAAGTTAATCATTTAAAACCATGACTGTTGTGTTAGAAGAAGGGGGAAAAAAGCATCAATAAGTGAAAACTGCAAATGAAGAAGCCTTTAACAGCAGCATTAGGAGGGAGACTAGTATTTTCACTATATGAGAAGCGCATCTTTATTTTACAAAGAAAGTCTATTAGTCAGCAAGCATTAAATCAGGCTTAGTAATCATAAGCACTTAAGTATTTGAGCACTTAACAAAGGTTAGTAACATGGATAAACTAGCTGTCCTAAGTGACATGGCTTTATAGACTGACAAGAGAAACCGCTCAACCCCAGGTTTTGTATTTTTGAAAAGTCAAGTTGCCATTTAGCATTTCTCTGCACAAGCCGTGTTCATGAGGGCTGCATTGCTAATGCTGTGCTGACTGCTGTGCAGCCTGTCCTGTCTCCTCTGCTTTGCAGAACTTTACAAGTATGTACGTGTACAGTTATTATGTGCAGCTTGCCAGATGTGTGCTATAAAGCTTTGACTTTCATTATACAGCAAAGTTTCATTTTCCCTGTTGGATACTGATTTAATCTGTCTTAAATTGCTGTTTAGTCATAAAGTTTCTGGTTTGTGTTTGAGACACAGACAGAGAGACAGACGGACAGACAGACAGACTTAAAAGTTTATCTAAATGAATTAATTGATGAGAAGAAAAGAAAACTCCAAATGTTAATAATGAGTAGTAGAACTTTACACATTATTACACATCCACAAGGAGAGTCGACTGACCCAGCAAGTATTACAATGTCAACATCACAATGCATAATACGCTTCCACATACACATCAGTCATCATCAACAAACAACTGTTGTGATGCCTTCAGGACGTTCACCTGTAAAACCTTCTTTTTCTACCTACCCCTGTTGTGACCACAGTAATTACCGTCAGTGTCTGAGACAGAACTAATAATCCTCCCTGACAGAGAGAGAGAGAGAGAGAGAGAGAGAGAGAGAGAGAGAGAGAGAGAGAGAGAGGAGAGAGGCTGCCTGCTGGCTCGCTCCCCTAGTGAGAGTCTGTTGACATCCACAAACTACTTGTCATTCTGCAGACATAAAACTGATGGTGCCAGACTTAGACTTATAGCTAGCTAGTAGAGAGAGAGAGAGAGAGAGAGAGGAGAGAGAGAGAGAGAGAGAGAGAGAGAGAGCGCACTGAATTCAGGTCACAGTGTAGTAGAGCTCTGAAAGTTTGTTTTTGAGAGAAATCAGGGAATTGAAGGTGTGTGTGTGTGTGTGTGTGTGTGTGTGTGTGTGTGTGTGTGAAGTCAAACCAAGTCAAAAACACTTTAATTATCCCATGAAGGGCAATTACAATACTGACAGGCACAGTGTGTGTGTGTGTGCACGCGCATGTGTGCGTGCGTGCATGAGTGTGTTCAGAGTAGTAACTATGTATTCATGTGTTGTAGTAATTTCTCTGAACCAAAAGCACCTTTTAAAAAATAGTTTGAGACTGTTAATTGCATGAACTATTGAATTGATGTAGTTTTGTATTTATAAATTTATATAACCAATAAAAGCTACAACACACAGACACAGACACACACACACACACACACACACACACACACACACACACACACACACACACATCCCCTACCTTCCTCCCTCTTTATTTAAAGTTAATCTTGTTCATATTATATTTATATTGTAAACACAGAATCTCCTCCTACATTTCTCTTTTTAGATGTATATTAAAAATTCTACCACATCCTTTTTTGTCGTGGGGGTGGGGGCAGTAATCCTTGTCTTGTCAGTATGAGTATCAGTTCACCTTGCAGCTAAACCTACTGGCATTGTCTACACTGTCTAGTGTTTTCACTCTTTGGTATGAACCTCATATCCATACACAGACCATATTTTGTCAGTGTTTTGTGTTTCCTCTTGTCGGTTGCCCTCAGCATCCACAAATGCTGAAATAGGTCATATTGTGTTCAGTGTGTTTCTGATTTTCTCTTCAGTGCCCTCAGCATCTGCAGAAAGGTCATATTTTGTCAGGGATTTGTGTTTCCTTTCTTTTGCCCTTGACATCCACAGGTAGACTTTCAGTTTCATATTTTGTCAGTAATTTGTGTTGCCTCTCTTTGGTATCAATCATACTCATACCCAAACCCAGGTCTTATTTTGTCTGTGGTTTGTGTTTCCTCCCTTTGGTATCATCCTCATATCGGTATGTAAGTAATATTTTGTCTGTGGTCTGTGTTTTTCCTCTGTGGTGCCCTCATATCCACCTGTAGACAAGTTCTTGTGTTTTGACAGTGTCTTGTGTTTCTTCTCTTTGGTAAGGGTTGGCATGGGTTGTGTGTGTGCGTGTGTGCAGAGGGGAGCCTGAGCAGTGCGCGAGGCATCAACGAGGGTCTGCTGCGTCTGAGGGGCAACCAGCTCCTGCAGAGGAGACAGGTCGAACAACAGGTAAGCCGGCTGGAGCCCTGCATGCCTGACACAGTCTGTCTCTGAGCTCCTTTGCTCTCCGCCTTTATGTATATGTCTTTGTATGTCTTCTTTCTTTCTTTTTGTTTTTGACTTTTTTTTTTTTAAACAGTACAGGTTCAACACAGGGCTACGGTGAATCAAAATCATTGAAAACAAAAGAAAATAAAATCATTCAAACAATAAAAAAACATCAAAATAAAATGTTCCAAACTGTGTGCCTCTCTTTATATCATGTTTGACCACTCTTCCCTTTCTCTGTTTATGTGTTTTTCTGTGCATGTGTGTGTCTGTCCATTTGTTTTTGGTACTTGTCTTCTACTCCCTGTCTTCCTCCTCTCACCTCTCTTTTTTCTCCTTTTCTCCTCTTGTCTCTCTGTCTCCCTCTCTCTGTTTTCTCATTATCCTCAAATAAAAGAATTTGATTTGATTTGTCTGTCTGTCTCTCTCTTCTCTCTGTCTCTCTCTCTCTTCTCTCTCTCTCTCTCTCTCTCTCTCCCTTCCCAACTCCTCTTTTTCTTCTCAACAATGCCCTCATTTCCCCCTTTCTCTTCAAACAGCAAATCTGTCTCATATGAAGGGATGATGGATGGCTGGGTGACAGAGTCCTTCATAATGCATGGGTGGATCAGATTTTTGGTGTTTCAAGCTGGTATTTTGTTTTTGTGGACCAGCCCGCTCTGTTTAGCCTTGAATCCCTTCCACACTCACGACACTGTCATAATTCCTAACATGATAGCTGTTACATAGTGATTTACAATTATGGAGGGTTTTGTAATTAGTCCTGATTAGTCTTGGATAATCATGAGTTATCGGGAACAATCACTTAATGAATGATCTTGTGTTTTGAATGTGTTAATAAAAAGAAAGCACCCCTGGAGTGAAGGGTGATGAAGGGAGCATCCTAATATGGCTTGATTTATAAACCGGGATGCTATCTGGTGTCCCCGGCATTAGAATGCGGCTACCTAAATGGGGGCAGGGGGGTTCGCATGTATACGAACAAATCAATAACCATTGGTGAACCTTAGACCTCTAGCCGAGGAACAAAAAACAACCCCAGGATGGTTCGAGGTGGTTGTGGTTGTAATCATTAAATCAGCTAACTTGCCCTTTTTTCTTGTAAGAAAAACTAGAATGTGGTCTGTCCCTGTTGTGTGTTGGTATTTGTGAGGCATTATTTATTATTTGGGGAGGAAGGGGGGTGGGTGTGTGGGAGTGGAGGTTGGGGGGTAGGGGTGGAGGGTGGGGGGGGGGGGGTAGATTAAAAAAAAATGTTCTGCATAATTTGGGTGGCATAAGTAATCAATAAAAAAAAAAAAAAAATTCTACATAAATATTCTTTATCTTTGCATTGCTCAAAGTGATAGTCTTTAGCATCATTTTGGTATTTTATACTATACTGTATTGTGCTGAACTGTACTGTATTGAACTGTATTATGTTGCATTGCTTATCATTTTATAGTCACGGCAGACTTTCTGTGTAAAGTTGAGGAAGAGCACATCATTGTTGCAGTTTATGTGAAAATAGGACTTTCCATGTTGCATTCTGTACTCAATCCAACAGATTTTGAAAACTTTATTTCAGCAATGTAGGCATCAGTGGAAGTTCATGGTCTTTCTTAGGTAAACTCATTTTCCCATATATGACTGTGCCAAACTTTTCAGAAGGCAGAAGAGCAAAAAGTTTAGTACTTAAGACATAAAATCAAAAATATTGTTAACCCTTTTAATACAAGCCATTCTGTTTTTCAGACATCTCTAGTGCTGGCCATTTTTTAACGCCCCCCCCCCCTCCCCCCTTCCAAAAAAAAACCAAAAACCCCCCACAAATTTCATGTGTTGGGGGGGGAAAAATGGATAAAACTACAGCTGCAGTCATAACACTAGTACTCTGTCATAACATGCATGTCAAATGGCCACCATCCATACATTCATAAGGGAATCCCTGGGGATTGACATTTGTTGGTATCTTTTGAAGTTGTCAGACACAAGCATAAGAGAATTGTGTTTGTAATGAGCCATTCTGATTCACATTGTAGAAAGGTGATGTCGACTCTGAAAGGGTCAGAGATAATAAAATATTTTATGTAACCAATCTGTGAACTAAACACACACTTAAACATACATGACAACATGACACGACACTAAAACACACACACACTTACAGTGTCTCACACACAGAGAGTGTCACACACACACGTTCAAACAAAACAACACAACACACACACAACACACGCACAACACACGCACGCCACACACATACCACGCACGCGTGCTCAAGCACAACCCCCCTTTCCCCCCCAACACAAACACACACACACGAAAAATGTCATTTATCTTTTAGCTTTAGAAGCCGATGCTTTTGACCAGAGATGTAGAACAGATTCATCAAGCTCACAACAACATGGCAGAGAACACTTCACCACAGGGGAGATTTTCCTCAACAATCTCATCCCTCTCATGGTTTTCACTGGAATCGATAAAACAGGAGTTTTAAGGGGCACAGAGAGGAGAGAAGAGAAGAGGATAGGGGAGGGAGGGAGGGAGAGAGAGAGAGAGAGAGAGAGAGAGAGAGAGAGAGAGAGAGAGAGAGACACACACACACACGACACACACAACCACACACACACACACACACACACACACACACAGGGGGGGCCGGGGGGGGGGGAGGGAGGGATGGATGGATGGTTGGTTGGGGATTTAGTCAAAACTGTAGAGCCCCTCAAATGGTGGGAGGAGGGGGTAGAGACAGGAAAAATAATCCTGGTTCTTTTACTCTCTCCTACTCTACCTAGATCGTAGGCTACTTTTTTTTTCTTCTTTCCTTCATTTTTTTCTCTTTTTTTCTCCTTGGCCAATTCTGGTTGGCAGTATTGATTGATGTCCTGTCTCTCTACTTTCTTTTTCCCCTTTTTACCTCCCTGTGTCCAGTGTGTGTGTGTATGCACGTGCGTGTGTGTGTGTGTGCCTCTCTGTGTCCAGTGTGTGTGTGTGTGCGTGTTTGTGTGTGTGTGTGTGTGCTAAACAAACTTATATACAAGACTGTTAATTGGTTCTTACTTATTTTGTTACATATAATTACTGGTAACTACATAATATGCCTGTTTATTTATTTATTTTTAAAAATTCCATTCATTTTCAGTATCTCTATTCTTTCTCAACCTCTTTCCCCTATGGAATGGAGCAATTTAAATATTGTAATAAGTCTTTTAGATATGTTTTCAGACCGGCTGGAATACTGATGGAAAATAGCAGTATTCAGTTATCGTGGGATATCGATGTCATGTTCTGAATCGGTTTAGCAACCAGAGACTGTCGTCACTGTAGTCTAAGCAGAACTGCTCACATTGGCATAAGCTGGGTGGGTGAATGGCCTGCACAATTGGTTTATTGACTCACCGGGTTGGAGGATTGTCAGTTAAAAAAGCAGCAGATTGATACGATTGACTGGTGGTGATTGATTGATAAGATTGGCAGGTGAACCAGGTGAGCAAAGTAGCGATTCATTGATTGATAGACAGGATTGATTCATTGATTAGGTTGGTAGATCACTGGATTGATTCATTGATTGGGTTGGTAGATCACTGGATTGATTCATTGATTAGGTTGGTAGATCACTGGATTGGTTCATTGATTAGGTTGGTAGATCACTGGATTGGTTCATTGATTGGGTTGGTAGATCACTGGATTGATTCATTGATTAGGTTGGTAGATCACTGGATTGATTCATTGATTGGGTTGGTAGATCACTGGATTGATTCATTGATTAGGTTGGTAGATCACTGGATTGATTCATTGATTGGGTTGGTAGATCACTGGATTGATTCATTGATTAGGTTGGTAGATCACTGGATTGATTCATTGATTAGGTTGGTAGATCACTGGATTGGTTCATTGATTAGGTTGGTAGATCACTGGATTGATTCATTGATAAGGTTGGTAGATCACTGGATTGATTCATTGATTAGGTTGGTAGATCACTGGATTGATTCATTGATTAGGTTGGTAGATCACTGGATTGATTCATTGATTGGGTTGGTAGATCACTGGATTGATTCATTGATTGGGTTGGTAGATCACTGGATTGATTCATTGATTAGGTTGGTAGATCACTGGATTGATTCATTGATTGGGTTGGTAGATCACTGGATTGATTCATTGATTGGGTTGGTAGATCACTGGATTGATTCATTGATTAGGTTGGTAGATCACTGGATTGATTCATTGATTAGGTTGGTAGGTCACTGGATTGATTCATTGATTGGGTTGGTAGATCACTGGATTGATTCATTGATTGGGTTGGTAGATCACTGGATTGATTCATTGACTGGGTTGGTAGGTCACTGGATTGATTCATTGACTGGGTTGGTAGATCACTGGATTGATTCATTGATTGGGTTGGTAGATTGAGAAGCTGGCTTAGTCAGACATTTATAAATATGTTAGAGTGTAATCTCAAGAGCATTTTTGGCTGAGTTGATCTGATGAATCAAATTCAGACTGAAGTTCTCTCTTTCTCTTTTTCAGAACCACAGCTTTCTTTATGTCTGGGAAGGATGAAACTTACTTGAAAATACAGATATAAAATATTAATAGTCTAACAATACAGATTAAAACATTCACATAAATTTAGTTGTAATCCAGATAAGTTTAGTTTCACTCTTACTTCTTACTTAATCTAAGTGTTACTCCAAGTTTTACTCCAGATAATTTTTGTTTTAGTCTTATTTCTTACTTTGTTCAACTCCACATGGTTTTAGTTTTTCTGTCTTATTTCTTACTTAGGAAATAATGTGTACCCGCTCCCCTCTGCTTGTAAATGGCTATTTCCAGAGAGAACATTGCTAACCCCTCTAGTGAGCCTGCTGATGTAGGAGACTCTTTGCTGTCTTAGTCTAAAATCACCAGTCGGCTTAGTGCAGTGTTTCTCGGAGACCGAAAGAGATTGGGTTTTTCCAGAAACCTAAGGACTGAAGGATTTTTTTTTTGGGTGTGCGTGGGTAGGAAGTTAGGTGGGTGGGTGGGTGGTTGGAAATAAGGGAGAAATTACTAGAGACTTGAGGGTCATGCATAAAAGATTTCGGGGTTTTTACGTGAAACAGGAGTTCCTAGAATTTGTCCACATTAGTTTTAAAAGAGACAATGGCTAAAATACACAATGAAAAGTCTTACGTTTTACCTCCAGTAAATAACAATGAAGACTGTGGCACTCCTATCAAGCCTCTCCTCCCTCCCCAAACTACCACCAGTTCCTTCCATCCCCCCTCCCCCCCCCCCCCCCCAATTCACTCCTGTTACCTTTTTTCCTTCTCCTCTTTTCCCTCACTACCTCTCTGTAGGTGCCCAGGATAAGACAAAAGGCAGGGTCAGACCAGACAGAAGCTTAGCAAGGGGGTGTTTGTGGAAGATAGGGTTTCACCTGCCCGCTGTGATGCTGGCTGCCTCAGAGACAACAGTTCTTTACAGTCAGTCCTGAGCAGTGCCTAGCTAATAGCATCATCCCTGGTGGTGTGGGTGTCAGGGGGTGTGGCTGGGATTTGGCTGTGGCTCTGAAGACCTTTGTAGTGTAGTATAGGGCTGCTGGCTGAGTCCTTGGAAAGAAGTAGTAGGATAAAAGTTAGTAGGAGGAGAGAGAGGTGGGGAAAAGAGTGGTTGTGTTGTGTGTGTGTATGTGTGTACATGTGCGCACATGTGTGTGTGAGAGAGAGATGGAGGGGGGGGGGGGGGGGAGAAAAAGAGAATGTATGCATGCATGATGTCATGTACACACATGCTTGAGTGTACATTCTTTTTTCCCCTTTTTTTTTGTTATTAGGGGGAGATAATGGGGTGATAACAAACTGCTGCTAGCATAGATGGGTAACTTAACTGTTTCAGAATATTGCTCTGACCTTTTCCTCTGGTAAACTTTTTTCCCTCTTTCTTTCTTCACTGATTGTGTGAACTAAGAGTCAAGTCGAGTCAAATTTTTATTTCCAGATGGTACATTGAATAAGCAATGCATTTGCTTTTTTTCATCAAGCCATCTATCTAAGAACAAATTTCTTAATGATTATACTGAAATACTACATTATTGCAACCTTTACCAATGAATGTATCGTGTGTGTTGTTTTTCTTCATTTCAGCATGTGAGGCGGCTGGGCTTGTCTCGGTTCAGCACCTCCTGCCCCTCCCTTGATGCTGAGCGTGTCCACTGCCCCCTCTCTCCCATCCATGAAGGGGGTGAGTGTTCATGCAATCCCCATACCCTTCCCTCTCTTATCTATCAGGCCATTGCTACCACCACCACCACCATCACCCACCTCAGCCTGCCCATTCTTTTGGAGATTATAGGGTCACTCTACAAATATAAATGGTTGGGTGTGGGTGGGTATTGTTGGTGATCTTGGATTGATTGTGTGTTTGTCTAATGTCATGTTACAGTCTTATGCTGTGGGTCTCTCTTTGTCCAGACTGTGATTCTGAGAGATTGCATTTTCTGTTTGTTTGTTTGTTTAGGGTCTTGTTGCGTGTTGGTTTAAAAAAAAATGGAGTGGTTTCTGGTGGCAAGGTCAGAATGAGAGTAGTGGCAGAAAAACAAATTCACAGACAAAATCTGCTTGATTTAACTGAGGAAGGGGAGTCAGCGACATAAGCCTGTGGGTTACATGTGCCTGTTGCTTGAACAGTCTGGGTCCCCTTTTGTTTTTTGGAGTGTGCATTTGATCTGCAGTCTGTCTGTCTGTCTGTGTGTGTTTGTCTGTCTGTCAGTGTGTTTGTCTGTCTTGTCTGTCAGTGTGTCTGTCTGTCCCTCCGTCAACCTGTCTCTGTGGCTTGGTGGCTGGTGCTTGATGGGTTGGTTGCTTGGTCAGTTGGTTGGTCACCAAGTTTCAGTCAACATGAAATGCAAACATTTTGTGCGATCAGAAAAAGTGGCGCATTTAACTGTGTGCTTCTTTAAAATGTGTACATTTTTAGAACTGTTAATTATGTGCTACATGGGGCAAGTAACTGCTAGAAAAATAACTTTTGGCAACTAAGAGTTCTGACAAATGAAAATGAGGTATCTGCATCATCGTCACTGTTATCATTCTCTTTCTCCCTCCTATGCCTGTCTCCACTTCTTCTCCCCTTCACTATTCGGACTGTTTCTACTCTGTCCAGTAGTGGGGACAGTTAGTTACATGAGAGGCAGAGCACAGGCCTTTGAATTTCAAACAAGCAAAGCTGGTGGTGATAAGAGAGAGAGAGAGAGAGAGAGAGAGAGAGAGAGAGAGAGAGAGGAGAGAGAGAGAGAGAGAGAGAGAGAGAGAGAGGCGGAAAAGGTTAAATGTGAACGGTAGTGGCCTGAACGTTTCAACAGCTGGTTATGAGAGTTGGCGAAAAGGCCAGCTGAGTCCACAATCCATACTGAACATAATACTCCCTAAAGGGCAGCCCTGCAACCAGGGGGACAGAGAGGCTAGAAAAACAACAAATATGGAATAAAAAGAAGCATGTGTATGTGTTTAGACAAGGCACGTCGTCCTAAGTTGACAAAAGGAAGATGCATATTGGCCTTCTCTTTACAAGTACTGTGTATCATGTAGAATAGTACTGTAGGTCTGTTCTTACTGTTGGTAGCTTGTGGTTAGGAATGAGGATCGGTTTATGCTGTTGGATTTTTGGTGTTTTTTGGTTTGTTTGTTTTTTAATGAAGAGGGAGAGGTAAACTGATATAATAAGAAAGAAAGAAAAAAAAGAGGAAAAGATGAAACAGAAAGAGTAACAGACATGAAAGTTGTGAAAGAAAATGACAAACAGAAATGGCAGAGGTATGTGAATGTTATTCTTTTGTAGTGAATGAGCGAGGATCTGAAGGGAAATGCAGGGACAAACACAGTCTGTGATAGGAACATTGTGGGGCGCTGTGTGTGGGAAATGTGTCCAGCCTTTTCTTCCCCTGAGGGCGGACAGACCTTGCAGGGTTGGTTCTTTCATTTAACCAATCTTTGATGGGCCAGGGGGGGCTGGCTGTTTGTTTTTGGACAGTACTCCCAACATCGTGCCTCTCTCCTTAGTGCAAATGTGCAGCAGAGCCTTGTCTGGTTTCTTTCCCCTCTGTGTTCTTCCCTTTCCTTCACTAGTGCGAGCGATTTGACCTTTTGACAGCATTCTTGGGGGTTGGACTACTTTCAAGACAAGCCTGCGCTTTTGTTTTTGTTCTTCTGGAGGTGATAAGAAAGTATTTTTGTGTGTGTGTGTTTATGTGAGCATCTATGCAGTCTCTGAATTGACATGTTGGTTGGGATGCATGTAGAAGTGTTTGTTAAGATGTTGGAAGCACAGCCTAGTGGCTGGTCTTGCAGTGTAAAATCATATCACTGTGGTATTGAGTGTAGTGTAACAGCAATTCTGTCTTTATATGGCTGTGCTTGTCATGGGAAACAAGAACATGCTTTGTTTGGAGACAGTCATATTTCCTTGTGGGATCATTTTTCTTCCTGGGGAAGAAGCCCCAAAGTGTACATTCAACGAGTTTTGCTGTTTTTCAGCACACTTTGCACAAAAATGTGAAATTGCAATAAGTGTCATCAAAAAACCCAGTTCAGCTTCAGTAGATATGTAAAATATAAAACTCCCAACTGAATGTGGTACAACTGATACATATATTCGGATCCACCGAGAGATGTGTTCAGTACATGATGTGCCTGCAGTGGTTCTTCCAGCAACCTGTGATAGTCTCTTCGCTGACAGTGTAGGTCATCCTCTCATTCTGACGGCAAGAACGACGTTGTTGAAGGAGGCGTTGCGGGCAGTGGTGTTGACCATGGCAGTGTACCCTTCTGTTGTAGATCAGCACAAGTCTATGCTGGACTTGGCCACGGAGGTGGGACACCCGTCACTGGCCGATCAGTCGTCCCCCTTTACCTTCAACGACAGCTTCCTGGGCATCCCTGGTGCCGACAGTGACGGAACCGTGCGCATCTGTGTGAACGGAGTGACAGTAGACAGTAGTGAGGACTTTCCCCGCCAGGGGCAGAAGGGGAGGACGGGTCTGTCAGACTCCGACGCACGGGGTGCCTTGCGTCGCCGGCACGCGAGGATGATGTGCGTCGCCGCAGCTGGTGCCCGGACAGTCCCAGAGTTTACGGGGTGGTTGGGGGACGTGCAGGGGAGGGAACTGCTGCTTTGCAAAACCGCGCCCTCGCCATGACTGGCAAGAGGTAATGTCCGAAGACAGTTCTTGTTGTGTCTGTTTTTGTGTGTGTGTGGATGCGTGGGTGAGGATGGTGGGGATGAAAGAGAGAGTGTGAATATTAGGTGTATTATGTGAGTTTTAGAAGTTGTGGGTAAATGTGGGTACTTTCTTAGCTGAAGGCATGTTTGTGTGTATCTGTGTGTGAGTAGATTTTGTAAGAGAGGAAGTATGATTTTTGTACTTTCAGCAGGAAGTTTTTTTGTATCTATTAAAACTCTCTTTATTGACACCATGCCCCCCTCCCTACCAATTTGTGGGGGTGGGGGTGGCTGTCATTTGTTATAGGTTCTCTTTATAACCTTTTCAAGGAGGACCTTAGGGAAGGTCATCATGGGTTAGAGTGATTAAGTCTAGAAGACACTAAAGAATATATGAAATTTAAAATGTTCTCAATTGAAATAAGAGCTTTCTCTCTCTCTCTCTCTCTCTCTCTCTCTCTCTCTCTCTCTCTCTCTCTTACCTCTCTCTTCTTCTCTCTGCCTTCTCTCTCTCTCTCTCTCTCTCGCTGATTCATGTAGCAAAAATCACAATGTACTTCTTCCTATAACCAAAAAAATGTTACTCTGAAATATTTCCCTGATTCAAAGTGCCTGAAAAGAATTTTGAACGAACACGGTTCTGAGTTGGTGAAAACGACCACAGTAGATTCTTCTCACACATATTTCTCTTCCTTTTTCATCAGTATAGAACTTCAACTCTTAATGCATGTTTTTCCTTCCTTCCTTCCCACAGCCTTAGCCTGAGTGGTCTGGATTGTGAAGAGGAAGAGTCGGATGAGGACGCCCAGCAGCCCACGTCGATTCCGCAGTACCGCGTCTCCCCTCAGCGAGGAGAACCCATGAGTATGGTGTCACAGCACCGGGCCAGTTTGGACGCCTCGGATGAGAGAGCGTTGTCCGGAGGATCTCGGTCTCCAGAGGAGGATTATTCTCCTGCTGATTCTGACGGATCAGGGTCTGCAGGTATGGAATATGAGGAGTTACTGACATGTGTGCCTAGATTGTCATTCTGGTTGTGATGGAAATGTATCTGGAAGACTTTTTTGTGTTTTTATTTTCTTATGTCTCATCTGTCCTGCTGCTCCCACACCACTCATCTCGATTTTACTACTAGATTGAATGTCACATGCTCAAGGTCAGAAGTCCACAGGGAGGCTATCAATGTCAAGCTGAAATAGATGACAAAATTTACAAAACCACATAGACACGGGGACTGGATGTAAAAAAGTACATGAGTGCTTATTCCATTATCCTTGATATAAAAGAATAAATAAAATAAAATAAATAAAATAAGCTGATGTAAGGCCACCAGCCAGAGGGTGCCTTCACTGCTGCTGGGTCACTTTGATGGTGTTGAGGGATACCTTTTCTGAGTTAACATACACAGGACAACACCTACTAAGCAATAGTAGCTTAGTCACAGAGCCAAAGTGAGTGAGATGCCTTCCGGGAGTGGTGACCACTTTTGGGGTGGTCCCTCCAACAACCTTCTCCTGTGAACCTCCAACCCCAAAGGCTTTGGCACTAACTTACACAGGCACAGTAGTGTATGGTAAACTGAAACTAGGCCACCAAATCAGAGACAATTTTCTTTCATTGCATGGGTGATGAATGGGAATGAGGATGATGACATGTTGCTGCTATGGAAACATACCTGCTTTGAGACTTCTTGACAGGGCTGTACTCTACACTTCCTATCATAGTATTTCCCAGCATCAACCAGGTTTGAGAGAAACAGACACTTGCAGTGTTGGTTAGGTATTGTGAGCAACACTCTCAAAGCCCCATCCTTCTTTAAGTGGGTGAATCTCGACTGTGTGGTCCCAGTCTTCCCAATGAGACCATAGCAAACTGATTCTGGATAGGAGCCAACTGGAGTCTGAAAAAAATCACTATGACGTTTATGGAAATAGAACTTGCAATTGTCCAACCTGGAAACTAACCCCTTCTTCGTAGCAGCTGGTGAAATAAATGTATGGAAGTTCGCGTTCTGTGAAATAGCTTGTGGAATAGTGGTGAGAAGTAGCTCAGTGTTTGGAGTGTTGGAGCTGTGAGCCCAGGTAATGTTAGAAGACTGTGCTTGGAGTCAGTACTGAAGAAGCCATTGAGGTTACTTCCATCAAGAGTTAACTTTAATTCTGGCACCCCTGAAGTTGGAATGCAGCTACCTTCGTGTTGAGCAAAAATGGTTGCATACGCCAAATCTCACCATTGGTGAACCTCAGAGCTGTAGCTGAGGAACGGGGAAAACAACATTCTGACTAAATTCCATGTTTAAGGCCAAGAAACTGAGTGTGACCATGTGAATTGTGTACACCATCATGCTGACATGTTAAAGATCTGTCCATCGTTTTGTGGAAGAGAAAGCAGTTTCAGCTGCTGGAACAGATCACACAGACATACCAACATGAAGTTTACTTGCTGTTCAGTGGTTGACTGGAAGACTCTAGCTTTTTTAAATCTGTGTGCTGTACTAGTAATTGACGACTTCAGTTGAGGGCAGAGTACTGGTAAAGTAAATACCCCTTCCCCCCCCCTTTTTTTTTTCTCTCAGTATGATAGAGAGCAAGAGCCATATTAGTGTTCAGAGTTAAAGAAGCAGTTTGGTGTGGCGGGTGTAAACCAAAAGTACATGACTGTGAGTGATGTAATAATTTGTTTGATGTCAAGAAATAAATCAAACTGTCCAGTTTTTATAATGCTCAGTATATATGCTTGGATATAATAATGTGCACAGCACACAACAGACATAGCATACTCACACTCTCACAGATTGAAGCACACACACACTCTCTCTCTGTCTCTCTCTGTGTCTCTCTCTCACACACAATGTTACACTCATTCACTCGCCCATCCACCCACCTATTTGCTGGACCTGCTCACCCACCCATTTTTTTCAATTACCTGTCCACTCGCTCAGTCACTCACTCACACTGGGGGACAGGATAGCCTAGTGGTTAGAACATTGCGCTCGCAATCTGATGACCCAGGTTTGATTCCCATTCAAGGGGATATTTTCCCCCTGAGTTAACAGCAGTGCCGACTCCACTTTCCCCAAAAGTCTTTCAGATGAGACTATAAACTGAGGCCCTGTGTGTGAACGCATGCAGAACATCTTGCGCACACGTTAAATCCTGTTCCGCTTTTCGTAAGAGTAGGCCATTGTGTGCTGGTGGGAACAGATGACAAAATTTACAAAACCGCATACACATGGGGACTGGATGTAAAAAAGCACATAAGTGCTTGTTCCATTATCCTCGTTATAAAAGAATAAAATAAAATAAAACACTCGCCCACCACCCACAGCTGAATGTCTTTGTTGGTATTATATAAACTCCAAATGTGGTGGTTGTGTACAGTGAAGGACACCATTGATGGACCAGAAGAAGTGCGGCCACTCCATTCTGAAATGATGGCAGTATCCCCACAGGTGGCACATTCCATGAGTGACTTGTCCTCACCTCAGGTAACAGTAGTAGAAATAAGAAAATTAAGTAACATACTTGAGGTTTTGTTCGTAGCTTTTTAGGGGGACGGGGGCAATATCCTGGTGGTTTTAGAGCATTGTGCTCGCGGTGTGACAACTCAGGATCCATCCCAGGTTTCAGCTAACACCGGGATTCCTGTTCAAGGGGAATTTTTTTTTCTGGAGTTACATCAGTGCTGACTCCACTCCCTCGAAAGTCCTTCGGATGAGACTATAAACTTAGGTCCTGTGTGTGAATGCACGCAGAACATTTTGCGCGCATGCTAATACTTGTTCTGCATTTTGGAAGAAATGGCCATTGTGTGCCGATGAGAACACATGATAACATTTTTTTTAAAAAGCATGCACAGTGGTGTGTTTAGGCATCATCCCTGAAGTCGGAATGTGGCAACTTTAATGGTAGGAAAACAATGTATTGGTGAACCTTGGAGCTCTGGCCAACGGAATGTAGCAACAACAAACATGTAATTTACTTTAAAGTAAAGTTGCCATTTCATCACTGTATCTGGTGTTCACTTTTGGGGCTTTATTATTATTATTTTTTTTTGGAAGAGAGAGAGAGAGAAGATCATAGTATAAAGTAAGTATAGGTTATTTTTTCAGAATTAAGTCTTGACTTCCATACTCATTTTAATCTTGTTTTCCCTAGATACTCGTATAACATGAAACCAAGCCAACAATTTTATGCTGCCCATCTACTTGGGGTACAGAAAAACAGTAGCTACAGAAAAATGATTTTTAAAGGGATCTGTTTTGGTTAAAGTAAAGCGTTCTTGAAATATGTATTTCTGTATCACAAGGAAATAGGTAGAGTGTTGTGAAGAAATGACCTCGCTGTTTCAGATGGCAAATGGGGAGAAGAAGACGCACCCACGGTCCATAGGTGGCATACAAGGTGTGCGTTCCTATGAGGATGAGCAAGGAATGCTGGGAGTGGGTCACTCCACAATTACAAAGTCACTGTCCACCCCGTCTATTCCTGCAGCAACTCAGGGCAGACTGGCAGGTCAGTGTTTCCCTGAATTTATCCAGGGCGTTGAGAGGGACACTGTAGCTTTGTGGTTAAGGCAGTTTGACTTCAGTCCTGTGGGTCCATGAAGTTGGGGGCTCAATTCTTGGTGGTGTGTGGTGACTAAGGGGTGGGTATTTTTATGATCTCCTAGATCAACTTCAAGTGCAGACCTTCACGTGCCTTAATTCCCTTTTTGTATAAACTCATGCAGAAGATCAAATATGCATGATAAAGATCCCATCATTCATGTTAGCTTTCGGTGGGTTATGCAAACACGAACATACCCAGCATACATCCCTGAAGTCAGAATGCAGCTGCCTTTGTAGTGGGCAAAAACAGTTGCATACGCAAAATCTCACCATTGGTGAACCTCGGAGCTCTAGTTGAGGAGGCAAAAAAAAAAAAAAAAAAAAAGAAATAATCATGGGTGTTTTTTTTCTATCTTTGACAACTGACTGCTCCTGTTTTGATGTCTTCAGGAGATGTAACAGCACTGCACTGTAGAAAAACAAAGCAAAGAGGAACAAACAATACAAAAATACATTTTCTCTGATGTGTTTGGTGTTTCTAGCAGGTAAACCAATAGCACCACAAAGGTGTAAATCCAAACAACTTCAGAGACTGAGGTGATGTGTTTGAAATGTTGTAGCGCTTCGATTTGTTTGTCTTTTTACAAGATTCAGCGCTATATAAATTCCATATATTATTATTATCTCTCTTACTTAACAACAGATTTGCATGAAGCGTGTTAAACAATTAATTGTGTTGGACATGATATGCATTTTTGAACATGTCAATCAGTTCATACATTATTCATTTATCTGTTTGTTGTATACAATCATACAACACCCACAGTTCGGTCAATGCTGTGTTTACCAAAAAATTGTATAATTATTATAGATAAAATAAACAGAAACCATTGATACATGACTCTGACATGTAGAAAACCCCCCAACCCAAACGAATTCAAGATATGTAACAATTATTTGCCAACATTTTCCTCTAATTTCGTGCAGATCCGTCCATTGGTAAGAGAGATATTACATTGCAAAGACATTTACCCATTTTCAGCTCACTTTGAACAAAATTTATGAACTAAAAGTGGAGCTGTAGTGGGGGATAACTCTGAGGCCAAGAGTGAAAAGTTTTTTTTGATGTGGGTCATTTTGCTTCAAGTTCATTCTGAATCTTCTTGTATGCATTTTGGTGTGTGTGTTTATGTGGTTGTTGTTATTGTTGATTTTTGCTTTTGTTTTTTTCTTTCTTTTTTTTGTTTTTGTTTTTTGCAGGAGACAAAATCTCTTTTATGCTTGTTTTCTTTCTACTGATGGTCAAAAATCTCTGCAATCAGTGTTAATTTATTCTGGTTTTCTTTTCAGATGATCGGAAAGTCAGAGATATTCGCAGAGAAGGCAAACAGTAAGTGTGTTTCCTTGTTTCCCCTGAGTGCATTTCTGTGTGTAGCCCTTCATGTTTCGACTGATCGATCTCTTTCCTCTGTGCATGTTCTTCTCAACTTCTGTGCCTGTCCAGTGCCAGGAATTTCAGGGTGAAATAAATATACAGAAAATGAAGGGACTTTTTCTTTTTGTTAGGTTTTATTGAGAATAAGGATTCAGCCAAGCTGAACAGTGAAACTTTTGTGTAGGTGTTCTGTTGGGATTTTGCATCATGTACTGCATTATTCTCTCCTTTTTTTTTCTTCTTTTTTTCATTTTTTGAGATGCTCGAGTTTTTGTTTTTTTTCTATATTTTTTATAAGTTGATTTCAGTACTTGATAACAAGGTTATGGGTGCACATTGAGCAGAAAAATAATAATTTTCTTTTGGTTTTGTTTGGAGAGGTCTGTATCTGCATGACTGAGATCTGTAATTTATTTTCTGTTTTTGTGGTCATTTTTTTTCTTAAATCTGCTGATTGATAGTCACATGCATGAGATGAAGACAGGTGCATGTATACATGCACACTGATATAATATACATTTACATGAACATGCACACACACACAAATACTCACACACATGCTTTTTGACTCATGCAGTTTATGAATTTGTAATTTAGTAATGGATTAATCGTCGTATTTGTATTAGATAATGAAATTATTTTGTTGAAGACTTTTTCTTCTTCTTCTTCTTTTTTAAATATTTTATTTTAACCAAAGAAAATGATACTTTTCTTGTAGTCATTATGAAAATGTTCAACACATAGGACAAGTTATGGAGAGATGAATGTTGGCATCCTTGTGGCCTTACCTGATGTTGATGTTGTTCTTATGGCCCCAACGTCGTTTAGTGGTGCCGTTGTTGTTTGGTGTGGATGATACCTACAAACGGTACAGTACCTCCAGGCCCTGTTGACACCATCCTGTCACTCTCCTGATGTACTGTTGATGTTGGTTCATTGATGCCCCTGCAGTATTATTGTGGATGTCCCGGGGCGGTGTTGTTGATGCTGATCCGTTGATGATGTGTGCCTTGTGGCCTCCGTTGCAGATTCAGTGAACCATCCCAACTCCTTTACCTAAAACTTGTAGAGGACTATGAGTGAGTGTTTTCACCCTCCGTCCCTTTCTCTCCCGCCCCTTCCCCGCATGTTGTGCCTAGCTGTACTTGTCGAGTGTGAGCTGTGTTGTCTTCACTTCCCCCGTTTCTATCTGTTGGTTCCTTAACCTGTGCAAGTCATTGACATCCCCAAGCACGAGTTGTCAGAATGTTGTCGCCTTGTCTGTGCTGGCTCGTGCCTCTCTGCCTTGTTTGTAACTTGCATTGACCAGTTTTCAAGAACTAGACTGGGGGGATTTTTGTGGGATATGTAATTTTTGAATTTGTCAAAAGAAATAGTCCAGATGGAAATGTAGTTTGAGAGACAAGTAGGGAGAGAAAGAGAGAGATTTGAATTGTTTTTAGTATCATGGGTAATAGGTTCACATATATTAGGCTCATATCCTGAAGACGAACATCCATAGTAGAAATGAAAAAATGGAAAATAATATTTAAGGTAAAAAGAAAGAAAGAAAGAAAATTTGAAAATTGGGGAGAAGTAAGGAGGAGAGAGAAGTGTGCAGACACATATTTGCACATGTGTGTATTTGTCCATACCTTGACAATCACCGCTTAATCTGAATCTTTTACTGTTCCCATTTTGTGATCAGTGATTTCAAAGAAAATTTTGCATTGTATGCATGATTTTTCTTTGAAATTCAGGAATACCATGTGGAGATTTAAAAAGAATGTTTTTTCCAAGTCATCATATGCACATATGTCAGCACCTTTGTTTGACGTTTTGTGTGTGCACAAACACATGATCACATACATACATACATATCTTCTAATATGCTGTGTGTGCACTTGCTGAGAAACGGAGTTGTGGCTGATGGAATGAAAAGGTCAGGACTATTCTATTCAGATAATATACTTGGTCAGGACTAAGAGTTTGCTCCCCTGCTTTTACAGCCCATTTATTTGGGACATTTAAAAAAAAAAAGAGCCCTGTATACCTTCAAAACATACATGAAATAAATAAAAATAGATTGATTGAAAGTTAAAAAAAATGTTAGTAACACCTTAGCATTTTGCAGCAAAGAGGAAAGTCAAGTTTGTTACAGGTCACCAGACAGGGATTTATGAAGAAATCTGTCACAGTATCATGAGTATGAATGAAAATCAGCTGGTCAACTCAGATGCAACATTTAAGTATGTTGATAAGTTTGACTGTGGAGGGATCAGAGAAGTCATTTTTATTTCATAATGTCTTCATACATACAATAGCACTTTTACGAAAATGCAAAAAGTTGTTAGGTTGTCTCTGGGCCCACCAGAGAACCCCAGTTGACACTCTCCATCTGGAGTGAAATAAGAATAGCGCTGTTAAAACAAAAACAACAAACCAACAAGTACCCTCCCCCCCAACATCACACCTTTGTCTCAGAAAATAAGCAAATATGAGAGTTAAGCTTACAGAAGGATTGAGGAAATTTTAACAGCCGCAACCTGATATATATGCCTTTGTGTTACTGACTTCTGAGAAATAATTTGTAAGGCCTTATGCCTAAAGCCATATTGGGAGGCACCGTGGTCGAGTGGTTTAGGTGGTCAACTCGTGATCCAGAGGTCGCGGGTTCGATCCCCGCTCGGCTCGGTGTTGTGTCCTTGGGAAAGACACTTTACTCCTATTTTCCTCACTCCACCCAGGTGTACAAGTGGGTACCAGCTCTGCTGGGGAAGTATCTGGCGACAGACTAGCGTCCTGTCACAGGGGTGGTGAAAAACCATCAGTTCGCTTAACGCTACAGAAACGGGATAAGCTCCGGCTCTATGGGCCTTCTGGCTCGAAAGAACATACTATGCCTAAAGCCATATTCCCTACAAACTGATGATTTCACAAAGGAAAAGAATCACTGAAAAACAATGAGAAGAGAAAGAGAGAAGGTTATTTTATCAAGTAAAGTAAGCCAGTGCCTATAATTCCTACCATTGAGGCTGACTGTGTAGTGGTCAAGTGCTAATTTGAACAGGAGTGCCAATGCTACATATAAGATGTAAGACAAATAGAATATAGAGAGGCAAGGCAGAGTGGTACAAGCTTTCTGTATTAATGTATTGTTGTTGAAAGTCTTTTGAGAATAGCAAAGAAGTATAGCATGCTCAGCATGAAGTGTGTGCATGTGTAAAAATGTCTGTAAATAGAAGACGACTCCCTCCTTCCTTTTTGTTTGTTTCTACAGTTCTTTTGCCTCCTTGTACCTTTATAAGTCAGCTCTTTGTTTACAGTGGTTAATGTCTGTGAGTAAATGTATATTGTTCCTTGCATGGAACTGGTTAGTGCTGTAGGATAAATTGTTTTAAATCAGTCGTGCTTTTTCATTAGTAGTTATTTTTTTCTACCTGTATATTGTAAACCTACACTTTCTCCCCTGTAATGACCATTTCTAACTAGTTTTTAATAATCATTTTTACTAACCATTTTTTACCATTTTTCTGTTAATTTTGATGTAATGATGTCTTACTTAAGGTATATTTGTTTTAGCAATAAATTTGCCTTTTCTTGTGCAGCATTTATTTTAGATGCCTTTCTGTGCTTTGAATTAACACTTTCTTTTTCTGTGAGCGCTGTAACATTCGTTTTTAATTCAAAGATTTTGGTTGTAGTTATGATTTTTTAAAAATCGTTACACATTTTCACTTCTGCATTCACTTTCAAGCATGTTTTCAAGTGCATTTAGATTAATTCTTCTGGTTGCTAGCAAATTTAACAACATTCATACTTGTGCACGCACAGACACACAGATAAACACGCACGCATGCATGCACCCACACACCTACATGTGTGTTGGTGTGTGAGTGAGTGCATGCTTACAAATGGACAGATATTTTTTTTGTATTTATGTTCTTCACTTGCTCTGTTCTCTCCATTGTCGACACCAGCTCAGGTACAAAACAAAAAAACAAAAACAGAACAAAAGAAACACACCTGTCTTGTCTGACTTTGCTGCATTCAGATTCAGTATTCAGTGACACACAGCCCTAAATCATGGGGTGTGACTAGAATCTTATTTTAATGACTGGAATATGGTGTTACGTCTTCTTTCTGATCTTATTGCTTTATTTGAGGCTGCTTTTTTTCCCTACTTGCTTGTGTATGTCTTTGGTCTGTGTATGTAGAGCTTGCTTGGTTTTTTGTCTGGGTGTAGGTGGTGGTGATGGTGGTGGGAGAGACTGTTCATTCTTGTCTGGTTCTTGTGTGATGTTATTCATTTATTGAAAAGTAAATTGAAGTTTTGTTCATGTTGAAGGGAGGGGGGGGGGGGGGAGTGTGTGTAGTGTGTGTGTGCACACACGTTAGTGTGTGTGTGTGTCTGGGGTGTGTGTGTGTAGAGGTGTGTATGTAGTGTATGTGTGTGTGAGAGAAGGAGGGGAGAGTTAAAAGAGAAGAGGGAGAGAGTGCAGAATATGTGCATTTTAGTCTGCTTTATAGACTTGTATGAATTATTATTATTATCATCATCATCTTCAGTTTTTTCATCATCATTATGCTATCTTTAGTATTATTATTAGTATTACTACTACTGCTTCTACTTGTACTTGCGGCGAGACTCCATACAAAAGATCAAGCCTGCACCATTATTTAAAGGACCCCATAGTTCATGTTAGTGTTTTGAAGGATTGTGGGAATAGGAACTATCCAGCATGTATGCACCTGAGGTTTGATTTGTGTGCTGGGATTCGGTGTTAGGCAGGCATCTACTGAATGCGTTTTTGGGTGGATGTATTTACTGTAGGGCGTGCAGAAGAAACTGCACTTGATTTCTTGGAAAACTGAAACTAAAAATGTGAAAACTAGGATAAAGCACCACCTTCATGGCCCCTCTCCTTCTCCTCAGTCCAACTCCGTTACCCCCTCCCATCAACCTATCACCCCAACACCCCCTCCCCCCAAAAAAAAACAACAACCCAAACAAACCCAAAAGAATCCCCCACCCCCCACACCCAACCTCCCCAAAAAGATGAGTCCTTATGTGTTATAATGATTGGTGTCCATGTTTATGAACATACTGACTCAATCATCACACTTAGCAGCAGTACCAGTGCCACAAGCCGTTGTTGAAAAATTCATAGGTGATCTTTTAATTAAAATAGGTTCGGTTCCCTACTCAAGCAAGGCCTCCTGGGTATTTTCATTTCTCTTCCTGCTGTAGTGGACACTTGCTGCTTTTGTTTCTCCAGGGTATCTGCTAAGAAAATATGGATTGATGACATTGATTGCTGCATCATTACTGCATCAGTTGAATTTGATGTGCGGCCAAAGAATGGGGAAAACCAAAAACCAAACAAAAAAAGAACCTCTCACAAAGAGATCATGGATGTCCAAAGGAAACATGAACTGTTATTTTTTACCTGTATGTTTTAAGTTGTACTAATTTTAAAAAAAAGAAAGAATCTTGTCAGTTAGAATGTAGTCTTAAATGTGGGTAAAAACAGACTTAGTGGAAAATATCACCATTGGTGAACCTTGGAGCTCTAGCCAAGGAACTGCTATGAAAAAGAAAAGGGTTTCATTGATATTGTTAGTGTTTGAATGTGAGAGTGTAAAATGTGTTTTAAAAGGGAGAAAGTATGTGTCATTGACCATGTTTATGGTGTATGTGATTTAGTCCCAAGTTTCGACGCCAGGATGAAATTGAAGAAGTTGAAGAGGATGGAACTACAGGAGAGAGGGAAATATCTTTGAAAGAGTTTCGAAAGGAAGAGTAAGTGCTGCAGTTTTGTCCCCGTTTGTTTGACTATGTTTACTACCTGTCTTGTTGAAATAATTGGGATGTTTTTATTTTATTTTTTCAATTTGTTTTTAAAATCTTCATAAGTACTCTTCATGCAAGGTTCTTCTGGCAGCATTTTTAGGCTATTCAAGTTTTCTTTATGTTCTTTTTAAAAGAATATGGAGGAAATATTTTGAGTGTCAGTGACATACTTGAGTGCCTAAGACACATCGTATGGACATTTCTGTGCGGTACCCCAGGGTCCCTGATGCAGTGGAGGGAAAAGCACACAAGTGGTATACCAGAAGCTTTTTGCCTTCAGACTGTATGTAGTTGCAAGTAGTGTCATAACTAATGTATCACATGTAATTGCAAGTAGTATCGCAACTAATGTATCAAATGTAAATTTTGCAAGTAGTAGCATAGCTGATTTATTTATTGCATTCACATCTTGCTTGTAATATTAATGCAAATATATAAACTATTGTATATTGTGATTGTGTATGCTTTTGTGTGTGTTTATGTATATTTTGTTTTTGTTGTGTTTGTCTTGTGCGGTTAGTGATAAGAAATTGACCCACTTTTGCTTGCAGTCCGAATGCTGGAGATAGTGATGAAAAATCAAAGTCTGCTGTTTTTCGCAAAGAGGAGAAAAAGCGCAAACCAAGCATGTTCACTCGCTTCAGCTACCGCAACAAAAAGGTAGGGGTTACTGTTGTGTGTGTGTGTGTGTATGTTTGTTTGTGTGTGTGTGTGTGTGTGTGTACACATGTGTTTGTGTGCATGTGCTTGTATATGTGAGTGTGTGTGTGTGTTGTGTGTGAGTAAGAGAGAGAGAGTGAGTGAGTGAGTGTGTGTGTTTTCAATAATGATGTGCCTGTCCTTATCTGTATCTAATAGGTAAAATTGATAACTGGAAATTCTGTGCTTGGAATTCCCTCTTTTCTATCCCTCTCTTTGCTTTTGCCTTGTTCCGTTTCTTCCTGTCACATCCTTCTTGTCTATTTTCTGTTTTCTTGGACCACTCTCCTGCGTTTTTTCCAGAAAGATTTAAAAGATAACAATGCTCTCACACTCCGGATGCACTGGGCCTGACTTGTCTGCTGCTAAACTGCATCACAATGCATTTCTACTCCTATGACAGAGAACAATAGTTGCTGTCAGAGTGTTTGATGATTAAGTATGTATACAAACAAACAACATAAGGCAGTTATTAGGCTGACTCGACCAGTAAAAAAACAAAAGGAGGGAAATATTAGGCTGGCATAGTCATTCAGAGACAAAAGGAGGGAAATATTAGGCTGACATAGTCACTCAGAGACAAAAGGAGGGAAATATTAGGCTGACATAGTCACTCAGGGACAAAAGGAGGGAAATATTAGGCTGGCATAGTCATTCAGAGACAAAAGTAGAGAAATATTAGGCTGGCATAGTCATTCAGAGACAAAAGTAGAGAAATATTAGGCTGGCATAGTCACTCAGAGACAAAAGGAGGGAAATATTAGGCTTACATAGTCACTCAGACACAAAAAGAGGGAAATATTAGGCTGGCATAGTCATTCAGAGACAAAAGTAGAGAAATATTAGGCTGGCATAGTCATTCAGAGACAAAAGTAGAGAAATATTAGGCTGGCATAGTCATTCAGAGACAAAAGTAGAGAAATATTAGGCTGGCATAGTCATTCAGAGACAAAAGTAGAGAAATATTAGGCTGGCATAGTCATTCAGAGACAAAAGGAGGGAAATATTAGGCTGGCATAGTCATTCAGAGAGAAAAAGTAGAGAAATATTAGGCTGGCATAGTCATTCAGAGACAAAAGTAGAGAAATATTAGGCTGGCATAGTCATTCAGAGACAAAAGGAGGGAAATATTAGGCTGACACAGTCACTCAGAGACAAAAGGAGGGAAATATTAGCTGACATAGTCACTCAGAGACAAAAGGAGGGAAATATTAGGCTGGCATAGTCATTCAGAGACAAAAGGAGGGAAATATTAGGCTGACACAAGTCTTTCAAAGACAAAAGGAAGGGAATATTAGCTGGCATAGTCACTCAAGACATAAGGAGGGGAATATTAGGCTGACACGGTCACTCAGAGACAAAAGAGGGAAATATTAGGCTGACTCGGCCAATCAGAAACAAGAGGAGATACTTGTTTGGCTGACACAGCAAATCAAAAAGATGGCGAGGGAAATATCAAACTGATACAGTCACTCAAAAATGGGGAGGGAGAAGCCAAACAAAAAAACAAGTCTGGGGAAATGTTAGGCTGGCTGACACAGCTAATCAAAAACAAGTCTGGGGAAATGTTAGGCTGGCTGACACAGGCAGTCAAAAACAAGTCTGGGGAAATGTTAGGCTGACACAGCCAATCAAAAACAAGCCTGGGGAAATGTTAGGCTGACACAGCCAATCAAAAACAAGCCTGGGGAAATGTTAGGCTGACACAGCCAGTCAAAAACAAGTCTGGGGAAATGTTAGGCTGACACAGCCAGTCAAAAACAAAATTAGGGAAACATCAGGCTGACAGACCCAGTTGAGGAAAATGTTTGGCTAACAGGACCAGTCAAAAACAGGAGGAGGGAAGTATTAAGCTGAGACAGCTTATCAATAAAAGGAAAAAAATATAGTGGGCTGACTTGGCCAGTCAAGCAGAAGAAGGGAGGGAAATAGCTGACTCTCAAGATCAGGAGCTAGAAAGGATAGCATTATTTGTAATTTTTCCACATATCCTGAAAAATGTATGTTATTAATATGTCCGTTTGCCACGACTCTAAATTGCAATAAAATTGGCAAAAACCTTAAAAGTAAATAAAAAAAATTTCATTTAAAAGTTTTTATCCATTTCCTTTATGGTGATATGTTGATTTTTGTTTTAAAGGCCAGATTCTTACCCCCAAATAAACTTTTTCCAAGTCGTGGATACTGATTCTGTGTTTTGAAAGTATCCGTTGAAGTAACAGCCAGATAGCTGCTAATCTGAAATGCCCCCCCCCCTCCCCCTGAAGACAAACCAGTAGGACCCTGAGGTCAAAATAGCGCTATCACTTACTGATTCTGTCTCTCAAGGTTGTGACCCAGTGACGTCTCACATTCAGAATCAGCTGGAGTATCAACTAAAGGGAAGAACAAGTTTTTTTATATTAACGGGTTTTCTTGAACCGTAGTTGATTATTTTCATAAAAATTATACAGAATTTCAAAATTTCTTCTTCCTCCATGTTCTCCAGCCGGACTAAACTTTTTTTAAAATTCGAATCAGTGCACTTGTGTGCATCAGTAATCCATAGTCCGTTCTTGTTGTAAAAAGGGGATTTAAAAAACCCAAAGCTTTTGTCTTTTTCTGCTCTTACACTAACAGATCAGAGTAACGCTTGCCTTGGTCTCTCTCTGTGTCTGTCTATGATTTATTTGTCCATGAGGCATGTTTCAACATGACCCTTGGCCTAGAGCAGTGAGGGTGTGTGTGTGTGTGTGTGTGGTGTGTGTGTGTGTGTGTGTTGTGTGTGTGTTGTGTGTGTGTGGTGTGTGTGTGAGTGATGAGTGAGTGAGGTGGGTAGCCAAGGGTTAGAGGTGAAGGAGAGGTGATATGGGACTGTGGTGTATATGTATGTATATATGTATTTAAGAAGGTTCCGTTAGCTGGAGGGGACAGCCAGCCCGCCCTCCCTCCCACCTTAATCTTGACTTAGTCACTGCACTGTAACTGAACCTAGGCTCTGCCCTGGATTAATGCTTGGCAGTTAAACTGCCACTCGGCTCCTGTTAGTAACTCTCCACACTTGCTCGGGTTTCATTCTTTCTTCAGTTTATTGGTCCTAATTTGCTTTGCTGCCAAGACCTATGCGTCGAGAGGGTATTGAGACCTAGCTGCCACTTTAGTAGATCCCTGCAAAGTACAAATGCTGGATTATTAGATGTAATGTGTATATATATATATATATATACACCCTTTCAGTAGTGAGACAAAAAGAGTATTCGTGAGACAAAAAGAGTATTTGTGGGATGTTAATGTATTGCTGCGTAGAGATATGTAAATAGATAAAATATATAAATATCGTTGTTTCTGCCATGTGGTAACATGTTATATTCTGTAGTGTGTGTGTTTGTATGTGTGTGAGTGTGTGTGTGTGTGCATGTGTATGAGAGAGAGAGAGAGAGAGAGTGAGCGCATGCAGGTTTACAGGCATATGGGCATACACACACACACACACACACACACACACACACACACACACACACACACACACACTTAAACGCACACACACACACACACACACACACACACTTACACACACACTTTTTTTCCCCAGTCTGTTGCTGCCTTTCTTCTTGTCTTTGTGTCATAGTTAACAAGAAATGTGAACCCATCCTTGTAACATGAACAGAATTTTAATGCAACTCCTGTGTTTGTTTGCTGTATGTGTGTGTGCATGCATGCGTGTGTGTGTGTGTGTCTGTGTGTGTGTGAGAGAGAGAGAGGAGGGGGTGGGGGGAGAACAAATTTTAATACAACTCCTGTGCCAGTTTTCTGTGTGAGTGTGCGTCCATGTGTGCATGCACATGCATTTGTATGTGTGCTTGTGTGTGTGTGTGAGTGAGAAAGAGAATGAATTTTAATGCCACTCCTGTGCCTGTTTGCTGTGTGTGTGTGTGTGTGTGTGTGTGTGTGTGTTTGTATGTGTGTGTGCATGTGTACGAGAGTATGTGCATGTGTATGAGAGCAGAGAGAGAGAGAGGAGACAGAGAGAGGGACAGAGCTTGTTTTCAAAGGCTGGCGACATGTTGCACATAATTACAGTGCAGACAGACTGTGACTGGTATACACACTACAGCCCTCCCTCCCTCCCTCCTCCTCCTGTTTCCTTGCACTCTGCTTTGAATGCATGTGCCTTTAGGGGCTGGCTGGGGCGAGGCAGGCGGGAAAGAGCTTTGTTCTCCCTCTGTGTCTGGGGAGAGGGGAAATGTGTCGCTGTGTGTGTATGTAAGGGGGGGGTAGGGTGAATGTGTGAGGGGGGGGGGGGTGTTTGGGTGTGTGAGAGTGAGGGAGGGAGGGAGAGAGTGTGTGAGTGAGTGAGGGACGGACACACACACACACACACACACACACACACACACACACACACAACACACACACACACATGCTGAGCATTCTTGTCAATATTTGTGAAGGATGATTTCCTGTTCTTAGTCCTCTCTCTTTTGATCATTTTCTTTTCTTCTTCTCATAACTGCATACAGAGACCCCACCCACCTATCCCTTCTTGTCAGTGTCATGAGCCCAAAACAACAACAACAACAACAAAGAACAAAAACATCTCTCTCTCACACACACAAACAAACACAAAAAATCCAAAGAAAAAACCAACAAGGAATGACATTAAAGTTGTCAGTCTCTTTGTAGTTAAATCCACTAAAAGCGGTGTAGCTTCTGATCTTGCCTAGTTCTTTCACATGCACACACACATGCATGCACATGCGTGTGTGTGCACACTCACATTCACATCACACACACACACACACACACACACACACACACACACACACACACACACACACACACACACACTAAAGCCTCTTTACCAGCTGTGCTTTTGTCACACAGTATGTGTAGTGAGCTAAGTATGCTTAACACTAATCCATACTGACACTCCACTCTTGTCTTTTGTGAATTATGAGATCATTGACATATGCAAATCTTCCATCATCAACAAGTTGTACACTAATCTTGTATTACCAAAGTGGCACATATGTGTTTAATATCTAGAACATTTTCACCATTCCTTGTAGGATTTGAACCTTAGAGCTTTTCAGACCTGCGGTTGGGCTCAATCTCTGTTGTACTCCTCTCATATTTAAACACTACAACTAAGGAAAAAGAAGAGAAAGTAATCAATGTTGACTCTGTACCTTTGAGTTCTGGCTTGGAAACAACATGAGATTAACATCCTCATAGCTGGAATCTTTTCATGACAAGGATTTTTGAGATGATATTGTTATCTTAGTGTACTGTAGACCACATCTTTGTTTTCCTATCATCATATTGACTGCTTTTTTTCTCCTTTCTTTCTAACACCAGAGATAACTCTGGTTGTCTTAGGGTCTTAAACATGCTCTAAGTGCATGTTGTATGCAGGACCTCACTTGATCGCCTGAAAGACAAGCACCCAGACCGCCACCAGTCACAATGTAGTGGATGGAGAGAGAAAAATCCAGGTTCAGATTATAATGGTAGAACCTGCGGTTACCTGTCCATGTTTTCAAGAGGTGGGTAACCGGCTAGACCACTGATCCCCTGTGGCTGGTTGCCCTGACTTGGAGACTAAGGATGTATGTCCTGAGGGTGATGATGATGGAGAAGGTGATAATGTTCTTTGTAGCTTAGTGACTGACAGGAATTCGGGGAGGGGGGCAGAAGAGGGAGAGTGGGGAGAAGGGGGTCCCACCAGGACAGGTGGTCCTTTATACCTGTTGGGTGTTTGGTGGGATTTCTTGTGCCCCTCCTCCATCTCCCCCCCCCCCCCCCCCCCCCCCACCCCACCCAAATTCCCATCCCCAGCCAGTTAGCCCTGTTGTGGGGCAGTGTCCTTACCCCCCCTTTCCATGCTCCCCCTTCCCCCCCCCCCCCCTCACCCCTCCCTCTCCCCCTTGCCCCTTGTCCCCCTGTGCCCAACAACATCCCATCTTTCTTCTTCTTCTTCACTTCATGGCTGAGTGATGAGTAATCCGATTTTGACCCCTTTGAGAATGACACAGGCACGTTAATTTTACTGCTTACTATACTCTTCTAATAGTGATAGCAAGCGGAACATTCTTGTTGGTGAGCAGCAGTGTTCTGTCTATCATGTGGTTTCATTCATTCGTTTTTTTTTTTTTTAACTCGTGTGTTTATGTCAACTTGCACATGACACTGTGTGTGTGTGTGTGTGTGTGTGTGTGTGTGTGTGTGTGTGTACACCTGAGTGTATGTGTGTGTATGAGTGTAATATATGTGTCAGTAGTGTGTGGGTATGTGTCAGTGTTTCAACATGTGCTCCTTCCCTCACACTTCTCTCCCTTCCTCCCCTCCCTCCCTACCCCTCCCCCAACTTCTAACCAAACAATAATTAGAGTTCCTCACAGGTTAGAGGTTGGAAAGTTGAGAGTCAGTTCTCCCCCTTCCCTCCTGCCCGCCCCCTCTCCAATAAAGACAGAACTCTCCATTGCTGGGGGAAAGTAAACGCCTGTCTGCCTGAGGTGAGGTGACTACCTTTTGTGAGGAGACCTTGGGAGTTGTGAGGGCCAGGGCCCCTTGTGTGTGTGTGTGTGTGTGTGCTCAGTGAGTTGACAGAAGGGAGAGAGAGGGGGCATACAGAGAGAGGGGGAGACAGAGACAGACAGATACACAGAGAGAGAGAGAGGGGGAGAGTGGGCCTCTGAAGCAGTGACTGAACAGCAGTCGACAGGTCAGCTGGGTTGATGTGGTGTGATGTCTCTGTGTGGGGGTATTTCTTGATCCACTCTCTCTCTCTCTCCCTGGCCTGAACTGGATGTGTGTCTCATGTGGATTTTTTTGTTGTTTTCATTCTCTCCCCCTGGGATTAGTGATGTGACTGCTGAGGTATTTCATTCCCTTTCATGTGTGGCCAGGAGCTGATGTGTCTTTGTGGATAGTGTACTCTCTTTCTTCTTTCTTCTCCTCCTCCTTGTGTCTGTAAGTCAGTGGGCCTGTTGTGGGGGAGACTGGTGGAGATTCAGTTTGCGACGTCGTTTTTCTTTTTCTGTGGACTGTGGTGACTGTGTGGCTGCTGTATGATTTCTGGTGAGGATTTTGATGATGGAGCTGCATGGGAGTTTGATCACTGACGGTAGGTTGGACTTGACACTGGCTGCGTTGCTTTGTTCTCATTTTTCTGCACGGCCTGTAACTAGAGCTATGTATGTTTGATTGGAGTGTTGCATCCTGTGTACGTTAAATTGGAAGGCTAGAATATGAATGTATTGAGTTTGTATTGATTGTGGGTATTGTGCCAGGTGGTAATGCAAAAGTAAAGGGGAAAGTTGCTGTAATAACACCTCATAATGATACAAATATGAATGGTTTATGTAGTTTCGAGCATTTTAATTCCTCTTAAGTCTTTAGGTAAGAGAGAGTTTTTTAGGTCTCCCCCCCCCCCCCCTCCCCCTGTGTGGCTTAATGCAATGTAATGTTGAGACTGACTGTTTTTAACTGTTAAACATGAAAAATAGCAAAAGAAAGGTGATCACATGTGCATAAGTAGAAATACTGTTTGTGAACATGTGTCTTGTTAGACAAAATACAACTGAACAAACAGTATAGATAAGTATTTTGAATACAGTATTGTACAATATATAAGTTCAAAGGTGGTTTAAGGCAAACAGTTCATGATGCATTTTAAAATAATTGGGTAAAAGGCAGGATGGAATATGATATGACATGTGCTTATATGAATCCAGCATTTTCCTCATAATTATGAAGAATGCTGTTTTTTGCTCTGTCTGTCTTCTTTTCTTCTTCTTCTTCTTCTTCTTCTTTTTCTTCTTCTTCAAAACACAGCTGAATTTGTTATTAGAATCATTGAAATGATAAAATGTTGAGGTAATGAAGCTGAAGTTGTTTTATTCTGAATTCATTGATAAAGAAATGATGATATAAATAACCTGAATATGGACCAAAAATAATCTTCACTTTGAGATGAGAAAGATGTAACTATGCCATTTAGGGAAATCAGATTAGAATGGTTAAATCGGAAAGAATATGGTAGTTGCATTGGATAGAATATAGTAGTTATGGAGAGAATGCATTAGTTGTATCTGTAGTCATATTGGCGAGAAAATAGTAGTTCTGTTGGAGAGTACTTTAGTTCTGTTGGAGAGAATATAGTGGCTATATTGGAGAGAAAATATTAGTTATATAGGAGAGAAAACATTAGTTTATTAATAGTTATATTGGAGAGAAAACAGGAGTTGCATCGGATATATATATATATATATATATAGACTACCGCAGCTGTTTTAGAGAGAATGCAGCAGTCATGTAGGATATATATATATAGACTACCGCAGCTGTGTTAGAATGCAGCAGTCATGTATGATATACATATATAGACTACCGCAGTTGTGTTAGAATGCAGCAGTCATGTAGGATATACATATATAGACTACCGCAGTTGTGTCAGAAAGAATGCAGTAGTTGTGAACATTACCATTCAGCCAGAAAGTGTACACAGTCAGAGCAGTGAACAAACAACCTAGCGCTTGTTGCTGTTGAACAAGGGGTGAGACGAGAGAGGCAGGAATAGCTGGTGAGGAAGACAGACAAACAGACAGACAGACGTGCAGTGTTGGAACAGGGGAGGACAGAGGGTGTTGACTGCAGCACCTCGTCTTTCCAGTCCACAGTTTTGTTTTCTTCTTTTTTTCCTTGTCGTCTGCTACACAACATACATAGGCTGGGAGAGGCTGTGAGGATTGTTTGGGACATTAACATTGGCATGTGGACTTCTTTGTTGATAGTGGTGGTGTCTGAGGGATTTGATGTGAGTGACATTAGGTTGCTGGCGTCTTTGCATTGGTAACTAATAGTGCAAGTGGTGGCTGGCTTAACAGTGGAAGGTAGGAATCCTACTTTATTTTTAACTTTATGTAGCTTTGTGGGTTGTTAGTTACTGGTTTGTCAGGCAGGATTTGGTGTGCAGGATTTGGTGTGTGTGTGTGTGTGGTGTGGTGTGTGTGTGTGGAGAGAGAGAGAGAGAGAGAGAATTCTTGTGCTAGGACTGAATGTCTTACTGGACTGAACATTGGCATAGAGCTGTCTTTTGCTTAGATAGATAATCTGCTATGGGAACTCAGTCTTAGTTTAGTAATGGGGCTGTCTCTTTTGTATAGTAAGTGTGTTGTGGGGATTCAATAATATGGCTGTTTCTTTGGTATAGTGTGTTGTGGTATAGAGTGTTACGGGGATTCAGTTACAGTAAAATAATTTGGCCTGTCTCTATGTAATAGGGGTATTTCTTTAGTAAAAGAATGCTGGTATGTTGTTGGGGACTTAGTAAAGCAATGCTGCTGTCTTTTTTTGTTGTTGGGCTCCATAAATTATTGGGAGATGCACTAGTAGTGGTAAGATACAATGCTGTCTGATTTGCATGGATAACATACTGAGAGGAACTTGATTGTTAAATCTCTCTCTCTCTCTCTCTCTCTCTCTCTCTCTCTCTCTCTCTCTCTCTCTCTCTCTCTCTCTCTCTCTCTCTGATTGTTAAATCTCTCTCTCTCTCTCTCTGATTGTTAAATCTCTCTCCCTTTCTCTATCTCTCTCTCTCTCTGATTGTTAAATCTCTCTGTCTCTCTCTGATTGTTAAATCTCTCTCTCTCTTTGATTGTTAAATCTCTCTCTCTCTCTCTCTCTCTCTGATTGTTAAATCTCTCTCTTCTCTCTGATTGTTAAATCTCTCTCTCTTCTCTCTCTCTCTCTCTCCTCTCTCTCTCTCTCATCTCTCTCATCTCTCTCTCTCTCTCTCTCTCTCTCTCTCCTCTCTCTCTCTCTCTCTGTGTTAAATCTCTCTCTCTCTGTGTTAAATCTCTCTCTCTCTCTCTCTCTCTCTCTCTCTCTCTCTCTCTCTCTCTCTCTCTCTCTCTCTCTCTCTCTCTCTCTCTCTCTCTCTCTCTCACTCTCTTTCTTTCTCTCTCTGTTAAATCTCTCTCTCTCTCTTTCTCTCTGTGTGTTAAATCTCTCTCTCTCTCTCTCTCTCTCTCTCTCTCTCTCTCTCTCTCTCTCTCTCTCTCTCTCACTCACTCTTTCTCTCTCCTTTTCTCTCTCTCTGTTAAATCTCTCTCTCTCTCTCTTTCTCTCTGTGTGTTAAATCTTCTCTCTCTCTCTCTCTCTCTCTCCTCTCTCTCTCTCTCTCTCTCTCTCTCTCTCTCTCTCTCTCTCTCTGTATTTTGTATGTGATCAAGTGTTGACATATCAAGTATAGCACCATCAATGACAGCATTCCCATGCCTATTATATAATTTATGTAGTATTCTAAGGAGCAAGGTAAATGACCTAAGATTAGCTGTGTTAAAAAAAAAATTGGTCTAAGTCATCACTTGATTTATACATGATTTTGGAACATGATTTTGGAATAAAGGTATTTGGGAGTGTTCAGTTTTAGCTACGTGCCCATAATATATATATATATATATATATATATATATATATATATATATATATATATATATATATATATGCTTTTACCAATACTGGCAAAATGTTATGTTTCCTTTTCTTTGTCCTTCCATTTTTTGTCCCATGGAATGTATTGTGACTTAAGACCGATGTATATTAAACCATTTCAGAGTTCTCTCTCTCACGCACGCACACACACACACACACACACACACTCACACTCTCTCTCTCTCTCTCTCTGTCTCTCTCTCTCTCTCGTCTGACTCATTCACTTGCTCAGACACTACACATGTAAAACAGGAAAACCCTAACAACCAAAACATGTTATGTATGCAGAGAGGAAAACTCACACACACACACACACACACACACACCAGCAGCAGCAGTATCAAGCAGCATCTTATCAAATCAGGTCTTGTTTGAAGCAGGCAACAACTGTTGGTGATGGAAAAGACGTTACAGTTACAGTTAAAAGATTGGACGGGAGCCAACAGCCAGTGCACCAAGACTCAGGGGGTGAATCATCCCCATTAAAATGACACCACATTTACCCCCTCTGATAGTTCTACCAACCTGCTTTTTGCTTTTGGCCATAATTCACTGTTACTGTTGTTGTTGTTGTTGTTGGGTTTTTTTTGGGGGGTGCATTTTCTGTTTAACTTTCAAGCAAATGCACAGGCTGAACATCAAAGCATCAGCAGAAATTAAGGGAGAAAAAAAAAGAAGTTAGTGCAATAGTAGTAGCTCCTGGATTAAAGAAGTTAGTGCAATAGTAGTAGCTCCTGGACTAGAGAAGTTAGTGCAATAGTAGTAGCTCCTGGACTAAAGAAGTTAGTGCAATAGTAGTAGCTCCTGGACTAGAGAAGTTAGTGCAATAGTAGTAGCTCCTGGACTAGAGAAGTTAGTGCAATAGTAGTAGCTCCTGGACTAGAGAAGTTAGTGCAATAGTAGTAGCTCCTGGATTAAAGAAGTTAATGAAATAGTAGTAGCTCCTGGACTATCAACTCATGCAAGTCTGCACAAATTTGGTTTGGTTTTTGATAGTTTTTATTTATTTATTTTTAGGCGAACTACCGTACCCTTTCATTTCTGCTAGCATCCTAACCACTGTGTACAGTGTGTGTGTGTGTGTGTGTGTGTGTGTAGAAACACAAGCAGACCTGAAATGATAATCCTTTTGAACTTTCTTGTGAGTTCTACCCGTGGGTAAAGAAGGGTTGCATGCAAAATCTCACCATTGGTGACTTGGAGCTCTAGCTGAGGAACCAAAAAAAGCAACAAAAAATCTTCCTGACTTCTTCTGTTTCCTCTAGCTGAGTGGATTGAGTTTTTGACTTCCATTCTGTGGTGCTGTGAAGTCTTGGATTTGAATCTTGTCATCAGAATCTGGTAAAGTTGGTTTAAGAAAAAAAAAGATTTTCCAAGTCAACTTAGTATGGACTTGCCAGTGCTTTAATTCCCTTTATGTATATATTCACATAGAAAATCAAATAAGCCTACTAAAGATCCCATAACAGTTATTTATATCATGTTAGCATTCGATGGGTTATGGGAAACAAACCATACCCAGCATGCATCTTATGTCTGGAGAGGGATGGGCTTCACCAGGTTCAATTTGCTCAGCAGACATGACTTCCAAAAATTTAATGCGGTCCAGTGCCCCCAGTACAGTTTTCAGGGTAATAAGGGGAAGAAAAGACAGGAGGAAAAAAAAACAAAATTTTTAAAAAAGTTATCCTACAGTAAACATTTTTTTCAACCTTAAATGTTTTCAAATGAGCAAAGTGTTTTCTGCATAGCTGTTGTCGTTGAGGCTATAATAAAATCCCATTGAAGATTTAGCTCCCTTCATGAGACACTACTTGACTGGTAATCTAAAGCTGAAGTGTGGCCTTTAGGGAAAGTCAGAGCCCTAGGGAAGTGTGAGTGAGGCCAGGCTAGGCAGCCAGTGAAAGTTGTTGTGTGGGTGAAGTGAGGTGAGGTGATGTGAGGACACAGGGAAAAATCTAGATCCTGCCCGCTTAGTGAGCGTTTTGCTGTGATAGGTGCACTGCTGAGGAAGGTGAAGAAATTTGGTGAGAAAGAGAGAGAGAGAGTGTGTGTGTGTGTGTGTGTGTGTGTTTTGAAAACCACTGATAAAGGGTGGGGGTGGGGAAAGGGGGAAGAGGTAGAGAGTGTAGGTGTGTGTGTGTTTGTGTGGGTGGGTGGGTGGGTGTGATACAGAGAGTGATACAGGGAGAGGGAGGGGGAGTGGTAAGAGTAGATGTCACGGCAGATAAATCCTATTGTAATGGTCAGAGGTAAAGCGAATACTGTTAACTTATAAAAATGCAAATTGGAAACAGATCCTTACAGGATTATGTTGTAAGAGCACACGACTTGATCAGTGGTGTATGTTTCATATGTCATGGGGGCCTGGCTTGGCTAGGGAACAACAGCTTGTGTTGGAGATGGGGCATTGTGATTGATATCATCAGCTGGCCTGATAAGCAAAGAAGATATTGAAAAGCGAATATGTATAATATGTATTGTGTTCTCAGTTCATCCCCACCCCTTCCATCATCTTCGCTTATTGGTTCAGTATAGGCTTAGCAAATAACACGTTTGTCAGACATATATGGTATTGTCTCCCTCCCCCCTTTTCACTGGTTGGTTTATGATATGTTTTAGGCTAGTAACATACACCCGTCACAGATTTGATACTTCTGTGTCCTGAGAGAGCTTGTAATATGTTAAGTAATTCATGAAATGTTTAAAGTAAATAATAATATATGTAACCAATCAGGTAGACTTTGAGAATCAGTAGACTTTGTGAATCATTTGTTGTTTTGAATGTTCTTGTTTCTTGTTGTTTTGTTTGATCTTTTCATAAAGTATTGTCAATGCTTGCTCCCCTTCCTCCCTCCCTCTCTCCCTTTCTCTTTCTCTTTGTGTGTGCATGTGTGTGTGTTAAGGTTGGCTATGCTCGAAACTGCCAAAGAAAGATTTGCAATCAAGATCTCATTGCATACAATACATATTATTTTGATGTGCCTTTGGGGAGAGTGATTTATTGCTGATCTCAGGATATATGTTGACACTTTTCTCCCTGAGGGATGCTGAATCACCACGCAGCTAGCTTGTGTTAAAAACATAATGATCAGTGTGACCTTGATGTATATAGCTTTCATGATGAGGAGTTAAAAAGTGATGTGTACAAAGGTGGAGATGGACAAGACTGCAGTGTGAGGTAAAGTTTGGTGTGGATAGTGGGGGTTACAGTGTGCTGGGCTGGTTTTACCTCAGTAAACATGATAGCCTGCTGCACCTCGTGCCTGGTGTTTGTTTTTAGTGAATAAACTTGAAAGAAAAGTAAGACTTGAACAACCCGTCAGCATTTAGGTTGGTTTTTTTTTAGTTGAAGTTGTGAGAAATCATCTTCCTTAGTCTGAACATGTTTTGGGGGGAAAAAAATCACAAAAGACCACTTATGGTGTATTGTGTGTGAACTGGAAGAAAGAAGTGTGGCTTGCTTTACCATTGTGTTGTGGACCTGGCCAGGTGTGTAGTCCTGACCAAATCAGGTGCCAGGCAGTCTGTGGCAGGCAGGGTAACGAGAGCTGAGCAAATAGTGGGAAGATTTCCTTCTAATCACACTCCCACTTAGGCAGCCAGACAGGCAGGCAGGTAGGCTAGGGCTGGCTCAGGCTGCCTGTTAATACCATATTTTTGCACAAGTGCGTGTGCCTGTGGGGCGATTGCTGGGGTCTGGGCGGTGATCAATAATTGTACAGTCTGTGCACATTCCAGTTTGGCCTCTCCTTTCTCTTTCCATTCTCCCTTGCCTGCCCACGCCACCCTAGGATTATTTTCCTGGTCTGGGCCAGCTATGAGGAGGAAGGAGGGATTAATTTTGACTCGACATGCTTGTGTTGTAATCGTTTTTTTGGTCACGGTGTCAGTGCGTTTGTTTTGAGAGGAGTGAATTTTTGGTTAAGGCAGGTGTGCAAACAGACGTGTGGTGGTGTCACTGTGTGTGTGTGTGTGTGTGTGGTGTGGTGTGGAATCCAGCTTCCTCATTATTAAAGCGGTGTTGTTACCTGTGTGGATTTCCTGTCTGTGGATATGGGTATGGTCGGAGCCGGTGAGATAATTAATTTCCCTGTCTTTGTGGTTGTTGAATAGTGGAATTGTGAGTAGCAGGGATGGGAGCTGTTTTGTAAGTGATGGTAACATTGATGTAAGCATGTTTTTAGAGGGAAATGTTTGGAGAGAACTGTATGCATTGTGGTATTGGAATTACAGTGATGTGAACTGCTTTGTGAGTGATGTTCCTTTAAAGGTTTTGAGAGAGAGAGAGAGAGAGAGAGAACTCAAAAGGGCTTATTTAGTATAGATTTCAAAGCCACACAGTAGCCAGGTGTTCCAAATCCTAATATTTAAACACATGATTTTCTCTATGTAGATCAACATAAGGCACCAAGATATTTTTGTCAGCAAATGGTTCACAGTAACTTGAAAAACTAAAATCTTCGCTGTTTTGATTATGAGAGAGAGAGCTAGCTTATGGATTATGGTGACTTGATTTGTGTATTTCTATGCAAAGTTCTCTTTAGTGTTTATAACTGAAAGCAATGTCTGTGTATGTGTGTGTATGTGTTTGACTGTGTGTGTGTGTGTGTGTGTTGTGTGTGTGTATGTTGAGAGAGAGCTCACACCTTTAGTCAGTAAACAAAATAGATAAGTCAAAGTCAAGTCAAGTCAAGTCAAAAACACTTTAATCATCCCATGAAGGGCAATTACAATACTGACAGGCAGATTGATACTCATCAAATATATCAAAGACACAAAAGCTATATTTCATATTGGTTTTCAAATAAAATGTCACGACACACACACACACACACACCACACACACGCGCGCATGCGCACACACATCAATTGTGAACACAATTTTAAACCCATTGACTAGAAGACATAAAAACTTATTTTTACGCACGCATATACGCAGCACGTACACACACACGTACGTGTGTGTGCGAACACGCCCACGCACACCCACACCATACATACATGTCTTGTTTTTAATCCTAGTTCAGTGTCCAGACAGACAGTGTGTAATTCATGTACTCTTCATTTGATGGCACAGTTGTTGATTGTGAGGCAGTATTTTGAAACACTCTGAACCAAAGTGACCCTGATGATATAATCCTGTGTTCAGGAAGTTGGCATCAGAGATACATGTATATTTGCATCTTAGTAGTATTGTTCCCCAATATCTTTCTTACTCGGGCTCAAAGTGCAAGTCTTTTTTTAAACAATGTATTATTTATATTGCCTCTGCAGCATACAGAGCATGCCTGTACAAGTATGTGCATGTGTGCAAGTGCACACACGCGGGCACGCGCGCGCACGGATACACACACACACACAACCATGCAATGCATCATCTGGAAATAAAAAGTTGGACTTCCGGTCACACACACACTCGCACACACACACTCACACACCACACACACACACACACACACACACAGAGTCTCTCTCTCACACACACACAAATTCACACTTTTTCTCTTAATAATTCTGTCACTGGTCATGTACCAACCTTTCCCAACACACACACACACACACACACACACACACACCACACACACACACACACACACACACACACACACACACACACACACACACACACACAAGTCTCTCTCACACACACAAATTCACACTTTTTCTCTTAATAATTCTGTCACTGGTCATGTACCAACCTTTCCCAACACACACACACAACACACACACACACACACACACCACACACACACACAACACACACACACACACACACACAGAGTCTCTCTCACACACACAAATTCACACTTTTTCTCTTAATAATTCTGTCACTGGTCATGTACCAACCTTTCCCAGCACACACCACACACACACACACACACACACACACACACACACACACACACACACACACAGAGGGAACCCCCCATCATCCTCCCACCCCCTATCTGTCCAGTATCTCCTCTTGTGTTTATTTGCACTGCTTCTTCTCCCCCAACCAGTTCATCCCAAAGAATTTTTCATGGCCATTGGGAAGTGTGCTCAGCTCTCCCCTTTAAATCCCAGTCAACTGCCCGCTGGCTGGGAAAGGGGATCCTGTGTCAACTGTTCAAAGACTCTTGACCTCCCCCCACCCCCACCCCATCATCCGATTTTGGTTTTATACAAAGGGGGAGGAAGAGGGATGAGAGTGTGTGTGTGTGTGTGTGTATGTGAGAGAGAAAGAGAGAGAGAACTCCAAACTGAACTCTGAACTCTGAAATGGTTTTATGTACATCGCCCTTAGGCCACAATACACTTTGATGAGCAAAATATGGAAGATGCAATACAATGAAATATAACTTCTTGTAAACTTTGGTAAGAGAAAGAAGAGAGAGAGAGAGAAGCAGGTCTGATTAAAAAATTTTTCCCAAAAAGGCAGGAGTGGGGGGGGGGGGGAGAGACAGAGAGAGAGAGGGAGAAAGAGACAGACAAGCAGGTAAAGAGATATAATGGGAAGCCTCTCATTTCTCAGAAGGCAGGTGAGGTGGGTCAGGTCAGGGTGGGGTGGGGTGAGGTGAGGTGAGGGAGGAGGGTGGTGGTGGTGGTGTAGCAGGTGGCAAGAGCAGAGATGAGTTTATGGGCCAGGGGACATGACGTGGAGGGATTATGAGAGAAAGGGAAAAGCAGGTAGGAGGATGAGGATGATGTGTTTATGGGGATAAAGAACAGTGGTCATAGTAGTGGTTACTTACCAAGTTATTTGTAGGGCAGTTGTGGACATGGGGGGGGGGGGGGGGGGGGGGGCAGTCACACCCAAGGGGGGTGGGGGGTAGGAGAGTCAGAAGGTGAAAAATGGTTTGTTGATTGCTGTGATGAATTGTGGCTTTGGCGGAGATTGTTCGACAGACAGTGAGCGAGTATGAGAAAGAGAGAGAGAGAGAAATGGGGATGAAGACACATTTTTTGTCCATATCGGGACAAAGAAGGACTGTAACAGTAGCACCATAATCACCACTTTGTTGTCACATCTTAGGTTCCTAAATTCATCTATTGACTCTTGTTATCCTAAGAGAACAAGGGAAACATAGGGCATCTCTCTCTCTGTCTATCTGTCTGTCTCTGTCTGTCTGTCTGTCTCTGTCTGTCTGTCTCTCTCTCCCCACCCCCTCCGTCCCTCCCTTTCCTGTGTTGTCCTTGTCTCAGTCAGCAGTGACAGACAGACAGACAGACAGACAGACAGACTGATGAGGACAGTGTGGGTAAATGACAGGCATAAGATGCACAGCCTCTTGGGTGGGAGGGGGGGGGGGGGGGGAGGGGGGGTTTTCTTCCAGGTGTGAAGTGGAAACAGGGATAGCAGGACTTACCTGACATTTTCACCGAACCCCAATTTGCAAGGAGCTTTGGAGCTTATGTTTTGGGATTGTGTGTGTGTGTGATTTTTTTGTGTGTGGTTGGTTTATTTTTCTGAGGCAGTGTGTGTGTCTTCTTCAGGCCAGACACAGTGAACTTTTAAAAACTTGATAGGGGAAAAATGAAAGAACAGGAGGAAAAAAGGAATCCGGGGAAAAGTGAGAAGGGAAAGGAAAAGAGATAAGAAGAGAAGATAATGATCTTGTTTTGTAGTTGTGGTTATAAAGGTTTGTTGTCAAGATGGTCTTGAAGATGGAAGTTTTTTGGTGTGTGTGCTTGAGAGCGTGCATGCGTGTGTGTGTATGTTGTGTGTGTGTGTGTGATAGCCTGATGGTTAAAGTATCAAACTCGTGATACTTCATGATCACTGAGACTCAGTGAGAGCATGGATTGGTCTCTTACTGTTTGTTTTTTTCTTTTTAGAGGGCTTATCCTCTGGAGTTAACACTGGTTCTGACTGCATTGCCTCATGTGTCCTTTTGGGGAGACTACAAGTACAAACTGAGGCCTTCTGTGCAAATGTATGGGGGAACATCTTGCAGTGGCTTGGATGAAAATGCTCAGCATGTTTTCTGCAGCCTGGGAAGGTCTTGAGTTCCACTAGACTTTACTTGACCATGGGCTGGTTTGATGAAATGCATTCACACTTGTGAGGTTATCCTAGCTGTCTACTGTTGTCTGATGAAGTCACGTTTTAAAAAAAATCATTTGACCGCAGTTCATCCACCCCATTGTTATGCTATGGCAGTGCTGCCCTTGCCCCAATATTGCGTTCTCGACTGATGACTATGTGATGTGAAATGACGAGAAATAATGGGCTGTTAGGCATAAACATGTTTCATTACCATTTATATAGGTGGTCCTATGCAGCTGATTCACTTAAAAAGAAAAAACCATTATGAATGAGGAGGCATTTCAGGTAGTCCGGCCTCTCAATTTGTAGATGGGTAATGGTACAGACAGACAGGTCAGTATTACTGCATAGATAAGATGACATTCCTTGTGATTCCAGTGCAGCGAAAGCATGTTTGCCTTGATAAAGAGTTCATTGGAAGTGACATACGGCCTATGATTGGTCTAAAAACTGCCGTTGAATGGACTAGAAGATTTACCAACTAGGATACAGGTACATTCCTCACACATGGATTACAAGTTTAGTGGGTTATAACTTTCAGTCGTCTCGAAGGTTAGTTCACCAACAGTGGTGCAGCCACGGTATCATTGAACCAGCCTCATGACACATTGACATTGCCTGGAAAATATTCAGTGCTGTGCCCAGGTGACTGCTCAAGAAGTTAAGGGAGAAGTCCTGTGTTTTTCTTGCCTCCTGGAAAGAAGCATTATGACACAGAAGGTTTACATTCGCAGTGGCAAGTGTATGGCTTGTAGTTGTAGTGTGTCGAGCCGTCTTATCATTCATGTGTGTGACAGGTCTCATTTTTCATATATATAGAAGTACATCATACATATCCATCTTCACCTCTGAGTAATATTTGTCAGCATTTTCAGCAGTGTTGTTCTCTTCAACTCGTGCTTGGATTGCTTTGTGTCAGTGGTATATATGTTGTGTTGCAAAAAACAAGATATGTGGAGAATTCAAAGGGACATGTAATATGTTCAATGTTGCAAATGATAATGTATGGAGAATTCGAAAGTCACATGTAAGATTTTGAATACAACTAAACATTAATAAAAAGAAGAAGAAAGATTATTCAGGGCTCTCATAGATAACAGAAACTCTAGGCTTTTGAATTGCCGGTTTTGATAACTCAGAATCTTTTTCAAAAATAGATTGGTGCTCTTTACTTTCATTTTATTTCTGACCAAACTTTTGTGTATGGATAGATAGTTGGTATTCATGGACAGAAAACAAAACATTTAGGGAATTGTGGAGAAAGTGTCCCCCATCAGATGTTTTCCACAGGACAATCTATCCTTCATCACAACTGAAGGGTCTTTTGTGTCAGCTGAAATGAAGGGCTAGGCATATGCTGTACATTTTTTCCCCTTCTCGTTTTGTTGTTGTGCTGTATTTTCTCCACTCCTGTGGCGGGGTGGGGTGGGGGGGTGTAAATGAAAGCAGCAGTGACAATCTTGGTGTGACCTTAGTTGTAGGATGGACTTTTTATTTTAATTTTATTTGATTGATTTGATTTTTTTTTTTAATTGTTGGCTGGACTTTGTGTGGTGTTTTCCTATTCCCAAATATCTGCCCCCCCCTCCCCACTTTCTCCATGTATATTTCTCTTTTTTGTCGGTCTGGCTGTCTGTCTCTCTCGGTCTGGCTGTCTGTCTGTCTCTCTTGTGTTTTGATCTCTCTGCGTGACTGTCTGCCTCTTTCTTTATCTTGATCCTGTTTGTGTATGTATGTATGTGTGTGTGAGAGAGAGAGAGGGGGGGGGGGGGGGGGTGAGACAGAGACAGGTGAAAAGTTAGAATAAGGAATCATGCTCGTAAAGTGGAAATGAATGCGAGATCATTGCAACGGTATCTTTTTTTAGCTGCTGGGTCACCCGCAGATAATTGTAACTGTCATTGTAAAGTACAGAGGAACTGGGTCTGCATAATCCGGTCTTCGTTACAGAGGAATAAGGGCTGATTGGACATGTTGTATTGTGGATGAAGAGTGTCAACACTAGAAGAGATAGGGAGAGAGAAAGAAAACAATAGAAGAGAGAGAGAGAGAGAGAGAGAGAGGCAAATAGATAAAGAGAGAGGGGCAGATAGAGAAAGAGAGTGATAGACAGGTAGACACATAGACAGACACAGAGACAATTACAGACATCCCGCCAGAGAATCAAAGACAGGGAGGTGAATGACACCCCTCATCTCAGGTGCCTATGGGGGTGATAAGGGGGTGGGGAGAGAAGGGTGCCCCCCCCCCCCCCCACACACACACACACATACCATTACTTAGATATGGAGTTCTTTTCTACCTGGCCTCTTTGAGGGGGGGGGGGGGGGGGGGGGGGGGAGTGTGGTGAAGTGACACAAGCCCTCATAAAGGGCTGGCTGACTGACTGGCTGGCTGGCTGTGTGTTATTGAGAAGGGGTATGTACAGAGAACAACTGATCTGCTCAGCCGGCACTAAAGCCCCCTAACAACAGGTGATTGCTGCTTTCTTTCTTTTTTCCCCCCCTCCTCTCTTTTTTTTTCTTCTTCCCTCTCTCTCTGTTTTTCCTGTTTGTGTGTACCCATGTGTCCAGCCAAAAGCAGTGTAGGTCTGGATAGGTAGGTATCGTTGGTGGACAAATGAAGGCATGGGTGGGTCCAGGGGGCTGAATAGACTGGTGCGTGAAGTCTGCTTCGATTATTATTTACCGTGAAGCGGAAAGAGGTCAACAACTGGAGGAATTTTTTCCTCTGAGGGCTGGCTGTTGTTTGGTCCTGGTGGGCTGTGGTTTGTGTGGGTGTGTTCGGGGTTCGCACTTATGTTCAGATGGGGATCTTTCAAAGAAAGGAGTTACTCAATTTTTCTCCTGTGAACGCGGTGGTTGTGATGTGGTTTTTATGGGGAAACGTTGGCAGTAAGTATGATGGGGTTCCCGTTTTAGTGTTGTCAAGGTTGTGTACTTGGCTAGGGTGTGACTTAACTGCCAGTGGTTTTATTGCTGTAGTTTTGTCGGTAGGGTTAGCGTTTGTGCCTTGTTTTCAAGTCTCCGTCTGTAGTTTTATTGCGGAACCATTGTTTGATGGGCTTGTGTTTGTGAGTGCTTAGGTCTCTTTTAATGGTTAGGTTGTGGTGGTGTTTGTCAGGTGGATTAGTGTTAATTGGTTTTTGCTGTATATCATTATGAGTTGGTAGGTCTGGCTTAGTGTTTTTTTGTTTAAACAATTTTTTGGGTCTGGTGTAGTGTTAGTGTGTGTGTGCGCAGTGTGTATGTGTGTGTGTGTGTGTGTGTGTAAAGAACAAAGTGTGAATAGAAAAAAAATGTTCTCAAATGAACCACTCATGATAATGAAAAGGAGCTTTGAAGCTGAATCAGCAAATACTGTGAAGGGTTCGTGTGCATGAAATTCCATTTGTCTTCAGAAAGCTATATTATCATGCAAAGTGATGACTGAATGTGGCTCATGGTGGTGAAAGGGAGAAAAGAAAGGATGTTAAGAAAAACAGAAAACTGAATGAAAATAGGCTTTCCCTGAATAAGTAGTTGAGATCATTGGAGCTCAAGCTGTTGAACCCCCTTGCAAAATGAACAGCCGTTTGCCTGTATGGATACATGTATGTTTGTTTGTGCGTTGTTTACGTCCTTATTTTCCATCAGACTGTGTCAAGGAGACATTTCAGGGTGGATTTCAGTTGTTGATAAAATGCACCATATCCATATCATTGAAAGTCACTTTATATATCAGCCAGACCACAGCTCTGATTTTTGTCTCAATAAGTCACAAGAGCTTTAAAATCACACTTATCTTGATTGTCACTGGTACCATTTCAGCCAATAAAGAGGATCATTGTCTGAAAAGTATGTATGCTGATGGAACACATAGAGATTGGGGGTGAACTGTTAATTATTGGTGGTTGCATGTGTAGAAGTGGGTTGAATGCAAGCGCTTTGGTTTGTTTTTTACGAGATATAGCGCTATATAAATTCCATTTATTATTATTATTATTAACACTTCAGTTCCTCACCTTTTGATAGAACTGCAGGAAGAATGATATTACTTCCCCTGCCCCCAATAAATATGAAAATGATATTTTTTCTCTTTGTCTGGTTTTCCTTGGGCGGAGGTTTCCCTGTGAAACATAGGGTTTGGGAGGATTTTGAAAACTAGATCTGTTTAAAAACAACAACAACAAACTCAGCACAACATTGATTATCCTCTATGAGTCAAACACACAACATGCTTGCATGATATGCTGTTTTCACTTGCAGACAGGTACTAGCAATTGCATGTGTATACATACAAACATGTCATGTGTGCACACAAATGTATACCATGCACACACAGGTGTGTATAGTCACACACTTAAACACACACACACACACACACACACACACATTTTGGGGAAGATTACTATGACCTGTGTTCATAGGGCGTTGCATACCTCCTCCTCCCTTAGCCTTTGATCGGTTGTTTTGCTATGAAAGCTTGTCTGCAGACCTGTCTAAATCACAGGTCTAGAAGTGAGTGAATAGACATGCAAGGAAAAAAACAACAGTATTCTCTCTCTCTCTCTCTCTCTCTCTCTCTCTCTCTCTCTCTCTCTCTCTCTCTCTCTCTCTCTCTCTCTCTCTCTCTCTCTCTCTCTCTCTCTGTCTTAGTTGTCTGTCTGTCTGCACACACAACACACACACACCACACACACACACACACACACACACACACACACACACACACACACAGAGGCATTTTTATGCTGACCTGTTTTGTTTTGTTTTTTGTCTCAGGTATTTGTACAGATACATCTATAGACACAACAAGGAAAAGAGATGGCTTTTTTTTTGGGGGGGGGGGGCATAATAATCTGCCTTCTTTTTTGGGGGGATGGGAGTGGGGGGCAATGATGCTTATGTTAGCTTACAACTGAGCAGGAAGAAAAAAAAGGCTTGTGTTGTGTGTGTGTGTGTACACATGTGTGTGTTTTCATGCGCTTGTCCTTGTTTGTATAGTTTTGTTTGTGGGTGCACATGCCTTTGTATTTGGTAAGCACAGATCAGTGGAATGTAAACAAGAATAAGTATCAGCAGTGTGTTATATATGTTATATCAGTTAATTCCCGTGACTTTGGTCTATATATAATTAATATATTATGTATCATGTACAAGGTTGTGGCTTATGAACTTAATGAATATGGAGATGAGTAAGTTTGATGGAATGCGCATACCGTTTAATTTGATTTTCGTGGTTGTGGTAGAAATGATTAATGTTAATATAATCAGACCACCCCCATAAGAACTTCAAGGTTTTGCTTGGAAGCTTGATCTCAGACAATTGTGTGTGTGAGAATAGATAATGAATTAATGATAAACCTACTGGACAAAATTATTAATTGTGTATGTATTTGTGAATATGCATTGTCGCTCATTGGTGTGTGTTTGTGCATGTGCTAGCAGTATGCATACTTGTTTGCGTATATAAGAGAGAGAGTATGTGTGCTGTGTACTGGAAGAGATATCGCATGGAGATCTTGCATGTTGATAAGTGTATAAAGTTCAGAAGGAGAGAGAAAAAGGTCAGAGAAACATAGACACTACAGAGATATTGCAATGGTCTGTGCTATTTTTCTTCATGAGAATCAGTATGTCAGTTTTTCACTCATGAATATATACTTTTTGCCTAGTTAAAAATTGTTGCGGTGTTTGCAGCTTTCACTGAACTTACTTTGTGTACGTTCTGTATAATTTGTGAACATGTCTGCACTGATAATTGACCTCTGAAGTTGATACTTCTTCTCAGTTGATATAGATTTCAGGCTGATTGCTCAGCACCCAGTTAGGGATTGTGAAGATCTCTTCCTTCCTCCATTTGTTTGACAGTTTTATTGCAGTGTTATCCGAACATGAAATCAAAAAATATCTCAGCAGTTTGCTTGCCGGCCTTCCCACAGCTTATCCTGGAGGGAAGTTGGGGGTTGTGGTGGTGTGAGGGTGCAGGGGATAGATACTGAGATAGCAGCCTGGGAAAGATGGGCGACTTAGAGTTAGACCACCTCTTAACATTCAAATGTTCAAATATGTTCATGAATATACCTTAGGGCTACTTCCTGCCAAACGTAAGTTTTTTTGTGTGTGTGTATGTGTGGCACCTCATCTATTTCTTCCTGTGTGCAGTTAGTGTGGTGAGGAGTGTGAGAGTTCAGTGTGTTAGTCACTACATGAGGTGGATCAGAGGTGAACATAGGTATCCACTAGGTTTATTTGTATGGCGTATTGATTATACTGTCAGTAATACTGCCTGTGTGGTCTGATTTCGGGGCTGTTTAGCTTTTTTGTCATAGCTGGGTGTGTGTGGATGTGTGCAGACATGTGTGTGTGCGTGTGTGCGTGCACATGTATGATATACATGTGCAGGTACCTACATAGACACACTTTTTTTCCAAACATTATTTTGACAACGCTGGATCTAAATGCATGTGTGTGTGTGTGTGTTGCAGCACAAGGATAAGGAGAGCAGCAAGGTGAAGCATTCCCACCACTTTTTGGCGGCCTCCATCAGCAATGCCACAACCTGTGATGTGTGCCACAAACCTATGGCCAACAAACCTGCACTGCGTTGTGAAAGTGAGTCATCATCATCATCATCATCATCATCACTGTCCTCTTGCCTCCAATCAGCCAGCACACAGAGGGAGGGAGGGAGTGGGTTGGGGGGGGATGTTGTATCTTTATGATTTGGTCTGATTTGTGGATCAGTGGTGTAGCGGTGATGTTCCCCATCTAGAAAGTGAGAGGTTGCCGGTTCAATCACCGTATCCTGTGATGTGATCTGATATGTGGATCAGAGGTCTAGCAATAACGCACTGGTCTAGAAAGTGAGAGTTTGCTAGTTCATCCCTCTGATGCAGTCTTTGATTTGGAGGTCTGACAGTAATGCACTCATGTAGAAAGGGAGAGGTTGTGGGTTTGATTCCCATCTGAAGTTGGACTTTCTGCCCCCATCCACTAGTCTGTGAGTGGTGGTCTGGGTGATAGTATCTCAGATGGGATTGCAAAATGAGGTCCCTTCTGCAACATGTATCATAAAAGACCGTATGACTACAAGGGAATTGCCCTGGCAAAATAATGCAGACAACAGCCACTCATAGGAAAACAAGGGCACCTCAAACAGGGCAAAAAAATCTCATTTAAAAAAAATGGTGGTAGTGCTCTATGGCGATGAGCATTGTTCAGGGAGAGCAGCAGCCTGAATTTCATGCAGAGAAAGATGTCATGGCTTTCAGTAGTTTACAATACAACACAATATGCTACAATGCAATACACTGCAATGCAGTGTGATGCTTCACCCCAAAATGATTGGTTTAGAAAAAAAAAATTTTTTAATCCAGAGCCAGAACAGAGTACAGGGGTGTAAATTATTCTCCATCTTGGGGTTATACTTGCTGTATTTTAGGAAGAAGTAATTGAATTTTTGCCTGCTTTGATTTTGCACTCACTTCAAGTCAAGTCAAGTCAAATTTTTATTTCCAGATGGTACATTGAATAAGCAATTCATATGCTTTTTTTCATCAAGCCATCTATCTAAGAACAAATTTCTTGATTATACTGAAATACTACATTATTGTGTAAAAAAAAAAAAAAAAAGTCTGAATAGTTGAATGTAGAATGCATTTTGAGCTGCTTTTGTCTATACCTGTCGATTTTGAGTGGTTTTCTTTGGTACCTATGTGCTTTGTTGTCTTTGGAAATTATGAGTTGAAAGAGGTATCTTTAAAAAAAAAGTTGGGGGGGGGGGGGGGGGGGGGTTATTCATTGGGCTGTTGCACCTGAACTTGTAAACAATGAGTCAATCAGATGGTTATGGAAGAACATTTGACAGCCACCAGCAACATGTGCAAAGTAAGAGCTGTTCATTTTACTAGAATGGTAGTGACAGGAAGAAAACTGCCTTCACTCAATGATTCTATTACCATCACTGTCTGAAACTTGGATTGTTGATGCAGTTTCCGCAACACAGTGATCAGCATGATTATAGCGATAGCATTATATAAATTGCTCAGCATACAGGGTCCGCAGCCTGATGATTGTGTCCATTGTGTGTGTGTGTGTGTGCACAGACTGCCTGATCAATGTCCACGAGCACAACTGCAAGGACCAGGTGCCCCTCTGTGACAAGTACGCCAACATGAAGGTATGTATGTGTGTATGGCCTGCCACACCCACACATGTATGCAGGCATGCACCTATGAACACACACATGCATGCACAAACACACACATACAGGCACACACACACACACACACACACACACACACACACACACACACACACACACAAACACACACACAAAACACACATTCACTTGTATACACAGCATGTACCTGTAGCTGATTCAGGGTGTGGTGAGAGATGGTTTTGGGACTGAAGCAGGATGACAGTTGAAGCTATAGAGGAAAGGCTTGGCGTGACTGGGGGGGATGAGTGATGTGATGGAGAAGGTAAATATTTGGGATGATAACTGAAAAATTAAATTGGGAGTGGGGGTTGAAAAAAACTGATGTGGGAGTTGAAACGACTTGAGATGTGGGATAGAAGTAGGAAAGGATAGGGCAAGGAAAGAATAGGGATTTGGGATAGGAGTAGGGAAAGATAGGGATATGGGATAGGGCAAGGAAAGAATAGGGATTTGGGATAGGAGGAGGAAAAGATAGGGATTTGGGATGGGGCAAGGAAAGAATAGGGATTTGGGATAGGAGGAGGAAAAGATAGGGATTTGGGATGGGGCAAGGAAAGAATAGGGATTTGGGATTTAAAAAAAAAGGAGGTAAAGGAGTTCCATAACCTATAAGGTCGTAGGGGAGCGAGGCGTCAGAGACCTCACTTCTCTAGGGCCAGCATATTGAGGGCGGTGCCCATCTCCTCTCCCTCGCTGCTTTACCTTCCCTGACCCTAAAGAGGGCAGGTACCCATTTACAGCTGGGTGAACTGGGGGAACTGTACTGAAGCCAAGGTGCGCAAACGGTCACCCATCCAAGTGGTAACCACGCTCGACGCTGCTTAACTTGGCTGGGGGAAAGCGAGTGCTCCGACCACTGAGCTATCCCGATTTGGGATAGGAGTAGGAAAAGATAGGGATTTGGGGTGGAAGTTGGAAAAGATTGGGATGGAAGTTGAATAAGAGTGGGATTTGGTATGGAAGTTGAATAAGATTGGGATTTGGGATGGAAGTTGAATAAGATTGGGATTTGGGATGGAAAAGATAGGGATTTGAGATGGAAGTTGGAAAAGATAGGGATTTGGGATGGAAGCTGATGAAAATTGAGATTGAGAGAGCTGATGAAGTGACTAGAAATGGAAGTTGACAGATACTGATATTTGTGATAAGCTTTGATGAAAAAAGAGATTTGGAAAATCATTTTAAACTTTAAAAAAAAAATTGAAATGGGAGTCTTAAATCAAAGATTTGAAACGGGAATTAAAGAATAGAAAAAGAGTTGACAATACAACACTGAACAACTCAACACAAGACAACACATAAAGATGTGTAAATGACAGGTGTGGGAAGTAAGGTGTGTTGTTTGGTGTGACAGGTGCACAGGGAGGGGTCAGCCCCAGCGGCCACTGGTCAGGACAGATCACTTAGTCAAGGTCAGTGCCTGTTGTGTATTGTGTGTGTGTTTGTTTTTGAGAGAGAGAGAGAGTGTGTGTGTTTGAGAGAGAGAGAGTTTGTGTGTGTGTGTTGTGTATTGTGTGTGTGTTTGTTTTTGAGAGAGAGAGAGTTTGTGTGTGTGTTTTGTGTGTGTGTGTGTGTGTGTGTGTGTTTGTTTGAGAGACGGAGAGTGTGTGTGTTTGAGAGAGAGAGTGTTTGTGTGTGTGTTTTGTGTGTGTGTGTGTTTGAGAGACGGAGAGTGTGTGTGTTTTGAGAGAGAGAGAGAGAGTTTGTGTGTGTTGTGTGTGTGTGTATTTGTTTTTTAGAGAGAGTGTGTGTGTATATGTATGTGTGTGTGTGTGTTGTGTGTGTGTGCACGTGCGCACATGTGTGTGTGTGTTTGCATGCCCATTATCTCATGCATACCTGTAGGTTTATGCCTTTGTACAGGTCTGTGTAGGTATGCTGCTCCACCAGTCGAAAAAAAAAAAAAAAACCAACTGTTTACATCTATTAAAAAAAGAAGAAAAGTTGCTTAGTTCTGTTGGTGTACTGTGAAAGAAGGAAAGGTGTATTTTTTTTTATTGTGAGTTTGACAAACATGCCTATTAAGAGAGGGCATCCACACTGAAAACATCTGCCCAGTGAGCAGCAGGCATTCCTATGAGTGTTCTGGGTTGTCCCGGTAGCGCTGCCGGGGAAGAAAGAAAGAGAGCGGACAGCCCTTTTTTTTTTACATGCTGTGCATTTGACATTCTTTGTGACTGACTTTGGTAGTTCTGTGCGGTGAATGGTCAGAGAGACAGGGGGATACTTCGACTTTTGTGGGGTGAATGGTCAGAGAGAGGGAGATACTTAGACTTTTGTGAGGTGAATGGTCAGAGAGATGGGGATACTTCTACTTTTGTGAGGTGAATGGTCAGAGAGAGGGGGATACTTCTACTTTTGTGAGGTGAATGGTCAGAGAGAGGGGGATACTTCTACTTTTGTGAGGTGAATGGTCAGAGAGAGGGGGATACTTCGATTTTTGTGAGGTGAATGGTCAGAGAGATGGGGATACTTCTACTTTTGTGAGGTGAATGGTCAGAGAGAGGGGGATACTTCTACTTTTGTGAGGTGAATGGTCAGAGAGAGGGGGATACTTCGACTTTTGTGAGGTGAATGGTCAGAGAAGAGGGTAGGTAATATTTGGTACTTTGACTTAATCTAGAGAGTGAAACTCTGGTACTTTGACTTCTGTGAAGTGAATGGTCAGAGAGGGGGGGGGACTCTAGTACTTTGACATCAGAAATGACTTCTGTGAGTGAATGGGGGGGGGGGGGGGGGGGGGATTTTGTTACTTTGACTTCTGTGAAGTGAATGGTCTGTGGGGGGGGGGGGGGGGGGGCTTTGCTACTTTGACTTCTGTGGGGAGACAGAGAAGAAGGAAACTCTAGCACTTTAACTTTGTGAAGTAAATGGTCAGAGAAGATGACTGCTATTCTCAGTGTAGTCTATGTTTGACAATTGGTGCTTATGAAGGATCAAGAAAAAGGAGAGAACAGTTTTAGAATGTAACTTGGTTTGTTTCTATCTAGATTATGTAGTTTGGATGATTAAATGGGTGTGGAATTCAGCGTAACTGTTGTACACTGTTACAAAAACACATATGTGGAGTGTGTAACTTGATGCACATGCTGTGCATAGATTATTACACATACCAGATAGAACTTTTAGTCCCCCCCCCCCCCCCCCCCCCCCCCCCCCCCCCCCCCCACCCCCCCCCTCCCCTTCTCTCTCTCTCTCTCTCTCTCTCTCTCTCTCTCTCTCTCCTCTCCTCTCTCTCTCTCTCTCTCTCTCTCTCCTCTCTCTCTCTTTCCCCCTCCTCTCCCCCTCAGCCTGTGTACTCCATGTAGTGTAAAAAAAACTGTGCAGACAAGATTTTGTATAAATACATTATTTATATTCCTGTACAGGAAGATATTGCATATTTCCAGTATCATCTACATGTGAACTGTGTGTATGTAGTGTGTGTACAAGAGATGCACACAGATGCAGCCTCTCCCCTACACACCTACACACACGCATGCACACACGCATGCAAGTACGCGTGCGTGCCCAAATGTGCACGCACGCACACACGTTTTTCTCCCAACACTACATTCCAACAAGTGCTAAATCACCCATTCCTCTCCCCCCTTCAAAAAGAAATATCAATAAAAGAAACATGATATCCCACCCCTCCCCCCCCTAAAAAAAAAAAAAAGGAAAAAATACTCTTAATCACCAATACTTAGCATCCATAACCATATTAGGACTCCAGTGAAATGTGACGTGGACCGTTTGTAAGATATTGGGTTCGATCCTTGCCACACTAACTGCTGACTCAAGCGAGGCAGGGGGACTTAAAGGCTATTGATTTTGCCACCAGATGTTCAGCTCCAGTTGCTTCGGCCCGATTCATTAGGAGTTGTGTGTGTGTGTGTACCACTGGACAGGAGATGCTACGCTAAAGAATATCACACCTTGCTAGTCGGTTAAACTTCCAGTGACACAAACAAACCAAAATTGTGTGTGTGTGTGTTTGTGGAAGAAATGTAGATTCACAGTTTTGATATTTAAGTGATGGAAGGAACGTTTCCGCATTGGGCAACAAGTGGTTGAAGTATTGTGTGCGTGAGAAGTTTGGTGAAGAGGTTGGTTGGCTGATGGATTTGAAGGCAGATGGATCGCACAGACAGAGTGTGGGAGACGTCGGATTCTGTGTCATGGACCAGATGGAAGATAGTGGTGAGATAGGTGGGTGCTTTTAGGATGTTAGTTGTCAGGCCTGTGGGCTAAAGTAAACAGTAGGTTGCTCTTCTGGCTGTAGTAGACTTTTAAGAATAAGTGTCAGTGAAATGATGGTCGGGTGGATAGTATTGATTCTGGGTGTGTGTTGTTCGCGTCTTGGTCACTGGGCCTGCTGCACAGTGAGGATAAAGTGTTAGAGTCGATTAGGGAGAAATGTGATAGTGTGAATGGTTTTTTGTTGACTTGTTTGTTAGCTGGTGTGTTGTGTGTATGTCTGTGGACAGGGAATACTGTCAGCTCATGTGTTTTGTGTACTGCCTTTGGGAGCTGATCTGTAGCTTGATTATCCCAAGGAGTGAGGGACATGTGTGTGCATGCACACTCATATGCCTCACATCCATGCACATGCACATACACATATACACACTAGCTAGGCCTAACACACACACTCACGCACACACACACACACTCATGCACACAATGTGTCTCTCACTAACACGCGTGCACACACATATACTCACACACTCACTCTCTCTCTCTCTCTCTCACCACTCACACACTCACTCACCCTCTCACACTCTCACTTCTGCCTTATCTTGTTTTGTTCGAATCTCCGCTTCTAATTTTCTGCTTTGATCTTTCTATCATTTTTTCCCCTTTTTCTATTTCTTCATTACAAAAAAAAAGTATTTTGGCAACTTTAATCTTTGGATATGTAGAATAAGCAGTCAGCAAATATAAATAAAGTATCTTTGAAGATAGAATGGACTTTGTTCAAATGTTGGGGATTGTTCCTCTTTTTTCTATTTTGGTGATTTTTTAAAAAAAAGTTTTGGCAAGACTTTAATCTTTGGCAGAAGAATTAGCTTTTAGAGTTTTTGTTGTTAAGATGGGAATGTGTAGTGTAAGAATTTTAGTGAGCTTTGTCACAGGTTGTGAAGCAGACACCATGTATAACACATTTCCTATTGCTTTGTTTTTATTTTATTACTTTTGTTATTTAGTGAGTAAGATAAGTGTGAATATTGCAGAACGAATTTAGCTTTTATTTGAGTGGTAGTGTTGTTGTTGAGTGTGTGTGTGTGTGTACACACATTTCCATGTGCTGTTGTCACAGGTTGTGAACAGTACCCTCCATGTACTTCTATACACATTTGCATATATTGCATTTGTATCTTTTTATTTATTTATTTACTTTTTTTATTCCTCAGCTAGAGCTCCAATGTTCATCAAAGGTGTGAGATAGTTGCATATAAACGACCATTTTTTACCCACCATTAAGTAAGGTGGCGGGATTCTCACTTCCGGGATGTATTTGCATCTAAAAATACAGTCTGTGTTTAAAGAAAAAACCATTAAAAGGCCAGGAGTTGAGCACAACTATACCGATAACTGTGGTCCTCTTTTCTGTCTGTCTCTGTCCACAGACATAGCCCCACGCCCCCACCCCCCACACACCCCATCCCTCCCCAAATCCTCCTTTTCTCTTTTGTGATTGTTTTGGTTTTTGTGCTGCAAACTGATTCTCTGGTCCGTGAATGTTGACGAGTTACAAAATGTCTGTGTAAATTGATCGCCTACTGACGCAACCTTGTCGAACAGCTTGGGCTTTGAATCGCCGAATAGCGGTTGCATAGGTATAGTATTGACTTCCCCCCAGCAGAAGAGAGTAGTGGGGTTTACCTGCTAATCACAGTTGCTGTATTGATTTTTGTGGCGCGGAATTGGACGCAAAGATAGATGCTTTCACCGTTGTGGTGTTTTTGTGGGGAAAGGGGTCGTCCATGGGGCATGGTTCACCCTGTGAGGGTGTTGGTACAAGGGGGGAGTGGGGGGGGGGGGGGAGGTGTGGATTGTTGAGCGGTGCGATGTGAGAGATGGAAGCTGTAAGTGTGTGATTCAGTGCACTGTTCTAACGGTGCTCAGCCATTGCTGTGGAGGACTCTGTGGTCATGCGAGTGCAGTTAGTGACATGTCTACATGTTATACATGTCTGTGTGTGGTGTAGGTTTGGTTATTGTGTGCGTTGGTGATGATGACTAGTGTTGGAGAACGTGGGTCTGGATTCAGTAAGTCTGGTTTTTCCCTGATGCTGGCGTGGCGCTCTTGGTTGATGGCTGTAGTTAAATATTTGTTTGGGGTTTTCTGTTTTTAATATGTATGTCACAGATGATGACCATTTGTGTACAGAAAAGATGATAGGCCAGACAGTGGAGAAGATTTTTATACATGTATGTGTGTAAAACGGAGACCATTTCAAAAATAAAATCTTGAAAATCCCAAAGTTGGATCAGCTGGGTTAGTAACTTGTATCAGTTTTGATGCTTCCTTCCTCTGCCCTTGTGTTTGGCTGCTGTTGTTTTTTCTGCTTGTATAACTCGAGTCTTCAGAAGGGATTGACTTTGACCCGGAAAAGGGTCGACTGGCTTTGTTGTATTTTGGGAAGGTTCTGATAGATTATGTGTTCTGGTAGTTACAGGACAGAAGTGAGAGGTGGTTGACATGGATTGTGTGTTCTGGTAGTTAGTTGACAGAAATGTGTGTGTGTGTGTGTGCGCACTGAAACTGTGAAGAAGAAAAATAATGTAATATGTTGTGCATGTTGCAGGAACAAGTTTGCGACCATCCAACTCCTTCAAACTGAAGGACAGGTCTGCTTCTGCGCCTGTGAAGAAAGAGGTAAGAAATATTGCCTTTTTAAAATTTTATTTTTATTAAAGTAATTTGAGTCTTGCTTGTTTGTTTACAAATGTTAAATTGTATAGCTGGAGTATGTGTGTGTGCGTGTTTTGGGGTGGGTGTGTGTGTGTGTGGATGGGGTGTATGTGGAGTGGTGTAGGTGTGCTTTGATGTGTATGTATGTGGTGTTGTATATATATATATATATATATATATATATATATATATCAGTGTTGTGAGCAAGAGGACTGGAAACAGCCACACATATCTATTCATATCACCATTGTTTTGTCCATAGGGAGGTGGGTCCATGCCCTTTGTTTCACACCGACACAGTGTGCCAAGCACAGGGTAAGTGTCATTTTTTTACGTGTGTGTATGTGTGCCTATGTCCACATGAGATAGTCTGTGGTCCTGTGTGATTCTTGTGTGCTTCCTGAACTGTCAGATCTCTGTCAGATTTAGTCTCTGTATGTGTGTGCATCTCCCCCTTCAGTCTCACAGTGGTTCACATTATGTTCCCACATCACAGTACCACACACGCTGTTCACCTCTTTGTGTCTGCTGCTGTGGTTTGTGTTGTTCTCCTGTGTGTGTGTCAGGTCATAGGGTAGTCTGCACTGTTTTGGAAGTGTTAGGGTTAACTGGACCAGAACTGTAAGGTGTAGGTGTTGAGAATGCTATCATTTGTATAGTTATGCTGGGTGGAGGTGACGTTGGAAGCAAAGTGTTTTCAAAGAAGAGGTCTGATTAGTCTGTTAACATGTGGAGGGGAAAAACATGCTATCACTTTAGCTATTTGGGATATAAGGATGTGCATTTTTTCCCCAACATTTTTGTCAACTTTTGAATATATTCTAAAAAATAATGGATAGATAAAGCTCATTGAATAGGGTCACAAGGATTTTTTTTTTTTAAGCTGGATGTGCTAAATAAACAGAATTTTCAGTTTTCAAACTAGGAATTTTGAATGCTGTGCTGTGGTCTAAGCCTTCAGTCCCAAGCTGCCAGTCTCTGTCAGATTGCAGTGCAAGAAGAAGCAGCCACATCTGAAGTTTTATAGTGAAGCATGTCTTGTGTTCAAGGGTGAGTCCCTTCCCAGTGAGGACCTGGAGAACTGTCCTCCGCCACTGCCTTATATGAAGACATGGCACAGATAGACTGGTGGACACTTTTTTGGGTTTAAAACTCTGCATAAAGCCGGAAAGAAAGTTGGGTGGGTTTTTATTTTGGGGGGGGGGAAATCAGACTGAGTGTTTGATGAAGAAAAACTTTTTTTGTTTTTTCTCTCTGTTTTATATAATTTTTTAGCATAAAATTTATTTGTACAAAGTGTTTAGTCTTTCTTGTAGCGCTTCTTTTTTTTTTTTTTGGGGGGGGGGGGGGGGGGGGGGGGGTTATTACATTAGAAGAAAGAAATCAGGATTGTACCAGAAATGGTGATTGTACCAGGAAGCTAGGATTTCTCAGTAATTTTCCCAGCCAAAAACCAAAACATTGCCACAATCATTATGGCCTGCTGCTTTGTGTATGTTGTTAATGCTTTTTTAATCAGATATGCCCATACGAAGCTGATCTTGTGGTTAAAACATCATCACCAGTGCTTTTAATATCGGACATGCCTGTGTAAAGCTGACTTGCTGGTAAAACATTGTCATCTGGTTTACTAACATAAAAGATACTAATGCATTTGACATTACTATTGACCTATTCAGGTTACACAGCTGTGCTTACCCACTCTGTATTCCAGCAGAAATTAACAGCTCTGTATTTTTACACAACACTAGCAGTTACCGAAAACTACTGTACTTGTGTAGGTGAAGTTTCAGTCTTATATTTTCTATTGTATTAAGTGTAATGTTACTAGCAGAAGTCTCATAGTGTTATGAGGAGAGTGTTATATTCAGGCAGCTGACAAACATAATGAAGATGGTTTTCGTTCAGACTGACAAACAGTATTGAAATTTGTCCCCGTTGATATTAAATCAAGTGAAAATCAACTTATGCAAAATCTGATTTTTGTGGCTAAAAAAAGTCTTCTTAAAAAAAAATTTTTTTTTTAATCTTCTGGCCCTGAAAATGTATTTTCTACCAATATTAAGTCTCAGTCATCATTGTGTCATGGTGTAAACCCTCCGCAACATTTTTTGTTCATAGATAGGATAATACTTACATCAGTCATTAATTTGTAAAATGGAACGACTAAAATTTGTTGGTGTATTGGAAAGAAACAGATTCTAGGCATACTGTCAGTCACTGAGGCAAAAAGACTCCATAGTTTTCATGCAGCAGTTTGTGTTGCACCACAAGAATACACTATGCATGAACTCTGTTCTGTCTGCTTCTCTTTCGTTTGGGCGAAAACCGCTTTCATTTCAATGAAAACTCGGTAACACTGGCTGCTGCTCTTTGCATGGAAGGAAAAGTCCGAAACAGTGCATGGATAGAAAACTGCCTGACCATTAGAAGACTGAAACTGGGAAGGTGGGGGAGAGGGGCAGAGGAAGTTCTGTAATTTCTCAAGAGCTGAACTTGTTCGATGTCATGAGCATGGGTGAAGTGACAGACTAAAGTGATAGTTCAAGGCTTGTTGGCACGATGTGTGTGCACAGTTCTGCAATGTGTGTGTGTGTGTGTGTTCAGTGTATGAATGTTCATGGCGGCTGTGTGTTTCTGTTGGCTGATGTACAGCTATGTGGGCTCTCCACCCCCCGGAACCACCTACCTGCAGTGGTTTCAGGCCACCAGCCGATTTAGTGTGGTGGAGTAAGTGGTTCGATTCTTCTTTGCCTTTCTTTTCTTGCTCTTTTGGTTTGAGAAAAAAAATTGTTTGTTTAAGTCGCCGGCCTTTGCACATTTCTTCTGTTGTTGTGTTTTTCTGTGGTAGAGTGGGCAGGATTTTTTTTTGCTAGGGTGGTCTGGTGATAGTGTTGTGAGTGTGTGTGTGTGTGTGTGCGTTTCTCTGCTTGCATGCCTTTTGTGTGTTGATATGTGTTTGTGCTAGTCTCTGTGTGTGTGTGTGTGTGTGTGTGTGTGTGTGTGTGTGTTGTGTGTAAATGAGTAAGTGAAAGAAAGAGAGAGAGAGAGTGTGTATGTGTGTGCGCGCGCGTGTGTGTGTGAGTTGTGCATGTGTGTGTATGTGTGTGTGTGTGTTAAGAGTGAATTAGTGTAAGTGAATGACAATGAGGGTGTATGTGTATGCACATCAGTGCACGTTTGTGTGCATTGTAGTCTATCTCTTTTAGGCTGCTTAATGCTTGTAGGCCACAAGATAACCTTGCCTAAAAACTAGAGTAAAACCATCAGAGCACAGGCCATCCCTTTGACCAGTCCATCCATAGCTGACCTCTGAGGGCTGAGTTATTAACAGCTGACACACCTCCAAAAACAAAGCTAGGTCCCTTTACACCACGTTTGTGGGGTACCCTTAAAAGGTACAGGTTACTTTACATAACAGCAGTGTGAGGCTTTATGTAATACCACTGCAGGATGTTGGACAAGGTGTTCAATAAATACTAGTAGCAGAGCAGGCTGTGTAGTGTTTGTGTAGTTCATGGGTTGCCATGTTCAGAAAGTCACTTTAACATTTTTTCTCTACTTTTTTGGTGGGTACCAAACTTAAGATCAAAACAATCAAATTATCTTGGTATCAAATAATGTCCAAGGGTATAGGGAGAATATCAAACATCCAAGAGGATATCTGAGGAAATGAATGAGCAATGAACCAGTTAGTGAACCAACTTTAAAAAAAGATTTTAAAAAAGACCCTTATTTTGCTCCGACAAAGAGACACAACAAACTGATAATAAAATGTGTCAGGAAAGGGGTTGACTTGATAGATCACTTTATAAGGTCTGAATTTAGATCAAATCTGGCCAGTTTTACCCATAATGTTCTGAATAGATGAAAAGCTTGGTGACAGGTATTTGGTAAAGATTAACTGTTTGTTTTGGTGTTTTGAATTTGGAAAGTGAAGATTGAAAGAAAAAAGTTTTGAAGATAACATTATCTCTAAATTTGTCACTCCAGAAAAGCGTTGTGCATTCCGAGCCCTTGTGAGAATGGGTGTGTGTACTTACGTGTATGCATGCATGCTGCGTGTGTGTGTGTGAGTGAGTGAGGGTGAGAGAGAGATAGAGCGAGTGAGAGAGCGAGAGCAAGCGAATGAACGAATGACCGAGCAAGTGTAGGTAAATGATTGTTTGAACATTTTTGTACCATGTGTGCAAGCTTGCCTCTGCGTGTGTCTTCTTCTGCAGTGATACGCTTTTCTTTGATATTTGTCAAGGATTCTGTGGCTTTGTGTGGTGTGCGTCTGTGTCATGTGTAATGGTTTTCCTTTCTTTCGTTTCTTCTCTTATCTTTCTTAATGGCCCTGGTGTTGTCGGCAGTTGTTCTGTTTTTCTTCAATCTTTTTTCGAGGTGTGGACTTTCTTTTGGTCACATGGAAATAACCCGTTTTCTGCACTTTCGGATATATGGTGTGGCTGTATTTGTAGACGTGTTTGTAGGCTCGCGTCTCTTCTCTCTCTATCTCTCTCTCTCTCTGCAGGCTATATATACTTTTTGTGTGCTTGCCAGTGGAAAACCCCCAAGATATACTAGATTCTTTTCAGCCTATACTGCCAGAGGAAACTTCTCTTAGGTGTGCTGATGATGGCTACAATAGCTGAGCTGCGTGGTTGCCGCTTTTAGAGTTGGAGTGTCAGGGATTTCTTGTTCTGTGGTTGAAATACTTGTAGTGCTTCGTCTTGAAGGGTAACCTATTTCTTATCATTTTTGTATGTGTGTTTGTTTGTTTGTGTGTGTGCCTGTGTGTGTGCGCGCGTGTGCATGTGTGTGTGTGCATGTATGTGTGTGTGTGTGTGTTTAATTTTTAATATATGTGTTTATTCATTTTTTACTGTCAGTTTTTTTTTTAGACATATACCTACTAACAACAAACTGTTGGTTGGATCAAGAAAATTAGAATACATGCAAAAAGATAAAAGAAAAAAAACCCAGAGCAAATCACACATTTACTTCAAAGCTTAGTAATACATTTACACACTCACACACATGCACGCATGCATGCACGCGGGCACACACACCACACCACACTATAGCACGACACCACACTCTCACACATGCACACACACACACACACACTCAGACTAACACACGCTCAAGTCACACACTCTTTCACTCATTCACTCTCTCACTCTCCAGAAACAAAACACAAAGAGCTGTTTGATGTAAAAGAACAGTGGTATGGTTTTGTTTTGGTGTTGAAAGCGCTTGCTTTGTGTTCATGAAAAGTGGGTACATTTTGTGTGTGTGTGCATGTGTGTGTGTGTGTGTGTGTGTGTGCGCGCGCGCGTGAGCACGAGTCAATCAGTACATTTTTTCTATAACTTATTGCTTCATATGTTTCTCACAACATTTGTATATGCTATATACCCATGCTATATCTTACATTTCACTATTATGTATATTCACTGTTCATATCTCATTGTGTGTATGTCTGCCTGTGTCTGTTGGTGTGTATGAAGATTGAGGAGGCTTATTGACAACAGACAGATAAACAGCAGAGTGAATGAAGTGAATAAGACAGTGTGACAGCTCTTACAGTTTTGGAGATAGGTGGGGAAGTTAGATTTTAAGACTGACAGCTTATCAGTATGGGGGATTGACAGGCTAGCCTCATGAGAGCATTAGACAAATGACATGAAAATAGGACTAAGGAGGGAGCAGATTTGAGTGTCCACAGAGGTGACCTCAGTGCCCCCTCCTTCTTCATCCTGAGTTGACATGGGTTTTTTCTTTGTTCCCCATTTTGTCCTTTGGATGAGACTGTAAAATACAATGAAGGTGCTGTCCTGCATTTGTGTGAAAGCGTGGTATCTGCTGAATGTGAGTATTGTTGTAGGATGTTGTTGCCTGTAAAATATTATTAGGCATCTTTTTTTTGCAAATCAAATGAGGATGATATACATGTACAAAATTGGATATCAAAGCAATTCAGTTTTGGTACATAATTTTTTTTAAACATCAGTTCTAATTTCATTATGTATATCCCCAAAGTCGGAAAGCAGCTACCTTAATGTTGGGTAAAAATGGTCGCATGTGCAACGTTTCACCATTGGTAAACCTCAGGGTTCTAGCTGAGGAATGGAAAAAGAATTTTCATTGTTTAATTAAACTGAACTGTACGATATGGGCAACAAGACTGTTAGTCATGTTTCTGTACAAAAAATCTGTTTGAAGATTGAACCAGAGACAGTAGGTAGAGAGCAAATATACAATGGCTAAATGCAGATGACAAATTTCAGGCTATCTTCACAGTTAGCTTAGAAACAACCACGCGTCATTGTTGTAAAACTTTACAGTGTATCGAGATCATGGAGCTTTGGAGATTTTGTGAACTATGGTGATCAGTGTTTGATTCAGGGGGGAAAAAAGGGAGTTTGGGGGCCAGCCAGGGGTGGAGCCATTCATTATTCAGTGGAGCTGTTTGCATTTGTATTTGCACCAGGACTGGAAACAACTTCACGTGTGTCTGTGACACTGGTAGGTACAGGGATGGCATGGAGAACACACTGCTCCTGGAATTTAGCAGGGACTCCCGTTTCCTCGCCTTTTGTGATTAAATGTCATGTGATCAAAGATCATGTGATCAGGTCACACTCCCTGGGGGAATCAGGGAAGTCAGGTAGAAGTGAGAGCCTTAAACAAAAAAAAGGAAAGAAAGAAAAAAAAGAAGTGAGAGCCTTCGCCATTTTCTGAACCAGAGGCTTTATTTTTCTTGATAGGCCACGAAGCCAGTTTCGTGTCATACCATTTGTAACAAGATTTGCATTCTGCACTGTATACTGCTTTCATCATATCAAAATCATGCTTCTGATTACAAAGTTACTCATGAATTTGTGTATGCTGGTAGTAATTCATTGCATGACTGGTGATTTGTGCTTTCATTCCACTCTTTCCTGTCTGCTTTATTCATGTGCATTGCAACACTTGGTGATGGGTATCACATCTCTGATGAGGAAGGAAGGAACCTGTTTTGATTTCTTCATTGACATGCTGGGCGCGGTTACCTGCAGTTATGTTCTAACTCTCCACTTGATACTGGGGAAGAGTAGGTGTGAATCTAAAACTCAAGTTTATCTGGGATGTGAAGGATTTTTGGGGGGGGGGGGGGGGGGGAAACTTGTTTGAAACTTTGAGGGATATTGCACAAGGTTTTCTTTTATTTTGAGGGGCCCATTTTTTTCTTCTCTTTTTGGGGTTTGGTTTTGTTTTGAGTTTGAGGTAAGACAATGGAGCAGGGGTATATTTTGTAAAGACTTCTTGTCTGTATTTTTTTTGGGGGGTTTTTCCTGAACATATTCAAAATTGTGCGTGTGTGCGCGCAGGTGCGTGTGTGCATGGGTGAGAGAGAGAATGTGTGTGTAGGTGTGTGGGTATGTGTATAATGAGAGCTTCTAGTATGAAATATATTTTTAATAAGGAATAAAATTGCCTTTGGAGAGAACCCTTTTGAAACTGTATTGGCAATTATCACACATATCCCACATTGCCAGTGTGTGTGTGTGGCTGGGTGCATGTGTGACTATGTTTGTATAAAATCAGAAGAAAAATCATTTACTTGGATAAAGATTTTTCTGATCCAAATGACAGTCATCATAAGTGATATTGATATGCTTCACACAGACAAGGGGTGGCATTGGTATTGCACTGGGGGTGATGGGGAGAGCAGAAAATGTCCTGCATGAAGAAAGTCTGCTGTGACTTTTAAGAAATAGGTGCTAAGCTGAAGCACCAATGAAACAGATTGTTCCTGACCATGCTGTAGACAGGAGAAAGAGATGGTATACATTTTCAAATTGCGAAGCGTCGGACCCTCTTTGTGTGTGTGTGCTGTGCTGTGGGACTGGCAGGTGGCCTGTCTGTTGGGGAGAGGTCACTGCTCTCCATTAAGAGAGGAGTTCTAGTCCTTCCTGTTGGGAGGAATAGTGACAGGTTCATAATGTATTTCACCCACAGAGGGAGGAAGGGAGGGAGGGAGATGGGAGACAGAGGGGGGAAAAGAAGCATGATAGTATAACATAACTTTCAATTTGAACCATTTCATTGGCCCAGAACCATCACCAGGATCACAGTACAGGTGGGAAACAAACATAGATATGTAAATTTCTGTGTGTGCATCCATACTATCTTTCAGAAGGTAAAACAAGTGATTGTAGGATCAGAATAACCATGCAACAGTGTTAAAATGCTAATGAAGTATGCCGTAATGGACCAAAGTTCATGTGTGATGCGTCTGTGTGTTCAGAAGAAAAAAATAGCCAGTTAAGTGACATTTTGGGGGTTTTTTGTTGATATTTTTGTTGTTGTTTTTTTCATACTTGTGAAATATTTTTCTGAAAAATATCCATCAGACATTTACGATCAAAATCATGGAAAAGAACCAACAAGGAGATAAAGCATCGAGCACGATAACGGTCCTATACCAGTTTTGTTTCAGACAGACTAAGTAGATGATTGTGCATTGTGATGCCTTGTTCACAGCAAAGCTATCACGGAGACCGAAGAGACGGACGGGGGCAGCATGGGGGGAGTGGACATGGGGCCCTCCAAGTAAGTGGCCTGCTGTGTGCCCTCTTCTTCTTCTTCTGTGTGTGTTTCCCTCCCCGCCCCCTCTAGTGCATGTGCTGTTGTAACTGTGGTGTCAGCTGTTCACCCCACGCACTGTCTGCATGGGTCTGTGTGGAGAACCTTCTACAGGATCTGTGTGATGATTTTTCTGTGTGTCATTTTTATTGCCGACGTGGACAGAGCGGTTGGGTTTTGCTTGTACTGTTCATAACCAGAATGAAAGTGGATATTCGGGTACAGAATTTCTGGAGGTTTCAGCTGTTGTTACTTACCGAGTGAAATGTATATTTGAATGTGATTGCAGTTATTTGTGAATCAATATGGCTTCCTTATTAGAGAAAAAATATTGTTGATATTCTTTACAAAAGAGCAGATGATTCAATACTTAACAATCAATAATGAAGATAATGATGTCAAAGGTTGTGTGGAATGTCTCATCTAATAAGCACAAAAGTCTCAGGCATTTTATATTAAAAAAAAAAGCAGACATGAACCAAAAAATGCGAAGAAGAAAGAAACATTGCTGGGATCATAAGTAAACCGAGGTCCTGTGTCGAACGCACACATAAACATCTTGCACACACAAACCTGTTCCACCTTTTGAAAGGGTAGTCCTTTTGTGCTGGTGGGAACGGATGACAAAAAACTTTAAAATTCGCACGCACATAAGGACTGGATGTTAGATAAAGGGCACATGAGTGCTTCCATTATTCTCAAAATTAATTAATAATGATAGTAGTATTAATAGGGCACACTTATACATGCACACACACACACACATACAGACTGTCTCTCTGTCGCTCTCTCTCTCTCACACATGCACACTTTCCTGTTCCGCCACTGCCCTGCATCATCTATATCTCTATCTTCTGCAAGCATTTAATGCAACTAGTGTTGTTCTAGAGAAAAGACATTAAGAATCCATACACAGTATACATGTTTTGTACATTTCCACACGCCAGCTTGTACAGATGAGGTGCGACATGAACTTGTCTCCCAATGTATGTCGCAGCTGGTGCCTCTTATTTTCTACTATTTCTCTGAATGATCTGAGTGTCTTCTGTGCTTGCTGCTGCCTTTTTCTTCTAGACTTAGAACAGTATGAAAAGAAAAGACCCGCCAAAAAAACCCTCTCTCTCTTTCTCATTCTTTCTTTCTGTGATCTCATATTCTTAGTCCCAGTTCAGTAACTGATAATTCTCTTTACAAGTAAACTTTACCCCCTCCTCCCTCTTCTTCCACACCATCCCCTTACTCATGAGAGCTCCAATTAGTTCAGCAACCCCCTTCATGTATAGGCCAACGGCCTTTCGTTGAATAAATCATTCAAGCTCTTTTTCTCTCTTTTTCTAGGTTATATGTTAATGACGTGATTTGGATTAGTGCCTTGTTGGATAGGGCCAAGGCCAAAAGAAAGTATGCTGCTCCCAGTGAAAAGGGATCTCTGTGAGAAGGGGTCACAGTGAAAAGGGATCTCTGTGAGAAGGGATCACAGTGAAAAGGGATCTCTGTGAGAAGGGGTCACAGTGAAAAGGGATCTCTGTGAGAAGGGGTCACAGTGAGAAGGGATCACAGTGAAAAGGGGTCTCAGTGAGAAGGGGTCACAGTGAAAAGGGATCTCTGTGAGAAGGGGTCACAGTGAAAAGGGTCCACAGTGAGAAGGGATCACAGTGAGAAGGGGTCACAGTGAGAAGGGGTCACAGTGAAAAGGGGTCACTGTGAAAAGGGGTCACAGTGAGAAGGGCTCACAGTGAGAAGGGCTCACAGTGAGAAGGGATCACAGTGAAAAGTCACTGTGAGATGGGGTCACAGTGAGATAGCTCGCGGAGAACATCGCAGGAGCGGGCTCCACGTTTTAGAAGGCTATCGGTTTTGGACAGCGGCCATAGTCATAAGGGGTTATGAGGGTCTTGAGAGGGTGTACGTGACAGTCACTGTGAAGGGGTACGACAGAGGCTGGAACCCAGTGACAGGGCAGTGCAAGGGTGCCACAGTGGAAGGGTCACTTGAGAGGGATGTAAAAGGTCACAGTGAGGGGCTCACAGTGACAATGGTCCAAGTGAGAAGTGTACAGTGAAATAGGGTGTCTTGGGCATCTATTCCTCGTGTGTGAAGATGTTAGAAGCATTTGCTTGCGCCACATCTGCAGGAGCTGGGCGTGTTCCCCGTTTAAGCTATCATCCGCTTTTGACAGTCGGCATAGTTCATAATGGGTGTATGCGGGTTGCTGGGTGCGAAACACCAGTCTTTTGTCATGGGGGTAGGACAGCAGGCTGCACCCAGTGCAGTGCAGTGCAGGGCTAGACTACAGTGTAGTGACGTGTGTGGAGAAGTCAGTGACTGGGGCCTCCTGTTCACAACGTCTCCAGGTTTTTGAGATTACTGTAGGGAAATTAGGGTGTGTTTTGAGCATACATCTGTATATAATGTCTGTACTATATATATATATATATATATATATGCTACTGCTGACTTGTGTGAATCTATATCACATACTAGCAATGCATGCATGTCTGGACTAGAATTGTTAGAATGTGGAACAATAATGCACACAGATATGCATACATACCCAAGTGTATGTGCAAGCTCATACATGTATACATGTGCACATAATTATATGCAGTATGTCTAGCTCACAAGAGATAAGTATCACACTCCCACAGGCATCCATGCACCAGCACACTTGGCGCATCACTGGTAATAATATAAACCCATACTTAAATAAAAGCGCACACATGTATGCACAGAGCCTTATGCAACAATGAAGGTAAGAGATAAACCCAATTCATATCCTGTATTTCATACACATACAAACTCAGGACAACTGCCCCCTCCCCCCCCCCCCCCAAAAAAAAAAAAGGAAAGAAAAAACCTAAACAACCTCCCCTCAAAACAAAACCTACCAACAACAAAAACAAGCAAATACCAAAATAGTATTGCACTACAGTTCTGACAGTCCATCAAAACCTTCTCAGAAGGATTAAAATCTAAAAACAATAAAGATTAAGACACATGAGTAATTACAAACAAATCGTAAAGTAAGCTTTGCCTTTGCGCGTGCATGCATGTACGCATGCATGTCCGTTGACGCTTCATGACATGTCAATGCATCAGCCAGGATTTCTGTTCTTCTTCAGAAGATTGGACAAGTCATTAAGGCCTGCATGAATGATGTAGGCAAACAAGGATGATGTAAGGGAGCGGTTCGGATGGAGTGGAGAAAAAGTGTGGATAGAGGGGGGAGGTGTTGGTGAGAGAGAGAAAAAGAGCGAATTAGGACAGTCATTACCCATAGCATGTGGCTTCCTGTGAGTCATCGGTGCTATAAATAGTGCCAGCGGAGAGCCCATGGGTAATCTGTTGCGTGGTGTGCAATGAAAATAGCACTGCTGTCGTAAGGGGTGCAGGGTTTGACAGTGGATTGTGAGGGTGGTTTTGTCAGGGATGTGTTTTGTGTTGTTGTTGAGTATGTTCTCTTGTGTCTAGTACAAGTCTGTTTCTTGTTTCTTTATAAATGCCTTTTTGGGGGTGCTGTCTTTCTGTCTGCTGTTTAGTTTTCACTCTCTTCTCAGTTGCAGTGTTCCTTGTTTCTTGTTGAGACAGAAACACACAGACAGACAAGACATCTATACACACCTTCCCTCTTCCACCCCCAGTCAGTCAGTCTATCTGTCTCTCATGCTTGTTTGTTTCTGCTAATGTGTGTGATGTCTTCAGTTTAACGTCTATTCACATTTAGTGATTTTAGATGGGAAAAATCTAACAATAAAAAGCAAACGAAAACTGAAAAATGTCAGATTATAGTACTGAATAAAAACCAACTTTAACATACTACAAAAACTGAGTTATCGGACTTTTTATCAACCCTAACACAATGTCCAACAGTAACAATGGTTCAGACAGAATCTGATCCATTGACAAACTAGGTACAGCAGGTAAAAATGCTTTTAAATGTCCACAATCAAAAATAACATGACTATTTGAGATCTTCTCCCCACAAATGCAGTTTACATCTTTCACGTATTTTGTCCTGAAAGCATTTAGCTTAAACCTGTACATGAGGGATAACATATTTCTACAATTATACCAACCACATACTTTTTTAGAAATAAAAGCATTTTGAAAATCAATCACATTGCTTGTACAGCTATTGCCAGACTCATTTATCTTTTTTATGAAATGCTTCCAGCAAGCATTTTGTAGCAATTTGTATCCCTCATGCAGAGATAAGGCAACATTTATTTCACAGGAAGCATTTTTATACCTCGCTCCATATTTTGCAAGGCTGTCAACTTTTTCATTAAAATATATACCAGTGTGTGAGGGAACCCAACAGAAAGTAACAGTACTACCTCTTGTGTGTGTGTGTGTGTGTACGTGTGTGTGTGTGTGTGTGTGTGTGTGTTGATGAGGATGATGATGATGTAAGTGTGTGTGTGTGAGAGAGAGTTCCTAAGATACATGGGCTTATTCTGAAACAAGCAAAGGGGAAGGGTGGAGGTTGAAATATGACAGTAAGAATCAGGTACAGCAGAGATGATGAAGTGGCTGTAACCTTTAGATGATGTTTTTCTTGGCTCTGTGCAATAAACAGGCTCATGTTTTCTTCTCTGTGCCACCCCCCCCCCCCCCCCTTTTTTTTTTCTGTCTCTGCTTCTGTTAGCCTCTCTCTGTCAGTCTCTGTCTCTGTCTGTCTCTCTCCCCCTCCCCCTCCCTCCCTCCTTCCCTCCCTCCCCATGCACACACATATTTCCCAGCCAATAATATCAGAAGAGAAGGCTCTGAAGAGAGAAAGATCAGCGACCTTGTCATTGTTCATGATGAAAAGAATGTTCGTGATTGTTACATAAGAAGCGTGTGAGAGAGAGAGAGAGAGAGAGAGAGAGAGAGAGAGAGAGAGAGAGAGAGAAAGAATGAATGAATGAACGAACGAATAAATGAATGAATAAGAAAGAAAGAAAGAGAAGAGGAAGGTTATTATCCCGTTAAGAGAGAATCCAGTTTGACTAGACTCATTGGAACATAGCTGCGTATGCAATTCCTTGTTGGTCTCAGAAGCTGCTTGTACAGTATTCTGATGGACGTATGAACATATCTGTACATAGTTTGTCAGTTGTTCTGCTGCACCCTCTGATGCTGTGGAGTCTTCTGGAATGTGCGCTCTCCTCCTCTGCCTTGTCAGCCTCCTGTGGGAAGTCTTGTGGGTCATGGAGTATCTGACTTCTTCCTCCTGTGTGTTGTCACTGTGGCCATCTTGTCTCTTTTGGCCAAGACATCAGATTCTTCTTCTGTTGGGGTTTCTTTCCTTTCTCTTCTCTCTCTCTCTCTCTCTCTCTCTCTCTCTCTCTCTCTCTCTCTCTCTCTCTCCTCACTCTCTCACTCTCACTCTCACTCTCTCACTCTCTTTTTCTTTCTCCTCCTGTCTCTCTCTGTTCTCTTCAGCATGATCAGAGTAGGTTGTCACTTGTGGATTGAGCAGCTTTCAATCAATTGATGGCCTGCCATTGTGGTCTTTCGTGTCTGGTCACTTGTTCTTACAGCTGTCTTCTGGTCACTTGTCTTTACAGCTGTCTTCTAGTCACCTGTCTTTACAGCTGTCTTCTGGTCACTGTCTTTACAGCTGTCTTCTTTACAGCTGCATGCTGGTCTCCTGTCTTTACAGCTGTCTTCTTTACAGCTGTCTTCTGGTCACCTGCCTTTACAGCTGTCTTCTAGTCATTTCTTCACACGGCTGTCTTCAGGTCACCTGTCTTTACAGCTGTCTTCTGGTCATTTCTTCACACAGCTGTCTTCAGGTCACCTGTCTTTACAGCTGTCTTCTGGTCACTTCTTTGCACAGCTGTCTTCTGGTCACTTCTTTGCACAGCTGTCTTCAGGTCACCTGTCTTTACAGCTGTCTTCTGGTCACTTCTTTGCACAGCTGTCTTCTGGTCACCTGTCTTTACAGCTGTCTTCTGGTCACTTCTTTGCACAGCTGTCTTCTGGTCACCTGTCTTTACAGCTGTCTTCTGGTCACCTGTCTTTACAGCTGTCTTCTGGTCACTTCTTTGCACAGCTGTCTTCTGGTCACCTGTCTTTACAGCTGTCTTCTGGTCACTTCTTTGCACAGCTGTCTTCAGGTCACCTGTCTTTACAGCTGTCTTCTGGTCACCTGTCTTTACAGCTGTCTTCTGGTCACCTGACCTTACAGCTGTCTTCTGGTCACCTGTCCTTACAGCTGTCTTCTGGTCACCTGATCTTACAGCTGTCTTCATTTCTCTTCGCTGGTTCTCTGTGATGTGCCTCTCTCTCGTGGACTCTGGCTGAGGAAAATGGGTTTCCTTCATCAGTGGATTTGGGCCCTGTCCTCAGCAAGAGTGCCCTGTGGATCTTCTGACTCTTGTCTCTGAACCTTGCATGCGCTGGGATTGTTTTTTCTCTGTTGATCCCAAGGAGGGCTGCAGGGAAGGGAGGCTGGCCGGCCGGCAAGGTCAGGGTTGGTGTTGAGGTTCCGCGTTGTTTTGTAGAAAGCAGGAGTGCGGTGCAGGGGGGTACCTGCACCAGAGGCTGGCCATGACTCTGGTGTCCATGGGGAGGCAGCTTCTGGAGGAGTCTGACTTTCTGGGCAGCAGCAGAAAGAGCTTTGTGGACCGCCTCTCTCCCAGTGGTTCCAAGCTGGGGTCAGTTAGTGTTGGTGTTTGTAACGTGTGTGTAGCGTAGTGTAGCGTTTGTGTGTGTTGTTGTTGTTCTTTTGATTTAACGTCTTTTCACTATAAGTGATATTAGACGAAGGGAGACAGATAGGGAGAAATGTAGGAAAAGAGGTATGTTTATGTGTGACTGAAAGTTTGTTTTGTCACTAGTAGTGTGTGTGTTTTGTGTGTGTGTTGTGTGCGCTTGTGTGTGATTGTGTGTTTGTGTGTGTGTGTATCAGTGACAGAGGGAGAGAGAGAGAGAGTGTATGTGTATGTATGTGTGTGTATGTATGTGTGTGTGTACGTGCATGCATGCGTGTGTGTGTGTGTGCGCTTGTATGAGTGCATTGTGTGTATGTGTGTGTGTGCATGCGTCTATGGGTGTACGTGTGTGGGGGTGTGCACGTGCGTGCTACGTACGAGTGTGTGCATGATGATATTAACTGAGTAGGAAAAACAAATATCAAAGTTAACATTGGAAACAAAATTGCATTTAAAGTTCAGAAAAAGGGATCTTCTAAGCAGTCACTATATAAACCCTGAAAACGGGACTATGTACAAGGGAGTGAGCAACTTCAAGCAAAAGAATCTGGTCAGACATCAGGTTCTGGAGAGTTTCTTCAGAATAATTCAGGTCTCTGAAACGTTTAGGAAGACACTGGAGCACTGGAGGACAACTGCGTAAAATATGGCTCAAATGTAACTTTTAGCCACAAATAACACCTGACATTTTTACAAAATTTTGTTTTGATAGCGTCAAGTCGAATTCAGCAAATCATACTAGAAATTGTCCTCGAATAGAAGGTAGAATGATTTGACATCAGCTGTCTTGTAGGCTCTGTAAGAGATCTGACTCTTTTCCCAGATACAAAAGGGATATCACGTGTGTGTGCGTGTGTTTGTATGTGTGTGGGAGACAGACAGACAGACATACAGAGATTTACTGCATTTTGGTATATAGGAATATCGAATAGAACATTTCTTTTTTTAATTTGCGGGCTTCAGTGCAGAGAGGGCATTTGTGTGTATGGTATACAAGCAACAGAAGATAGTGTGGTATATCTTCCATTGGTCAGCTATTTTACTTTTCTTAACCATCTGTCTCTGTTGTATGCTGTTGTGAGCTGTCATTGCCTGGTAAAGAGGCATGCACACTTGCAGACACGCTCGCGCACACACACACACTTTTTTTTTTTTTGCATACTGCATACATTCTGAAAGCAAAAGACAACAATACAGAAGGACCAGAAGCAGTCTCATCAAGGTCCCTCTCAAAATCGCACATAACTGGAAACCTTTACCCCTGCTGGTTCTTGCCCTCCTTCCCTCCCTCCACCCTGTAAAAGGTGGATGCCATTTGATCTTTGGTGGGGAGGAAAGCAAGGCATGACCCCAATGCCTTTTCCTGAGAGCTGAGATGGAGAATAGGGGGATAAATAGCAATCTGTGGAAGCCATATTGAACACATATGTGGGGGAGTGGGTCAGGAAGTGGGAAGTAAGGGAGAGGGGGGAGGTAGAGGTCAGGGGCAAGGTGGAAGGGGGGCATTGGAAAAAAACCTTTGGTGCCTGTAGTGAGATGGGGGTGGTGGGTGGATGGGGGCAGTGTAGTGGAAAGAGTGTTGATGTGATTTGACGATATCTGAGAGAGTAGTGTCAAGTCTCAGCCGAGATATCTGAGGGTTTTTTTAAACTCTGGAGTTTACATTGGTATGGGAACAGGATAGTTCAGTTGTCAGAGCACTCGCTTTCTCACAAGCTAAGGTTAAGCAGTGTTGAGCGGGTTACCAAGTGGATAGGTTACTGTTTGCATACCTTGGCTTTCACACAGGCCCCCAGTTTACCCAGCTGTAAATTGAATACCTGACCTCTCTAGGGACAAGGAAGGTAAAGCAGCGAGGGAGAAGAAATGGGTGCCACCCTCAGTGTGCTGGCCCTTAGGAAGCTGAGGTTTCTTACACCTCACTCCCCAATGACTGCATAGGTTATAGAACCACCTTACATTGGAACTAATTCTGTTCCCCTGAAAGTCCTGTGTATGACATTATAATGCGAAAGCTTGTAACAATTAAATGCATGCAGAACATGTTACGGATGCATCAAAACCCCAATCTATCTTTCATAGAAGAGTAGGCCTGCTGTGGCCAGTGGCATGGATATCAGGAATGTACCCAACATGCACCCTGTTACATGCACAGAGAGAGAAAGAGAGATGACAGGACGAAGAGGTTAGAGTAGAGAGAATATGCAGAGAGAGAGGAGACAGTCACCGGTTAAACTGCCAAAAATACACAAATAATTCGTGTGGTTAACCTGTCATGAACCCTAGAATGAAGTGAAAACACACAACATGATAGATGGTAAGATTAGCACATGGATAAAGGTAGCTAGAGTGGCGCTGCCTGAGAGAACAAAGATGTGCAGTAGTGTTGCAGCTGTCATCTCGTAGGATTTTCCTTTATCTCCCCTAAAATCAGCACACACAAAAAACAACCATGTGATAGTTTGCTGACCTTTGACAGATCTTCAGCCAAGATGAGAGTGAAAGGCTGGTTGTATGAGCTTTTGAACCGAGAGGACACCAGTGTAGAGACAGTGCAAGTTTGTGAAAGAAGATTTGGTTCTAAAATGGCAGGCTGCAAAATGGAAAAACAAGTGATTGGTTTTTGTGTTGTTTTTTCATGCTGCATTCTTGATTCGTATTTTTTTTTACAAATTGGAAGGAGGGAGAACAGACACAAGCATATTAAAGCAGCCATTGCTGATAAGTTTGCTTGCTTCTTGAAATAATTCAGCGAAGATAATATGAGAAAAAGGTGAGATTTAATGGAGCTTTGAACCGAGATCACAACCAGTGTAGAGACAGGTTGGAAGTTTGTGGAAAGAAGATTTGGTTGTAAAAGTGGCAGAGTGCAAAAAATGAGAATAAACCACATTGGTGTTGGTTTTTTGTTGTTGTTTTTTCAATGCTGCATTCTTGATCAGTATTTTGTATTTTAACAAAAATTGGGGGAAGGGAGGGGAGGAGAACAGTGAACAAAGCAGTATTAAATGCAGCCATCTGGCTCTGATCAAATTCTTGTTCGTTGATATAATTCAGGTGCGTAAATGGATAATTCATACAGACAAAAAGAGAGAAGAACAACACAAATTGATGTTCATTCGTATTCCACAACTTGCATTTAACGAAAGTGTGGATAGTCACATCACACCCACACACAATAATTGATAGGAAAGAAAAATAAAAAGATGGATAGCACATCTGTGCTATATCTAGAAAATGACAGAAAAAGGACAGCAAATATGGCCTGCCCCCAAAACACACACACACATCTTCCAAAGCCTAAGGTTATATGCCAGTTGTATCCACACTCACACATACTACACACTCACACATACACACACACAGCACATGGCACGCACACACACACACACACACACACACACCCCTCTTCCAAAGCCTATGGTTGTACGCCAGTTGTATCCACACTCACTCACACACACACACACACATATCCAGTTTTGAGTCAGAACTGAAAGCATTGTATTGCTTGCTGCATTGTGGTGCTGATGTTTGTTTTGGTATCTTCCTCCCTCCCTCTCTTCCATCCCCTCCCCCTCCCCCTCCCCCACCCCCAGACCTAACCACTGCCAGATTGTAGGGCACATGTGGCAATGAGGAAGCAGGCGGGAGAGGTGAGTGGTAGCAGCAGCAGTAGCTAGCAGTGCTGCTGGCGGCGCTGCGACAGTAGGGCTCCACCCATTATGGCTGCACAGTGGCCGGCCTCCTTAGTCACACTGCGCTGTGCTGTGCTGTGCTGTGCTGTGCTGGTGTCCATCCGATGCCATGCTGTGAGCTTCTGTCCTGGGATACCTAGCAGTTATCCGCCCTTCTCCTGCCTCTCCTGGTGTCTGCTCCAGCAAAATGCAGAGGGAGTGTTGTGATGGAAACACAGAATATTCTAAGAGGTGATTTGCTTGTGGCTGGATGTCTGATTCCCGTGGTGCTGATTGAAACAGGGAATGTTCCAGAAGGTGACTTGTGGTTGGAAACCAGGATGGTGGCTTCGGTGTTGTTGTGGTGGTCTTGAGCTTACTGTTGCTCTGTGTGTGTGTGTGTGTGTGTGTGTGTGTGTGTGGAGGGAGTGGAAAGGTGGAAAGGTTGTTGTGTGGCAAGTTGAAAAAGTTTTGACGGTTTTATTGGAGGCAGTTTTCCCCTTATTTTATTTCTTTATAGGTGAAGTCGATCATTATCCTAGTCAGGCAGGAATATTGTTTATTACTGTGAAGTATTGGAAATCCTACAACAAAAGTATAATGAATTTTGTTCAGGAATATTGTTTATTTTTGAAGTATTTGAAATCCTAAAAGGTATAATGACATGTGTTCTTATCTCCATTTTGCCCAATTAGTAGTCTAAAAGATAAGCAAACTAAATGAACAGCTGGTCGCTGGGTTGAAAACTCAAAACAAGAAACTTCCTAATGATATATTTAGGAAGCGAGATTAAAACCAGGAAGCAAAATTACAGTGTTTCAGTTTGGTCGGAAACTGTGGCCGTTGACTCACTGATGGTGTAATAGTGGCCAGTGCACACAACACCATGTCACATGTATGTAAACTGTGATTTGTCATTGGCTTTTTCGGATCAAGTTTTCGACAAAAATGCTAAAAGATTTCCAAACCTACGCATTAGGTCATTCCGGTATCTATCAGCAGTAATATTAACCACGGGACAAGGCCAAAGCATTGAAATGTATTCTAACTTTGCTGAATAAACAGACAGCAAAATGAAAACACTGCTGATACTGATGTGTTGTAGTAGTAAACAGCGATAGGGAGAGTGGAAAGACCATGGTCATTTTCAGGCGTGCAAATTCTGTGAAAGTGTAGTACTGAATTAACTTCTATGTTAAACTTAAGTGTGTGGCGAGTTACTTATTGTTGAATCTCTCAGGGTTTTTACCTCAGCACATTTGGAATAATTATTGTTCACATAGGTCATTGAACCCCTTCATGTTTTTATCATCATATTTCCTTTACGCAAGTGGATTCATTTGAATCTTGATAGGGGTATCATGTTGAACGGAAAATGGTTTCAGATCTGAATCTTTATAGCGGGGTATCCTTTTGAACAGAAAGTGGTTCCAGTTGCACTCAGTGGTTAGGAAGTGAGTCAGCGAGTTTATTATGAAGTGAAGGGAAACATGAACTCATTCGTTGTGGGAAACCTCCAAGCTCCGTGATGACTGTGGGCCTGTGAAGGGGATGCAGTGTCAGGATGTGTGAGTGCCCGTGTGGCGAGGGCTCTGTCAGCATGGTGTTTGGGGCTCGCAAAGGATTTTACGATGTGGATAACAGCACGGGTGGGGAGGAGGACGAGCAGTCCATTCTGAGTGAAGTAGCCAGGTGAGGAGTGGGGGGGGGGGATACATGTAGACATTCATGGTGCTGGTTTGAGGGGTCCAGGTCGGTTTTTGTTTTGGATATCATGGTGAGGCTTTGATTACTGTGATTAGAGCGATGCTGAGTCTGTGTGTGTGTGTGTGTGTGTGGAGTGCATGAATGTACATTAGCACATACATTTGTGTGTGAGAGAGAGAATATGTGTGTGTGTTACATTCACACATGCACACACACACACAGACACAGACACATACACACACACCACTCTCTCTCTCTCTCAACACACACACAGACACCACACACCACACACACACCACACACACACACACACACACACACACACACACACACACACACACACACACACACACACTCACTCATGCACGCACAGGCACTCGATCAGATAAGCTTTACTTTTCACTCTTCATAAAACATCCAATCTTTAGTTAATTGAAATGTTCACACCGACTGTAGTCCCTGTGTATGTAAGAGTGTTCTGATTGTCAGCAAAACGGCCTCAGCTTCTCCATGTATTCCATCTCTTAACTCATTCGAGGCCAAGCACAGAATAATCTTGCTGGACTGAGCCTGAGTAGCTCTTGAGCTAGACACCTGTTGTGCTGGTGGTTGTGTTGTTTCAATGATATTTACATCACAACAACGAACAACAACACAACAGGCACTTAGCCCAAGAGCTGCTCTGGCTCAGGCTGGCAGGATTACTCCGTATTACTAGCTTGCACTTGGGGGTTTAATGAGTTAAAACATCCCCATCCTACAGACCATACTACTGCTACTTCTTCAGATTTTTGTTGGGCTTTTTTAACCTGTCTGCTCCTTAAGACACCAGGCCTCCTCTTTACAGTCCCTGAATCAGAACTCCCTGCAGGGAAGTGAACACAATTGCAACTATAAGACATGAATGTATGTATGTATTCCACTCATGCTTTTACGTGGTGATGTGAAGTGGTGAAAAGCTCATAAGTCCACATCCTTGCCCCTTTTCTCTCTTGTCATCACTACTGTGCAAAATACTGGGTTGTTGGAATCCTTGTTGTTTTTTCAATATTGTATTTATTTGTTGTTGTCATTGATACACTGAATTGTTGAGATTTGTGTATAAGTGATTTGGAAAACTCAATCTGTGGTATTACTGGTTTAAATTGTTCAGGTTTGTGCCTGATAGCAGTGAAAGTTATCTAAAGTACTGGTGTGACTCCTACTGCCCCCTCTCTGTTTCTATGTGAGTGTGTGTGTGTGTGTGTGTGTGTGTGTGTGTGTGTGTGTGTGTGTCTTATAAAAGCACTAAGACTGGTGATTTGTTGTATATATTAGAAGTATTCATGGATGATGATGTGTGTGTGTTGCAGCATTGCAGAAACGATTTCGGAGTCTCTGGAATCACTCGACACCGGTAAGACTTTACTGACCACTGTTTTTTGTTGTTATTAAAAAAACCAACCAACATGTTCTTTGTGTGTCTTTCACATGTATACGCTTGTAATGCATGTACGCTTGCACACACACGCATACACGCACAAGCGCATACACACACACATACACACTCATATATGCACACACACACCTCTCACAGTCTGTCTGTCTGTCTGTCAGTCTGTCTGTCTGTCTGTCTGTCTCTCTCTCTCTCTCTCTCTCTCTCTCTCTCTCTCTCTCTCTCTCTCTCTCTCTCTCTCTCTCTCTCTCTCTCTCTCTCTCTCAGTGATTTAAAATAGTGGATGCACAATGAAACAGGACGAAGGAATTGTAATGGGTCACCTGTGTGAGGGGGAGAGAGAGAAGAGAGCAAGTGTATGTATGTATGTACATGTGAGGGGGGAGAGAGAGAGAGAGAGAGCGTAGGTATGTATGTACTTACGTACATGTGTGTGTGCTTACAGGCACATAGTGTGTGTGTGAGAAAGGGAGAGAGAGGATTTATTTTATTTTATTTTGAGGATAAGGGAATAAGTACTCATGTGCTTTTTTTCATCCAGTCCCCATGTGTATGCAGTTTTGTAAATTTTGTCATCCGTTGCCACCGGCACACAATGGCCTAGAGAGAGAGAGAGCGAGCAATTATTTGGCTGTTGTAGATACCTCTGCCTTCTTCGCTTTTCCAAACTCTCCTCTCAGAATTTTGATCACTCACTCACTCACTCACTCACTCACTCACTCACTCACTCATTCATTCATTCATTCAATCATTCAGTCATACATTCATATATGTTTAATGAATGGATGGGTTGATTTCTGTGTGGGCAGTGGTGACGGCAGAAAGTGCAGTCTTGGAGGAAGAGCCAGACCTGATGCTGGGGGTGGAGGAGCCAGAAGCCTGGAACATCACCGTGGACAGGAAGGTAAGGGTCCAGCTGCAGTGTTCAGAGCATCAGTCACCTCTTCTTCTGCCTTGTCACCTGCCTCTAAGCCATCACAGTAGCAGTAGGAAAACAAAGATTCGTATTCAATACTCCAGATACTATGTTTGTGAATCTATCATGTTGTAGTTGCTGATAGGAAAATTTTTTGAAAAATCTTATCTGTAAGCCCCACATGACCCCACCCAACCAGTGGCTATGAGACTTAAGTTGGGACATGGGGGATATGATTGATCCAAAATTGTTATAAAGTTAATTATTGCAATTATTCCAACTCTAAAGTGACATTGCTCGTAAAACCTAAACATCCATGGATGACTTCATTTCAAGTACTGATGTCATGGCAACTATCCAATGTAGTCACCCAAACTATGATTTCATTTTCAATCTTTTGGAACTTCTGATTGGTATCTGATGTAAAAATTCTGTTTTCACAGACCTGCTTTAAGTTCTCTGATTTAGCACAGAAAAATCTATTCTCAGAAAAAAAATCAAATCTGTAAATAGCTATTTTTAACAGTTAAAAAAGAAGAAGAAAGACAGCTTTCTTGGCTGTGTTGAACCCCCCCCCCCCCCCCCCCCCCCCCCCCCCCCCCCCCCCCCCCCCCCCCCCCACAAAACAAAAACCACAACAAAACAACCCAACAACAATCCCAGAAACTCTGCTTGTTTACAGCTGGTTGTGGCACATACACACACACATCCTTTGTCATGTTTACAGGCTAAGTTATTAGCTGCTTGTACCCACTTTGTCTCAGATCACTGCAATCCTTACAGATTATCAGGGCTTTTCTCTTTAGTGTGTCTGGCCTTTTTTGTTTGGCATTTTTGTTGGGTTGTTGTTTTGTTTTGTTTTTTGTTTGCCTTTGTTCTTTCTGATGACTTGTTACCGGCTTGTTGTTTGCAGACGTTAAAGAAGATGAACGCCAAAGACATCAAGCGACAAGACACGATATGGGGTAAGTGAGGTGCACATCACATCCTGACACTGATAGCTTTGTCAGAGGTGTTGGCAGCGGGTTCACATGCTGCACATTGCTGTGCAGTCAGCCAGGAATGTTGAGGAGAATAGCAGGCATGCCTGACCGGCTTGTCGCAGCGGTTCATTCACTGCCGCGCATACCTCTCCTTTATTAACGAGTCGTGGAGCGAGTGAGCAGGTAGAAAGCTGGGAAATGAGTAAACTGAGAGTGGTGCCTAGAAAAACAGAAAGAAAGAATGGTTTGGTGTGTTGTTAATTTTTAAAAGTCTTTTTTTATATTTTTTAAATGAGAAATCGTTTTGAGGGAGGGGGAGAGAGAGAGAGAGAGAGAGAGATCACACACACTCACTCACTCACTCACTACTCACTCACACACACACACACACACACACACACACGCACACATACACACACTTGCAGTACGAAGGAGAAGAAAACATTGGGTTGATAAGTTGCAGTACATGGCAAGTTTGCCTCCTGTAACTCTTCAGTGTTGGGTGCTGTCCTCCTTGTTCAGTCATTTTGTTGTCAGTGGTGTTAACTATCGCCTTGCCAAATTTGCAAGGCTTTTTCTAACTAGGGGGTAAAAAAACCAACAAAAAAAGAGTATTGGGATCGTTGATATTTCTTTTCATTGAGGGGGGGGGGGGGTGGTATATATTATTTCTTGGTTTACAGATTCCTTCACACAAGCATTTTTGTGTTGTTTTCAGAATTGATACAGACAGAAAAGCAGTACGTCAGGAAGCTGAAGATTATGCAGAAGGTAAGATCAGCGTTTTTAGTCAATGATGGTTTGTTTTTCTTCTCGTTCCTTGCCCAGAACTCAAGGTTCACCATTGGTGTATGCGTATGCGACCGCTTTTACCCACCGAGAAGGTAGCTGCATTCTGGCTTTGGGGATATATGATTATTTGAATCGATGTTTTATTAGGAAATGAACAAAAAGCCACGCTGTGATCACAGGAAATGCGAAGATGTGTGTCCTTTACCGTTTCACACGATCTTTTCTACATGTTTGTCTCATATGCAGCTGGTTCACCAAGAGTTAGCAGGTTTTGTTTTCTTGAATACCTTGTGCACACGTTAAAACCCGTTCGTTTTTCAGAAGAGAAGGCCATTGTGTGCCGGGGGGAACAGAACTGATGACAAAATTGACAAAACTGCATACATACAGGGACTGGATGTAAAAAAGCACAAGATTGCTTATTCCATTATCCTTGAGATAAAATAATAATAATAATGGGCTTCACTGAGTTAGCAGCCTTTGTATTTTCTTGATAGACTTTGTCAGACATTTTTTTGTGAACTGGGACCTGTACCTGCCCTCTTACGGGTCAGGGAAGGTAAAGCAGCAAGGAAGAGGAGATGGGCGCCGCCCTCTATATGCTGGTCCCTTGAGAAGCTGAGGTTTCTGACACCTCACTCCCCAACAACCACATAGGTTATGGGAACATCTATAACTTTTCACATTGTTACAGAATTGTATTGTGTGTAATAGAATTGTATTGTGTGTAATGGATGTAACAGAATTGTATTGTATGTAATAGAATTGTATTGTGTGTAATGGATATAACAGAATTGTATTGTGTGTAATGGAATTATATTGTGTGTTACAGAATTGTATTGTGTGTAGTAACAGAATTGTTTTGTGTGTAGTAACAGAATTGTTTTGTGTGAAATAGAATTGTATTGCATGTAACCAAATGGTATTATGTGTAACAGCACTGTATTGTAACTGTACTGTGTATGTATAACAGAATTGCGCTGTGTGTGGCAGTTGTGTAACAGCACTGTATTGTAACTGTACTGTGTATGTATAACAGAATTGCGCTGTGTGTGGCAGTTGTGTAACAGCACTGTATTGTAACTGTACTGTGTATGTATAACAGAATTGCGCTGTGTGTGGCAGTTGTGTAACAGCACTGTATTGTAACTGTGCTGTGTATGTATAACAGAATTGCGCTGTGTGTGGCAGTTGTGTAACAGCACTGTATTGGAACTGTGCTGTGTATGTATAACAGAATTGCGCTGTGTGTGGCAGTTGTGTAACAGCACTGTATTGGAACTGTACTGTGTATGTATAACAGAATTGCGCTGTGTGTGGCAGTTGTGTAACAGCACTGTACTGTGTATGTATAACAGTTGTGTAACAGCACTGTACTGTGTACGTATAACAGAATTGCGCTGTGTGTGGCAGTTGTTTCGGGACCCCATGCTGTCGGAGATGGGCGTGACGATGGACCAGCTTGACCGCCTGTTTCCCCGGCTGGACGAACTGGTGGAGGTGCACACCACCTTCCTGCGCTCGCTGCTGGCCCTGCAGGGGCAGAACCCTGACCGCAGCGTGGACGAGATCGGCCCCACCCTCGTGGACCAGGTCAGTCAGTCAGCGCTGGGGGGGGGGGGGGGGGGGTTAGTGTAGGGGGGGGTGTAGGGAGGGGGTGGGGTGTAGGGGTGTGTTTGTGTGTAGTGAGTGTGTGTGTGTGAGTGAGTGTGTGTGGTGGTGGTGGGTGGGTGTGTGTGTGGGTGGTGTGTGTGGGAGTGAGTGAGTGGAGAGAGAGAGAGCTTTGAAGGGATGTATAGATGGTTTCATTCAAATGGAGAGTGTTGCGTGTGTGATATCTTCAGTTTAATGTCTGTTCAGATCTTGGTGATTTTACACAAAATATATTTTTAAATTCGTAACAAGAAAAAGCAAACAATACGTGAAACAATGTCAGATAACAGTAACTTTAATACACTATGAAAACTGAATTGTCCAACTTTGTATTAACACTAACACAATGTCCAACAATTTTGTGTGTGTGTGTGCACACGTACAGAGATTGAAACCCATGCCCTCTGTTGCATCTGGTCATGAAGATAATGCTCTTACCACTAAGATATCTTGCCTCTGAGATATGGGCTCAGAATAGCGATAGGGGATGATGTAGCCATGTGTATGTAGTTCTGATAGTCATGGCATGACTTGATGACTGTGCAGTTCTCTGGGAAGAAAGCGGAGCGGATGAAGTTGGTGTATGGCACGTTCTGCAGTCGGCACACAGAGGCCATTCACTTCTACAAGGACTTTGTCAAAACAGAGAAAAAGTTCCAGAACTTCTGCAGGGTAGGTAATGAGTTAGAGTGTGCATGCGTGTGTGTGTGTGTGCATGCGTGTGTGTGTGTGTGAAAAGTGTACATCTTAATGTTAAGGTATCTGTGTTTATAAGTATCAAATGAATGTGATGAATGTATATTACTTAAAGCTTTGACATAAATTCATTTGTGTGTGTGTGCACATGTGTTTGTGTTCATGCATGTGTGTATCTAGAAACATGTATTGAATGTGCAGTTTGGAAACTTGTCGACATGAAGTTGTCATATCATCATTTGATCAAGGTTTTTAAAATATTTATTTTATAGAACTGAATAAACAGCCCACCTGATGCAAGTGTGTTTGATGTGTGTGTGTGAACAGAAAATCTCCAACCTGAGTATTTGTGAGAAGCGGGAACTGCCAGACTTCATTCTGGGAGTGACTGTGCGCTTAGCCAAGTACCATATACTCATCGAGGCCATTTTCAAGAGCACGAAAGGTAGGTGCTGGCGTTGTCTGTGAGAACGTCTCAGGTTTGTTCAGTTTCTGGATATGTATTCCCTGACAGAAGTAAACACTTGTTTGTTGTTGTGTTACAAAGAAATATCTGTGTACTAAGGTCTACAATACACTGCTTTAGCTTACAACTCTGTGTTCATTTGAAGAAGAGTCTTTTGAAATAAATGCACAGAAAGGACAAATGTGTGTATCATGTATTCAAGTTGACCATTCAAGCATTTAATTTATACATGCCTTGAAATAATAGCCTTTTCTTAGATGAAAGGAAATTCTGGAGTACTTCATGTGTGTGTGTGTGTGCATGATGCTTGCATGTGTATGTATGTGTGTGGGTGCAGACAAGAAGGACCGAGAGCAGCTGAGTCAGGCCCTGCAGTGCAGCAAGGAGGTGGTACATGCAGTGGATGCTCAGGTGGCCTCCTACGAGAAACTGATGGAGGTCTACCGCGCTTTTGACTCCCGCACCACTGTCTACGTGGGCAAGAAGTTCAAGGTATCTGTCTCTGTGTGTGTGTGTGTGTGTCTGTGTTTGTGTGTGTGTGTGTCTGTGTTTGTGTGTGTGTGTTTATGTGAAAGTGTGTGTGTGTGTGAGTGTGTGTATGTGAAAGTGTGTGTGTGTGTATGTGAAAGTGTGTGTGTGTGTGTCTTCAATTTTACGTCTGTTCACTTAAAGTGATATTAGACGACAATATCACACGTGTGTGTGTATGTGAAAGTGTGTGTGTGAGAGTGTGTGTGTGTGAAAGTGTGTGTGTGTGTGTGTGTGAATGAGTGTGAGTGTGTGTATGTGAAAGTGTGTGTGTGTGTGAGAGAGAGTGTGAGTGTGTGTATGTGAAAGTGTGTGTGTGTGTGTTGTTTGTGAGTGAAGTTGATAACAGTATTTCATGCTTTCAGTAAGGGGGAGGGGATTGCATATGTTTGTGTATTATCGAGTATGCTTATGTATGCTTAGTTCCTGAATGTCGGTGAGGTCTGCAGTTCTGATGCTTTGGTCTGTGTACCTGGCTGCTCAGTGTGTACTGGTGCACACATAATGGGTTAGTCCATATGATAGATGCATGCTTTTGCAAACGTGTGTTTATGTTGATTTTCCTGAAAGTAAAAATCGTTGTCAGCATGTTTGCGCAGAGATCTGTATAGTTCAACTGTCTTTATCAAGTAAATACAGCACTTGCTACCCAAAACTACAGGATAATATCTTTTCTGTCAGTAAATTCATGTCTGTAACCAACAACAACAAAAACCTCCCCAAACCAACCAACCAAACAAAATGTCACACCAAAAAAGCAAGCACAGTCACAAGTGGTATATCTGTGATTTCAGCGTCAAGACTTGATAGCGAGGGGACGGTACTTGGTACACGCGGGCTCTATAGGCTGGAAAACGGCTCGCAGTCGTGTGCTGGACACCTACACTTTGGTGCTCAACGACTTGCTGGTGTTCCTGCAAAAGAGTGAACAGAAATACACCTTCTTCACTCAGGACAACAAGGTCAGTAGCCTGCACTGCCTTTTCTCCTTCTGTTTTTTGTTTGTTCTTTTTAATGTTTGTGGCCATGTGTATTAGAAAATCCTAGAAAAACGAAAGATAGCGTAGAATTTCAAGGGAGTATTCTTTCAACTGGCTTGGGTGAAAGTTTTGTGATCGTGGTGTGTGTATGTTGTGTACAATTCAGAGAGGACTGTAACATTTTGTTGGTTTCGAACCTGAGAAACTTCATGTACACACACGTGTGCACGCGTGCGCGCACACACACACACACACACGCATCACATCACACACAGACACAAAGAGATCACACACACACTCACTCACTCGCTCCCTCACTCATTCACTCCTGGCATCAAGTCATCCTGAGGTTGTGCGCAGCCTCACTTTATATTTGTGTAAAACTTTCAGAATAAGAGAGATATGGTTATCCTAAGTCATATTTTGTAGCTGACTTTTTGTTATACAGTAACATGTCGGTTTTTTGTTGTTTTTTGTTTAACTATTGCTTTTACCCCCACCAAAATACTAAGCAGTTCGGCAACCCCCTTCATGTATGGGCCAATGGCCTTTTTGTGAATAAATAGTTTGAGTTCACTCACTCACTCACTCACTCACTCACTCACTCACTCACACACACACACACACACACACACACACACACACACACACACACACTCACACTCTCCAAATCCCATACTCAAGCCACACAGCTGTTCTCAAAACTCTTACCTCAGCGCCGCTGTGTTGTCAGTCCTGCGTGGTGCCGCTGTACAAGCTGCTGGTGCGGGAGAAGCGGGACGAGCGGGACAGTCACGGCATCTACGTCATCAGCCAGACCAAGTCCAGGCCAGAGATGTACGAGCTGGTGTGCCGCACGCGCGACGAGCGAGACCAGTGGATGAAGATCCTGCAGGAGGCCATCAAGAACTGTGTGGTGGAAGGTGAGCGGCTGGGCTGTTTTTTCTCGTGCTTGTTTGCCCTTTGTGCGGGTTTGGATTTTGTGTTGCTGTTGTTGTTGTTGTTTTATATCATTTTATTTTGGTGATTTGACGGCAACAGAGTCTGTGTTGTGTCGGTTTTGTCAGTAGTGTGCGCACTTCTTGACTACTGGGTTTTTTGTTTGTTTAAAAAAAAACAAAATGGGGGGGGGTATTTTGTGTGTATGTGTGTGATGTTTTATTTCATTTTATTTATGCTTTATTTGACAGCAAAAACTTGGTTCGTTATTAGTTTTCTCAGTAAGCTTTTGGCAGTAGATAATATTTTGTATGCATACTATTAGCAGACATGATTTTTGGCCAGAACAATTAGGAGGCTAAGAATTGTAGTGATTTGATTGCGGTAGTTTCTTTTCACTGTTGTTTAGATGAAGGCAGCTGACAAGTCAGAGAATTGCCGTATGCATCTTGTTCTTCTGATCATCGCATAATGATGTTTTTCTTAGTTTAAAAGTGAAATACACACACTAACGCCCGCACACATGCGCATGCACACACGCACGCACGCACACACAAATAAAAAAGGGAAAGCTTAACATTTGTTTTGAATAAAACTTTACAGTTTGAAGGGGGGAAACAAAACCTCTTACTCTGTTTTCACATTATAAAGTCTCTTCCTCTCTTATATATTACAGTCAAATCAAGAAGAGAATGGGCTGTCACCTGCACTATTCATTACAGTCAAATCAAAAAGAGAATGGGCTGTCACCTGCACTATTCATTACAGTCAAATCAAAAAGAAAATGGGCTGTCACCTGCACTATTCATTACAGTCAAATCAAAAAGAAAATGGGCTGTCACCTGCACTATTCATTACAGTCAAATCAAAAAGAAAATGGGCTGTCACCTGCACTATTCATTACAGTCAAATCAAAAAGAAAATGGGCTGTCACCTGCACTATTCATAACAGTCAAATCAAGTAGAGAATGGGCTGTCACCTGCACTATTCATTACAGTCAAATCAAGAAGAGAATGGGCTGTCACCTGCACTAACGACTGGGGGTTTGGTTTTTGTTCCTTTCAGCGGACGAGTTTCAGCAGGAGCAGCAGCCTGAGGCTCTGATAGAGGAGGAGGAGAGGAAGAAGCAGGAGGAGAAGTCCAGGAAAATGAAAGACATCATCAGTAAGTGGAGTGCAGGCTTTGGGGCTGAGGGATGTTTGTTGGCCTTTTGGCTTCCTTGTTTGTTTCTTTCGTTTCCTTGTTTGTGTTGTTTTTGTTGTTGGTTTTTGTTTTCAGATTGTATGGTATTGTCTAGTATTGTATACTACTGTCAGTCATGGTAGATATCACTGCTTTTTAAAAAAAAAAAACCAGTTTGCTTTCCCCAGGGATAACGCGTTGCCACAAGAGCAGAGCCACTTTTAAAACAAATTTTTAAACAAAATTTCCTGTTGGTGTTTGTATCGTTTTGCCTGTGAGAGCAGTTTTTTTCCTATCAACTTAAGTCAGGAACAACTCATTTTGGTGGTGTTGTTTTCATTTTCTTTATTTTATTTTGCACAAAATGTGTATTTCACATTGGATCTCGGTTTGTTGTCTCGTCCAAACGACTAGCACCCAGACCACCTCAAGAGGTCTAGTGCATGGAGTTAAAGTTCGGGTTCAAATGAGGATTGAACCTTGGACTTCTTGCTTTGTAGACAGGTGCGTTACCTCTAGACCACTGATCCACATTTGTCTTTTTTTTGTGGTCACAATGTTTCTCATACCATGTACCAAAGTTGCCGTAGTGTGTTACAGCTTAATCTAGTCTACCCTTTAGTAATTAATGTCCTTAACAACAACAGCCAGAGGTCAATGAGATGATAGTCAACTTTGATTGCAGTTTTGTAAATGGAAAAAATATCCCCAGTGCTACCACAGTGAATTGTTAAGTGTATATTATGAGGGTTAGTGTCCATGTGATGAGCTGTAACCCTATGCTCTGTGTGTGTGTGTGTGTGCAGACCAGCTCCACCAGAAGGACGACGTGATCAAAAGTCTGTGTGAACAGAAGAACAACTTGATGGTGGAACTGCTGGAGGTGTCCTCAGCCAGGGAGGAGGGAGGCTCGGTAAGTCTTCACGCCTGTCTCAGGTCACCCCCCCACTGCCACCCGCCCCCCCCTCTCTTTCCTGGCTATGCCAGTACCATGGCCTTGTCTAAATTTATCTCTTTTCTCCAACCCCCCCCCTCCCCCCAAAAAAAAAGTCTTGGTGGAAAAGCCTGGAGCTTGTATAAATTGTATCCTCAGCTTCTGGGAATCATGCTTTGATATGTCTATTTGTGTGCAGTTTTTGAATAGCTATGGTTTCACTCTGTTACATAGTCATTTTTGGTAGTTGGGCATGTAATGTCCATTTTGCAGCATATTTTGCTAAAAGGGCTGTAAAAACTTTCTTTTTTTTAAAGTTGCAATTTACTATACAAAAAATTTATTAATAAAAGTTGCAATCTTATCTATTATAGCAGGACTTAATATATTCTCAGCACAACCATGTATTATTGGATTCTTCTTTTACTGTTTTTTCTTCTTCTTTGGAATAGTTTCTCATTCTATCTTTGGAATTTGTGTTTGTCTTTTCCTAGCTTTCTTGTTCGTGGTTGTTGTATCATTGTATTAATTGCCTGTGGTGGTGTTTCAGCGACCCAGTTTACAGCACGAGGTTGGCAGCTCCACCTCTGTGGAGGTGGTACAGGCAGCCATTGAAGAAGGTATGTACCCCCCATCTTTTTGTGTGTGTGTGCCCTTATGGGTTCTTTCCCCAAAATTGTTTTTGCCATTTTCATCCGTTGCAGTTATTGTTGACTAGTGATCAATATCAACCTTCTTGTTACTCCTATTCCAGCCACTCTCAGCTGACTGAAGTTGTTCACCCGTGTTCAATCCAGCCAATATTGCCTGTGGCATATCTCCCTTTCTTTTTGGATAGAATCCTGCTAGTAATGACTCTCTTGTCCAGGCTGCAAGTTTTTATGTGTGCAAAGTGCATGTTGCACATGGAACCTCTTTTAATCGCCTCAAAAAACCTAGCGCATGTAGACTGCTCATGACATAGTAGATAAGGAGTGGAAAAAATCCTGTGAAGTCATAGTATGGCTGCCTGTATGGCAAATTTCTTGAAAGCAGCCGGTCATACATGCAAACTTTTCATGTGTCCTTGGTCTCACAGTGACAGGGTGATTCTCAAGTGTGATGAGTGAGACAGTTCCTATGTTGGATGACCCCAAGGGAACACTCAGTGACATTAACTACATGAAGAGGAATGAAGAAATATTAATTTTTATACTTTTATTTCTTCTCCATCTTTTTCCTTGTCTCGAACGCTCACACAGCAGCTATTGTCTGTTGTATAAGCAGAAATGCTTTTCGCTGCTGTTAAGACCTAATAAAGTCAGGCCCAGCGCATCTTACTTCGCTGTGAGTTTACTTTAAGGGGTACTAGTGTATCAGTAAACACTTTTGCAAGGGGAAATGTCAGCAAAGCGTTTGTTGTGTGTGTGTATGGGTGTGCGCGCGTGTGTGCGTTGCACGCGTTTTAAAAAAAAAGTTTATATCTTTTCCAATCAATGGTTTTTACAACATTGTATTCCTACATTGGTGTGTGTGTACACAGTGCGTGTGTGTGCGCGCACCTGGGTTTGTGTTTGTGTATAATTTTTTAAAGCTATCTTGGAATGTTTATAACAATATGAAAAATATTTTTCTGGTGTCTTGTGAGATAATCATACGTATCAATGTGCCTGTCAGTATTGTAACTGCCCTTCATGGGATGATTAAAGTGTTTTTGACTGGACTTGTGCAGCGTCCCGGCTGACGACCATCATCCAGGGCAACGGCAACCAGCTCAGCCGCAGCGTCAGCAGCGCGGGGGAGCATGTCAGCGCGTCCTACGTCAGCATGTTCATGCCCAAACGGGCCGAAACTTTCGCCGGCTTCGATACCCCGTCCGATGTGCCCAAATGTAAGTCACAAACTTGTGGTATTTGTGTGTATGTGTGGATAGAAGGTGGGTGTGGGTAGGCGTTGCTGGCTTGTGTTATTTGGTTGTTGTTTCTGAATTTCTCTGTGTTAAGGTAGTAAAGTATCTGGAATTGGAATAAGGAGCTGTTTTGGTATTTTGGGGTTTTTCTTCTTACCCACCCCCAACCCCCTTTTCTTTTTCTTTTTCTTTTTTTTTAACAGAAGGCTTTGACATAAAGTCTTAGGACACTAATTCTGAGCCAAGCTGTTTGAAAAGATATTAAAATTGAATATTTTTATCAGGTTTTCTTCTGAAAAAACAGAAACTTTATTTAGTGGAGATAGATTTTTATAGTAATATCACCTTACATGAAAATAAGTGATTTGCATTTTTTTTTAAAAACAGGTTAATGATTTGATTTCGGTGTTGCACAAACGGTGTTCATTTTGATCAGTTACATTGACTAACATGGTTCACAATTAGTGGATTACACAGTAGATGTTGGATTGAAGACTACCATCGTGTGTGGCTGTGTGTGTGTGTGTGTGTGTGTGTGTGGCTGTGTGTGTGTGGCTCTGTGTGTGTGTGTGTGGCTCTGTGTGTGTGTGGCTGTGTGTGTGTGGCTCTGTGTGTGTGTGTGTGTGTGTGTGTCTGTGTGTGTGTGTGTGAGCAGCGGGGGCCTTGGTGAAGAAGCGCTTCAATCAGCTGTATGGGGACGAAGAAGGCCGCTGCCCCAGTGACCTGTCTCTGCACGGCACAGACACCATTCCTGAAGTGAGTGTGAAGTTCAAACCTCTGACTGTGTAGTCAGCCTCCATGTCACTGTTGTACCTGCAGAGGCATGGGCTGGCTCCACCAGGTTCATCTTGCCCCTGAACAATGCAGGGCAGTGCCCCAGCCACTCCTTATGGAGTGAGGGGGGGAAAGAACGAGGGAGACATCTCTGTTTTATGCTTCGTTTTCAGTCACTTGTTGTACAGAAACATACACACATATTCAGGGAATGTTTGCTTTGCTTGTTTGCTGTGGTGAGAACGGTGTGTGGATGGGAGTCAGGTTGGGAAAGTGAGTAGTGGGACTTTTTTGTGTGTGTTTGGTTTGGTTTGTTCTTGCAGAACCAAGTCTTTTCTCAGCTAATTAAGTTAGGTGGTGGTGGTTACTGTTCTAAGAAATGCAGAAAAGGTCAGAGAGATGTTGCACACACATGTCTATTGTTTTTGCAGTTTCATTATTATTTTTTTAAATATAGATTATGATAGTATTTGCATGGATACTGCATTACATTTTCACACTTTAAAAAAAAAAAATCATTTTGTATTGTGTTTTGCTCTCAAGACAGAACTTGCACATTACATCACATTACATATTCTGTTGTCTTCATGAAGATAGGGGTACCAAGGATGACTGAACAACCAGCCTTTTTTATCTCTCTCTGTCTCTGCCTTCCCTCACAGTATATCAGCCACATTTATTTTGGAAAAACTGCTGTTATCATTTGGTGTTTTACCTGGAGTCAGTACTCTGAACTGCTTCTGCTTTGCTCTCAGGACTCTGTGATCTCATCGGACAGTTACTACAGCAGTCAGCCCGGCCTCTCCCCCCAGTCCCTCCCCTCCACCTCCTCCCCTCACCAGAGCTCTCCCCAGGGCTGGGAGGGAGGTCGTCAGGGGAGGGGGAGGTTCCGGGGCTGGACACCAGTGACCACGGCTCCATGGGAGAGCTGTCCTCCTCCTCGGTCACCTCCTCCCTGGTGCACCCTCTGGCCCAGCCCTCCTCCACCGAACAGATGACGTCCGTGGTGCAGCTGGTCAAGTACCTGCACAACCTCATGGTCAGCGGCAGTTTCGGTGTTGTTGTTGCTGTTGTTGGTGTTGTTGTTGTTGTTCACTGTATCAGAACTAAACGTGTCTGTTTTTTCTCATTGTTTCACAGTCTTAAAACCAGCATTCTATGTCTTTTTGCTATTTGTGTGATAGCTGAGTTCAATTCACAAGCTCTCAGGTGCTCTTGCCTATAACCTATATATTGACCACTTGCAAAAATCTGATTTGGCTTGTTACATTTGCCCGCAGTCATAAGAAATATGTAATGCAGTATTTCACAGTTTTTCATTGGATGAAGGTTTAAACTATCAGCGCCCTCTAAATGTCAGTGACGACTATAGTTAGGAGGAAATTGTGAGCTATGGAAAACAAGGGTTCATGTTGGATTCCTTAGTGTACCCTGCTTCATCATCATTGAAATTTCCAGTAACAATTTGAGTTCAGCAGATTGCAGTTATCGATATCGTTCAAAACAAAATCACAACCAGTGGTGTTCAGACCTTTTTTGATGTGCTGAATTGAAGTTCTGTTTTGTTCATTTTTTCCCATGCTGTCTGTGTGTCATTTTGATGAGCTGCACCTTTCACACTGTTAGAATCAGAATTGTTTGCTAAATGTAAAGAGTGTATCTTAGCAGTACTGTTACCGATAAAATGTAATACTGTCCTTTCAGAACCTGACGGCCAAGCAGACGACAACAGTGGAGTGTCTACGAGCAGAGCTGGCTGAGGCCAAAGAGGAGATCAGCAAACTGTCACAGAACATGCACGGCCACAGACGCTTGGGCTGCCAGCACAACCAGCTGGAAGAGCTTCGCAACTTACAGGTCAGCTGAATGCTCAGTCACTTAGCACGCCAGTTCAGGTTCTGCAGTTTGCACATTTGTTTCTTGGCAGATTTAGTGTTGACTGAACAAGTCACTTTTCTAATACAAAGTTGTGTGTGTGTTCTTTTTTTGTTTGTGCTGTATTCCTCCCCTTAGAAGAAATTTTGTTAAAAACATGAGAAAATACAAATGTGAAAGAAAGAGGATGCTTGGTTTTCAGGACCAGACACAAGGTGTTTCAGCATAACATGAGTGACCTCTCTTGTAATTTGAAAAGATAAAGAAAAAAATGCCATGAAGTATCGAACAAATAATTCAGTGTCTGTTATTAGTATCAGACTTGACATTTCTTAGGTCACTGTACTGCATCGACCATTATAAAACGAAATGATAAAGTAACGTAAGATTAAACAACAATATATTTCCCAGAAGCTTGTGGATGTCAGACAGTGAACGTGGGTTGGTTGCTTGGTTGTGTGCAGGAGAACATCAGCCGTGAGCGTCAGGAGTGGGAGCGGGAGAAGGAGAGGGAGCGAGCGATGATCCAGCAGGAGAAAGGCAAGCTGGAGATGCAGAGGAAGCAGCTGGAGAGACACGAGGTAAGGGCAGCACATGTTGCCAGGTTGAATGTTTTCCCCCTCAGGTTTGCCTAAGATTTTTTTAGTGGTCAGAGACACAGACCCCCAACATAGAAACTCACCATGGTGTTCAGGACTGCGACTTTAAGATTTCTCTAGTTGAGGCACCTTCTGGGAAGAAAGAGAGGAAAGAGATGGTTTTGTGGCATTGTAATAGTTTACAAAGAGCATCATTTGAATTTCTCTCCTACTTAATGATCTCCGTGTCTGTGGACGTTGTCTCTCCCACCAGACATTAGCAAGTCACAATCACATCTGTCTCTGAAAAGTGTGATTCGCTTTCTGTTTCTCAGGCCTGATGATGGGCTGGTGTATATTTCATCTGTTCAGAAACGTCAGAGCATTTAGAGGCCAACTTTTTATTTCTTTGGGAGAGATAGATCTTCAGAGGAACCATAGCTGTGTAGTTTCTTGGAAACTAAATGAATCAAAAGTGACATTGCTGTCTGTTGGGCATGCCCGTTCAGGACAGCCAGTCATTGAGGACTTGAGAGGGGAGAAGAGAGGGTGTTCATATCCCAGGAAGATAAGAATAGTAATACTTGTTAATGTTTTGTTTTTTTTGGAATTGGCAGTGATTTCATGGGACAATATCATTTACATTTTCCCAGAACGGCTGTGGACTAGTCATCATGGCAGGCTAGTCTGGTTTTCGGTTAACCCAAATGGTATTTGTGGCACTGTTTAGCTGAGTGTGTTTGATAATAAAGCATGTTTCAGAGTAATTTCAACAGTGTTCATCCTCTGCCTCATCAAGCATGTTTGTTTTAAAGTGTTGTTTATAATGGTTGTGCCTCTCGTGGTTAGAAAGCAAGAAAGAGGGATGAAAACCTATACCAAAGACGTGCTGTAGATTTAGAGGCTGGAAAGTACATAGGTGCTGTGTACAATTTTGTGGGGTTCAGCTTTCCTCATCCTTCGGAGGAGAGACTCTAAACCAAGGTCCTGTGTGCGAACACACACAGAACATCTTGCGCATACATTAGATCCTGTTCCACTTTTCGTAAGAGTAGGCCATTGTGTGCCGAAGGGAACAGATGACAGAATTTACAGAACCACATACACACGGGGAGTGGATGTAAAAAAGCACATAAGTGCTTATTCCATTATCCTCAATATAAAAATATAAAAAAATTAAAATAATAATAAAATTCCAGCTCTGATGTGTAGGGGGTTGATTAGTTAAAGCCAGAATAGTAACTGCTGTACAGACTCCTTCATGGTAGTGTGTGTGTGTGTGTGCACTTGCCATGTATGTATACATTCATATCTCGGGGTGTGTGTGTGTGTGTGCACTTGTCATATATTATGTATACATTCATATCTCGGTGTGTGTGTATGTGTGTGCACTTGCCATATGTGTATACATTCATATCTCGGCGTGTGTGTGTGCACTTGCCATACATTATGTATACATTCATATCTCGGTGTGTGTGTGTGACAGCACGAGCTGCGCAGCAAGAAAGAGGACCTGCGCCGGGAGAAGGAGAGGCTGCAGCGACAGCTGGACATGGTGAAGGAGCAGGGCCTGCTGGGGACGGCCACGCTGACAGACCTGGGCCACGTGGTGCACGTGGTGGACCTTGACGCCACAGACGCCGACTACGCCGACCCCTCTGACCGCGCCCTGCCCGGGCACCGCCGCTCCGCCTCTGCCGACTTTTTCCACGGAGCACCGCCCTCCCAGGCGGAGCTGGATGCCCTGTCGGAAGCGAGGGGCATGCCGCGCCGCCCACGCCACTCCGTCAGCAGTCTGCAGAGCTACAACGGCTCGCGGGACAAGCAGAACATCCCCGAGCACCTGATGAGCACGCGCAACGAGCAGCGGATGGGGGGCTCCAACGTGCAGAAGCTGCCCATGAAGCTGTCCAGCGGAGCCGCCGCCGGGGGTCACCAGGGTCACAAGTCGCAGGCGCCGCTACCGCCACCTCACTCGCGCACCTCCTCCCTCAGCTCTCTGGGAGCCAAGCACGCGGGGTCCAACCCCTCCTTCCTCACCCCCACCCCCCAGCAGGCGCAGGGCATGATCACGCGCAACCAGAACACGCGCAGCGCTCCTTCCAACCTGGCCATGGTCATGAAGCTGGCCGAGCCAGGCAAAGGTCGGGGAGGGAGCTCGGGTCAGGGCGGGGGAGTGCCTTCAGGACCGGCCCACCCAGGGAGCGGTCACCCGGCTCCTGGAGGACCTGCGCCTCCTCCTCCTCCTGCCTCTGGAGCAGCCAAGCCTCCACCAGACAGCGACCCCAACCGCGTCATCTACTTCTAGTCGCTGGTGAGTGAGTGCGCTGTTGGGAGTGAAAGAGTTGCATCTACAGGCTAGTGTCTGTCGAGCCTAAAGGCTAATGTCTATAGAGCCATAAGGCTCGACTCTGCCGGGTCTGAAGGCTTGATTCTGCCGGGTCTGAAGGCTTGATTCTGCTGGGTCTGAAGGCTTGATTCTGCTGGGTCTGAAGGCTTGATTCTATCTGACGTATGCAATAAGACTCACAGCTAATGTAAACCATTGACGCTGGGGGCAACAGTAAAGTGAGAGGCTGTATGACCAGTGGATTTTCCACTCATGGAATTTACAGTTTATTCTTTAGTGATCGACTATGACTCTCTGAATAGGAGGCTTGACTTGCACAGTCCTTATGTGCTGCAGCCCAGGAGCTAGTTGGCCTTTGGAGAGCATCTCCAACGCTGACTGTCCTTATGCCCACGTGGCCAAGAGAGTGGGGATGTACTGTGGGCAAGGCATCTCCACTATAATCAAATTTCTGCCCAATTTCCGAAACAGCAGCTGCCTCCTCTGCTGTTTTGGAGGTCATCGTTGAAAACGACGGACTAACATATATACAATACAATGTCTAGCTAAACAAAGATTTGTAACAAAATCATCTTGTTTGGCCAGGATTGCTCAAGTCTGTACTAGCCTAAAGTCATTTTCATGGATTAAAGATTTATTGGTTGCATCAAACCACTTGCATGTTGTAACAACTTGAATTTCTTCTGTTTTCCAGATGACAGAGAAGATGAGGGTGCACGTTGTTTTCAAGGGAACAAGAAGCAAGCCACAGACCAGCAACGACGTGTGTGTGTGTGTGTGTGCGTCTCCCAGAACTGTGCCGAACAAACCACTGTGCTCCTGAGGCATGCATCTTTTCTGCCAGTGTTGGCTTGGACACCACAGACGTGGACTGTTCCTGTGTGTGTGTGGAAGGTCAGGTAGACTTCAGGTCTACAGGCTGTGTGCGGCTGTGTGCAGTGACCCACCTGCCAGAACAGAACACAGGAAAGGAGTGGGTGTGAGGTGTGTGTGTGTGTAAGAAGCAGACAGTCACTGTGCTGTGGGGAGGGGAGGGATGAGGGGCAGCAACTGCCTGCCTGCCGGCCTCAAGTCTGTGGATCAGGCTGAACAATTATCTCCCCTGCTGCAGCTGTGGGGTCAAACTCTCATTTCAGTGCAATGGTTTTTTTCTCAGTCGGTTCTGAGCAAGAACTACATATTCCAATATGTTTGCCATATACAGTTTGCTATGTAGCGGGATACCTTTTGTTGTTGATGTTGTTGTCTTGATGTAACGAGGTTACATGCTGCGCCTGTACTCGCGGTAACCGTGTTGTGTAACAGTCTCTTTGCTGCTTAGGAGGGTGATGGGGAAAGTTTGTTTCTTTTTTTTTCTTGTTGTACAGAGTGGTACAGGTTGTCGATAAAGCTGGCAGACTACTTGTGCCGTGACTCACTACCTACTGTTTCTGCATCGCTGAAGATGAAAGTGATTTTGTTGGCCCTTATTTATCCAACCTAAGTTTATGTAAGATAATTTTCTTTCAGTCTGTACCGTGTATTGTTCTTTCTTCCTCTTGTACTCTCTCCTTGTTAGGATCTCTTCATATGTGGGCTTGTATAGTCAGTCGCTGTATCTTACTGGTGTGAGCAGGACAAACACATGCCAATGTGTGCTGGTGGCAGACACGATGTAGGAACACACACTTCAGGAGTGTGCTTTACTGCTTCAAAACGTGGAGTTGGGGAAAAGCTCACTCACACACACACACACACTCGCTCACTCACTCCCTCAACACATTTTCCTCATTCTTTCTGTGGAAGGACTCCTGTTTGTGAAGGTTGAGTTAGTCTTCTTGGTGCTGTTCATTTGACCGTACAAAAGATGGTTTGTGATGAACTCCTTCAGGGTATATATATGTATATATATAGTGTGGAAAAACACTTTTCTGCAGGTTAGAATGGCAGTCTTTGATACGTTGTTATTCTTCTTCTTTGTCTTTGCTCTCTGGTTTCAGTTAAACTCGTGTGCATGTTATTTTGTATTCGTGTACTGTTGTACAGACTTAAGTGCTGGGGAGAAAAGCAACAGATGTTTTCCTCTGAATTGTGTTTTTGGTTTTGTTGTTTTCTCTTACATACTCATACGCCAATTTTTGTCAGTAAAGACTATTTCCACATGAATGACGTTCTGCAGATTGGGAAAAAAAAAGAAGCATATCACCCATCACTGTGTACATCAGACTGAAGAGAAGAGAACAAGATTTTAATGCAGCACTTGGCAATTTATTTTGGAGGATGTGTTAGCTGGTAATAAACTGACAACTTTTCTGCAATAATTCAAAACCGTAGTAATGTCTATGACTGTGACATCGTTGTGCTTGGAAAGAGTGACATGTTTTGTATTTGGAATATTTTATTTGGTGATCAAGAAAGACTTTTGTTGATTTTTTCCTTCCATTCTCATTTTCTGTCATCCATGGATTTCAGTCATGTTTTTACATCAATACCACTGTCGCAATGTGTAAGTGTGTACAATGCACACCCAGGTGTTTCCTGAAGTAAACTTCATTGTTGTAAATGGCCAAGAGACACACAGCGCAAAATGTAGTGATGACTGAACTCGAAGATGTATTTCCATCAAGAGGGTGTGTGTGGTTAATGCAGATAAAGTAGACAGCATAGGTCTCTTATTGGGATAGCCATTTTTAGGGTATAAGAGATGAATAAAAGAAAGGATGTCATCGTTCTCCAGTGTCGCGGTTTTGCAGATAGATTTGGCGCCAATGTTATGACTGCCTGAAAGTAGTGTGTCACAGTTAAGTGGGGAGATGGATGTAGAAAATTGCAGGAGTGGAGGTCAGTCATCTTACCCTGAACAGTAAACCTTTTTACTGGGTTTGCTTAGGCATTCACAGGACAACTGCTCAGTTTCTGTTTAAACTAACATCGATATGTGTAGGGTTTTGCATTATCATCAGCTCTAATTCTGCTCAGGCAAATTTTAACAAATGTTGATAGCTGCACATGACTTGTAAGACACAGAGACGGATTGTGAAAGAGCTGTTGGAATGAAGAGTATCTGCCTGTAGGCTCGTAAATCAAATGGAAGGGCAACATTATCACAACTGACAAACAACAATCACTTTGATATGTAAGCTACACTCGCTATTGTCTTAGTGTAATGACAAATGTAATGAACACATATCGAAACAGTGTGAGAACCAGTCAGCTATCTTTTAACACTTAGGAGCCAAGTCAGAGGCTGCTGCCTGGGTTGATGCTTTCAGTGAACAAAATTATTTGCTGTTATTGTTGTGCGCTGAAACAGAAGCAAAATAAAACGTGGCAAGTTTTTCTTATGGTTTATTTAATTATTAAGATTTAAGAGTATGTTGATTTCATTTTTAGTGCCTCAAAAAGGCAGTTGAAGATAAGGTACAGAGGTAGGTCAGTTTATTAAAGGAAAAGTTAGGTTTTATAGTCTGTATAATAGTTCATGAATAAAGAAAGTCTACATCTTATTTATTAGAAAGTTGTTTTTACATGTTTACAGTCATGAATTGAAATTTACAATGATTATTCAGAAACATTTTGGGCAGTGTAACCAAGTTTCATGGCAGTAGTTATATCTAAAACTTGTCCTCATTTTGAATGCAGAATTTTTGGAAGCTTTCTTTGATAAAAACAAAATGAAACAGTAGCATGTAGACATTATCACAGTCTCACATCTGGTGCCTATGACATGACATTTCAGAGTTTAGAGCAGCTCCCAATGTTTCTGACAAATAGCAGTTCGATCTTTTTTGCCACGTCCATCAACTGGAACAGAAATGAATGATTGGAAACCTGCACAATCAGGGTTGACAGTTACTTCCCCCTCCCACTCCCATCCATTTCTCCCCTTCTGCCCCATCCCTCCCTTCTCTGCCCCAATCTGCCCTGCCAGTGTATACATATATGTGTATGTATTCTTGGTGTTTTATTTAAAGTTGTTTATAAGTATGGGTACATTATATTCCAACAAGATTCTGCTGAGATATAAAGTAATACTGTTGAATTCACTGAAAACAGACAGTTCCACTGTTATGCTACTGGGATTTGTGTTCTATGAATACCAACCAAGTTCTGAGTGGAGTGTATTCCAGTTCAGTCTTTTTTTGTTAAGTGGTCAAGTTGTTTTGTTTTGAGGAACATTCCTGCAATATATGAAAGGTTATATTTTTCTTATAGATTGCTATGCTGTTACAAGTTCAGTGTGTTTGTGGAATCATGATGGCACCATAGTAGCATTCTATCTTTTTAAGAAAACAATTTTAATCATTTTTTTAATTTGTTTTTTATACACACTCCAGCTCACTTGCATTTATGTAACACTGTAACAATCATGTGAAGGTGAAACAGAATCAAGCTGATTTACTGACTTTATTTCGATCTGGCTTCGTGGAAATCTATGTGAAGATGAACAGTTGGCGCCAATAACTGTGTACATCATCTTTAGTGTTTTTGTGATCATGTTTTGGAGATGGCCGTGTGTGAGAGAGATTTCATCTTCTTTTTCTGTCGTCCATTCAGGTCAGCTTCCATCCTACATTGATCGATTGAGAGAGCCAGCGCTTCAGAAGTGTCCATGAAATTTGCTCCATTTTGTGCTGGACCTTGAGTCACTATCACTGGATTTGCTCTATAGGGTTATTTTTTACTTCTGATTAATGTTGGTTTACTCCATGTGTTTTTTGCGATACCTGAACAAGCACTGCCTCAAGTTGAAAAGTGAACGTAGAAGAAAGGTGGTTTGTGTTTGGTAGCCTCTTGTGTACTCTGTTCAAGCCACAAGTGGCAGAAACACACACAGGGCAGTGGGTGGGTGACCGCTGTGGTAGCAGAATGCAGCATTGTTTCACATGTGGCAGAGAGAACGTTGTGGTTATACATGGATACTTCTACCCTGGCTAGGGACATGTCCGATTGTGTACAGTGCCATGTTGCTGTGTTTCCAAGTTCTCTGTCATGACTAACGCACACGATGACTGTTCACAGTTGCCAGGTCTCACAGACACCTCTCTCTCTTTCTCTCTCAGTGGCCTGCCTCATACATATCTGTGTTGTGGTTCTCCTCCTCCCCCTCCCCCTCCTCCGTCCTTCGTCACCTCCTCTCCTTTGTCGCACATCTTTGCAGGTCCCCCTGTCTTTCAGTCTGCCTTGTGCCTTCCATCACCACCCCCACCCTCATCCCCTTCATTGCTTTGATCCACCACCCCCTACTCCACCACAACATCTTTGTGCTAGTCCTCCACATCTGACGTCATGCCGATGTTCTGGGCTGTCTTCATTGGGTTCCTGCAGGCAGAGAGGATTACTTGGTGTCTGCCCATTGTTTGCTGCCAACTTGATCAGCTCTCTTCCCTGACTGATCATCATTCTTTTTTTTTTTCTTTTTTTTTTGGTCAATGTTATGTGATCTCTCATGGTGTAGAATCCATGTAGAATTGATTTTTTGGGAAGATCTATTTTAATTTTTTTAATAATCATTATTAGAATTGAAGTATGTGCTTCATGTCTGTGACCTTTTTAATTTTTTGAAAAAATTCATTGGAAGCATTCCACACCAGGTAAAATACTTTTGAATGTCTGTTTTACTGTATAGCCAGGGATTTTTCTTTAAATTGTCCCTTATAGGGAAATAAGATTATAAAGCAAGCACTCGATGATCGACGGAAAGTAAACAGTGAATTTCATGCCTGTAATTGGGTACCATGCTTATATTGGAAATATTTAGATTTTTTGACTGAAAATTTTTTATTGAAGATAAGTTAAGATACAGTGCTGAAAACAATACTTGGTCCCCCCCCTCCCCCTGTGAATTGTTATTATAAAGAAGATGAGGAAGATCAGATTTTCTGATAGTGAACCAGCTATGACCCCTTTGTCTCATATAACTAGTCTGAATTATTACAGATTATGTTCACCTCTGAACATGTGCAATGCTCACACTGTGTTCTTTGTTCATCAGCCACAAATATATTTAGGCATTTTTGAAAGCTTTTAAAACTTGTTTAAAATCAATATTCAAGAACATTTTTCTGTAGCATTCTTCATTTGCCAAGAATACCGTTTTGTAGCTGGTTTTCCTCTAGCCAGACGTCTAAGCTTAGCATAAGCTGGGTAGATTCTGCTATGTCAGAGTGTGGTATCAAAGTCAGGTTTGATCTGTGTCCAGAAATGTGTTCACATACATGTACATGTCAAGGTAGTCTGCAACATGCTCACAACATGAAGAATCAAAGTAAACGCGGCCACACTCTCTGGTTGTGCCAGTGCTACACTGTGGCTGACATGAGAACAGCTATGGAGGTCTACATTCTGTGTTTTGAATGCCAGGATCTGTGGTATGAATCTAAGCTCCTTTTTTTTGTGGCAAGTATCTTTGTTCAAATCCCCCTCCCCCTTTTTTTCTTCTTATTGTTATGAAACCATCTTCTGTGTATTCAGCGAGTGCTATTTATTATGATTTGACAGAAGCATTGTGTGATAAAAGTCAGTGTCCAGATTCATTGCTGTGTTTATTTTTGTATTCCTCCATAATGTTCAGAGCAATACATAAGCCACCCCTTTTCCCTCAAGCATTTTGTTGTTGAAGAAAGGACCATTGACTGCCCTGTGTTTCTGCACCACATTGGACATGCTGTTAGTTAGTCATCTGTGAAGTAAGCCATTAGAAAGCAATAGAAGGACACCATTTTGAAACTGGAAATCATGTAGAATGCACATCTATGATTTAGAGGGGAAACTATGTTTAAAAAAAAAAAAGAAAGAAAAGATCATACTTGTAATAAAATATATAGAAATGTGTACTGTGTTCTGTTTTCTTTTCGATGCATCAACAACAACCTCTTTATTTTAAACATGCCCCTCCTCCCCTTCCTGTATTTACCATAAGCAAGATAGATATTTTGCTTATGGAAGTTTACAGGATATAAACCCAGTACGAGAGAATCTGGAAAAGAATATGTGAATTTTCCATGTGAAATCTTTTCTGACGTTGCCGTTAAAAATAAACTTTTTAAAAAATCCCCATTTTAATTAGAATGGCCTTGAAATTCTGCTGTGAAATGGTTTTTTTAACCATAATTGGAAATGTTGGATAGAAATGCAAGATCATTATCCTTACAGGGCAGAGTGAAGCCCCCAACAGCCTCCTGCTTGGAGGATCGTTATTTCATTTTGGGGGATCATATTTGTCAAGAGGTTGTTGGTGCATTAGGGTGTGCGTGTGTTATCTGAGAGAGACAGACAGACAGAATTTGTGGTGTGTGACTCGTGTGTGTTTGAGATAGAGAGAGAGGGAGGGAAGGAAAAGGGAGTTCCAGCTCTGGGACAGAGACTGCCGATAGGCAGACACGGTGCTGAAGACGACATCAAAGTGACTGGAAGGGCGGGGGGAGTGGTAAGGCAAGGAGCACGTGACTTCAGGCCCGGAGTGATGCTGGCAGCTCCCCTCACTCCACCCCCATCCATTAACATCGACAAGTCCTCTGTTCCCTCCATCCACTTGAACTGCTGGTTCTTTTTCTTTTCAGTGTTACGGAACCTGGGGGCCACATCATTACTCCTGTCAAACCGTTTGTTGTCACTCACAGAATGGGGGCCTACAGACAGACAGAACTTGCCCAGGCTAAGCTGCAGACAGAACTAGCTGCACACAGAACTAGCTGCAGACAGAACTTGGCCAGGCTAGGCTGCAGCAGAACTTGCCCAGGCTAAGCTGCAGCAGACAGAACTTGCCCAGGCTAGGCTGCAGCAGAACTTGCCCAGGCTAAGCTGCAGCAGAACTTGCCCAGGCTAAGCTACAGACAGAACTTGCCCAGGCTAGGCTGCAGCAGCAGAACTTGCCCAGGATAAGCTGCAGACAGAACTTGCCCAGGCTAAGCTGCAGACAGAACTTGCCCAGGCTAAGCTGCTGCAGCAGAACTTGCCCAGGCTAAGCTGCAGCAGCAGAACTTGCCCAGGCTAGGCTGCAGCAGCAGAACTTGCCCAGGCTAAGCTGCAGCAGACAGAACTTGCCCAGGCTAAGCTACAGACAGAACTTCAGAACTTGCCCAGGCTAAGCTGCAGACAGAACTTGCCCAGGCTAAGCTACAGACAGAACTTGCCCAGGCTAAGCTACAGACAGAACTTGCCCAGGCTAGGCTGCAGCAGCAGAACTTGCCCAGGCTAAGCTACAGACAGAACTTGCCCAGGCTAAGCTACAGACAGAACTTGCCCAGGCTAAGCTACAGACAGAACTTGCCCAGGCTAAGCTGCAGCAGCAGAACTTGCCCAGGCTAGGCTGCAGCAGCAGAACTTGCCCAGGCTAAGCTGCAGCAGACAGAACTTGCCCAGGCTAAGCTGCAGCAGACAGAACTTGCCCAGGCTAAGCTGCAGGCAGAACTTGCCCAGGCTAAGCTGCAGACAGAACTTGCCCAGGCTAAGCTGCAGACAGAACTTGCCCAGGCTAGGCTGCAGCAGCAGAACTTGCCCAGGCTAAGCTGCAGACAGAACTTGCCCAGGCTAAGCTGCAGACAGAACTTGCCCAGGCTAAGCTACAGACAGAACTTGCCCAGGCTAAGCTGCAGACAGAACTTGCCCAGGCTAAGCTGCAGACAGAACTTGCCCAGGCTAAGCTACAGACAGAACTTGCCCAGGCTAAGCTACAGACAGAACTTGCCCAGGCTAGGCTGCAGCAGCAGAACTTGCCCAGGCTAAGCTACAGACAGAACTTGCCCAGGCTAAGCTACAGACAGAACTTGCCCAGGCTAAGCTACAGACAGAACTTGCCCAGGCTAGGCTGCAGCAGAACTAGGCCTGCAGGCATATAATGCCATGCCACAATTCAGCAGTGCACAGCTGCCACCCACCCCTCCTGATGTAGCTGACACACTATGCAAGGTGTCTCACCCACCACTTGTTATGTTTGAAATTATATATTATAGTCCCAGCAGACTTATGAATTTGACTCATCATACCTTGCAAAACCTGGGCTACCTGAATTGCAGATGATCTTAGAGAAAGGGGCATAAATAAGGAGGAAGCTCAAAACAGAGAGAGATGGAGAAGGCTCATCAATGTCAAACCTCCCTGGGAGAAACATGACAAAAAAGGAAGAAGAAGTCCCAGCGGAGGTATCCAATTTAGGGACGGTGGTCCCACCCACCACCTTGGTTGTGTTCTTTATGTAGACAGCAGATTGCCGAGCTGACAACAGCTGACTTCAACTGTCCACCAATCAAAACACAGCTGAGCATTTGCTGCTGACTTGTGTGTGCTTTTCATGGACTGCATGCAGTCAATGGACACTTCACATTCTCCATGCTGCACCCAAAAAAACAACAATCAAAAAGCAAGCCCACACAGCACGATTCAGTGATCATGATAACAAGACATCTATCTATCTATCTATCTGTCCCGTAGTCTGACGACCGTGGGGGCACCCTCAAAGACTCAGCAACCAGTTCCCTCCATTCCTCTCTCTGTTCTGCCTTTCTCAGGGTTTTGTTGAGTTCTAGGCCTGTCCATTCACTGATGTTATCCTCCCAGCTCTTCCTTGGTCTGCCTCTTCTTCTTCCTCCTTGGACAGTGCCTTGCAAAACTGTCTTTGTAATTCCTTGGGATCTTGTGACATGCCCATACCACTTAAGTTTACGCTTTTTCACGATCGTTAGAAGGTTCTCATAGGGTCCAATGGTTTGCTGGATTCTGTTATGCACGCTTTCGTTGCTTATGTGGTCTTTGTAGGAGATGCCAAGGAGTCTCCGAAAGCATCTCATCTCCACTGCCTGTACTCTTCTCTCCAAATCTGCAGTCAGGGTCCATGATTCACAGGCATACAGAAATATGGATATGACAAGGGAGGCATTAGTCTGATCTTGGAGATAAGTGAGATATTCTTGTCTCTCCAGATGGTGTTTAGTTTTGACAATGCTGTTATTGTCTGTGCAGTCCTGCATACTACTTCTGGCTTGGATCCCTGGTCGGATACAATGGCTCCCAGGTACTTGAAGCTTTGAACTGTTTCCAGCTTCTGGTCATTACCCTGATATCAGTGCTAATGCCGTTGGTGTTATTAGTCATCAGTTTGGTCTTCTCTGCACTGATTTCCATGCCGTATGTTTTGGAGGCCTTATCCAAGTGTTCTGTTAGGCTGGCAAGCTCTTTTTCTGATCTGCTATTCCATCAATGTCATCTGCAAAGCGGAGGTTTGTGATCGTTCTGCCACCAATGCTGACTGATCCTTCATGATGTTCCAGTGCATCAGCCATGATTCTCTCAAGGAAGATGTTGAAAAGAGTGGGTGAGAGTAGACAGCCTGCCTTACTCCAACTGTTGTTCGAAACCATTCTCCAATGTTGTTGTTGTAGTACACTGCACTGGTGGCCTCGCTGTACAGCTGTTTGATGACTTGATCAGGTTTGCATTGATGCTGTACAAATTCATGGTTGCCCACAAAGCTGCATGCCACACCCTGTCAAATGTCTTCTTAAAATCGATAAATACGTGGTAAATGTCTTGTTGATGTTGAAGGTACGCTCACATAAGTATTCTGAGGTTGAATATCTGTTCTGTTGTGCTGCGCCCTGCTCTGAAACCTGCTTGTTCCTCAGCATAATGGTCTCTGCTTGTGGCTTCAGTCTATTCAATATTATCTGCAGCATGACCTTGCTTGGGTGACATATGAGGCTGATTGTGCGGTAATTATGCATTGTTGTAGATTTCCTTTCTTGGGGAGGGTGATGATGAGTGACTGCGTCCATGGTGTTGGCATTTTCCTGTCTGCCAGATCTTGTTGCAGATTCTTAGTAGGGCGCTGATCATGGCTTCCCTCCAGCTTGGCCACTCAGCTGGAATTTTGTCAGCCCTGCTGACTTCCTTTTTCAGCGATCTGACTGCTGTTTCCACTTCTTCTCGGAGGATAGGGTGACTGTCTGTGTCTTTGCTTTCGGGTACATTAAGGACTTTGGATCTCCTGCGGTTCTATAGTTTATACAGGTCGGAGCAGTATTCTGTCCATCTGTTCAGAATATCCTGGTCGTCAGTGAGACACTTCCATTTTTGTCTTGGATTGTTAAACCTTTTCTCTGTTTCGTGCTAGTCAGGTCTTTCACCAGCTGATATGCTTTCTTGCTATTGTTTTTCTTGATGTTCTCTTCAATGTCTTGGCATGTTCACCGATCCAATTCTCTTTTGCCTCCGTCATGGACTTCCTGATTCTTTTGTTGACTGCCCTATATTGTTCTGCTCTTTCTTTGTTTCATTTTTCTTTTTCTTCAGCTCTCTACGCTTGTCGCATAGTTGTAGGATGCTAGGTGTGACCCATGGTTTTTTGACTGGTCGGCGTTTGCCAAGAAGCTCGTTTGCTGTTTCAGTCACGCTGTATTGAAACTATCGTCAGTGTATCTATGTCCGAGTCTATCACAGTGAGTGCTGCAAACTTTCCACCTATCCTTGCTTGAAAAATTTCTAATACCTCTGGGTCCTTCAGTTCTCGAGGTCAAATTTGATCCTGATGTTGTTCCGCTTGTGGATTTTCTTTAGACGTAGTCGGAAAGTCATCATCACAAGATCATGATCACTCCCTATGTCTGCTCCTGGAAAACTTCGTGTCTGTGCGATGTTAACGCTAGACTGAAACCGTCTTTTCACCATGATGTAATCTATTTGGTTGTGGTGTTCTCCATTTGGGCTATGCCATGTCCATTTTCTGGATTTCTTGTGTGGGCCAAGTGTATTCACTAGCTGGAGGTGGTTGTTACTGGCAAACTCCAGGAGTCTCAAGCCTCTTTCATTTGATTGGTTTTACAATGTGGCCCACAAACCCCTCCCAGTCTTTCCATGCATCTTCTCCTACCTTGGCGTTCCAGTCGCCTTGCACAACGAGGATGTCTTTCTGGGTGTTTGATTCAGAACCTCTTGTAGCTGGTCATAAAATTCTTTACGGCTTCATCTGTGTAGTCTGATGTAGGGGCGTATGCTGTACTATAGTTATGTTAAAGGGGGTTGCTCTCAGGCGGATGGTAATAAGTCTGCTGGACACAGGCTGACAGCTCATGACGGTGTTCACAGTGTCTTTGTGAACGAGAAACCCCACGCCATGTTCATGTTTATCCTGTTTTCCACTGTAGTATAATTTGTGGTCTTCCTGGGTCGTTGTTTTCCATGTTTTTCCACCTGACTTCGCAGAGCCCAAGGATGTGCCATTGATATCTGGACATCTCATGTGTCAGTTCTTCCACTTTGCTGCAGCTCTTAGTGTCCGTACATTCCACGTGCCAAATGATGGTGTTGTTTTGGCACGAATTTTGCTGCGTTTTACATCAGTAGCATACTTTCGACATCTGTCCTGATGAGCAACAGAAGGCGCGGTCCTTGGTAACCCGGGCGACGACCGATCCGGTATGGAGATTCTGGCTGTCTTTGTCATTGGTGTATCTTGGGCAAATCAAACCTGGCGGAGCCCATCCCTCTCCAGGTCGGATTTTTTGGTTGGGTTTACTCCCCACATGTGGCAGGTGGTACTGGGTTACATGGTTACCAGTAGCAGAGGGAGTCTCTGACCTGACCTTTAATAAGACAACAAGACAACAATGTACAAAAGACAATGTTACTGTCACAAATCTCATTCTGTCTTTGAACATCTGATAACTCTAGCACTGATTCCATTACCACTACAGGCTTGTACAAAAACACAGTTGTTCAGAAATTAACATTCAGAATGTAACAGAGTGACACACAGTGGAAGAAACTACACAGAAATAGAAAAATTGTGGTTTGGTGTGACTTGCACTAAAAAGGGCTGGGGTTTTTTCGTTTGGATTTTCTAAGTGTTAAGGAATTAAATTCAATATGTTTTTAAAAAAGTTCTGACAGGGTGTAAGTTTGTTGTTTGTTTGTTGAGGTTTTATGTTTTTTTTAGGTTGTGGGGGTGTGCCCTCTTTTTAAAGAAAAGCTATGTTGTAAAAACCATTGATTGGAAAAGACATAAACTTATTTTATACACGTGCACGCACGCGCACATTCATACAAGCACGCACACCCATACACACACACCAATACATGAACACAAATTTATAAAGACTATTGACTAGAAAACACACATACACTATTTAGAAGTGAGACAATAAATTCAAATCATAAGTAGCAAATTCACAAAAGAATTAGAAGCAGAATTTTCTAAAAAGACAATTAATCTAAACTACCACACACAATGCCCTCCACAGAGGAAAGCAAGTTGAAGATGTTAGCATCTGATCCATCTCACTTTTTGTCTTCATCCTGGGCCTCACAGACTCCTTGTTCTCATTTAAAAACACACACACCACACACACACACACACCACACACACACACACACACACACACACACACACACACACACAACTTACCTTTTCATCTGAATGACTTGAAATTGTATGCATTCTTCAAATTCTACAGTTAACAGACGTAGGATTTGGCAAAAGTGATTGAGGAGGATTGAGGAGCACAGAGATTGAAAAGAAGCCAAGAGACCAGCTCCCCCCCCCCCCCCCTCCCTCCCTCTCCCCAAGAAACAGTGTGTGTCTGTGCGTGTGTGTGTCTGTGTATTTCTGTGTGTGTGTGCAACTTTTATCTCTCTTTCAGTGTGTGTCTGTGTGTGTGTGTGCAACTTTTATCTCTCTTTCAGTGTGTGTCTGTGTGTGTGCAACTTTTATCTCTCTTTCTGTGTGTCTGTGTGTGTGCAACTTTTATCTGTGTGTGTGTGTGCAACTGTTATCTCTGTGTGTGTGTGTGTTGCAACTTTTATGTCTCTTTCAGTGTGTGTCTCTGTGTGTGCAACTTTTATCTCTCTGTGTGTGTCTGTGTGTGTGTGCAACTTTTATCTCTCTTTCAGTGTGTCTGTGTGTGCGTGCAACTTTTATCTCTCTTTCTGTGTGTCTGTGTGTGTGTGCAACTTTTATCTGTGTGTGTGTGTGTGTGTGTGTGTGTGCAACTTTTATCTCTGTGTGTGTGTGTGTGTGTGTGCAACTTTTATGTCTCTTTCAGTGTGTGTCTCTGTGTGTGAAACTTTTATCTCTCTGTGTGTGTCTGTGTGTGTGTGCAACTTTTATCTCTCTTTCAGTGTGTGTCTGTGTGTGTGTGCAACTTTTATCTGTGTGTGTGTGTGTGTGTCTGTGTGTGTGTGTGTGCAACTTTTATCTCTCTTTCAGTGTGTGTCTGTGTGTGTGTGCAACTTTTATCTATGTGTGTGCAACTTTTATCTCTCTCTGTGTGTCTGTGTGTATGTGTGCAACTTTTATCTCTCTTTCTGTGTGTGTCTGTGTGCAACTTTTATCTCTCTTTCTGTGTGTGTGTGCAACTTTTATCTCTCTTTCAGTGTGTGTCTGTGTGTGTGTGCAACTTTTATCTCTCTTTCAGTGTGTGTCTGTGTGTGTGTGTGCAACTTTTATCTCTCTTTCTGTGTGTGTCTGTAACTTTTATCTCTGTGTGTGTGTGTGCAACTTTTATCTCTGTGTGTGTGCAACTTTTATCTCTCTCTGTGTGTCTGTGTGTGCGCTACTTTTATCTCTCTGTGTGTGTCTGTGTGTGTGTGCAACTTTTATCTCTGTGTGTGTGTGTGTGTGTGCAACTTTTATCTCTCTTTCAGTGTGTGTCTCTGTGTGTGTGTGTGCAACTTTTATCTCTCTTTCAGTGTGTGCTGTGTGTGTATGTGCAACTTTTATCTCTCTTTCAGTGTGTGTCTGTGTGTGTGCAACTTTTATATCTCTTTCAGTGTGTGTCTGTGTGTGTGTGCAACTTTTATCTCTGTGTGTGTGCAACTTTTATCTCTGTGTGTGTGTGTGTCTGTGTGTGTGCAACTTTTATCTTCTTGTGTTGTCTGTGTGTGTGTGCAACTTTTATCTGTGTGTGTGTGTGTGTGTGTGTGTGTGTGTGTGTGTGTGTGCAACTTTTATCTCTGTGTGTGTGTGTGTGTGTGCAACTTTTATCTCTCTTTCAGTGTGTGTCTGTGTGTGTGCGTGCAACTTTTATCTCTGTGTGTGTGTGCAACTTTTATCTCTCTGTGTGTGTCTGTGTGTGTGTGCAACTTTTATCTCTCATTCAGTGTGTGTGTGTGTGTGTGCAATTTTATCTCTCTGTGTGTGTCTGTGTGTGTGTGCAACTTTTATCTCTCTTTCAGTGTGTGTCTGTGTGCAACTTTTATCTCTGTGTGTGTGTGCAACTTTTATCTCTCTGTGTGTGTCTGTGTGTGTGTGTGCAACTTTTATCTGTGTGTGTGTGTGTCTGTGCAACTTTTATCTCTCTGTGTGTGTGCTACTTTTATCTCTGTGTGTGTGTCTGTGTGTGTGTGCAACTTTTATCTCTCTGTATGTGTCTGTGTGTGTGCAACTTTTATCTCTCTTTCAGTGTGTGTGTGTGTGCAACTTTTATCTGTGTGTGTGTGTGTGTGCAACTTTTATCTCTCTTCAGTGTGTGTCTGTGTGTGTGCAATTTTATCTGTGTGTGTGTGTGTGTGTGTGTGTGTGTGTGCAACTTTTATCTCTCTTTCAGTGTGTGTCTGTGTGTGTGTGCAACTTTTATCTCTCTGTGTGTGTTGTGTATGTGCAACTTTTATCTCTCTTTCTGTGTGTGTCTGTTTGTATGTGTGTGCAACTTTTATCTGTGTGTGTGCAACTTTTATCTCTCTTTCAGTGTGTGTCTGTGTGTGTGTGCAATTTTTCTCTCTCTGTGTGTGTCTGTGTGTGTGTGCAACTTTTATCTCTCTTTCAGTGTGTGTCTGTGTGTGTGTGTGCAACTTTTATCTCTCTTTCTGTGTGTGTGCAAGTGCAACTTTTTATCTTGGGGTGTGTGTGTGCAACTTTTATCTCTTTCAGTGTGTGTGTGTGTGTGCAACTTTTATCTCTGTGTGTGTGTCTGTGTGTGTGTGCAACTTTTATCTCTCTTTCAGTGTGTGTGTGTGTGTGTGTGTGTGTGTGTGTGTGTGTGTGTGCAACTTTTATCTCTCTTTCTGTGTGTGTCAGTGTGTGTGTGTGTGCAACTTTTTTCTCTCTTTCAGTGTGTGTCTGTGTGTGTGTGCAACTTTTATCTCTCTTTCAGTGTGTGTCTGCGTGTGTGTGCAACTTTTATCTCTCTTTCAGTGTGTGTCTGTGTGTGTGTGTGCAACTTTTATCTCTCTTTCTGTGTGTGTCTGTGTGTGTGCGTGTGCAACTTTATCTCTCTTTCTGTGTGTCTGTGTGTGTGCAACTTTTATCTCTCTTTCTGTGTGTGTCTGTGTGTGTTGCAACTTTTATCTCTCTTTCTGTGTGTGTCTGTGTGCAACTTTTATCTCTCTTTCTGTGTGTGCATGTGTGCAACTTTTATCTCTCTTTCTGTGTGTGTCTGTGTGTGTGCAACTTTTATCTCTCTTTCTGTGTGTGTGTGTGCAACTTTTATCTCTCTTTCTGTGTGTGTCTGTGTGTGTGCACAATTTTATCTCTCTTTCTCTGTGTGTGTGTGTGTGTGTGTGCAACTTTTATCTCTCTTTCTGTATGTGTGTATGCGCACGCAATTTTTACCTCTCTACAAAAAAATAACTCCTCTCTCTCTCGCGTGTGTGTGTGAGCGCGCGTGTGTGTGGAAAACTAAAGCAATCAAACAGAAAAATAATGATAAAAAACAATTATACAAACAAACAAAACCCCAAACCAAACCAAAAAAACCCCCAAACCAAAAGCCCACAACCAACTAGACTATCAAAACAATAACAATTATAATAATACTAGTAATCCCATCACTAACAATAACAAAAGCAGCGTCCATGATATAACCTACTGAACTGGACAAGAGAAAAGGCATTGGGGGAAAAAAAGAAAAGAAAAAAAGGTTGTCACAATAACTAGCCATCACGTCAACCATTTGCTTTTCTCCATTCTGTTGTTAAATTTGTAGATTAATACACGTGCTTATATAGATTACTCATACGTTTCCATTCACCTTAACAATAGCCAGTCTCTTGAATTTAAAACAACAAAAAGGATGTGAAAATCAGAAGGTTCAGCTTGTCTTGAGCGCTTCTGTCTTTTGGGGGTGATGGTGGCTGCAATGGAGGCTCCTAGTATAGCAGTCCAGGTGGTGGCTGTTGTGAGGGTAAAGAGATTTCAGTGGACACACATGGCAGTTAGTGAAGGCGTGTTCTGAATTAAGGAGCAACTGTTCCAAGTCTTCAGACAGTTGATCTCCCCTTGTTTTTTTAATTTATTATTTATTTATACCCCTTTAAGTCACAGCAGATTTCTCTGCATGAAATTCGGGTTGCTCTCCCCAGGGAGAGTGTGTCGCCACAAGAGCAGCGCCACCCACTATTTTTCTTTTCCTGTCTGCAATTGTATTTGTTTCCCTATCAGAGTGGCTTTTTTTCTACAGAATTTTGCCAGGGACAACTTCCTTGTTGCTATGGGTTATTTAACGTGCACTAAATAATCAAATGTAGCACATGGGACCTCGGTTTATCATCTCATCTGAAAGACTAGCACCCAGACAACCACTCATGGTCTAATGGATGGGGGAAGTTTCGGGTCCAAACGAGATTCAAACCACGGCACTGTTCCGACCTGAACTTTAAGTTTTCTAAGCAGGCGCGTCACTTGTAGCCATCAATCCACCAGGTATAATAATAATAATGATAATAACAATAATAATGTATGGAATTTATATAGCGCTGAATCTTGTAAAGCAACAAATCAAAGCGCATGGTATGATCATGTCGATTATTCCTGGGCCATATTTGGTCACTGGAGGAGCTGAAGCCTAAAGGCGCTTGTCTGAAGATGAAAGCTGGTGGAAATGGTCAGGTTTTTTGCTGTTGTTTTTTTAAAATCTGATAATTAACATATGTGAGAAGTGGGGTCTGGAGGGAATGAGTGAGAAAGAGAGCAATGAGAGAGAGAGAGAGAGAGAGAGAGAGAGAGAGAGAGAGAGAGGAGAGAGAGAGAGAGAGAGAGAGAGAGAGAGAGAGAAAGAGAGAGAGAGAGCAGAGAGAGAGAAAGAGTGAGAGAGAGAAAGAGAAAGAGTGAGAGAGAGAGCAAGTGAGAGAGTGCTTTCATGCGCACACGCACACAACTGAAGAATACGACTTCATGTCAAGTCTGTCAAATGTTTATATCCAGATTTCTATGTGGAATCATCACATGTTCAGTGACTAAAATATACACACACATACATCTGCAAACGCACCTTTGGAAATACTTACTGAAGGATCATACTGTACACACTCAATGCATATCAACACTGGCACAATGTCAGCTTCACACAGGTTTATTTCACCATCATTTTTTAGCCTGGCATTTTCATTGCATGTTTTCAAGTCACCAGATACATACAATAACATATCACATCTTTCATATGATATCATGTCAAACTGACAATTACACATACACGCCCACATCTTATCTCTTGAAGATGCTATTCTGTATGTTTTCACCAACATTTCCCTGGAACTATGTTCCCTGAGGGTATGCGGCTACTTCATGGTGGATAAAATCAGTCGCATACGCCAACATTTCACCATTGGTGAACCTCAGAGCTTTAGCCAAGGAACGAACCTCCCCCCCCCAAACCTCACCCCCCTACCCTTAATTGATAATTCTCTCTCTCGCACTCACACACTACCTTTCTCATGAGCCAAAAATACTGTAAATCCTTTCTCTCAGGGGAAGAGAGGGTGTTCAAAATAGCCAAGGGTTTTTTGTTGTTTTTTTTAACATCAGATTTTCAGTTTTTCCATTGTGCAACTATGAAGTGATGAGAGTACATTCATAGGCTAAGGAGCACTGAAGTGGGAATCTTTGCTTTTCTATTGCTATCGTGATGAATAGCCAAGTCTTAGAAAGTTGGCGTTGTGATGTGAAATAATCAGCAAGCACAGATTCATTCCAGACAAAGGCTCAGCTGTCTTAGGGGACTTTTACCCCCTGGAGTTAAAGGATTGTGACCCCATTCCTCTGCAAGTCCTCTGGATGAGGCTATACATAGAGGCATTTTGAAAGAGTAGGCCATTGTGTGCCAGTTGAAACGGATGACAAAATTGACAAAACTGCATACACACAGGGACTGGATGTAAAAAAACCAACAAGCACATGAGTGCTTATTCTATTACCCTTAACACTGCAATCCTTTCTATCTGTGTTTGACAAGGTTGATCGACATTTCATCACTCTGTTTATTGTCACCCCATCTATCTGGGAATACAGTTTTCTAGTATATCTATTTCTGAACATCCAGAATATGTATAATGGACATCATCATCTTTTAGTATTTATAAATAAAAAGGTAAATGTGTTTCCTAACCTATAAGGTCGTAGGGGTCAGAGACCTCACTTCTCTAGGGGCCAGCATATTGAGGGCGGTGCCCATCTCCTCTCCCTCGCTGCTTTACCTTCCCTGAGAGGGCAGGTACCCATTTAGAGCTGGGTGAACTGTACTGAAGCCATGGCGCGCAAACGGTCACCCACCCAATTGGTAATCACGCTCGATGCTGCTTAACTTTGGCTGGGGAAAGCGAGTGGTCCGACCACTGAGCTATCCCATCAGCATTTTACACCATGAAAAAAATTGTTTATTTTCTAATACAATACACACTGCAAAACCTGTTTCTCAATACTGTTCTGTAATACACATGAAGTGCATGCAGTTTCTTCAAAATAAGTTATAATTCCCAAATAATACTTTGACAATGAATAGTAGTAATTCCAAAATAATACCTCAACAATTAATACTTTGTTTTCACAAAAGCTAATTCATTAAATCAAAAAATAATACCTTGACAATGAATACTGTGCTTTCACAAAAGTTAATTTAGAATGGAATTGGTCACTGCAGGTTCACCCCCTGCCCCTGTTTTCCTTATCTTGAAATAAAATTATTCTGCTGAATCTTTACCCCCCCCAACCAAATCAATATAACATAGTTGTTCTTCAGCTAGACCTCTGACCAATGGTGAGATTTTTGCCAATGCGACCATTTATTCCCCCCCCTTCTATCAACCAACTGGGGACGGGATAGCTCAGTGGTCGGAGCACTTGCTTTCCCCCCGCCAAGTTAAGCAGTGTCGAGCGTGGTTACCAGTTGGATGGGTGACTGTTTGCGCGCCTTGGCTTCAGTACAGTCCCCCAGTTCACCCAGCTGTAAATGGGTACCTGCCCTCTTTAGGGTCATGGAAGGTAAAGCAGCGAGGGAGAGGAGATGGGTGCCACCCTCAATATGCTGGCCCCTAGAGAAGTGAGGTCTCTGATGTCTTGCTCCCCTACAACCTTACAGGTTATGGAACACCTTTACCTTTACCAACCATTCAGGAAGCCACATTCTGACTTAATAATAATAACAATAATACATGGAATTTATACAGCACTATATCTTGCAAAAAACAAATCAAAGCGCTCTGACTTCAGGATGGAGTCTAAACATAACATCTGTGTGCATGCTTTTCACAAATTTTGTTGTCCGTTCCTACCAGCATGAAATGGCCTAATCTTCTGGAAGGTAGACTGGATTTTTAACATGTGTGCAAGATGTTCTCTGTGTCTTTGCGACATGGGGTCTTGGTTTATAGTCTCATCTGAAGGACTGTACTATTCAGTTTGATTTTCTTTTCCTTTAAAATAAACAACAACAGTAAAACCTTTTCCTTCATTTTCAAACAATTTACCAACACTTCACTTTTTAACAAATCAACCAGAAAAAACACTAAAATGAAAACACTAAAATGAAATGTTCCAATAACATCAGCGGAGGCATTTCTGATCAGGGACCATGCCTCTAGTCTGACCCGACTCTATTCTCCACCTCTTCGTTCAGCACTTGTCAGAGATCCTGGTGGCCCCTGTCTGATTTTCTCGTCAAACTACAAAGAAAGGGCAAGGCTGGGAAACTGAACCCAGAACCTCACTGCATACTTGTGAGGCAGGTGAACATCTTAACTGTCCTCCCATCTTCCTTCTTCACATAATATTAAAAAGGGGAGTTTCATGCATCACCCCCACACGCTCCATCACTCTCTCTCTCTCACACACACACACGCACTTCACAGACACATCCCCACACACACATCCTCACACACTCTCTCTCTCTCTCTCACACACTTCACAGACACATCCCCACACACACATCCTCACACACACTCTCTCACACACACAACGCACTTCACAGACACATCCCACACACACATCCTCACACACTCTCTCTCTCTCTCTCACACACTTCACAGACACATCCCCACACACACATCCTCACACACACTCTCTCTCTCTCACACACACACACACTTCACAGACACATCCCCACAGACACATCCTCACACACTCTCTCTCTCACACACTTCACAGACACATCCCCACACACACATCCCCACACTCTCTCTCACACACACTTCACAGACACATCCACACACACATCCTCACACACTCTCTCTCTCTCTCTCACACACACTTCACAGACACATCCACACACACATCCTCACACACTCTCTCTCTCTCTCTCTCACACTTCCTCCAGCCCTCCAATGTTTTCTAAAGTGGCCAAAGGCTGAAGTAAACAAAACTTTTCAGTGTTTAGTATTTTCTCTTTCTCTCTCTCTCTCATACACACGACAAGACAAGACCCAGGGGAACAGGAGAGTGAGCTCTTCACAGATCTTCATCCTCCTCTGATGCCTCCTCTCCCTCAGACATGTCCAGGAATTCCACCAGTGTGGACACACGCTCTGACACCTGCCCACACAACACAACAGAACACATCCATGACGTCAGCTGTACACAAAACCTGACCACAGAAAAGAACACATCCATGACATCAGCAACACACAACACCTGGCCACAGAACACATCCATGACATCAACAATACACAACACCTGGCCACAGAAAAGAACACATCCATGACATCAGCAATACATAACACCTGGCCACAGAACACATCCATGACATCAACAATACACAACACCTGGCCACAGAAAAGAACACATCCATGACATCAGCAATACATAACACCTGGCCACAGAACACATCCATGACATCAGCAACACACAACACCTGGCCACAGAACACATCCATGACATCAACAATACACAACACCTGGCCACAGAAAAGAACACATCCATGACATCAGCAATACACAACACCTGGCCACAGAACACATCCATGACATCAGCAATACACAACACCTGGCCACAGAACACATCCATGACATCAGCAATACACAACACCTGGCCACAGAACACATCCATGACATCAGCAATACACAACACCTGGCCACAGAACACATCCATGACATCAGCAATACACAACACCTGGCCACAGAAAAGAACACATCCATGACATCAGCAATACACAACACCTGGCCACAGAACACATCCATGACATCAGCAATACACAACACCTGGCCACACAACACATCCATGACATCAGCAACACACAACACCTGGCCACACAACACATCCATGACATCAGCAACACACAACACCTGGCCACAGAACACATCCATGACATCAGCAACACACAACACCTGGCCACAGAACACATCCATGACATCAGCATCACCTGGCCACAGAACACATCCATGACATCAACAACACCTGGCCACAGAAAAGAACACATCCATGACATCAGCAACACCTGGCCACAGAAAAGAACACATCCATGACATCAGCAACACACACCTGGCCACAGAACACATCCATGACATCAGCAACACCTGGCCACAGAAAAGAACACATCCATGACATCAGCAATGCACAACACCTGGCCACAGAACACATCCATGACATCAGCAACACCTGGCCACGGAACACATCCATGACATCAGCAACACCTGGCCACAGAACACATCCATGACATCAGCAATGCACAACAACACCTGGCCACAGAACACATCCATGACATCAGCAATGCACAACAACACCTGGCCACAGAACACATCCATGACATCAGCAACACCTGGCCACAGAACACATCCATGACATCAGCAATACACAACAACACCTGGCCACAGAACACATCCATGACATCAGCAATGCACAACAACACCTGGCCACAGAACACATCCATGACATCAGCAATGCACAACAACACCTGGCCACAGAACACATCCATGACATCAGCAATACACAACACCTGGCCACAGAACACATCCATGACATCAGCAATGCACAACAACACCTGGCCACAGAACACATCCATGACATCAGCAATACACAACACCTGGCCACAGAACACATCCATGACATCAGAAATACACAACACCTGGCCACAGAACACATCCATGACATCAGCAATGCACAACAACACCTGGCCACAGAACACATCCATGACATCAGCAATACACAACACCTGGCCACAGAACACATCCATGACATCAGCAATGCACAACAACACCTGGCCACAGAACACATCCATGACATCAACAACACCTGGCCACAGAACACATCCATGACATCAGCAATACACAACACCTGGCCACAGAACACATCCATGACGTCAGCAACGCCTGGTCACAGAACACATCCATGACGTCAGCAACACATAACACTTGGCCACAGAACACATCCATGACATCAGCAACGCACAACACCTGGCCACAGAACACATCCATGACATCAGCAACACATAACACCTGGCCACAGAACACATCCATGACATCAGCAACACATAACACCTGGCCACAGAACACATCCACGACATCAGCAATACATAACACCTGGCCACAGAACACATCCATGACATCAGCAACGCCTGGCCACAGAACACATCCATGACGTCAGCAACACATAACACCTGGCCACAGAACACATCCATGACATCAGCAACACATAACACCTGGCCACAGAACACATCCATGACATCAGCAATACACAACACCTGGCCACAGAACACATCCATGACATCAGCAACACCTGGCCACAGAACACATCCACGACATCAGTAATACACAACACCACCTGGCCACAGAACACATCCATGACATCAGCAATACACAACACCTGGCCACAGAACACATCCATGACATCAGCAATACACAACACCTGGCCACAGAAAAGAACACATCCATGACATCAGCAATACATAACACCTGGCCACAGAACACATCCATGACATCAGCAATACACAACACCTGGCCACAGAACACATCCATGACATCAGCAATACACAACACCTGGCCACAGAAAAGAACACATCCATGACATCAGCAATACATAACACCTGGCCACAGAACACATCCATGACATCAGCAATACACAACACCTGGCCACAGAACACATCCATGACATCAGCAATACACAACACCTGGCCACAGAACACATCCATGACATCAGCAACACCTGGCCACAGAACACATCCACGACATCAGTAATACACAACACCTGGCCACAGAACACATCCATGACATCAGCAATACACAACACCTGGCCACAGAAAAGAACACATCCATGACATCAGCAACACACAACACCTGGCCACAGAACACATCCATGACATCAGCAACACCTGGCCACAGAACACATCCACGACATCAGCAATACACAACACCTGGCCACAGAACACATCCATGACATCAGCAACACACACCTGGCCACAGAACACATCCATGACATCAGCAACACACACCTGGCCACAGAACACATCCATGACATCAGCAACACCTGGCCACAGAACACATCCATGACATCAGCAACACCTGGCCACAGAACACATCCACGACATCAGCAATACACAACACCTGGCCACAGAACACATCCATGACATCAGCAACACCTGGCCACAGAACACATCCATGACATCAGCAACACCTGGCCACAGAACACATCCATGACATCAGCAATACACAACACCTGGCCACAGAACACATCCATGACATCAGCAACACACAACACCTGGCCACAGAACACATCCATGACATCAGCAACACCTGGCCACAGAACACATCCATGACATCAGCAACACCTGGCCACAGAACACATCCATGACATCAGCAATACACAACACCTGGCCACAGAACACATCCATGACATCAGCAATGCACAACAACACCTGGCCATAGAACACATCCATGACATGAGTGATAAGCAACAAAACGTGACATCTGACCACAGACTAAAATAACCCACAACTCCAGCAATAAACAACAAACATGACACTTCAAGCTTTTTTGAGCAACCAGTTTTTAACTAATAAATCTCATCGGACTGCTGACTCAGGAACTGAACTCATCCATGGGGTTGTCTTCTTTGGCTAGGGTAGTAAGACTCTTGATGTTTGATCCACAATCAAGTCACGGGTTCAAATCCTACTTGCAGCCACCAGGGCGGAAATAGGCGATGAGATTATACAGAGGGAACAATTGTCCAGACTTAGCCCTCCCAGATCACTGTTCTCAATGATGGTGGTCTGCCTCTTTTCCTTCTGCTCTCAACCTTGCCTTGGAGAACTGTCGTCATCAGATTTGTCTGTGTGTTTCTGTTTGCATGACCAATGTATCTCAGTCTATGCATAATGTTAGAAAGTGGTAACCTTAATGGTGTGAAAAATCTCACGAGTAACAAAATTCAAAGAGGTCTAGCCCAAGACTAAATTCATTCTGACCTGCAGCTCGTTTAGACAGTGTCAATCTGAAGGGATCAGTTTACTCACTTTCGCAATGGCTCATGACATCACAGCGCTGTTCCTTTGCTACCGCTTGCTAACGTTACCTTGGGCTTCAATGCAAGTAAGTACTTTTTGAGTGTTTTTTTAAAGATGATCAAATTTTTAGTTTTTCCATTGTGCAACTACGAAGTGATAAAATCACATCTGTAAAAAAAAGTACTTCCAGTCCCATCAAAATGAACCCTTTCAGGAAAGATCTGTGCTATGAACAGGCACTTGTGTATAACAGATGTACATAATCAGGATCATTTATAATATGTAGTTAAGAGCATATATGTGCATGCACACACACACACATCCACTTCCAGCACACACACATCCAGCCTTCTGTGAATTTTTCCATACCAACTCATTTACTGGTGACTATAAGCCTTCTAGGCTTCCATGGCAATAAATGGTGATCTGTTCCCACACACACACACACACACATTCTCTCTTCAACCCTGGTGCTGCTGTGTGACCAGTACACTGTTATTTTACCTGTGTGGGTGTGATGCCTTCAAGCCTGGCCGCTATCTGCCTGCATGTGCTGACTGATGCTCCGTGGTCCCTCACCATCTCCACGATCAGTCGGTCCTGCTCACTGTCAGGAGCAAACACTGATGTCAGTTTTCCAAAAGGTCAGCTTGCATGTTTATGATGATGTCATACATAAGTCGATATGTATGCTTCATACAAGTAACATGGTTTAACATTCCATAAAAACTGTTTACCTTCGGTGCAACAGAACAGGCTGATGGTGTTAGATATTTGAGGGGGATACGTACGTGCTGACTGTGAAACTGAAGTGACTATTACTGTGAGTTACTAGATCTGAACAAGATGACACTGGACTTCATGGTCGGTGAGGCATTAGTTTTTTTTATCTGTTTGTGTGTGTGTGTGTGTGTGTGTGTGTGTGTTGTTCCTTGGCTGGAGCTCCGAAGTTCACCAATGGTGAGATTTTGGTATGTGACCGTTTTTGCCCACCATGAAGGCAGCTGCATTCCGACTTTGGGGACACCTTTTCTTATAAATCCATCAGACCCATTGACCAGATCAGTTCAGAACGCATTTCTTCACAGCTAGCTGTCTGGACGACACACCAGCTGTACCAACCCACCTGGTCCACTCCAGAGTGTCGTTACTGGCTTCTGCCTGATGACTGTCGGGGGTGAGGCCAGGTAACCGAGGTGTAGAGGAGGAGAGAGGGGGGTGACTGGGGGCTGCCAGGTCCACAGGCTGAGGCAGCGCTGTGCTGGAGACGCTGGCTGAATGCACTGTCGGGTCTGCAGGTTCTTGCTGATCTTCTGAATACTGAAACATCTGCATGGAACATCATGAGGAATGAAGGAATGTTTCAATGAGAGAGATAGATGATGGCATGTGGGTGAAATGTGAAAATTATGTCTGATATGTGGAGAATGAAATGCAAGATAACAGTATGGATAGCCTCTGTGTATGTGTGTGTGTGGTGTTTGTTGTGTGTGTGTTGGAGGGCAGGTGTGTGTGTGTGTTGGAGGGCAGGTGTGTGTGTGTGTGTTGGTCAAAGTCAAATTTTTATTTCCAGAAGGTACACTGAATAAGCAGTATATTAGCTTTTTTTCATATCAAGCCCTTTATCTGTGTTTAAAAAGAAAGCCAATGCAAAATGAGAAACGAAAACAGTGTATAAAAAACTATTAACAAGTGTTCACTGGACTGGTATGAAACTGAAAGGTGATATATGATACTGATCTTCGAAAGCGCTTCAATTTGTTTTTACAAGATTCAGCGCTATATAAATTCCATATATTATTATTATTATCATTTTTAGAAAAGAAATGAAAGTGTTTTTTAAAAATTAACAGTACTTATCATCAGCTGCACTTGCCCAATAAAAATGAATCTAAAACACAGATTACACCGATTCTATATTCAACATATACCACCCCAAACCACAAACATTCTCTTCCCTTCTCAGATTCGCACATGACGTCCACACAACAAAATCCCCCCTCTCTCCACAGACCCCTCCCTACCTTGGACAACAAGGAGGACAAGCTGGAGTTGCTGTGGACGTCAAAGGGACTGGAGGAGGAGGAGGAGGAGGCATCGCCAGTCCTCTGCCCCTCCCTCATCTGTTCAAACAGCGCGCTCAGCGTGTCGTCTGACATCAGAGGGGCAGCACTGGACGACACGGGGCGTGTAGGCATCAGGCTGTCTGACGACGGTGTGGACGTTACTCTACTGGACGACACGGGTGGCGTGGGTGACAGACTATCGCCCCCTGAGCCAGGCTCCAGAGAAGCCAGGGAGACGGACGGCTGGCTGACCTCTGAGGACTGCAAAAGTCCGGCAAAGTTCCCCCTCTGCATGTTCTTGTGGGGCGAGGTGATGGTGGGGAGGGGGTCTTTTTCTTCCGCTGCCTTGCCGCTCTCCTCCAGCGCCTTGATCAGCCCCGACCTGACGTCGCCAGGAAGGCCAGCAGGGTCTCTCCCAGCGCTGGGTTGGGCAGGGAGGAGTTGAACATGATGACCGTGTTGTCGGGGCCCACCACCGACACCGTGCCCAGGGTCTTGTTGGACACGATCCTGGGAGGTTTCCAGGACGCCGCGGAGCCGGAGGGGGGCAGGAGGAGGGGGCTGATGGAGGGGCTGGGGTTGGCCGACTGCAGTTCTGGAGAGGCGTCTGTTTCCGGGGTCAGCCCGGGCTTGGGGGCCAGGGTCTGCATGGACAGCGACACCTGCCGCCCGGGCTGCATGCTCAGGATCCTCTTCCGCATCTGAAACGTGTTCTGGGCATGTTAGAGCAACTCCACACTGCTTTATACCTGGTAACATGACGGCTGCTAAGTGCTCTGTTTTACTCCTGATCATGCAGGCCCTCCAGCCAACACCCCCCACACTGTAGTGCCACCCACATGTGCCTGGCTATCTGTTTCATTTCCCTGGTCAATTTATTGTTGCACAAAAGGATCTACCTAGAAGGCAGCAATAAAAGTTTACTACATTATGACAGGAAGGTACAACAAAATGACAATGTCCCAGCTTCTTGTTCTTTCGTCAAAACAAAATGACAATGTCCCAGCTTCTTGTTCTTTCGTCAAAACAAAATGACAATGTCCCAGCTTCTTGTTCTTTCGTCAAAACAAAATGACAATGTCCCAGCTTCTTGTTCTTTCGTCAAAACAAAATAACAATGTCCCAGCTTCTTGTTCTTTCGTCAAAACAAAATGACAATGTCCCAGCTTCTTGTTCTTTCGTCAAAACAAAATAACAATGTCCCAGCTTCTTGTTCTTTCGTCAAAACAAAATAACAATGTCCCAGCTTCTTGTTCTTTCGTCAAAACAAAATGACAATGTCCCAGCTTCTTGTTCTTTCGTCAAAACAAAATAACAATGTCCCAGCTTCTTGTTCTTTCGTCAAAACAAAATAACAATGTCCCAGCTTCTTGTTCTTTCGTCAAAACAAAATAACAATGTCCCAGCTTCTTGTTCTTTCGTCAAAACAAAATAACAATGTCCCAGCTTCTTGTTCTTTTGTCAAAACAAAATAACAATGTCCCAGCTTCTTGTTCTTTCGTCAAAACATCCAGTCTCCTCGTAATCAATGTTATTTTTTCATTTCAATATATAACAAAAACAATCACTGTTACTGCAGAAAAGGACTGCAAACCAACACTGGTTCCAAGCTAGCATTCATTTGTGTTAACAGACTGATCGTAGTATCAAATTAAAGCAACCCAATTCTTTCACAATGAATTATCAAAAATCACCACTCTTTAATAATAATAATAAATGGAACTTATATAGCGCTATATCTGGCAAAGACAAATCAAAGCGCATGCATTCAACCTAATCTTACACAGTCATGCAATCGATGATAAATAATCAATAGTTTAAACAAACAGATATTTACAAACATGGTACGCTACAGACAAAATCTATTAAATAAAATTTCCATAGTCAAATGTTTTCCAAAGGCACACACACACTCACACAGGTCGTATACTTTAGCAGGGTGATAGGACATGGGTTAGTGAAGGTGGGATAGCTCTGATATGAAACAGGAGGGGGGAAATCTTAGGTTTGAAATAAATATGTCTTGAGGCTGGATTTAAAAGTGTCATAACTAAGTTTCTGGCGAAGAGAGAGAGGGAGCTCATTCCAGGTCAATGGACCTGAAATAGAGAAAGAGCGGTGGCCAACGGTGGATTGGTTGAATGTAAGCACAAGGTATCTGCAGCAGGGCGGAGAGAACGAGAAGAAGTGTACAGGTGAAGACATTCACAGTGGTAGGAGGGTGCAGTTTTGTGGAGACATTTGTAACAGAGGGTACTGATCTTATAATTTACTCTCTGTGGCACAGGCAGCCAGTGGAGAGATCGCAAGAGAGGGGTAATGTGCTCAGATTTTTTTCTTTCTGAGAACTAGTCGAGCTGTGGAGTTTTGTATACGTTGAAGGGAGTGGATAGATGATGCTGGCAGACCAGACAAAAGAGAATTGCAATAGTCCAGACGTGAAAGAATGAGAGAAGTGATAATGACAGTGACTTTAGCGCAATAACTCCTCAGAACAAACAAAGCCAAGCCAAGCCAGGACTGACAACTGACCCGAATGTTGCTCTCTCCAGGTTTGGGCAGACGGATTCTCTTCCCGTGCAGTCCTGCCGCGGCAGGCAGCACAGTGACCGAGGGCAGAGAAGGACTGGCCGGCCGTCTGCTGGTCAGCGGCTGAACCACCTCCTCCAGACCACACCTCTGGGGCTGCTGGCTCACTGACTGACCGGCCACCGGATTCTGAGAGAGCAGCTCCTTCGTGACTGCATGCTGGGCAAGCACCTGGGTCACCAGTGACTGCTGCGGATGTTGGGTCACCGCATGCTGGGCCAGCGACTGCTGCGCTGGATGTAAAGCCAGAGCGTGCTGAGCGGCCGGATGCTGGATCATGGGCTGCGGGGCTAACGGCTGTTGCAGCAACGCTCGCTGAGCGACGCAGTGCTGCTCTGTCGCGTGTTTGTCTGAAGTCTGCTGAGGCTTTGGCTGAGGGCTCAGTGACTGCTGGTTGTCAGGCTGGCGCAGCAACGCTCGCTGGGTGGGGGACAGCTGGCTGCCCAGCTCTGCAGGCTGCACCGTTTCTCTGGAGTTTGCTGGAGCTGTCCCAGAGGACTCCCCCTCCCTGGTGTCGGCCATTCTGCGCTGTTTGGCAGGGGTGCAGTTCTCTTCCTCCTCCGTCAGCTCCTCCTCATCCTCCTCTTCAAATTCTTCCTCATCGTCTTCCTCGTCGTCATCCTCTGTGACTGGCTTTTCGTCGTCTTCCTCAGTCTCTGGCTTCTCGTCCTCCGTGCCTTTGTCGTCTTCAGTGTCAGCGTGGGCGTCATCCTCATCCAGTTCTATGTCATCCTCCATGTCATCGTCATGGTCGTCGTCGTCCACTTCGTCCAGGATGGCGGAATGATGGAAGGCGCCGCGTGATCGAGCGGAGGGGGGTGGAAGGTCGGGTGGAAGGGGCATGGGTACGGGGTTGTAGAAGGTGGCGCTGACAGGTCGACGCGTGGTGACGTTGCTGGGCTGGAAGTACAGCTGTCCCTCCACCACCTGCACATACATAACACCAACATTGTACTGTATTGTATTGTACTGTGTTGTACTGTATTGTGTTGTGTTGTACTGTTTTATTGTATTGTACAGTGCTGTGTTGTAGTGTACTGTGTTGTAGTGTATTGTACTGTGTTGTATTCTATTGCACTGTGTTGTATTATTCTGTATTGTACAGTGTGGTATTGTACTGTTTTATTGTATTGTACAGTGCTGTGTTGTAGTGAACTGTGTTGTAGTGTATTGTACTGTGCTGTATTCTATTGCACTATTGTATTATACTGTATTGTACAGTGTTGTATTGTACTGTGTTGTGTTGCATTGCACTGTACTTTGTTGTAGTGTACTGAATTGTATTGTACTGTGTTGAATTGTATTGTACTGTTGTATTGCACTGTATTGTACAGTGTTGTATTGTACTGTGTTGTATTGTAGTGTACTGTACTTTGTTGTAAAGTATTGTACTGGGTTGATTAGTATTGTACAGTGTTGTATAGTACAGTGTTGTATAGTACAGTGTTGTATTGTACTGTGTTGAAATGTACTGTGTTGTGCTGTATTGTGTTGAATTGTACTGTATTGTACTGTGTTGTGTTGTATTGAGCTGTATGGTACTGTGTTGTACTGTACAGCTGTCCCTCCACCACCTGCAAAACTGTACTGTATTGTACAATATTGTACTATGTTGTATTTCATACCATTTTAAGTCGCAGCAGATTTCTTTGCGTAAAATTCGGGCTGCACTTCTTGGGGAGAGGACATCATCGCCAGAAGAGCAGAGAAAGAGACAGAGAGAACAACTGATGAAGTCCAGAAGAGTTGACCATAAAAGAAAAGCAAAAACATGAACAGTGTTGACTGAGCAAGCAAGAGGAATCCCCCCCTGCTTACCTTGAGACAGCACTTGTAGCAGTGAGTGGTGTACTTTTCCTTCTTCTTTCTCTTGTTCTTCGACGCCTTGTGGCAGTTGCAGGGGCAGCGGCGTGTGCGGTACGGGTCGTTCTCATCCGGGAAAGTGATGTCCTCAAAATCATCGGGCGACCTGTTCCCGTCATCATCGCTGTCCCTCAGGTCAATTTCTTCAAAATCTCCCCTCTCCATATGGCTGAAAACGATGGGTTTTTTTTTTTGTCCATCACATTGGCATTCACGTGCCCAAGTTGACAGCATTTCTTAATTGTATTAGAGCACGAAATCAACTTTCCAAATTTGGAGAGAAAAACCCAAAAAGACAAATAAAAGAAACAAACTGAAAGGGAGGAGTCTAAAGGTTGCCCAGGTCCCTAGCAAGGTCCAGGGGTATTAAACTGGAAGCTGAGAATCAGAGAATCAGAAAATTTTTAAGCAAAACAAGAAACTTTTTCATGAACACCAGTGACATTTAAAAAAAAAAAAATTTTGCCTTTTATACCCTAAAAAAAAGACAAACAAATTCTTGTCAAAGTCAGTTGCTGCAATGTGGGACTGTTATAAAAGAACAATTTTTAAATTATTATTTCTTACATTCATTGCTTCTAGATTTTTGTAAAGTTTCATGCTGTAACTCTCCTGCCTACATTCTCATCATTTAGAATCACATTCAGGCACTCCCCAATGTTTCTTCAGAGCCAACAATCCACTGGGAGTTGTCAATACTTGAGTCACCAAGAGACTGGCAACCTGAGAAGGCCCTGCATGGCAGCTGTGTCTCTTCAGCAGTGTTCAGATACATTTGTTTTGACCAGGATTTTTCTAACCCAAAATATGCAGGATTACCCACTAACCCCCTTATGCCCATATCTACCGTGAGAACATAAAAAAAAACAGGAGAGGAAGGGAAAGGGCAGGAGGAACAAGAAACAACAACAGAAAGATGAAGGGGGAGGGGGAAGCAGAAAGAGGAGGTTTGAAAACAAGCAGCCCCCTCCCACCCACCCTCTCCTCCTCCTAACCCCCCCCCCCCCCCCTTCCCTCAACTCTCTCTCCACAGACCTGTCAGGCGGAGAGACATCAGGGAAGAAGAGGACAAAGTCATCCAGCAGATGCTGAGGCACCGTGGACCCCAGCAATGGCAGCAGCAGCTCTCGCAGTCGTGCGGGGCTCTTGTTCTTGAAGTCCCACCTGCCCACTGCCCGCAGTATCTTGGCATACCTCGCCCCCTTCAGCCCGTAGTGCAGCTGAAACACAGTGCAGGGGAAATACAGCGAAGACAGATGTATGGAGATATACATACATGTTGTTTGGTGGTGGTCCAGAGGTAACAAGCATACAATCTAGGGTCTGAAAAAGTGAAAGGTTGATGGGTTTTCTCTCTCTCTCTCTCTCTCCTCTCTCTCTCTCTCTCTCTGTGCATTCCCTTGCCAGATGGGGTGTGTAGTGCCTGGTCTTCTCCTGTGCTTGTCATTTTGCAGGAGGTCTGCTCACTGGCATCAGCCAACACATTCCGACTTTACAGCAGCTCATTTCATTGCACAGGCTGCATGCTGGATATGTTTGCATTTCCATAACCCACCAAACGCTGACATGGATCTTTAATGTGCATATTTGATCTTCTGCATGTGTATATACACAAAGGGAGTTAAGGCATTGCAACTGAAGTTGACTTGGGAGATCGCAAAATCCCAATGCTTACTTCACCAGATGCTGCTGAGATTCAAACCCCTTGAAGCTGACCTGGGTGATTGTAAAACCCCCACCCTTAATTCACTAGACGCCGCCCAGATTCAAACCTGTGACTTGATGGACCTAAGGCACTGAAGTCAAATGGTCTTACCACTCAGCTATAGCGTCCATCAGTTGATGATTTCATTCCCCGACTGAAGTCTACTTGACTTGTCTTTTCCCTTAACTCCCTGACGAGTTGTCGCAGTAGTTCACTGAATATTCTGGGCAGTACACTGCAGGCAAATTGACCCTGGCAGAGCCCATGCTTCTGCCGCTTTCAGGATGCATGCTGGGCACGTATGTGTCATCCATACCACTGGCCACAGCTGGCCTTCTCTTCTGCTACAGGTGGATGGGATTTTAACCTGTGTGCAAGACGTTGCATGTATGTTTTCACCCAGGAGTTGGTCTTTCCTCCTTCCACACGTGGTGATACGAGTTCCTCTCATTCAGATGGGGTAACTGATGGAGGCCACATTACTCAATTTAACACGCCTATGAGAACCTCTATGGCAACACAAGAACTGCCTAAAACAAAATTCTGTAGGGAAAAAAGACCTGCTCTCCAAGGCACACACAGCTGTCAGTTTCCCCCACTCTCAGCTCCTCTCAGCTGCTATCCATCCCATCCCAGCTGGTGCTAATTATAGCAGGAACTGACCACACTTGGACTTGGTAAAAGGAAGGGGTGTGCTAATTTTACTGCTGGGCCCTGGACCCTTGACTGAGCAATGGTGGATTTGCACGCTGTGCACACAGGATTTTTGCGTATAGGAATGAACTGCCCACCATTAGGCTAGCCGCCTTCTAAGGGGATACACGAATATTGCAACCAGCAGTAAAAAAAAGAATCTTTTTCTGCCACACAAAAAACCCCCTAAACAAACCAGATTTATTATTACTCTGGAATCATTAGAATTTACAGACAACAATGAGAACATGGTAACTGATTCATTTGATACATACATACATATATATATATATAATATATATATATATATATATATATATATATATATATATATATATATATGTGTGTGTGTGTGTGTGTGTGTGTGTGTGTGTGTAGCGCTTATTCAAGTACTATAATAATACAAGTACCACTGAACAAGACTACTGAACAAGACTATTCTCAGTGCATCAAGGTTTCCCTCTGAGTGGAACTCTCACACTGAACTACAATAACAAGGAATATAAAATTTTGACACAAATTTCTCTTTTTTTCACAACCCACCCAAAGACCCCCAGTTCACCCAGCTGTAAATGGGTACCTGCCTCTTTAGGGTCAGGGAAGGTAAAGCAGTGAGGGAGAGGAGATGGGTGCCGCCCTCAATATGCTGGCCCTTGGAGAAGTGAGGTCTATGACGCATCGATCCCCTATGACCTTACAGGTTATGGGACACCTTTACCTTTACCCAAAGACATTCCTCACCCCCTCCACCACTGCCCCATTTTCTCTCCCCCCCCTCTTTATGGAGTCTACAAATTTGTCGGTGGCCTGTAGAAAAGGGATCAATGAGTAACAGTAATTGCATGCAGTCCACAAGGGGAGACAAGCGGAGTGACAAGTGGCCATAAATCTGCATGCACTGACAGCTGGAGTTGTCTGCCAATTTTGTTATGACGCTCTGAGGGGGCGATATATTTCATCCAGTTTTGACCTCCTTCATCCATCTGTGCGTTCACACCAGGGTGGTGTGTGTGTGTGTGGTGTGGTGTGTGTTGAGTAATGTGTGTGTGTGTAGTAGTGTGTGTGGTGTAGAGTGTATGTGTGTGTTAGTAAGTGTGTGTGTGTGTGTGGTAGTAGTGTGTGTGTGAGTGTAGTGTATGTAGTAAGTTGTTGTGTGTGTGTGTGTGTTGTGTGTAGTGTGTGTGTGTGTGTGTGTAGTGTGTGGTGTGTGTGTGTGTAGTGTGTGTAGTGTGTGTGTAGTAGTGTGTGTGTGTGTGTGTAGTGTGTGTGGTGTAGTGTGTGTAGGTGTGTGTAGTAAGTGTGTGTTGTGTGTATGTGTGTTGTAGTATGTGTATGTGTGTGTGGTGTGTGTGGTGTGTGTGTGTGTGTGGTATGTAGTGTGTGTGTGCGTGCACTATGACACTGCACTTTCTCCCAGGGACAATTGCTGAAAATCACACAGACAAATCTGTCAAGACTACAAATACAGTTCAACAATGTAACAAAATATGATGTAGAACAATAAAATGGAAACAATACAAACTGATGATAAAGTGCACTACAAACACTTCAAACTTACAAAAATACAGTCAATAGAGTACACTACAAACAATACAAACTGACATTACAATACACAACAACAAACTGGCTACACAACACTCAACAACAACATAAAAAACGCTGGTACCTCCAGTTTCCTGAGAAAGACTCTCAGTTCATGCAAGAACAAAATACATAAACTGACAATACAGTACACTGCAAAAAAACCACAAACTGACACTACAATACATAACAACACAATACTCAACAACACAATATCGCTAGTACATCCAGTTTCCTGCAGAAGGCTCTTAGTTCATGCATGAACAAAAAATCCCACAAACTGACACTGGAATACATAACAACACAAACTGACAACACAACACGACACTCAACACCAACACGCAAAATCGCTGGTACTTCCAGTTTCCTGCAGAAGGCTCTTAGTTCATGCATGAACAAAAAACCCCCACAAACTGACACTACAATACATAACAACACAATACTCAACAACACAAAACTGGTACATCCTGCAGAAGGCTCTTAGTTCATGCATGAACAAAAAACCCCACAAACTGACACTGGAATACATAACAACACAATACTCAACAACACAAAATCGCTGGTACCTCCAGTTTCCTGAGGAAGGCTCTCAGTTCGTGCATGAGCTGGTTGGGCACGTGGCAGCGAGTCTGCAGCGCCTGGCCAGGCTGCAGGAAGCCTGCAAAGTCCTCTAGCAGATCAGGGTAGTTCACCAGCAAACCCCTCAGAGACTCGTACATCTGCGTGATTAAAAAAAACCCATATGATGTCCAATGAGTCAGTTTTGTGCTGACAGTTGTCAAGTTTGTGTGTGTGTGAGAGCGTGTCGGTGTGTGTGTGTGTGTGTGTATGTGTGTGTGTGTGTGTGTGTGTGTGCGTGCATGCATGTGTGTTTGTGAGTGAAAGAATGCATCAAACATTGCTGGTGCTGTGGAAGGATTTAATGATGACCAATACATCAATAAAAATGATACTTTCCCAGTTTTTTATTTTTTATATTTTATACAGGATCACGAATGAAGAACTATGGAGAATGTGCAAAGTTGATGATCTGAAGTCTGTAGCTAGTACCAATAGACCACGCTGGTTTGGGCACGTTCAACGGAAAGCAGACCACCACATCATAAAAAGAGCAATGAACTTCATAGTGGATGGAAAGAGACCAAAGGGAAGACCTAGCAAGACCCGGGCAGCCTGTATTGCAGATGATCTTAGAGAAAGGGGCATAAATAAGGAGGAAGCTCAAAACAGAGAGAGATGGAGAAGGCTCATCAATGTCAAACCTCCCCTGGGAGAAACATGACAAAAAAGGAAGAAGTTTTTTATTTTTATAATCCGCATAAGTTTCATACCCAATAGTACCAAATTTTGTCCTCTTTAGTTCCTCAGCTAGAGCTTTGAGGTTTTCCAATGGTAGAATTTGCATATGCCACCATGTAATATGGTCGCATTCCGACTGTGGGGATGATGATTGTCTAAACAAAACTAATGCACATATGGGTTTTTTGGTTTTTTTAAAAAAAACATTTTAAGATTTTGTCATCCATTTCAACTGAAACACTACAGCACACTATTCTGAAAGGCAGAACAGGTTTTTAAACATGTGTGCAAGATGTTCTGCATGTGTTCACACAGGGAACTTCGGATTATAGTCTCATTCTCAAAACTGTCAGGGGAGTGGAGTCAGCACTTGACACTATCCCCAGGGGGAAAATCATCTTGAAAAAGCATCTCAGTGGAGGCTCGAACTCATACCATCAGATGGCAAGCTCAAAGCTCTAACCACTAGGCTACCCCTGTGTCTTGGTGTACAATAAATCTCTCATGAACAAGCAGGCAAGAGGCCTATCGGCGGTATCTGCACAGTGATGGGCAGCCTCCTTCAGCTTGAGAAGCTCACTACTGGCATGGAGGTTTCCCCTCTAGAGCTATTGTTGCCACCACGTGTATGAAGACTCTTGCTGATCTCTGTTTATGGTTTTATGTCCCGTCTGCCGCTGCTGCTGCTTTTAGTGTGTGTGTGTGTGTGTGTGTGTGTGTGTGTGTGTGTGTGTGTGTGTGTGTGTGTGTGAGTGTGTGTGTGTTTGTGTTGTGTGTATTGTGTTGTGTTGTGTGTATTGTGTTGTGTGTGTGTTGTGTTGTGTGTATGTGTTGTGTGTGTGTGTGTGTTGTTGTGTGTGTTTGTGTTGTGTGTGTGTCTGTGTTGTGTTACGTGTGTTTGTGTTGTGTGTATCTGTGTTGTGTTGTGTGTGTCTGTGTATGTGTGTGCTTGTGTTGTGTAAGTGTGTTGTGTTGTGTGTTTGTGTTGTGTGTATCTGTGTTGGGTTGTGTTGTGTGTGTCTGTGTATGTGTGTGCTTGTGTTGTGTAAGTGTGTTGTGTTGTGTGTATCTGTGTTGTGTTGTGTATCTGTGTTGTGTTGTGTGTGTCTGTGTATGTGTGTGCTTGTGTTGTGTCTGTGTTGTGTTACGTGTGTTTGTGTTGTGTGTATCTGTGTTGTGTTTGTGTTGTGTGTGTCTGTGTATGTGTGTGTTGTGTATGTGTGTTGTGTGTATGTGTTGTGTGTGTGTTGTGTGTGCATGCATGTGTGTGTGTGTTGTGTGTGCATGCATGTGTGTGTAAGTCAAAGTTTGTATTTCCAGATTGAAAAAGCAATTCATTGTGTGTGTGTGTGTGTGTGTGTGTGTGTGTGTGTGTGTTGAGTGTATATAAGTGTGTAAGTGAGTGTGCGTATGTATGTGTGTGACAATGAGAAACTGTATGCGCATCATGCATGCACGCGTGTGTGAGTGAGTGTGCGTGCGCGCACACACGCATGTCTGTGCGTGCGCTACAGCTGGACTTGGCCTGAGAAGAGAGGGAAGGTGGAGCTATGACTAGGCCCACCCCCATATGTCAGACAGCCAGCTCATGGCAGTTGTGACTGTGGGTACATAGAGGACTGGCACAGTCAGGTGATGATATACTGCACTGGCTGTGCAGACTGACTGGTCGGAGTGAGGTATGTACGTTCCCTTTTTTTTTTCTCCTTCTTCTTTTTCACTCATTAGTTGGTTGGTTTACTTTGTTCTGTTTGTATTTCTTTGCTGGAAATGATTTTGTTTGTATTGATGGTGGTGTTTGCTGGTTTTGGGTGTTTTTTTTTAGAATTCTTGGTTTACTTTCTGTTTCTTTGTTTTGGATTGCTTTTTTATGTAATAAAATGATTGTGATTTTTGTGTACGTATTTCAGTAAGAACTTTCAGAGTGTCTCAAATGGTGTTACTGAAAGATTTCATTGTCTTGGCTTTTTTTTCTTTTGCTTTATTATTATTATTATTATTATTATTATGTGTGTGCTGTTCTTTAAAAAAAACCTATTAATCTTTTGAATCTTTACAGTGACATTAGACATGTGTTTGTGTGTGGTATTTAATTCAGGGATGATTGCTGCTGTGATGATTATCAGGTATTTGTATAGCAAGTTTTAGTTTCTATTGTTTTTATAATGATGTGAGAGCTGTAACTGGTTACCGGCACTTGATTTCCTCCACTACTTTTTTCCCAACAACAACTTGAAGAACGATGATACAAATAATCAGTTGTTGCATTTTGTTTGTGGGTTTGGCTTTATTTTTCCCTTTTTGGTTCTTTGTTGATTTTTATACACGTTCTTTTCTATTATTATGTGACGGGGCGGTTATCAGCTTATCTCCCATGTGATCAGAGCGACGTGTGTTACTATTTTGGGACACACCTGCAAATTGTGCAGCACTCTGATTTGTTGGGTGGTAGTTGAAAAGCGTCTGTTACATACACTTTGCCTTCGCGTTAAAATGTGGAAATTATGCAGCCTGTTTTTAGAGGCCACATCCTCCCTGTTCTAACTGTAGCTGAGAAGTTGTAGAGAGTCGTGGCAGATCAAATATCTCTGCTCTGTTACAATTATAACACTACATGTCTATGTTTATTCAAAAAATAAAATGAAGCTTTCAAAATCTGGGCATTCAACTAATACCATTGTTCTTACAGTCTAACAAATGTTGGTTTTTATCATACAGATGACTGTGTGTGCTGCTGCTTATTACTGAGGTGCTATGGTGTTTCTTAGAACATAAAACTAGAATGATCAGCTGGAATGAGTACCACGACTTGTCTTTAGATGATGTGTCAATGTACATAAACTAGCTTTTCATATCTTTGTGAGTGTGTATGTTTGTTTGTTTGTCTGTGTCTGTGTGAGTGCGTGTGCATGAATTTTTTGTTTTGGTATATCATTGTTGTTCCAAAAGATCAGTATTTGATAAGAGGAGTCTGCTACAGATAAATGCTTTATAACCATTATCATCATCAATCCCTCAGATCTCATTAACCTCTTAACTGCCCAGTGCAAGTGCACCCTATATGCTGGGGAATAATATTCTTATGTACAACTTGCTATGTTCATATCCCTCTTATTCAGAAATTACTGCATGAATAATCCTGATGGTCTACCCAATGACAGTATATATATCGTAGATTGCTTTGAGGCAAGCTCAAATTAGTTAGCATAATATTTCACTGCCAAAATATATTTCAAATGTAAAAAATCTACAAAAAATACACTTTCTTCATCACCACTGTCATTCTGAGTACCCCCATCTCAATAACATCAAACATAAGTCCAGGCCAAATCTCATTCACTTTTTTTTTTAAATGCACTATCTCTTGAATCATACACAATCGTTTTCATCACTGTCAGGTAAATCTAAAGTTTTATTTGCCACTTTTTCAGCTGTGTAAAGTTACTAAGAAGTGTCAGCCATTTTGAACAAGAACTGCCCAAGCAGTCATGCATAATAGCACAAAATATGAGCTAAAAACCCATTGTTTTTGCCATGGTTTTTGCAGCTGGATGTTGCCAAGAAACAGGGGAGTGATCTCCACTAATTTTGGAGTTCTTTCCCTTTAACTGTAGTCAAGGAAGCTGGCTTGTTTACTTCGGTTTGACATCCCGGAAATTTTCCAGGTTGTAGGCGTATGGAGTGCACATTTAGCCCCGGAAAATTTCCGGGGTGGGGCAGTCTAGTGGTTAACACAAATTCGCAGCAGCTTTTGCTGCCCATTATACTTACCTTTCCACAACAATACAACTATGGTACTTTTTAAAATTATCTGTGCAGAAACTGTGATGAAGCAGCCATTCCAACAAACCACAGGCAACGACAACAACCACAGCTCCAGCCAACTTCACATCAGAAGTGAACAGCAAGTGAAGAGTCAACCATGAGCAGAGTCAGCTGCTCCAATCACCACTTCTGAACCCTTCTGGGACAGACAAGAAAGCAGCAAGGCCAACAGTCCCAAACCATGGCATTACCATCATCATCACCATTACCATCATCATCAGCCACAAGCAGCCCCAACGACAGCTCCCCATGGAACTTCACCGCCAGCACCAACACCACCACCACCATCTCCACTCCTGCAGCGCGCCCTCCCTTCAACATCCAGGACATTTTCGTGGCCATCATGAAGACCTACCCGGACTACCAGGCCTCGCAGAGGCTGGGGCTGTACGGATGCTCCGTGCAAGTGGCCGTGGGCACCCTGACCAACCTGCTGACCATGGCGGTGATGACCCGGCGAGCGCTGTTCTCCTCCACCACCTGTTTCTACTTCACCTTCCTGGCGGTGGCGGACCTGTTCGTGCTCTACTTCGGCTGCCTGCGCCGCCTGCTGACGATCGCCAACAACCAGATGGACATCTACATCCAGAGCACCGCGTCCTGCCGCATCATGAACTTCCTGGGCTACTTCAGCTACGACATGTCCTCCTGGATCCTGACCATCATGACCATTGACAGGTGAGCAGCTTCCACAGCCTACACAACCCTTCTTGTCACTCTCCAGCATAAAGGGTAAGGGTGTCCCATAACCTATGGGGTTGTTGGGGAGCGAGGCGTCAGAGACCTCAGCTTCTCTAGGGGCCAGCATATTCAGGACTGCGCCCACCTCCTCTCCCTTGCTGCTTTACCTTCCCTGACCCTAAAGAAGGCAGGTACCCATTTACAGCTGGGTGAACTGGGGAACTGTACAGAAGCCAAGGTGTGCAAACGGTCACCCACCCACTTGGAAACCACGCTCAATGCTGCTTAACCTTAGCTTGGGGAAAGCGAGTGCTGCGACCACTGAGCTATCCCGTTCTCTCCAACATATGCGTAGGAAACTCTTCCTCATGTTCGAACATGTTCATACAATATTAAAAATAAAGAATGACTTTTGAAGGAAGCATAGTGCCATAGAAGATAGTTTTGTATCAATCTAGAGGGAAGATCATTCATAATGAGTGTGTAAGAAAGCAGAAATCCAAGTCTGATAGAAATTAATAAAAGTGTGACTCTGCGAGGATGGGTAGTAAATAATAAATTACACTTTTTTTCTTTAAGAAATATATATAAAAAAAGAGAAGAGATGGAAGTGGTTGTGGCAATGCGTTTTCCCTAGGGACAGCTGTGAATATTGTACACACAGAAATCTGCTACAACTGTAACTGCAAAACAAAACGATATAGTACGATATCCTTTTAAGAACACAGAAATCCACCGAGATATTCCTCTACACTTGTTCTGCATTCCTTGTTTCCTCTTTACAATACAAAACCACACCCCCACATCTACCCAGATCCTGAGTTCCCTGTTCTCTCCTGCAGGTTCATCGCTGTGCGCTTCCCCCTGAAGTCTGCCAGTGTGTGCACGCGACAGAACGCGTGCCTCGCCCTCACAGGCATCGCGATCCTCTGCTCCGCCAAAAACTGCCACTTCTTCATCTCCTTCGAACAAACCGACAAAGACGGCTGTCTGGGCATGGATGCTTTCGACGAGTTCCTGGACGAGGTGTGGCCGTGGATCGATGCCACCTTCTACTCCTTCCTGCCCTTCTCCCTCCTCTTCATCTTCAACGTCCTCATCATCTGCTACCACCGGCAGACTCTGAAGCAGCAGCGCTTCCTTCACGCCATCACCAGCCTCTCTGTGGAGACCCCGGGGCCTCGCATCAACCGCTTCAATCAGCGGCTGACCGTCATGCTCTTGGTCGTGTCCTTCACCTTCATGGTCATGACCGCGCCCAAGGTCATCCTGCTTTGCATTCGACACGAATACTTCCCGTTCAACACTCCGGAGGGGAAAATCGACTTTGAAATGGTGAGTTTGAATGCTGGTTAAATTGAGTATGATGATAAGTTGCAAATAAAAGATTATTTACCTGCAGTCTCATGGTGATTTCCAAGTGAACAAATTATTTAAAAATACAAACTATGATGCAAGCTTTTGTACATGAATGCTAGCTAAAGGCTTTATGTTTGGATGGGTTAATCACAAACAGACAACTGAGCTGCAGAGAGGTAAGGAGTGTCATTTAAAAGTTTAATTCAGTGAGCAATAACTTCTGTAACAGAATATGGGTCAAATCTCATTCATGGGAAAAACTAAAATGCCATAATGAAAAGGGATTTTTAAAACCAACAGTATCACTGAATATAATGAATTCTGATATATTTTAAACCAACTGCATAAGGAGGGGTAGGGAATGAGACAATGTTCCTACTCTGTGCCACTGTTTAAAATTCTGACATATTCACAATGTAAGATTTACATCTAACAACTTTAACTTCTTCTTCCTTTTTTGTCATGTTTCTCCCAGGGGAGGTTTGACATTGATGAGCCTTCTCCATCTCTCTCTGTTTTGAGCTTCCTCCTTGTTTATGCCCCTTTCTCTAAGATCATCTGCAATACAGGTAGCCCAGGTTTTGCTAGGTAACAGTTTGAACCTTAATGCCAAATTCCTGTCTTTGTCAGGCTACTTGAAAGACATTCCTGTCTTTGTCAGGCTACTTGATAAACATACCTGTCTTTGTCAGGCTACTTGATAAACATACCTGTCTTTGTCAGGCTACTTGACAAACTTTCCTCTTTATCTCAGACCGCCTGAAAATCCCTCCACTCTTTTGTCCAGATTGCCCGGTACACTCTGGTGAGCGCGGTGTTCAACTTCCTCATGTGGACCAACCACACCATCAACTTCTTCCTCTACTGCCTCAGCGGCACGCGGTTTCGCCAGGAGTTCCTACGGATGCTGTCCCAGTGGATGCTCTGCTTTCGCTGCAAGCACCGCACTCGCGTCTCTGCTGCGAATCTCTGCGGAGTTGCGAAACACGGGAAGAACTCGCGGGAAGAACTGGCCAGTCATCGCAGGGGCAGCAACACCAGCGTTCTTTCTGACGAGGTGGAGCCTGCTCCTGCTCAACTCCCGCAAGAGACGGAAGACGCCCGGAGTCGCGTGACGCGCTGGGCGACGGTGAATTTCGGGCAGCAGACGTCCACCAAGTGAAGTGAAGTGCTCGCTGACTGGTCTTGTGTACAGCTCTCTCTCTTTTCCATGTTATTGTTGTGCTTTGTTTTTTGTTTTGCTAATCCTGAAACTGCTCTTATACACATTTCTGCCTCCTTGAATGGTGGACTACAGATTTTATGACACAAAATTTAACACTTTTCATGATGACGATGTTTCAAGGAAACTGAAAGAAAGTAATTCCTAGATACATACTTAACTAATTTGTACTCACGATGACAGCTTTACCACTGTCCAAAGCTTGTTTTGTGGGGCTATCTGGACATCACACAACACATTGGGTTAAACGTGCTGTGGTCATTCAAAGAGCAACAAAAGCTGACGTTGGAGACTGGCTTTTCAGACCAGATAGTTTACTTGGTATTTTCAAAGCTTGGAGACTGGCATTTTCTTCTTCTTTTTCATTGAACGCTCATATGACAACTATTGTTGTCTGTCATATTAGAGATAATGTGTTGCAGTGCCGTTAAGCGCCTGACAAGTTAGGCCCAGCGCATCCAACTTTGGTGTGGGAGATAATTTTTTTCTTTTTTTAGTCTTTCTGGAAAAAAGGCTTGAGAATGGACCAAGAAGGCAAGAAACAGACAAGAAGGAGGTGACATGAAGAGAGGGACAAAAAAGATTTCCAGAATTCCTCTTAAAGAATTTCCAGGAGGTGGGGATGCTATTTATAATGCCAGCAACCCCCCCCCCCCCCTCTCCCGGGCATCCCCAAGAGAGAACTGTCATTTTAGGACCAGAAAAGTTTACTGGGTATTTTCAAAGCCTGGAGACAACACCTTTGACTGCACACTCTGTACAATGTTTCCAGAGGTCCAGTAGCAGCATGTGAATAAGATAATAAAATCCACATCTCAAATAGTTGTTTTCAATGGCACAGTGTTTGATAAGGCTATCTGTACATGACTGCACATAAAACTGAATGACAGTTCAACATCTGAAAAAGAGAGTGAATTGCAGTCTATGTAGGTACCATCTAGCTCTCAAATATCAATACCCCCCCGCCCAAACCACACATTCACACACACACATACAACCATCCACCCACACATACACACTCAACACCCACAACACCCAATCACACACACACACACCCACCTATCCACCCACCCACACACAAAAACACACCCACTTGCAGTGCAGACTGACCTCGACAGGGGAGGCCTGTGTGGTTTCGAACTGCCTGAGGAAGTCCACGAACTGTGTGTAGGTGGGCAGGTCCTTCTGCATGGCCACCTTCACCTTGTTCAGGTACAGCTGCGCCTGCGCCAGGTCACGGTCGTCTCTCTGCCACACACAGATACACGCCTCGTTGCTTTTTTTGTTCTGTCTGAAGCACGACGATAGAAAACATAATATACTGCCACAGCGCGCAAATCCAGCATAACTCAGTCAAGGGTCCAGGCCTCACTGCTAAAATTAGCACACCCCTTCCTTTTACCAAGTCCAAGTGTGGTCAGTTCCTGCTATAACTAGCACCAGCTGGGCTGGGATGGGTTGGAAAGGACAGCAGTTGAGAGGAGTTGAAAGTGAGGGAGAAAATGGCAGCTGTGAGATATTGGTTTCTTGGGGGGGAGTTTTGTTTGAAGTACGACGATAGAAAACATAATGTACCGCCACAGTGCACAAATCCTGCATAACACGGTCACAAGTGCAGGGTCCACTGCTCAGTGTGGTCAGTTTCTGCTATGATCAGCACCAACTGGCCCAAGCTGGGCTGGGGTCTCAGAGATGGGATGGGTAGCAGCTGAGAGTAGGGGGAAACTGACTGAAGGCTGTGTACTGACCACAGTCTGCATGAGAGAGAATGCAAGTGCAGACATATAATAAATATACACAATGTTAGGGTTGCACATGCTTTAAGATTCTCCTTGGGTCAGAGAAGATGAGAATTATGTCCTTTATCAATTAAAAAATAAATAAAAGTAAATAAACCCAGCAACATAATAATAATACATGGAATTTATACCGCGCTATATCTTGCAAAAAAACCCAAATCAAAGCGCTTTCATTCATCCTAGTCTTTCACATGCAGCCAGTTACAATTAATAGATTTTTACAAATTCAAATGTAAACACACACACGCGCACAATTAACAGTTTTTTACAAATACAAATGTAAACACACGCACTTCCCTCCCCAAAAGAACCCCTCCCCCTCCCCACAACAATACACACCCCCCCCCCCCCCCCCCCAACACCCACCATCAAAGCGTCTCTCACCTGTGGGTCGGTCTCCACCACGTCGGAGGCCAGCAGTGACAGTTTCTGCTGCCGGCGCACCTCTTGCTTACTGCCCTGCCCGTCCTTGTCTGGCGCCGCCTTGATGTAAGGGTTGAACCTGAACCCCGCACACACACAGCACCACACCATGCCTCGTGATAGATAGACACGCCTCAGAACAACCCCTATGTTACAATATCTGAGGTAGTGATCACGAGTGATGATCTATCAACAGATCAAATAATACTGTGTCACTTTTATTAATTTATTTTTTATTTTATTTTAGTCTTTTATATCAAGGATAATGGAATAAGCACTTATGTGCTTTTTTTTTTTACATCCAGTCCCCACATGTATGCGGTTTTGTAAATTGTCATCTGTTCCCACGGCACACAATGGCCTACTCTTATGAAAAGCGGAACACGACAACGTGTGCGCAAGATATTCATTTTATATGTAACAGATGTAGATATTTGACTGCTTATAATTTCACATTTATAGATGTTGACATTTTCACAGCTTGTAAAACTCTTGCATTCAACTCTCTTGATCTTCAAACATCCACATCGCAGTGCCACACATTTTACTCCATATGACAGACAACAATAGTCGCTGTCATGAGCATTGTGTCATAGTTTTACAGAGCAGACAGAGATCAATCATTTCTAAGTTTGGAAAATAAAACTACTAAAACATAACAATAATTCAAAACTGAAATACTTTGAACTCTTTAATCATTTTAAAACATATTCCTTCCCCCCCCCCAACAAAGAATTTTAACTCCACTGTCACACAACACTACCTATTCAGGTACATCCCCAATTTTCCTACGAACATTCAGATGAAAACTGCACCCCAAGACCAAAGCGGTTTCTCACCCGATGGTGGTGGAGGCAGCCATGAGATCCTGCATGTAGGTCTGATCATCCTCCGCCTCTCCTGCCTCCTCCTCGTTCTGACTGTCGTCCTGCGACATGAGGGCCATGTCCTCCACCTCGCTGCCCGTCTCGTCACTCTCCTCCTGGTTCTTCTCCTCCTGCCCCTTGCTGCTGTGTGCTAGCGCTTTCCTCGCTGTTGTTTCTGATGCTGCTGTGGTGGTCGCCTCCTGCTTTTCCTTCTTGCATTTAGCCCTGCGGCCCCTGCGATTCCAGGGAAGGAGGGTGCTGGTGGAGGAGTGGAGAAGACCGCTGTGGCTGCTGGCCTGTGACTGAGAGAATGAACAATGTCTTCAGCATGGTAGCAGTGTTCGGGTTCTAGTCCCTTTTTTTTTATTTTCCACAAGTCAAGTCACTAGAGGCTAAAAATATTAAACACTTGTTTAAAAAACCACCAAAGAGTCCCGATTAAGGGGATTTTTCACCTGGAATTAACATCAGTGCCAACTCCACTCCCACAAAAGTCCTTTGGATGAGACTATGAACCATGGTCTTGTGTGCAAACACTTGCAGGACATCTTGCGCACACATTAAAACCTCTTTCACCTTTGGAAGAGTAGGCCATTTGTGCAATGGGAACAGATGAGAAAATTTACAAAACTACATGCACATGGGGACTGGACTTAAAAAAGCACTTGAGTGCAGATTACATCATTGATGAAATAAACGAATCAATAAATGTGCACACACACACCATTCAGCAACAAGCAAACACAGCTGAGTCGGTTAACCACCAGAGACCAGCCCACCGCAGACTGACCTGCACCATGCTGGGGTCTTTAGGCAGGATGGGCTTGCTAGGACTGCGCTGACAGAACAGCGTGGCTCTCTTCTTCAGGGTCCTGGCCGCAGTCTTGGTTGGGGAGTTCATCTTCAGCTCGTAGCTGTAGCCCTTGGGCAGGATGGCGCGCACCTGCTTCTGCAGCTGCTGCTTCTTGGGGCTGCGACGACTGATGCGGAGTGCACAGGGCGGGGATGAGTACGTCAGAGGGCCTGGTTTGGGAACCAGGGTACGCAGAGGTTTTGGCAGACTTTTTTCTGGGGTGTAGGCTTTTGGAGGTGATATAGAGCAGAAAGGTGTCAGGTTGCTATGGTCCTGGAGCTACCAGGAGAGGATTGAGTATTTGGGTCTGATCCGGTCTGTGTGGTCGATGCCCGTGGCTGAGTGGCGCCAGCATGTTTGGTGGACACCAGGCCTAAACAGGACAGCACGGTGGGAGTCACTGGACTTTCTGGAAAGGCAGACCGCATGGCGTGAGAAACTGCCGATGTGTCTGAAGCTGGATGGACTGCAGGCATGTCAATGGCAGATGGCAGTTCTGTGTCCAGAAAGGGTGTGTAAGGAGGGGGAGACTGTTCGTTGATCGACTGCAGGGAAAAATGCTCTCTCACAGGAGAAGCCTCTCTTTCTGTGTTGACTAGACCAGTTGCCGGTGTGCTGAGGTCCCCTTCATGCCTGAAAACAGAGACTGCTGTATTCGCCATACTCTGTGCAGACCCCTCCACTGTTGTTACACTCTGGTCTGAGCCTTCTCCCTGGCTGCCTCCTGACCTTCCACATTCAATCAGTCGTAACAGTCTCTGTCTGTCCTGTTCATTCTCAGTGGTGTGGCTCTGTACAGCATCCCCTGAATGAGCTGTGCCTGTCTGGCTGACTGTGTGACTGCTGGAGCCAGTGTACATGTTCTCTCTCCTCCTTTCCTGGGAGTCACCACTGGATGTTGATGCCTCACAGGGACTGTCTTCACTTTCCTGGACTGGGATAGTTCATACTGCACGTCACTGTCCCCTGCAAACATCGAAGAGAGGTCTGAAGATGACACATCACTCCAGCTGGATGTTGTCCTGTCCTTACTGTGGACCACATTCTGTTCCTGGGCTATCTCTTCAACATTTCCTGCTGAGATACTTTGATTGTTACTGACACTGCTAACACTAAGATCTGATCCAGATGTGGGTGCACCAAACACAGAGCCAGTATTCTGTGAGGGAAAAAATTCCTGAACAACTCCAGGAGATGCACTGCGGGCATCTTCCAAGTCAGCAGAGCTGTCCACAAAGCTGAGACTGGACCACAGCAGACTGTTCTGTTCCACAGTCACCCGGAGACCTGGGCTGCTGCTGGACACGCAGTTCACTTCTTCCTCTGTCGCTGGAGAAGTGGCTGGCATCTCTGGCAGCACTGAGGCTCTGGCTTGTGGATACAGCAGCCGATAACCAGATGCATTGCTTGAATCTGCACACACTGTGGACAAGGCGCTAGTGCTTTCCACACTTTGCTGTGGTGCTGTGACACTGGCAGGAGAGGCATGTGTGGAGCTCTCACCAGATCTAGGTTCTCCAATGTCTGAGGTTGTGGAGACGCCATTATCTGGGGTGTCCTGTATCTCTGCCTGATGGCTTGTCTCCCCTTGCTCACCTGTACTGCTGCTGTTTCCATCAGGTGTTGTACTGCTGGGACTCTCTGCCGTGTCCTCTGTGTTCTGCATCTGGCTGTAGTCTGCTCTGTACATCATGTTTATGACCACAACTGTTACAAAAGTGCCTGGTTTCATCGGTTTCTCCAAAAAAGATATTCCAGGGCTGCCGAATTTCATGGATTCAGAGTCTTCCTGTGCCCTGTACTTATCAAGCCAATAATCCTTTGGTGAACACAACCTCTTTCTCATCACATCTTCCACAGTGTATACGTCCTTCATACTTTTTTCATCCTGCGAATGTGGCAGTCCTAGCATGCACAGTTTATCAAGATGTCTTCTGGCTTGGATATGAAAAATGAGGCCTACATGGACAGGTGGACTGGCATGACTGCCTGTCCCAGCGGAACATTCCTGCTGCCTCTCACTTCCCCTGCTGGCACTGGAGTCAAGCTCCTGGTGACTCTCAGACTCAACAGGACTGGTGTTTCTGGCCTGATCCTCTTCATTCTGAGGTTGTACTGTGCACTGTGGATCAGAAACTGTCCGGGGATCTGACACTTCACCTGCAGTTATTGCACTGTCAGTAATATCTGGTTCAGTGTCTGCATGGCTTGGTGCAGGGTTCTGCACGTCCATAGTGTGATCACCAACACTCTCTGAATTCACATCCATTGTAGAGTGACCTGCTTCAGAGTCGGCACAGTCTTGCCCTAGTGAACCATTCCGAGGGCGGTTAAGATTCCCTGTCTCAGAATGCATGCACTCTGTCTGCACTTCTTCACCATGTTCCTCACGACTCTGAAACATTAGCTGATGTGACACAGGATCCTGACTGTCACCTTCTTTCCTCACATCACCAACACAGTCAGGGTTTTCACTGTCTGGTTCCCGTGTCTGGTCCATAGGTTCACCAGATCCATCAGCGTGGAGACCAGCTGCCCCAAACCTGGCTGTCTGGTCAGAGAGGGACGACACACATCACACAAACCCTCATCACTGGTGATAGACTTCGACTGATCTGACAGGTGTTTTCCCATGGGCACGACTCTCTGTTTGCCAGACTCCTCAACCAGCACGACGTGCGACGTGGGCAGAATGGTTCTGAGCTTTGCCAGGTCTGCCAGGTCCAGGGAGACGTAGAGCCCCTGGGATGTGTGGAGGGCGGAGGGTGTGCTGCTCTCTGCTGAAGACAGCGAGGACAGTATCTTGACTGGAAGCTGCGAGGCCTCTGGTCCTACAGCCTGCTCTGGCCTGAATGGACAGACAGAAAGGATGTACAAGAATGCTGTAAGCTAGAGAAACAGAACTTTGGAGGAGGAGGAGGAGGAGGAGGAGGAGGAGGAGGAGGAGGAGCAGCAGCAGCAGCAGTAGCAGTATCAACAACAGCAGTAGTATTGGTTTTTATATATATATATATATATATATATATATATATATATATATATATGTATATATATATAAATATATATATATATATATATACATTTTTTTTTTTTTTTTTTTACTGTACCTTGTATCCACTCTCCTGACTTTGTGTGGTGGTTCCCCAGTGGAATCACTCCTGTCCTGCAGCTCTGTGCTCAGCTCTCCTGTCCTGTTTCCTGGGTCCTGCAGCAGAAACAAACGCAAACTTACGTCACAGGGGACAAACCAATCCATAGTGATGAGACGAATGTCCTTTTTCCTTCATTGTCCTCCTTCATCATCCTTACTATAATATACTATGAAATGGCATTCATACGTTTTCACATTCAATTTCAACACACACAAAAGGAAAAGAAATAAAAAAGAAACTAAGAGACAAAGCCATACCCCAAATCCCCTTCATCTTAACTTTTAAAGGTACATTGTAATAACCAGTTTCTTCTAATAGCTCTATGCCGTATGATACCGGAAAGGTTAGAAAAAAAATGGAGGTAAGAATAAGCATGAAATATATTTATACTTAAGTTTTCAATCTTTGAAACAAAGACATACTCTCTTACCTTTTCTTTTTAAAGCCCCTTTGTAATAACCAGTTTCTTCTCATAGTTCTTTGCTTTACAACACAGGAAAGGGTTAACCCCCACCCCAAAAAACAAAACAACAACAAAAACCAAACAACAACAAAAACCAAAAAAACAAAGAGGTAAACAAGGATAAGCATGAGATATATTCATATTTTCAATATTTCAAACAAATACACACTCTTACCAAGCAGCGGACCATAAAATGACAATCCCAAGTATCTATTCATTATCAATTTCAAGGGGGTGGCAACAAGAGAGTTCTAAACCACCGGAAGACTCCCATGCAGTCATTTCAAAGAACGGGGCGACATACCACTGCAGACTGTCCATCCAGCTCCTCTTGCCCCCGCCTCTCCCCCATCGCCAGTGTCTTTCGTTGTCGCTTCTCTGCCTTCCGCTTCCTCTCCTCTTCCTCCTTCCTCGACTGTTCTTCTTTGGCTTGTTTCAGCTTGGCAAAGTGAAGCTTTCTTCTGTGAAACTGTTCACACATTTGAAAAAAGGTTGAAATTAAAATAAAAGTCGTTTGCTCTCTACTTTTGTGATTGCTGTCTTTGCTCTTTATTTTCTACACCTCAGCTAAAAAAATAAAAAATCAACAGAAGTACCCAGTCTCTGCCAATGTACACAGAACAATAAGTTTCCAACAGCAAGGTGAGGCCACTCCTATCCAATATTAACGCTGAAATCCTGAGACAGCTTGATAAAGCTTGAAGTGAAAAGACGTTAAATTAATAATGATAAAAATAATAATGAATGGAATTTATACAACGCTATATCTCGTAAAAAAAAATCAAAGCGTTTGAAAACTTGAAAATGACTGTCTTCTAGTTGACACACTGAATCCTTAATCTGCATATGATTTCTCACTAACATTCACAAACCCACAAAAAAGTGTCCCACTATACTGTGGAAAAAATAGGTCCACATCACACACAGAAATCCAAACAAAAAAAAAAGAAGATTGATATATGCACTAATACTGTGATTCAATAAAACAAAAGAAAAACACCACATATAATGATGAATACAAGCACTGACGTCAAAAACTCTTATGTCTGCAAACACATCGGCGCATAAAAATAAATAGGAAAAGAAATACTGAAATGTCGCATGAACACAATCTGTAATCGGGTACAATATCATGTTTGCAAACTGACACCAAAATGCATGGATCAACCAAATATGTTGTTAAAGCACAATACCCCTAATTAAAGAACAAATGAACGAAAGCAAAAACAAGGTCTCATTTTCTACACATCTGAAACAGTTGTAGAGGTAACGGAGTCAAAAGCAGGCAATACCCTCCAGGTCTTGGGCAGCAGACAGTCTGGCTGCTCACAGGGGGCCTTCAGCATGTGAAGGGTGAACAACTCTGCCGTGTCTGGGCCCTTTGGCACCTCCCCTGTCTGCCTGTATCGCTGAACACACCAAACAGAAAAACCCTTTTGTTTGCGTATCTTATGTCATCATTTTATTCCGTATTCAATTATTTATTTCTTATTCATTTAGGTATGAATAGGATGGATGACTTGATAGATGGACGGATTGGTTGATTTATATGTTGATTAATTTTTGTGGTTTTTTACCTACCTATTCATTTCTTGTCTTTATCTACATACTCATCAATTAAGAGATATTGCATTTTCTGTATCTGGTTGGTTTACAGAAATAACAAATGCTCTCTTGAGAATACTCATAGGTTTGAGTAATGTACAGAAAATATCAAATGTCCACAAACACAAGGCAGCAACTTCGAAAAGGTATTTGAGGTACTCATCATCACTACAGTTTAACCACACTTTGTAACTGTCAATTTTATCGCTGCCTTCTTTATAAACTTCTCTTTTCTATCGCTTCAACCTGGAATAATTTGAAATAAGGCACATTTCCATTGATATCAATGTGCCTGTCAGTACTGTAATTGTCCTTCATGGGATGATTAAAATGTTTCTGACTTGACTTCACACACACACACACACACACACACACACACACACACAGTGAATCCATTCTCACAATATTTGCAAAAAAGCTTAGGAGGGGAAAAAGTCAGTTCTAACCACGATACAGTTGTCCTTGTTCTTCCTGCAGCCAAAGAAGCGCACATGCAGCCTCTTTGGATCCTTGCAGGGCATCAGGTACTGGTGGATCATCTCAAACGCCTGCCTTCCACTCCACTTCTTGAACTGCTCTCTGCCAAGGACAAGAAGCCTGAAACACAATGCCCATTAGCTGTAATTTCGAGCTGCATGCATGATAGTAACATGAATTTTTATATCAAGACTACTTTAAAAAAAGGTAAAGGTGTCCCATAACCTATGTGGTCGTAGGGGAGCGAGGTGTCAGAGACCTCAGCTTCTCTAGGGGCCAGCATACTGAGGGTAGTGCCCATCTCCTCTCCCTCGCTGCTTTACCTTCCGTGACCCTAAAGAGGGCAGGTACCCATTTACAGCTGGGTGAACTGGGTGAACTATACTGAAGCCAAGGCATGCAAACGGTCACCTATCCAAGTGGTAACCTTGCTCGATGCTGCTTAACATTGGCTGTAGGAAAGCGAGCTCTCTGACCACTGAGCTATCCTGTCCCCCAAGACAACTTAAGTTTACAAAAACAGAAAAAAGCAGCTGTACTGTGTACAAAACTAAATCAACATTTGGTCTTAATTTAGAGGAATTGTAATAAGTAATTTAAAAAAAACTTTTTTCCTGCGCTAGAGCTCCAAGGTTCACCAATGGTGAGATTTTGTGACCGTTTATCTTCCAGTAATGCAGCTGCAATCTGATTTCTGGGATGGTGTCTAAACACGACACGTGCGCATGCATTTAAAAAATTTTGTCACCAATTCCTATTAGCATGAAATGGCCTACTCTTTCAGGCGAAAGGAGTTTTTAACGTCTGCGCATGACATTCTGCATGCCTGGATGCTGGACCTCGGTTTAAAGTCTCATCTGAAAGTTGGAATGGGTCTACCTTCAATGTGGGTAAAAAACAGTCACATACGCAAAACCTCACCATTGGTGAACCTTGGAGCTCTGACCAAGGAACGGGAGAAAGGGGAGGGGGGGGGGGAGGGGGAGTATAACAGACTTACGCATCCTCCCCAGGGCAAAAGTGGGTTCTGCCACATGCACTTCTGGAATATTCCAGGATGGTCTCCTTGGGAGCCAGTCCTCGAGAAGGCAGGAAGGAAGGATACAGGAACACAGGGCTGGACCACAGGATTTCCTTCTGCATTTCCAGCAACGGCGGTCGTGATCTACCTGTTGCACAAAACAAGGCTTCTTACTATAGCTTCATTCGATGAATGTCAGTTTGTTACATACATCTGAAGCATCAACAATTAGTCAGTTTACACAAACAATATCTAACCCTGTTTTCAAATGCTACAGCTATCACACATAGAGACAGTATGAGAGCAAGATGAAAAAAACCTAACTGTATCAACTTAATCTTTTACTGTCAATGTAATGTCTAATATCACTTTTTAAGTGAACAGACGTAAAATTGAAGACACACACACATACACACACACACACACTCTCTTTACCAAGGTTTATCTTCTGTGCACGGGAACTCTTGTCTGCCTCCAACGTGACAGCATTCTCTTCCTCTGTTCTCTGAGCTCTCTCCTTCTGACCGCTTTCACCCGCGATCCTCCCACACCCTTCCTCTTCCACTGGATTCACCAGATCGGCATCCCCTTCCAGTGAACCAGAAGCTAACGGCTGGCCGGCACTTGTCTCCGTGGTCTGTGGCCCAGGCCTCTGCTGACGGAGGGAGGCCCAGTCAACATCGCGGTTCACAATTTCCAGCGCTCCGGCCATATTGCAGGCGTGGAATACAGACTTCGGGCCCACAACGGAAAGTCTGCCAAAACCTGCCAGCTCACCCTGAATGCAAGAATAGACAAATGCTGTGTCATATATATGTATATTTTTCAGGACAATATGTAGTTGTTGCTTTTTTCTTCTCTCTACACAATATTATTGCTACCTTGTTTTTTCTCTTTCCTTGCTCTCAACCTGCAGGGTTTTAGTGCTGTTCACTGGAAGAACACAAAGAGGGAAAAAACAGATACTATAAAGACGATTCCCAATCATAAAATAGCCTCCCCCCCCCAAAAAAAAAAGTAGAGGACAGTTCACCCTTCATCTATCCAGTAGCCTTGAATACCATTAGGGCAACACTGAACATTTTACAACCAGCTTCCTCCACTCCTTGCGATTTTCAGCTTTCCATTGCACAGTCACACAGAGCCAATTTCAGTGCAATTAGAAAACGGTAACGTTTGATTCAAGTTGGATAATATCTCAGAATAACTGTTTTGATCTTTACAATGGACAGACTACAACCTCTATCTTCACCTCCCCCTCCTCCTCCTCCCTCTTTCTTCCTTTAGAATTCACCAGTGAAAATCTCTCTATTTACAGGAGGAAAAAGTGATGCTGAAGGGAAGGCATGATATTATCTTTAGTTATCAAACTTTAACAAAGTCTCACACTGAGACACACCAGACATGGCCCAGCCCAGTAGAGCTACATGACAAACTAGAGAGACCGGTGGTGTCACTATGACAGGCTGCAGGCTTTGCCATCTAGACCAGATCACAAATTTAGCATGGCCTGGGAATGTAGAAGAAGAACAATGACAACAAAATCTGACGGATGGGGGGGGGGGGGGGGGGAGGACGGGATAGCCTAGTGGTTAGAACATTGCGCTTGCAATCTGACGACCCGGGTTCGATTCCCGTTCAAGGGGATATTTTCCTCTGGAGTTAACGTCAGTGCAGACTCCACTCTCCCTAAAAGTCCTTCGGATGAGACTATAAACCAAGGCCCCATGTTCGAATGCACGCAGAACATCTTGCGCACATGTTAAATCCTGTTCCGCTGTTTGTAAGAGTAGGCCATTGAATGCTGGTGGGAACAGATGACAGAATTCACAAATCCGCATACATACGGGGACTGGATGTAAAAAAGCACATAAATGCTTATTCCATTATCCTCGATATAAAAGAATGAAAATATAAAAGAATGAAAATAAATAAATAAATAAAACCTATTCTGCTTTTTGGAAGAGTAGGCCAACGTGTGCCAGTGAGAATGGATAACAAAATTTACAAAACTGCTGTACAAGGGGACTGGATGTATCCTCAAAATAAAAGAATAAAATAAAATAGAGACAAAAATAAATGAAGAATGAATGAGAACAAGCCAGTCTCACCACCAGCTTCCTGCAGGTGTCTGCCATGGGGTGGAAGTCCCTGCTGCCCTGGGCCAGCACGTACGTCTGTGTCAGCAGCTGAACGTGCTGTCCACACACACACACAACACAACACTTCACACTTTTCAACAATAACAACAAGTCTGCAAAATCTGAAGATTCCTCCTTTATTCGCATCAATGTGCCTGTCAGTTCTGTAACGGCCCTTCATGGAATGATTAAAGTGTTTTTGACTTGACTTGACTTGACTTTCTTGAGGAGTATAAGGTCACTCTTACTTGAAATCAGTTCCATCTCAGTGTGTTGTCAGTCAGTCTGAACAAGCATTCACCATGTGGTTAACCACATCTATGGAAATGTATACATCCCGCATATCACGACCAGGTTGCAGGACGGCCTAGTGGTTAGAGCACCGAGCTCAAGATCTGACAGCCTGGCTTCCAGCCTCCACCAAGGCGCTCGTTCTAGAGAATTTTTCCCTGGAGTTGACACCACTAACAACTCCACATACCCAAAAGTCTTTCCGAAGAGATAAACTAAAGTCCCTTGTGCATCGCACAGGAATTTTGAAACCTTTAAAACCCTTTTTGCCTTTCGAAAGTGGGCCTTTTTTTGTGGTAGGAATGCTGAAAAATGTTAAAAATCCAATGCAACTGGGGTTTTCCCAAGTTGGAATGTGGCTCCTTTAAAGGGGGTGTAAACAGTCACATACTAAAAATCTCCCTTTGGTGACCTTTGCTCTAATGAGGAACAAAACTAAAATTTCCTGCTAAAAAGCGGGATTGTCATGAACCTTTGAAACTTCAACTTGTGAAAATTTGGCACGAGTGCACACTCAAAAACCCGGGAAAACATTCTCCCGGTTAGTGACAAAGAAGAGAATAAAAAAGCAAAGCTCAGACCTTTCTCATATGCTCCTCTATCATTGACCTGCTGGTCCGATATAAGGGACGCACTTGTGAGAGCTTGGCTGTGAGGCCTCTGCTGCGGCCCCTCTGCTGCAGATGGCCTGCCCTTCCAATGTTTTTCCCCTATACCCCGGGGGAGTAAAAAAATGGCATCTGCCCCGGGTCTTGAAACAACGATATTTGAAAATGTTAATTTTTCTGGAGGATTGGGTTTCTGTGGGAGGGAAGAATTGACGAAAAAAGACAAAAACTAAACAAGACAAGAAAAAGGGCACTGTTTCAAATAAGTTTTTCAAAAGTTTTCCTGAAAGTTTTTTCAAAAATTCCAAGATTCTCCGGGATTTTCACCCCCACACACACACCACCACAACCACACACACACACACAAACACACAAACAAACCAAAACAAAATTCCCACCCCTCCACCCACACAAACTCAAACCCCTTACCTAAACATAACGAGCAATTTTAAACTTCCAAAACCTTTTTCACAATCTTCTTTAGCTATAATCGAAACCTTAATTATCCAACAAAACAAAACCAAAACCCGAGGCTGTTGAGCAGCAGAGCCTTTGGTTTCCTGGCCGCAAGGGAGCGTTTTGGTGAGAGGGCCAGGTTTGTGGAAGCCAATCATGGATGTCGTTTTCGTTAAAGGTCCCCCAACTTTCCCAAAAATGTTAATCCTTGCCTGTTGGATTTTAACAAAGTCTTGAAAGGGCAACACGCAATGACATACACAAAAACACGCCACACTAGAGCAAGCTTTTCACACACACCCCACACCAAGAAAACACACCTACAACACACACACACACACCCACAAGCTTACATGCAAAACACACACAACAGCAAGCTTACAGTCATAAAAAAAACATGCTCATAATTAAAAACCATCATTCACAAGAACACGCACTGCAAACTCATTCCAAAGATACACCGCCACACTCTCTTTTGAAATAGTGCATACACATGCTAAGCACACTGAATATATAACAAGCATGTGCATTGTGTATCAATTTCCCCTTCCCCTATACACCACAATAATGCATAAACCCAAAAGTTCACATGTTTGCCTTTAACACTTTGGGATACACATGACACAAAAATTAAACCCCCGCATATAGCGCATACAACTCTTTTGTATCACACACACACACCCAAACCCCACAAGCACACACAACACAGGGTAACACACTATTACGAGAAATACGGAAAAAGGTCCATCAAGGAGCTTCTCCAGATCGTCTCTTCGGGTTCAGCGAATGTTAAATTCTGGTCATCGTCCTCCCCCTGCTCCACCAACTCTTTTGTGGGTTCCAGCCTCTGCCGGACCTGTCAAAAACACAAAAAGGTTCGAATCAGTCTTCACTGGATACAACACACAAATAATTCATTACAATACATGCACACACTACCACAAAACTCAGCTCCCGAAGTCCCCGAGGTAATGCAACCCGCCCAGAAAACGAAAAAGCCCTGCTCAAACCAAAAATTAAAATTTCCCGAGCAGAAAAAAATAACCCCTCCCTCTTAAAGAGAAACTCCAAAAAGTATTTCATGGCGTTGCAAAGTGATATGAACAGACACTTGCACCAGATACCAGCCTTGTAAAAACTGACCTGAGGACAATTCTTCTTCTTCTTTTTTATATAATGCTCAGACAGCAACTATTGTTGACCAAAAATGCGTTGCACTGCTGATAAGCACCTGACAAATCAGGCCCAGCCCATCCGATTTTGGCATGGAGGACAGGATATAATACAGAGACTTTCTCCACAGGTACCCTTGTACATAACAAAACAAAACAGATGTAACACAAAGTCACCTTCCAGCTTGTGGAGACTTTTGAGAAACTCCTGCCAGTCACTGTCATCACACATTGTGTCGTACATGTCCGGCGTTATGTCAGGGGCCACAAACGCTTCCTCGATGTCATACAATGACGTTGTTGTCAGCGGCAGCTTGGATCGAGTTCTTCCTGCTATCCCATCATCCTCAGCCTGCCCGGAACATGATATGTCATCAGTTCACAATGGATGCGCATCAAACTACAGTAATTCGACTGACGTGCAAAAAAAAAAAAATTAAAAAACCAAAACCCCAAAACCAGCACCAGGTTTTACCTTTTCTTCGATATGTTGGTGAAATAACATAAAAAACATCTCCATTTTTTTATGGTCCAAAGAAAAATCACTTGTTTATTTATTTATTTTACATTTACTTAAAAGCCTTGTTCATTGAAGACAAAAGAATACTCTGCTTCTGATTTTTTTTAAAATTTTTTTTTTTTTTTTTGCCTGTATCGATGCAAAATTTACCCTAGGAGAGAGGGTGGGCCAGGTAGGCTGGTTTACCTATTTTGGTATTTACAAAAGCATTTAAAAATTACCAAAATTTGATTTTACACACCTTTATGTTATTTCTAAGAGGGCAAATTGCTTGAATGCAAAACAAAACACAAACCAGCCGCACACACACCCCTTTTCAAAAACCTCACAAAATCAACACACCACACCAATTTAAAATCTACAAACACGTATTTTTTGTACAAAGGCATCTCGGGGTGTGGTGAATTTCCCAAACAAAAGATAATTACACATATGCACAAAACATGAAAAACAGACAGCCCCCCCACTTCTCTGCTCTGTTTTCCGGTGACAAAACACCAGGGTTGCCCACCTATGGGACGAAGGGGGAAAACCCTACTGGAGGGCCCATAATGTCCGTGCCTTTGAAATCAAAATTTTTAATTTTCAACAATGAGAAATTCCCCTTCATCAATGTAGTCTACCAGGGATTACAAAAAATGAAACAATGGAAAAAAACCTAAAGCCCAAACTTATTCAAAAATACAGAATGTAAAAAGAAAAGGAACTAACTGGGATACTGCCTATATGGGGAGGCACTTGAAAAAAATCGTATACACTAACTTCTAATCAAAGGGGGGCTAAAATCTCCTCAGGATTCCCAAGTGGATGATTAAGACTGCATATTGGGGTTTAAACTAGGGGTGCCCATAAAAACTAAACGAAAAAAACTTCTGTTCGGATGAACTTCAACAGGGAAAAAATGAAGAAAAACCAAAAAAAAACGAAATGTAAAAAACACACAATTGCCCCGTTTCATCAGGGTAAACTAAACATGAAAACCCCTTCACACGAAACAATAATAACCTCCCTGATAATTGGGGGTCAAAAGTGAATTTAAAGCAGTGAAGTTTTATCATTATCCAAACTATTTTATGAATTCAAAAGTGAAAGACCTCTTTAAAGACTACAAAAAGATTTTCAGCATAGGTTAAAAGAAAAGGTCAAGGGGAACCCCCCCCCTTCTTAAAAAATGAATTTACACATTCCTTTTTAAAAATGAATTTTACCTCCTAGAACATTTTGTGGGTTTTGTGTGTGTGTGCTTGTGACAAATACAGTTTCGCAAGATACCGAGTGAAAAACTTACTTGAAAGGAAAAAAACAGAGACAAAAAACACCTAAACTTTTGTAAAGCGCCGAGAATAAACCTGATTTTAAAACCCCCAAAATCTTTTAAATCACCTTCAGTTTCTTTAAACTTTTCAACTGCAAATACAAATAAAGGCTATAAATTAGGGTAGGCTTAAACTTTCATGTTAAATCAAAAAAAAAAGAAAATCCGACGTACCTCAACTCCCCCCTTTTTTATTCGGTGTCCTAGGCTATAAGGGGGGTGGGTAAGGGAGGGGCCAAGACAGTAGGGGGGGGGGGTGGAGGGGTGGGGGTGCCAAGGGGGTGGAAGGGAAGGGGTTTTGGTAAAGGAGAATGAATGGAAATGGTGAGCCGATGTCGCTGATGGTGGAAGACGATGCTGTCGTCATACTTTTCCCAACCTGCAACACAGAGAGGATTTAAAATGTTCTGTGTTTTTTCTTTCAGTACTATGTTTAAACAGGTTCTACATTTTTTTGGGCTTTTATGTGTACCCTGTTTTTCTTCCAAGACAGACATGGTGCCTTTATGGGCAATCAAAAAAGACATCACAAAAAATCTAAACACAATTTAATTGGGGTTGTTGTGAATTTAAGTCATCATCAAAAAAGGGGTGGGTATAGCCTAAGGTTAGGGCACTGACTCGAGATTTGATATCCAGTTCGGACCACAAAGCACCTTGGATTAACCCCGGCTGACTCCTTCCCTGAAAATCCTTCGATGAAACAATAAACCCAAGGGGCCCCTGTGGGAAGCTGCAAAACCTCTTTCACACATGTTAAAAAACCCCGTTGGCCTTCAAAATTCAATTTTAAAAATCAAACACTTTATTAACCCCAAACAGAGAAATTTTTGAAAATTTATTTTAGAAGAATAGTCCATTTTTCTGCCGGAAAAAATTGCAGAAAACTTTTTTTTTAAAGCAAGCGTGCAACACTTTTCCTGTTCAGAATCTCCTAAAGGCCGGAATGGGGCTGACTACCTTGATGGAAAATTAAAAAGTAGTATGTTCTTTCGAGCCAGAAGGCCCATAGAGCCGGAGCTTATCCCGGTTTCTGTAGCGTTAAGCGAACTGATGGTTTTTCATCACCCCTGTGACAGGACGCTAGTCTGTCGCCAGATACTTCCCCAGCAGAGCTGGTACCCATTTGTACACCTGGGTGGAGTGAGGAAAATAGGAGTAAAGTGTCTTTCCCAAGGGCACAACACCGAGCCGAGCGGGGATCGAACCCGCGACCTCTGGATCACGAGTTGACCGCCTAAACCACTCGACCACTGTGCCTCCTCTGGCAAATTAAACACAGTCAAACACGCAAAAATCCTACCACTGATGAACCACTGAGCTCTAGCCAAGGACCAAGAAAAAAAAAGTAATAAAATTAATTACAAATGATAAAACAACACAAAAGAAGCCAACAATATACAACGTCCAACGTCATCAACTTGTATTGATCACATCAGCATAATGTCATGCAGACTTACTGCAGCATCTTTGCTGGGCTGGTATTCATCGTCTTCCTCGTCCTCATCCTCAGAAAACTCAACGTCCAGGATGCTGGGTCCTGCTGTGGATGACTGCCCCAGTTTCATCGGTGATAGGGGCCAACCTTTGCCATCCTGAAAATGAGGGCATCGTTAACAGGATATTCTTTTTGTTCCTATGTTCCATTCACCATGACAGACAGAACACAAGGCATGCAGGGATGCACTCATGTTAATGCTGTAATACACACACGCACATACAGACATGCACATATATACGATCCCTATGAAAGACACACACACACACACAGATATGCACACACACATATGCATGAATGCTCATATATCTTCACGCATCTTATACAAATATCTTCAGACATACATACACACACACATCACACAATCATATAGATCTGAAAAAAAAAGTATTTTTCATCGATACTTCTATGACAACACCTCACATAACCGCAAATCTTCACATATTCAAACGACCACTACTACTGGTCAAGAGGTAACGCGCCTGTCTAGAAAGCGAAAGTCTGGGTCGGAAGTGTGCGGTGGTTGGAATCCCGTTTGACCGAAACTTTGTCCCCATCCATTAGACCATGAGTGGTGGTCTGGGCGCTAGTCTTTCGGATGAGACGATAAACCGAGGTCCCGTGTGTTACACAAAAATTATTCAGCGCATGTAAAAGAACCCACGGCAACAAGAGAGTTGTCCCTGGCAAAATTCTTAGAAAAAAGCCATTCTGATAGGGAAACAAATACAGTTGCAGACCACAACAACAACAAAAAGGGTGGCGCTGCTCTCGTGGCGACGTGCTCTCCCCGGGGAGAGCAGCCCGAATTTCACGCAGAGAAATCTGCCGTGACTTATAGTGGTATAAATAAATAAATAAAAATAAATTAATACAGGTCTCACAGACAAGTAGCATTATTCTTCACAACATACATTTCCTTTTTCAAGGACTTCCTTCATCTTTGAGCGTGTCAGCTTGGGCTCAATGACATCCCCACCATTGCCTTCATCCCTATCCACTGCTTTCAGCTTGGTCTTCAACAGTTCCTTCACCAGATCGTGGGACAGCAAAGTCTGTAAGAGAAGAAAAAGGGTTTAAAAAAAAAACAAACAAAAAAACTTTTCAACAATGTGTATGAGCTTTAACAAAACAATGTCTTTTTTGTTGAAAATGGTGTTGTGTGTGTGTTTCATGCGTTAAAAGAGAGAGAGAGAGAGAGAGAAAGAGAGAGAGAGAGAGAGAGAGAGAGAGAGAGAAGAGAGAGAGAGAGAGAGAGAGAGAGAGAGAGAGAAACAAACTCCAATTTCATGATTCACATGTTGAGCCTCAACTAAGTCTTTACTAGACTTTAGCAAGAAGACAATAATGTTGCCGATACAACACAGCAGACATGTAATGATCTATACATACCCATAGGATGCTCTTCACGTTGGACACTGACAAGTTGTTTCTGGCACTGCCGTTAGCGATGGTCTTTTCCAGCTGGTCATTCAGTGGAATCTGAGATCCATCCAACTCATCTCCACTTCCGTCCGTGTCCACGAGCAAGGGTCCTTCCACATCAGATTCAGAGGCATCCTTCGCTGTTTGATCCTCCTTTCCATCGGACACCTCCATGTCTGATACAGACTCCCACTCTGCATCAGAATCTTCCTGCTCAGGCTGTTTTATTAACCTGTAATTCAAAGGCCCATCATTAGCAAGATGACCAGAAGATCCCATGAAATTCAATGTTTATTATATAGCCAGAGCTCTGACTCTTGAGTGCATGAGAGAAAGAGAGAACAAACAACTGAATGAAAAAATATAAACACGTGTAGTATACACTGAAAATGTTTGCACCTGACAGAGAGATCTCGAGAGGGAAGGGGAAAGGGGGGGAGGAAGAGGGGGGAAGAGTAGAAAACTTACAAATCATTTTACTTTAAAGTCTCTGCCAATTATTGAATTAGTGCATGTACTGACTCACAGAACAAGTTACCCGAGTTGATATAATACTTTAATAGTATATACTAATATAGAGTATATCAATATGATGATCTTTTCAAACAAGCTGGCCTCTGGAGCTACCATCAGTAAAGACCCCACTCCCTGGAAAGTCCTTTTGATAACATTATAAACTGAGTTCCCCTGTGCGAACGCACACAGAATATCTTGCACACATATTAAAACCTGTTCTGCCTTTCACAAGATTCCAAGAGTAAGCCATTTTGTGCTGGTAGGAACTGACAACAAAATTTAAACAAAAAACTGCATGGACACTCACTGGCATGACACTGACCAGTGTCACATTTAGATATCATCCTAAAAACTGAAATGCGGCTACCTTAATCAGTTAATGATGGGCAGAAACACTTGCATATTTTTGCAAAATCTCACCACTGGTGAATCTCAGAGCTCTAGCTGAGGAATGAAAAAAAAACAAACCACGGGACATAAGCAAAATCTCATCATTGGTAAACCTAGGAGCTCTAGCCAAGGAAAGGGAAAAAAAGCCTCAGCTAAAAAGAAGCACACAGTGACACACACACTGACACATAGTTAAAATTGTGTGTGTGTGAGACTGTGTAGTGTGTGTGTGAGAGAGACTGTGTGAGTGTGTGTGTGTGTGTGTGTGTGTGTGTGTGTGTGTGTGTGTGTGTATGTATGCATGAATGCATCATTTCATGTGTACAACTATACTGTGTGTGTGCGTGTGTGTCACTCTGTGTGTGTGCATGCATGCATGCATGTGTACATTTGTACATCAAGTGCATGTTTGTGTGTTTTGCATGGGGAAGAAAAGTCTACAAAGTGTCTTTAAAAAAAAAATCATGTTCATTAAAATGAAAACAAATCACAATAAATAAATAGAATACCTCAGCGTCTTGTTGGCTGTTCCGTGCTTTTGTAATGAAATCCTAGATTTCAGCAGCAATCTCTTTCCTTTTCTTCTGTGATGTCTTCTTAGTTTTTTATTTGCTTGTTTTATTCCAATGTTTGGTGTTGAAGAGAAATATTCACCAGACAATTTAGTGCTAATTTTCTCTGGTTTGCTTAATGAACAATCACTATCATCATCTGTTGCTATGATGAGGTGACAATCATTTTGATATTTGGATTTGCTGGAATCTTCTTTACAATACTCATCTTCTCTTCCTTCATCAGTCTTGTCTCTGGGAAGTGTATTCTGATTCATACTAGGATGATCAATATTACTGCTGTTCAACATTTCAACAGGAGAATGTGGCATTTCCTTCAGATCATTTGCTGCCTCTGTTTTCCTCAAATGCTTTTCACTGGTGGATGGTTTGGGTGAAGAATCACTACTTGTCTGCTTGTTTACCTCCTTCATTCTGTCGAGTCTCAAAGAATTAAAATTTACTGGCCAACACTGCAACGGTATGAAAGATTAGAGTCCAGGCCTACACTACTCACTAGGGCATACAGTACACCCTGTCAAGCACATCAATGCAGCTTGCATTCAAATCAGATGGCACGTATCCTTTTCTCCAACCCTCTTCGAAATTCCAGCAAAGTACTTATCCAGATTTAGATGCAAACCACCAAATCTTGGTCTTTCGGCTGCTTGCTTATTGAATATCACATTGATCTGGAATCTACAACTGGTCTCTTTTCGGGTTTTCCTTTCTCTTCGTCGATCTACTTCTGTTGCCAGTCCGTGAAAATTCTCATTTACAAGCGGGCGCAAAGAAAAGTTCAACACAACGCCTAAATAAAGAAATCGAGGGGCAAAATATATTTCAAAATCTACAAGATGGATAACACTTATCTAAGTTATATTTTTTGAGGTTCTGCGCCATTGCTTGATTCAATGTAACAATCTTGTTTACATTTTAGTCCAATTAATGATATTTCAGTCTGGGAACAAAACAGCCTGGGACTAAGATAATTATTTTCACATCCACTCCAATAGGCCTAGAAGAGAAGTTACAAACAGCAACAGAGAACATTTCTACTTTTTGCGTGCGAAGGACCTCCGGGGTCCAGTGAGACTCATATGAATGCTGATGGCCAAAGCAGAGAGGAAGCTACCAGCAGGATAAGGGAAGACCTGAACACCACCAAAACTAAGATCAGACTAGGACATTGGAACTGAGGACGATGTATGAGACAGGCAAGCTGGCACAGGTAACATTAGAGATGAGAAGATTCAACCACCATGTCCTAGGAGTAAGCGAGAGTAGATGGACTGGATCTGGGAGAATGAGAACCACCACCAGAGAAACCGTCCTCTACTCTGGGAGAGATGACGACCAGCACCATGAGGGAGTTGCCATCATCCTCAAGAAAGGCATTGAGCGATGCCTTATGGAGTGGAAGCCTGTCAACAGCAGACTAATGAGTGCGAGACTGAAGGGAAGGCACATCAACATCACCATCATCCAGTGCTATGCACCAACCAACAACAGCAACGATGAGAGCAAAGACAACTTCTACCACCAGCTGCAGACAGAGACAGAGAAGGCCCCACGCCATGACCTCATCATCATCATGGGGGACCTCAATGCCAAGGTCAGAAGCGACAACACCGACTATGAGAGAATCATGGGAAAACAGGAGTGGGGAACAGAAATGACAAGGGGAGAGACTTGTGGAGTTCTGCGCCATGAACAACTTAGTGATAGGAGGGACCCTCTTCATGCACCAGGACATCCACAAGCTGACTTGGACGTCGCCGAATGGAAGAGACATGAACCAGATAGACCATCTGATGATCAACGGTATATGGAGACGATCTCTTCTGGATGTGAGAACCAAGGGAAGTGCAGATGTTGGGAGTGATCGTCACCTGGTGACCGCACACATCCAGATAAAACTGAAGAAGAACACAAGACCAACCACTCAAACGTGATTTGATACCCAGCGATTGAGAGACACCAACGTGAAGTCTGCATTCGTCAACGATCTGAGGAACAGATTCCACATCCTGCAGAACATGACAGACAGCATGACATGGATGCGACATGGAAGCAGATCTGTAAACTGTACACTGAGAGCATCAAGGAGAGCATCGGTCATCAAAAGAAGACGACCAACAATGACTGGATCCAACAAGAGACCCTCGATGCCATCAAAGAAAGGAGAGAGATCAAGAAGAGACTTATGCAAGTAAAGTCTCCACGGCTACGAGAGAGGCAGGAAGAGTTGTACAGAGAGGCACACAGGAAAGTGAAGAGACTCGCACGCAGTGACAAGAGAGAAGCCATGGACCAGCTGGCAGCTGAAGCAGAAGAGGCCGCAGCCCAAGGAGAGCAAGGGAGAGTCTACAAGATCACGAAGAAAGTATGCAACAAATTTAAGAGGAGCGCTGGGGGACCAATCAGGGACAGACAGGGGAAACTGTTGACAACAGAGAAAGAACAAGAAGAAAGATGGGCTGAACACTTCCAGGAAGTTCTCAACCGACCACCACCTGACGAGACAGCCGACATCCCAGAAGCTACAAAAGACTTAGACATTGATGTCAACCCCCCAACAAAGGAAGAGATAGTGGCTGCCATCAAGACCCTCAAGAATGGCAAGTCACCAGGCCAGGACAACCTTGGTGCCGAACTGTTCAAGGCAGATTCTGAACTAGCAGCTGACATACTGCAACCACTGTTCACAGCTGCATGGAAGAACGAGAAAGTACCTGACGATTGGACCAAGGGAGTGATAGTCAAAATTCCCAAGAAAGGAACCCTGAGCAACTACAACAACTGGAGGGGAATCACTCTTTTGTCTGTGCCGAGCAAGATACTGGCCAAGGTCATCATCAGAAGAATATCAGATGCTGTGGACAATGCACTGAGGAAGGAACAAGCAGGGTTCAGGAAGCAACGAGGATGTATAGACCAGATATACACGCTCAGAAACATCATCGAACAGTGCACAGAGTGGCAAAGACAACTGTATGTGAATTGTGTGGACTTCGAAAAGGCATTTGACAGCATACACAGAGACAGCCCTTGGAGTATCCTTCGACACTATGGCATCCCATCGAAACTGGTACACCTTATCAAGAGCTTCTACGACAACTTCAGATGCTCTGTGGGCCATAGCAACACCGTCTTTGAAGTCAAGACTGGAGTAAGACATGGATGTGTGATGTCGGCAATTCTCTTCAATCTGGCCATTGATTGGGTGATGAGGAAGACAACAGAAGACATCCCAAGAGGGATTCGCTGGAGCCTGTTCTCAACACTAGATGACCTCGACTTTGCGGATGACCTGGCGCTGCTGTCACACACACACCAACATATCCAGGAGAAGACCAGCAGACTCCAAACATTCAGACAGCAAGTGGGGCTTCCTATTAGCACCAAGAAAATAGAGACAATGTTGCTCAATGTGAACACACCAGCCCCTGTGAAAGTGAATGGAACTGACCTTTGCCAGACAGACAAGTTCACATACCTTGGCAGCAGCATCAAACCAGAGGGCGGCACAAAAGAAGACATCCACAACAGACTGGGCAAGGCCAGGAGTGTATTTAGAGAGATGAACAATATCTGGAGATCAACTCAGTACAGCACCAACACCAAGCTGAAGCTATACCAGAGCTGTGTTGTATCTACGCTCCTGTACGGTTCTGAGTGCTGGAGGATGACGGAAGCGGATCTTACCATACTTCGATCCTTTCACACCGTATGCCTCCGAAGAATTCTCCGGATCTTTTGGCCAGAGAAGATCTCAAATGAAGACCTACTATGGAGATGTAGGCAAGAGGACATGGGAACCATCATCACCAGACGACGGTGGAAGTGGATTGGGCACATCTTCCGAAGAGACCCACAGTTAATCATAAGAACAGCATTGCACTGGACCCCAGAAGGAAGGAGAAAGAAAGGAAGACCAAAAGCAACGTGAAGGAGGACTGTAGAAAGTGAGATGAAGGCCATGCAGCACTCTTGGGGATCAGTGACTAGGTTAGCCCAGGATAGGCAGGAGTGGAAGTGCTTTGTTGCTGCCCTACACACCACTGGGTGTAATAGTTGATGATGATGATGATGATGATGACTCCAATAATAATTATAAAACACTCTCGCCTGACAGCTGATTTTCTTGGATAATAATGAATGAATGATAATAGATCTTCCATTCAATCCAGATTCGGTGATTCGTATGACCTTTTGCGACATGCCTATCAATGTAGACACCACACGTAAGCTTTAACGAGATGGTTATATTTATTTAATTTAGATATTTATTTATTGTTAGTCGCTGACTTTCTCAAGTGTAAATCACAACGCACGCACCCGCCTTCTAAACTTCTGAAGAAACATCCAATGGACAAATTGTGAGACCACTTTTTTTAATGCACAAAACTACTTTACATCTGTTCACTTTGTAAATTGTTGTTCTTACCCTTGTTGTTGTGTTGTTTGTATTTTCCCCCATTAGGCTACTTGTATGTCCTTTACTTATTTCCTCAATTACTTGTCTGTCCCTTACTTATTTCCCCCATTACTTGTCTGTCCGAATTGCATACATATTCAACTGTCTTGGTTTTGCTATATCTTAAACTGTGAGCTCTGGATTTGTTTTAAAAGTTGTTTTCCTCATTTTCAGTTAAAATTGTTCTTTTCAACATAGATTTTGTTGTTTGGGTGTTTTTTTTCTCCATTAGATCTACTTATCTGTCTGAATTGAGCATAATTATGTTGCATTGTCTTGGTTTTTGTTTTTATCTCCTAATGTGAGGAATGGATGCAATTTACACACACACACACACACACACACACACACACACACACACACACACACACACACACACACACACACACACACACACACACACACACACACACAAACGCTTTTCGTAAGAGTAGGCCATTGTGTGCCGGTGGGAACAGATGACAGAATTTACAAAACCGCATACACACGGGGACTGGATATAAAAAAAACACATAATGCTTATTCCATTATCCTCGATATAAAAGAAAACACACACACCACACACACACACACACACACACAACACACACACACACACACACACACACACCACACACAAAACACACACACACACACACAATGAGTAGGGCCTACCTATTGCATTCTCCTAAAAATAAAAGAAAACAAGAAAAAAACACACACATCACAAATGTTTCTGATGAGAGCTGTAGATCAGTAATCAACGGATGCTTTGTTGGGCAAGTAACACTGCAGAATGGACATACCGTGCCCATCCGTCTTCTTCATCATCGAACGCTCAGACAGCAACTAATGTTGTCAGTCATATGAGCGAAAATGAGTTGCACTGCCGTTAAGCACCTGACAAGTCAGGCCCAGCACATCCGACTTCGGCATTGGAGAGACTTCTTAACTTTTAGGTCTTTCTGGGGGAAAAAAGGCAGGAGAATGGACCAAGACATCAGAAAATAGACGAGAAGGAGGTGACAAGAAGAAAAGGAACAAGGCAAAAACTAAGAGAATGATGATGATGATGATGATGATGATAACAACAACAACAACAACAACAATAATAATAATAATAATAATAATAATAATAATAATAATAATAATAATAATAATAATAATAATAATAATAACCTTACCGTAACCTTAATTCTCTCTGTGCCAGGAGGCACACAAGGCTTGAACATCATTCCTCCACTGGTTCCGGTCTGCAGCTGTGCGTCGTGCGGCGTTCCACGTGCTCCAGCCTGCGCTGTTCCGCTCTACTTCTACCATTCGTCGCCAGGTTGTTTTTGGGCGTCCCCTTTTCCTTCTCCCTTCGGGTGTCCATCCGAGGGCAACAGCACAGTCGTCACTCCTGTCCTTTCTTAGGACATGTCCGATCCAGTTCCATCTCCGTCTTCTAATTTCCTGGCTGATTTTTTCTGCTCCTGCTATTTCCAAGACTGTCTTGTTGGCAATGTGTTCTTGCCATCGGATCTTGAAGATCCTCCTCAGACATTTGGTTTGGAAAATGTCTAGTTTCTCTTCTTCTCCTTTCGTTAATTTCCAGGTCTCACATCCGTAGAGAAGAACTGACAAAACAAGGATCTTGAAAAGGGATGCTTTGGTTTTTCTGCCGATGTCTCCCAAATAATAATAATAATAAATGGAATTTATATAGCGCTGTATCTTGCAGAGACAAATCAAAGCGCTTGCACTCAACTCATTCTTACACAGTCAGACAACCAGTCCACCAAGTCCAAATGTGCATGCACTCACACACACACACACACACACGCAGGTCACACACCCTGGCAGGGCGATAGAATCTTGGCTGTTGAAGGCAGGGAAAAACTATGAGATGAAGCAGGAGAAGAAAATCTTAGGTTTGAAATAAATATGTCTTGAGACTGGATTTAAAAGTGTCATAAGAAGGCTTTTGGCATAGAGAGATGGGGAGGTACAGAGAAAGATCAACGGCCAGTGGTGGATTGGTTGAATCTAGGTATTCTAGGTAAGGACAAGGTATCTGCAGCAGAGCGGAGAGAACAAGAAGGAGTGTAGGCTACAAGTGAAGACATTCACAGAGGTAGGTGGGTGCTGTTTTGTGGAGACATTTGTAACAGAGGCTACTGATCTTATACTTTACTCTTTGTGGCACAGGCAACCAGTGAAGAGATCGCAAGAGAGGGGTAATGTGCTCAGATTTTTTCTTTCTGAGGACTAGTCGAGCTGCAGAGTTTTATATACGTTGAAGGGAGTGGATTAATGATGGTGGCAGACCAGCCAAAAGAGAATTGCAATAGTCCAGACGTGAAAGAATGAGAGACGTAACGAGTTTGGATGTTGCATCTGTGGACAGGTACTTTCGAATTGCACTAATACTACGTAATTGATAGTAGCACGACTGGCAGGTCGAGGTGATGAATTTGTGCATAGAGAGTGTGTTGTCAATAATGACCCCTAGATATTTCACAGCAGGTGATAGAGGGACTGATGCATTGCCAAGTTGTATTGAAGCTGTTGTAGTGGAAGAGAGTTTGTGTTTGGTCCCTACAAGCATGGTTTCCGTTTTATCTGCATTTAGCTGTAACTTGTTCTGTATCATCCAATTTTGGATATCTTGAAAGCAGTGGGCCATTATTATTTGTAAAGAGAGAAGGCAGATTTTCAGGAGTGTCGCTGCTTAGAATCTGAGAGTCATCTGAACAAAAATGGTTGATCTAATGACGGTTAATTATATAATTTTATAAAATATATAAATTTTATATATAATATATATATATATATATATATAAAATATATATATATATAATATATTATGTGACAGTGGAGCAGTGTAGAGGGTGAAAAGAAAAAGGGTCCAGAACAGATCCCTTGGAACTCCACATTCTAGTCTGGCAGGTACTGACTGAATCTTGTTTACTGCGACTGTCTGGAATCGGTCAGTAAGGTATGAACTAAACCAGGTAAGGGCTGTGCCTGTAACACCAAATGTTTTTTGAAGACGGGAGAAAATAATAGAGTGGTCAATATTGTCAAAGGCTGCAGATAAGTCGAGTAGAGTAAGAAGAGATTTTCTCCGAGTCAGAAGCGAGTAGAAGTGTGTTTAAGGTGTGGACAAAGGCTGTTTCAGTGCT
>CM054147.1:12653925-12656425 GCA_028751875.1 Rapana venosa
CAAGACTGTGACAGGGACATCTACATTCAGTTTCGCACTGATGGGAAACTTTTCAACTTGCGGCGACTCCATGCTAGATCCAGGGTGTCTGTGGCACTGTTGAGAGAGTTCCTCTTCGCTGATAATTGCGCGCTTGCCGCACACACCCCATGAGGACATACATCTCATTATGGACCGGTTCTCTACCTCCTGCAGGCGCTTTGGACTCACCATCAGCCTCAGAAAGACCGAGTCCATGTACCAACCAGCTATTTCACAGAACGCCAGTGCCTTCCCCCCACCTGCAGTTAAGATCAATGACACAGAGATCAGGTCAGTCGACAAGTTTTGCTACCTGGGCAGCTCCCTCTGCAGCAATGGAACCCTTGATGCAGAAGTTACAGTGCGCATCGCCAAGGCCAGTTCTGCCTTCGGCAGACTCAACAACAGGCTGTGGAACAACAAAGGCATCAGGCTCAGCACCACAATCAAAACTTACAGAGCTGTCGTGCTGACCACCTTGTTGTACTTCTGTGAAACATGGACGACGTACTGCCGTCACATTCAACCCCTTGAGCAGTTTCACGAGAGATGCCTACGAAAGATCCTCGGAATAAAGTGGCAAGACAGGGTCTCCAACCTCCAGGTCCTAGAGAAGAGCAGCCTGCCCAGCATCGAAAGCCTACTGATCAAGTACCAGCTACGCCGGACAGGACACGTTGTCCGAATGACAGACAGCAGGATCCCAAGGATGCTATTGTATGGCCAGCTGAAGGAAGGCCTCCGAAAACTTGGAAGACCCTACAAGCGCTTCAAGGACACCTTGAAGACAAACCTTAAAGCCTGTGACATAGACATCGCTACCTGGGAAACTGATGCCCTTGATCGTTCTCGCTGGAGGATGCTGTGCTCCAGTAGCATAAAGACATTTGAAAACAAGAGAACGCTGGCCATTAAGGAGAAGCATGAGCGAAGGAAGCAGGGCTCAACTTCTGGAGACGTTTTCCCTTGCAACACCTGTGGGAAGTGCTGTGCATCCAGAATCAGCCTCTTCTCCATATGAGGATACATTCTGATAGATAAGCCTGCCTGCCTACTCATCCGTCGATCCGACGGGAGACTCCATCATCAATGCAATGCAATACTATACAATGCAATGCAATACATTACAATATAATGCAATGCAATACAATATAATATAGTGCAGTGCAGTGCAATGCAAGACAATACAATACGATTCAATGCAATGAAAAGCAAAACAATACAGTTCAATGCAACACAACACAAATATAATGCAACACAATACACTACAATACAATACCACACAACACACTACACTACACTACACTACACTACACTACACTACACTGGACTTAACACCAGTGCCGACTCCACTCCCCCTAGAAGTCCTTCGGAGGAGACTATAAACCGAGGTCCCGAACGCATGCAGAACATCTTGCGCACACGTAAAAACCCGTTCCGCTTTTCGGAAGAATAGGCCATTGAGTACCGGTGGGAACAGATGACACATTTACAGAACTGCATACACACGGGGACTGGATGTAAAAAAAAAGCACATGAGTGTTTATTCCATTATTCTCAAAATAAAAGAATAAATTTAAAAAAAGACACTACACTACACTACGATACACTCACTACACTACACTACACTACACTACACTACACTACACTACACAATACACTACAACACAATACAATACAACACAATACCACAACACTCCACTCCACAACACTCCACTCCACTCCACAACACTCCACAACACTCCACTCCACAACACTCCACTCACTCCACTCCACTACACACATACACTACACACACTACACTACACTACACTACACTACACTACACTACAACACAATACACTACAAACAATATACTACAACACAATACACTACAACACAATACACTATACTCCACTACCCTACACAACACTACACTACAAGCCCACCCTACCCCATATTACTCGTATCCGGGCTCGGTGCAAGCAGGTTGGCTGGGTGGTAGGCTACTACTGCTGATAAGATAAAACAACCTTGTGAACATCTGTATCTCTCTCTGTCGGAGTTTGGTCCGTACACATCAGCCAAGATATCGTACGCAGATATGTGGTCTAGATCCAAAATCGGACGATTTGTTGTGTTGTAATGCATGCTTGTTGAATGATTATGTAAAAAAAAAAATTATGGATACAACTTAAAAAAAAATTGACATCAGAGTACGTGGCACGTAAAAACTATATTCATAGCCTTTCTTTATTCTTTTTTTTTTGAGGGGGGGGGGGGGTGTTCTTGAATAGACTCCATTTAAGGCCTTGTTTACTGATAGGTTATATCTATGAATATTTGTTGAATGTTGATATTGCAGTGTGATCATATTAAGCTGTATAGCCGTCACCCAAAGCTAATCGTATAGAGAATATTAATAAAGATATAAAGTTTGCAACAGTAACAACACACTTTTTCTATTGTCATCTCGGTCTGTCTGTCGGGTTATCTCTTT
>CM054147.1:12661425-12678925 GCA_028751875.1 Rapana venosa
TATGCTAAGAGCTTGTTATGGCTGAAGACAATTTCAACATAAACATTTTATAACATAACAACATTGTGATACAGGCCATGACACTTAGCTTACATCAACAATAACCGACAGTTTTTGGTCTGGGCCAACAATGCACACATCAAGCCCCTGGTACACACCAGGCGCTTCAGTTTCTTGTTTTCGCAATTGATCGAAAATGACGAGGTATCATTTATGCATCCTTGATCTTTTACATGCATATGCATACGAGGGGTATTGAACCATGTCAGGTCTGGGGGAACTGAGGCTGTCCGGAAAGGTCGAAAAGATCCCCACCCTAAGCTGACGCTATGCAGCCGAGTTTTAGCCTCAATCCACGACCCGGACTTCGTAACTATTGGCACCAAAAAAGGAGAAGACACCTTTGTTAATGCAGACTATAAGAAGGCGATTGTGTAGAAAATGGAAGCTTCATAACTATTGGCACCAAAAAGGAGAAGACACCTTTGTTAATGCAGACTATAAGAAGGCGATTGCGTAGAAAATGGAAACTTCATAACTATTGGCACCAAAAAGGAGAAGACACCTTTGTTAATGCTGACTATAAGAAGGCGATTGTGTAGAAAATGGAAGCTTCGTAACTATTGGCACCAAAAAGGAGAAGACACCTTTGTTAATGTAGACTATAAGAAGGCGATTGTGTGGAAAATGGACTGTGCCCTTGCTCAGCCTGTGTTGTGTAGTGTACAGTTACTTGTTGGCTTTTGAAACCAGGATTCTACCAGCGATACGAATACGAGGACGGCAATGCTAGAGACCTGGTGTCTCCGCCCTTCTGTAACAGCGCTATAGACGTGCGCTTCTCCAGCTTCATCATCACTACCAACGTCACAGGCCAGCCGGCAGAGCTGCACGTGCTGACCCAGTGTGAGAACAACACAGAGGGCACTGCCTTTGTTGTAGCAGCCGATCTGAATCGGACACCTACTTGGAAGAACGTCACTCTCACTCTCCCGGCCTGTCCCACAGGACAGAGACTAAAGGTAGGTGTATGGATGATGGTGAAGATGGTGACTGTTTGTGCTGTACCAGGTTACAGGTAGCTACAGGAAAATGACACTGTAGGCCTAAATGTTACAAAGCCACTCAATTTATCCACACCGTCTATGTTTCTAACCACAAAGAAAATAACAACAGCACTCAGTACAGTAGCTGAAAACTACAAAACACAGGTAAAACTAAATTTGTAGGGGGTTGAAGTTTGCTGTCTTGGCTTCTGACAGTTTGTTGTACTGCTGCTCTCAACTGTATTTGTAATTCCATTATACATAGTGACGTACAGGTTCCCTCTAAGGCACGTAAAGGTAAAAGGTGTACCATAACCTATGTGGTCGTAGGGGAGTAAGGCATCAGAGACCTCAACTTCTCAAGGAGCCAGCTTATTGAGGGCGGCGGCAATCTCTTCTCCTTCGCTGCTTTACCTTCCCTGACCCTAAATAGGCAGGTACCCATTTACAGCTGGGTGAACTGGGGGACTGCACTGAGCCAAGGCGCGCAAACGGTCACCCATCCAAGTGGTAACACGTCTCGATGCTGCTTAACCTTAGCTGGGGAAAGCGAGTGCTCTAAGGCACTTACAGAACCAATAATCTAACGACAGATGATCAATGTTAGGCCGTTGGTTAGGCCTTCAAAATAAGCCACAAACAAAGTAGCAGCTGAGTATCTTGCTATGAGAAACACACTGCGAGCTATTGCTGTCATTGGTGTCAATATTTATGTGAATAAGCATCTCAATCACCCGTGCAATTGCTGTCTGGTCACTTGAATTACGTTCTGCAATTTGATATCACTTTTGTCCAACGCGTACCAACTCCTATTGTACTCGCAGCCACAGCGGTTTGCCATGTCTGAAGTGGAGACTGCATCTTCATTTAATATCTACGGTCCTCCATGCGGTTGTAGGCTCTAGAAACTGGACTCCAACTCTCCATAGGCACAGAAGGGGAAAGAGGAGGGGGTGGGGGGAAAGAGTAGATCCAGACTGATGTCACCACTATTCCTTGGTATATGGGCCACAAAATCTGAAGCATTTAAATAGTCTTTTTTTTACACAGACTGGTAAACAAAGGAATGATAATAGCATCAACACTGAAAATATACGCTGATTTTTTTCATACGGGTGTACCACGTGACTCAGTGGTCGGAGCACTCGCTTTCCCCCAGCCACCTTAATTAATATGCTGGCCCCTAGAGAAGTGAGGTCTCTGACTCCTCGCTCCCCTACCGCCTTACAGTTTATGGGACACCTTTACCTTTTTTTTTTAAAAAACCAAGTGGCTTATCTGTACTCTCTACTTTCTTTAAAGTTTTGGTTTATAGTTGTCCCAGAAAGGTGACAAAAAATATGGTGATGGTGACATTAGTCATGACGATAATGACGATGAAGGTTTTACATACTTATCAGAGACTTGAACAGGCATATTTAGAATTTCATGATTGGATATCAAGGAAAATTCTATATGCTTTAAATACAGTAATTTGTATCACTTGCAAATTTCACTTTATGATTTTTTTCTTATGTTTTTGCTTCAGTATGTCATGCTTACAAACATTCGAAAACTTAACGAATGTTGATAACGGTTTTACCTCTTGACTTATTCGTAGTAAATGCAGTCGTCATAAACATCTATCTATAATTGATTACTGACCTACTAATCGGTTACATGATTGGATAACTGATTGATTGATTGATTGATGCAGGTGATATTCCGTGCAGCGTACGCTTTGCCAGGTTCTATCCTTCTACTGGATAATGTAAACCTTCAATCTGGTGAGTTTTGTAGATGATAGGAAGTATATGCCAAACAAAATCAGAGTTTTGGGGGGTCATTAAATGACTGAAAAAAATGGAGGCCTAAATGAAATGTAGATCTTTACCTTTTCAGTGCATACTGTGCTCCAGTGATGACTATTTATAGTAAACATACTATGCTAATAACAAATTTTACTTTTACACAAATTCTTCTGTCCTATACTCAGTCAATGAAGGCTGGTGACGTTCACAATTTATCAGGTCAAATTGATAACAGACCTGCCTGTGCCATACGTATTTTGGCTATGTATACATGCATGCAAAAGATAACGAATTTAAACACCCTGTAATTCAGGCTTGTGCTGTTGCTTTTGAGGTTTAGCTGTTCAAGGTGGAGGATGAGGATTTTTCATACACACTGGACCACATCATCTGTCATAGAAACAGACGGGGGTTATAGAAAAAGATGTAGCTCATCAGTAACGTGTCTCTTCTTAGAAGCAACTTGGCAATGACGTACAACTCCGAGCACTGGTAAAACCTCATGTTTGCATCTTGGATTTTTCTTTTTGTCACCTTGTGTATGTGAGTTTTCACATGCATTGCCTACGTGTGCTTTCATGTCAGTGTGAATGATGAGCTGATGATGTTTTTTATGTGCATGCGCTTGAGTGTCAAATTTGATTGGCAGCTGTCTGGTTGCACAAGATGTCAAACACTCAGAACCGTTAACTAACAGCAGAATTGTTTGGACCTGTTGGTACACCCCTTTCCTCTGTGTGACGTTTAGTAAAAAGAGTAAAGTATCGGCATTTAGTATCGACATTCAAAACAATGTTCTGCTCTTACGTTGTTTGCATCAACCATAAGTTCAGTCTTTGTGGCAATATTAATATCGATAATGTCAGGCACTCTGCTACTGTAGTCATTGGGTTTTCTCTGTGTAACACTTTGTGCAGAGACAGTTCCAATCACTCTGCTTTAAGGTACGTTAGTTACCAGTTTTGTACATATGTTACCAGTTTTGTACATGAGTTACCAGTTTTGTACATGTTACCAGTTTTGTACATATGTTACCAGCTTTGTACATTACTTACCAGTTTTGTACATTAGTTACCAGTTTTGTACATTAGTGACCAATTTTGTACATGAGTTACCACTTTTGTACATGAGTTACCAATTTTGTACATTAGTTACCAATTTTGTACATTAGTTACCAATTTTGTTCATGAGTTGCCAGTTTTGTCTGCTGACAGTAACTGGTCTGATCTGCACATAGTAGCCATTTTGTCTGTCTGACACTTGCTTTGTGTGCATGGACAGAGTCCAAGCAGTTGACTGGACAGTGCATGGATGGACTGTCCTGTCTGTTTGAGGACAACACGTGTGGACTGCAGGATTCTGACAACTGGAAGCTGGAACGTGGACCAGATGGTAATAATCCCCCCCTCCCCAGCTCACTGTTCTGTTCTCAGTTACTTAAAACTGCATATCTTTCTGTGTTTCTACAAGTTACCGTGCTCGCGCGCGCGTTTGTATGCGTGTTTTTTCTCTCTCACGCATGTACGCACACACAAATACACATACAAATACATCCTAAAAGGGCTAGACATATTTCGTGTTTAACGCCTATTGGTACTTATGTATCAGACCTTTTACAAAAGTCTGAACTTAATCATTATGAATTAGAAATGCAGAAAGAAGTTGTGCCATGCCCTTCGTGGGAAATAAATAAAGCACATTTTGATATAGAATGTACTAATGAAAGAAAGAACGAAATCCAAAATATCATGGTTGCAGATATCCAATCACATATTAAAAATAAGTATACTGACAACTTAAAAGTATATACAGATGGGTCAGTTTTAGAAAATAATGAAGCTGGTTCAGCATTCGTCATACCAGCTCTAAAAACAGAGAAATCATACTATCTTGGTAAACATCATTCAATATTTACAGCTGAACTTGTTGCAATTCTTATGGCTCTTAACTATATTCTTGATTTTGTATTTCCCATCATTCCTCTCTTACTTTGTGTAGACTCTAAGTCGGTACTGTATGCTATCAAATCCCCAAATTCCAAGAAAGTATCTAGAATCATTTTTGAAATTAAATATATCATACACCTTTTAAGTTTAAGAGGTATTTCTGTCTCCTTTTGTTGGGTACCTTCGCACGTTGGAGTTTTTTTTCAAATGAGTGGGCTGACAGAGCTGCAAAAAGGAGGGCAAGACATCATTTGGAATCGACAGAACTGCATGTTCCATTATCTCTACAGGAGGGATACCCTTTATTAGAACAAACATCGTGGAGTAAGTGGAGAGAATCAGATCAACTCAAGGAACGATCTTTAAAGAGTTGCCAGACTAATGGCCTTATTTCATGTTATCCTTCTCAAACACATTATTTTAAGTATCGCAACTACGAGAAGAGTTAATACACTATATTTTAGAATAAAATTAAATGCATTTATAACAAAATTTTGTAAAAATGTCAGGTGCCTCTGTGGGGAACATATTTCCAACACTCACATCATATTTGAGTGTCCAATTGTAAAACCTTTTTTACCCACATTTTGTGAGCAGTCTGTGAAAACAGTATTTAAAAATCCAAAATTAGTCTTTGCCATTGTTAAATGTCTATTGCACAGCCTATTAGAGTATTTGTTGTAGTTACTTTATTGTTATTTCATGTGAACAATTTGTTGAATTTAAATTTTTACTCATGTTTAAGATTTCCCCCCTTTTAGTTGCATGAAAATACCAACACACATGTTACCTAATCAGTCTTTTCTCTTTCCATTCCCTTCTCTGTTTTAACTTTCTCTTCATTTTCCACATCCCTCGTCTAATATCACTAAGAGTGAACAGACGTTAAATTGAAGACAACAAGACAACAACAACAAATACACTGCACTACATTCTTAGTTCCTTTTAACGTATAATTTTTTTTAATTTATTTATTTGTTTTTAGTTTATTGTATACCCCTTTACGTGGGACGACCACGCAAAAGCTGGATATCCAACATCAAGGAGTGGACCGGCCTTACTGTACCAAACCTGAAAGCAGCCCAGGACAGAACCATTTGGCGGTCCACTTGCAGCGTCCGTGCGGGTACCCCAACGGTCGTCCCGACCAAGGGATGAGTGACTGAGTGACTGACCTTTACGTCACGGCAGATTTCACTGCGTGAAATTCGGGCTGCTCTCCCGGGGGAGAGGCGTCGCCACAAGAGCAGCGTCACCCTTACTTAGTTTCTTTTTTCTGTCTACAGCTGTATTTGTTTTCCTGTTAGAGTGGCTATTTTCCTCAGAATTTTGCCAGGTACAACTCTTGTTGCCATGGATTCTTTTACGTGCGCTAAATAATTATGTGTGACACGCAGGTCCTCGGTTTATCGTATCATCCGAAAGACTAGCACCCAGACCATTTATTCTCTTTACTTGTCATCTCTTTTGCTTATCACATAATACCATTCAACACAAAGCCAATCCTAAGATTCCCAACACTAGGGAACATCAGTCTCACCATCGACTTTCCTTCCATCCTTCTGTCTAGGATACTTCCAGCGGTACCAATACACGGAGGGTACAACTTCAGACCTGGTATCTCCACAGCTGTGTAACCGAGCCATCAGTGTTCGCTTCTCTTGTCTCATCATCACCGGGGATGCCACGGGCATGCCAGCAGAACTGCACGTGCTGAGAGAGTGTGACGACAACACAGAGAGCAAGGCCTACGTGGTAGAGACCAGCCGAACCCTGTCGTCTGCTTGGAAGAATGTCAGTTTGACACTTCCGGCTTGTCCTAAGGGACAGAATCCTAGTGTAGGTGTTCATGTTGTTTATTATTTTGCTTGTAGTTGTTGTGCTGGTGGGAGGGGGGGAGGTGGGTGTTGTTTTTGTGGGGAGGAGAAAGATAAGTTGGAGACTAAAATGTTTCAGTTTTTTTTCATATTGTTTGAGGTTTTTGAAAGGTTGTTTTCTTTCTGTTTGTTGTTTTGTTTTTGCTTTGACTTTGTGTCCCCCCCCCAAGTCGGAATGCCGCTACCTTAATGGTGGATGAAAACGGTGGCATTAGTTTTAAAAAAATCTCACCATTGGTGAACCTGGGAGCTGTAGTCGAGGAACAGGGAAAAAGTTACGTCAGTTTATTCTATTCTTCTTTTGTATTTTTTGTAATCTTTTTATTTGTTCGTTTGTGTGTGTGTTTTTCCCTGTTTCTGTTTCTCTTTCTTCTCCTCCCCCCCCCTCTTTTTTAAATTTGTAGAAGCACTCTTATTTATTCAGTTTCATTTTATTCCAAACTTGCTGTTTGAACAATGTCATTTCAATGTTTTTTTAAATTAAAAAAAAAAGAAACAACCCACGCCCCCCTCCCCTCTCTCTTGGCTCTCTCTCTTAGGGCTGGATGAAAAAAAGGATGTGAAGGCTTATTTATATCCCTTGAAAAATAAAGATAATCAAAACTCTGTCTGTCTGTCTGTCTGTGGAATCAGTAAGCTAAATCGTGGCAATGGATGTTGTTTTCCTGCCTTGTTGTCTCTTATGAGTTTTGCTTTCACTTTCATGCAGGTGGTGTTTCGGGCAGTGAATGCCTTACCTGGCTTTGTCATCAAACTGGACAACATTCGTCTTCAAACCAGTAAGTTACGCATACGCACTTACGCACGCACACACACACATACACACGCACGCACGCACCACACACACACACACACACACACACGCACACACACGCACGCACGCACGCACACACACGCACGCATGCACACAAACATATGTATATCATCTTCTACCCCCCACCCCCCGCCACCAACTTAAAACATAGACACACACACAGACACACGCACATACACACATGTACTGATGTTAAGTCTGGGTGGAAAATCCCCTTCAACGGGTGTCTGGGTGGTGGTTCGAACCCCTGCCGTCAGATCACGAGCTCATTGCTCTAACCACCAAGCTATCCTGCCCCTCACAAATGTATTTCAAGTGAGAAATACGGTATAGGTGAGGGAAGGGAGGTCCATTAAAATAGCCTGTCAACATCTTTCTTTTCTTTTGTGATTGTTGGTGGGTTTTGTTTTTCATTTCTAGGTTTTTTCTACTCTCTTTATCTTCTTGATCTTTCTCCTTCTTATTGTAATGTAGTTATTGCCCTCATACGTACTGTCATCATCATTAATGCAATTGTTATCAGCATGGTCTTCATTATGGTCAAGATCATAGTTTGCTACCTTGCTCTCCTTGTTCTCCCTCATGGTCAATACTATCACAGTCAAGGAGTTAACGTCGCCATGTTCATCATCATTTTTTCCCATTTGTTTTTGGGTGTTTTTTTTGTTTGTTTTTATTCAAATGATCGTGCTCATACATTGATTTTTTTGTTTTGTCTTGTGCAAATATTGTCAAGATAGTGGAGCAGAGTAGTTACAAGGAAATCGTCCTGTTTGCAGAGCACCTCACAACTACGCTGTCAACACCAACAACAGCAGTGACGGCCACCAGCGCCAGTCATTCACAGTCACGGCGGGAGACCTCTACACATCACAGCAGCGCCAAGACGTCAACACACACACCCTCTCCTACCGCGCGACACTCACGTTTTCCATTGATGACGTTTATTCGTCAGCGTATGACGTCTACTCCTCCGTCAGCCAACCCAACGTCGACACGTTCTCCTTTGGCTTCCTCACCACAGACAGCCTCTGCAGCGTTTTCCCAGGTCACGGCATCTGCCGGTGGGAGAGAGGCGTCACCGTCTTCTGCCCCTGTGGCCACGTCCTCACAAAGAGGTATCGCAGGCTCTACACCTGCTGCTTCTACACGTAACTCCGTTCCGCATTCGTCCCAGCGTTCGTCCTTTTTGACGTCATTGAAAGTAACGACGTCACGGTCAGAGAAACCTGCATCATCAAGTTCTTCTCCGACTCATGAGGCACATTTTTTGTCAACGTCACCCACACGTCTGGTCCTTCAGTCTTCTTCTTCTTCTTCTTCTTCTTCTTCACGGCCTTCAGTGACTTCTCAGCGTCTTCCTCCTGTGACAAACGCACAGCATCCTTCTACGAAGGCACCAGAGTCTTTCTCTGCGTCATCTAACGCCACCACCAGAGACATTATTTCCTCAACAGTTCATGCAAAGCACGAATCAGGTTCGAACCCCAGCACTACAAGCTCTGGGACTGCTTCAGCAGCTGAGGGACAGTCCGGACACACCAACAGAAATGTGATTATCGGAGTGACGGTGGGGGTGAGCGGTGCTGTTCTTGTGCTGGTCGTTCTGGTCGTAGTTGTCGTTCGCCGATTTCAACTTCCGGTCAAAAAGGAAGACAGAGAAACCTTGATAAAGTTGAAGCAGCGATTGGCTCGTGCTGAGTCAATATACTGAACGGACTTCAGTGTTTTGTACTGGTAACTGTATTTATGATACACTGAAACAATTCAGACAATTATATGTTTTTATTATGCTGGGTCGCCAGCAAGATTATACCTTATCAGGCCCTCTTTTTTCCCCAACCTATCTTAAAGGTAAACCGTTGTCAACTTCGGTGTAGCATTCGGTTGCTTAATGTTAAGCATAGCCCTTTTGGTTTCATCATGCAGCGGCCTATATAGCGTCTGTTAGACTATAATGTACCAAGATGTCTATTTACTATTTTAGCATAGAATCGGTACTATTGGCATTCAATCATGTATATTTGCCTACTGCATAGCTAACACAGGGAAGAAAAAAAACCCGATCATTTTCTAACAAAAAGGTCAGAATCATGTCTCTTCGTAAGCATTGTGGGCTCTTTTGCATGCAGATGATGAGATCTAGCCTACAGGAAGAAAACCCGTCATTCATGTCAGAGTTAAATAGTTGTTACAACACAAAAATAGTCATCACCCACTCAACGTTTGACCTGCGTACAGATTCATTCAGTCAGTATCTCCGAAGTTGGAATGCGGCTACCTTAATGGTGGGTTAAAAAAAGATCGCATGCTCAAAATCTCACCAGTGGGGAACCTCGGAACTCTAGAACGAGGAACAGGAAAAATTTGAAAAAAAAAAGAAAATTCAGTCACTGCAATTGTGCTGGCAGCTTGCTGTGGTGAAACGTACATGGAATGTTCCCCATCAAGATTTTTTCTCCGGGAGGAAGGGGGGGGGGGGGGGGGGGTGGACACAGGATTGTATGAATTTGTTGTACATAGTGCAAATAGTAACAAGAGAGTCAGTGCATTATGTGCTTGTGGAATCTGATTATGATGTTTGACAATAATTTATTGTGCTGTTACTGTTGCTATTTTGTTGTACGTGTGATAATGCTCTACATTTTTTGTGTAATACCTTTCACCTGTTATGTTGGCTGTGCAATTTATTATTTCTATCAACAGAGAGAGAGAGGTGAGAGAGGAGAGAGAGAGAGAGAGAGAGAGAGAGAGAGAGGAGAGACAGACAGACAGACAGACAGACAGACACAGAGAGATAATTGAATTGAATTTTATTGAGAGAGAGAGCGAGAGCGAGAGAGAGAGACAGAGAGAGAGAGAGAGCCTTGTGTGGCAATAGTGACAAATTAAACGTTCAAAACCAACCGCCTTGGTGAAGTGGTTAGGGTATTGGGTTACAGACCGGAAGGTGACGGGTTCGAATCCCCAAAGAAACATAGGGACTCTTTGGACTCCGGCTGGCTTCTACCCAGAGTGAGTTTGCAATGAGCTCAGTGGGAAGACTGGAACCACACAGTCTGCTGAAGCGAAAAGAGGTGTGATCATATAATCATATAATATCATATGGGAACGAATTAACAAAAATGAATGAATGATTGTGAAGAAGCTCTTTCCTTTTTTTTTTTTTTTTTTTTTGGGGGGGGGGGGGGAGGTTGCACTGAGAGATTCTGCTTAATTGAGTGTCGTTGAATTTTTTTGGTATGTGAATATATTTTTGGAATGCAGAAATTATGCGTACGTGTAGTTTGCACTCTGTGTGTGTATTGGGTTTTTTTAAATGCAGAAATTATGTGCCAAGAACATGTACTTTGCACTGTGCGTGTTTGTGTGTGCATGTGCATGTGTGTATGTATGTGTGTGTGCGTGCGTGCGTGCATGTGTGTGTGTGTGTGTGTTCATGCACGCGGGCTTTCATCCTTTGAACTGTAGAGGCGGTATCCATACAATAAACAATGCTTTTTCTAAAACCAAACCTTTCAACTGAAATGGCCGTTTTAACTTATGGATGTCTGTGTGTGAATAAAGCATTGTCCAAAAAAAAAATCTCTCTGCGTAAATATCGCATGAATGTGGGGAATATTTCAGATTCACCAAAGTACAGCTAGACAGAAAAAGTAAGAAGAGAGCACGAAAGAATGAAAAGGGGGTAGAGGATTTTTAATGTATATCCTGCAATCCTCGAACACTACATTACATAACAAGATGTGCCCAGTTACAGCATCAACGTCAACTGTCCCACAGGGAGCCATGGAGGCCAGACAGCCCTGGGCCATTATTCACCTCAGGAGACCCCACGCTAAACTTTGATCCGTTAAAAAGTACCGGTACAGATGTTCCTACAACCTATGTGGTCGTTGGGGAGCGAGGTGTCAGAGGCATCCGCTTCCCCAGGGGCCAGCATTCAATATTGAGGGCGGCGCCCATCTCCTCTCCCCCGCTGCTTTACCTTCCCTGACCCTAAAGAGTGCAGGTACCCATTTACAGGTGGGTGAACTGGGGGACTGTTCAGAAGCCAAGGCGCGCGAACGGCCACCCATCCACTTGGTAAAAGGTAAAGTAAAGTAAAGTAAAGGAGTCCCATAACCTATAAGGTCGTAGGGGAGCGAGGCGTCAGAGACCTCACTTCTCTAGGGCCAGCATATTGAGGGCGGCGCCCATCTCCTCTCCCTCGCTGCTTTACCTTCCCTGACCCTAAAGAGGGCAGGTACGCATTTACAGCTGGGTGAACTGGGGGACTGTTTAGAAGCCAAGGCGCGCGAACGGTCACCCATCCACTTGGTAACCACGCTTGATGCTGCTTAACCTTAGCTAGGGGGAATGCTTTGACCACTAATCTATCCCGTGCCCTATTGATCCGTTAGAAACTGTTAAATGTTTTGGAAAAAAATGTATGCCATTCACACTGGCATTAACTCCACTCAAGGAATGGATGAGACTCAAAACCTTATCCACTTTTCGTAGAAGTGTAGGTAGCTATGGCCTGTGGTATGGATGGCAGGAAGACGCACCCTGCTAATTGCAGAGGGATGGGCTCCGCCAGGTTCAATCTGCTCACACCACACTGCCTAACCAATGCCGTCTGTTGCTCCAACGAAAGACTAGCACTCAGACCACCACCCGGGCTTCTCTTTTTCTTGACAGGCGAGTCCGGCCCTACCTTTAGATCTGACACCCATGGATGCCAATCCTCGAGGGCATATCATCTCACGCACCTGACTCCCTAACGCATACAAGCATGCATGTACGCAATCGCTCACACACACACACAGAGGCACGCACGCACACACACACACCACTTCCTCACACACACGCACGCGCATGCACACACACATACATTCACGCATGCACGCACGTTAAATCATGTTCCGCTTTTCGTAAGAGTAGGCCATTGTGTGCCGGTGGGAACAGACGACAGAATTCACAATCCGCATACACACGGGGACTGGAGTAAAAAAGCACATAAGTGCTTATTCCATTATCCCCTATATAAAGGAATAAATAAATACACTTTTACACACGGGCTTATACCATATAATCTTTAATTCAGACATCTTTTTCCTGGTCCGGGCAGTTAGACCATTTACAGGTCATCTGAAAATGTCAGGGGACAACTCACACAATATGAGTGTACAATATACATTGCCAAATGTATCAATTACTGAATTGGGCAGTGTTAGTTCATAATGACTGTTAATGTTGTTGTTTTTCCCAGTGTACTGTTTGAAGAATTATTGAGACAACAATGGACATGTGCATTTTTTGGGTTTCATTGACGTGCCTTTTGAAAACAATGAAGAAAATGTACAGTTAAAAAAATGAACAGGCCACCATTGCATTAAGAATCTTGCAGTGTATGTGTTGTTCCCAAAACCTCGCAAATTCGATTCAGCTCCCGGAAAAACTCCCACATTCTTTTAGGAAAATGTGTCCACTCTTAGTGTTGAACTTTATTATTAGAGTTTTTGTTGAAACTATCGAAATTTCTGCCTGAAAACATGACTGTCTTCACCAGAACCATCAGTCAGACTTCTTGTTGTGTATTGAAAGGGATATAGGTGGGAGGCGGGTGGGGTTGGAGGATAGGAGGAGAGTTAAAAGGTATATGGAAATGTGAAGGGTTGGGAATGGTGGTGAAGGTGCAGGGAGGTTGGGGGGGGGGGGGGGAGGGCGTGGTGTGTGTTAGATAAATATAGCTGTTAATAGGAGAAGAATGAGAAATACTGACTCGCCAATTACCTCCATGATGATTTAAAAAAATCGAACTGATAAGTTAATTTCAGTTTGAAAATTAATCAGCTATAACATGATGTGCTTACGATACGTGTGTTTGTATCCACATCAAATAATGCTTAACACATACCCTCAACATAACTCATCACAGAATCTTATTTTGTACAATAACATTAATTAATAATAATATAATAATATAATAATAATGAAGGTCTCCTGAGACACGAACAAAGGAGCATTTCCCCCCACAAAATAACAATTGAGGAATAAATGAACAAACAGTAAGGGAAAGATGGGAAGGAGGAAGAGGAGGAGGAAGAGGAGGAGGAGGAGGAAGAAGAAATAGAACAGGGAGAAATGGAAAAGGGCGGAGGAAAAAGGTGGTGGTGGTGGGGGGGGGGGGGGGGGGGGGGGCGGCGGGGTGCAGGAGAAACGAGAAAGGATTCAGTTCAAAAAGTTGAGATCGAACTTGCCTGTTTCATAACATTCCTATAATGAATGACTGGATACAGCTTGTTTGAGAGAGAGAGAGAGAGAGAGAGAGGAGAGAGAGAGACAGAGACAGAGAGAGAGAGAGAGAGGGACAGACAGACAAAGAAAGACGAAAGACAGACAGACAGACATACAGACAGCTACATAGACAGAGATTTTACACAACCAAATTAAAATCTGTTTTGATAGCATTTTTTCTGAGTAGGGGTGGGGATGAGGTGGGAAGATGAGACTGGATGGACAGAGAGAGAGAGAGAGAGAGAGAGAGAGAGAGACAGACAGACAGACAGACAGACAGACAGACAAGCAGAGACAAACAGACAGATAAAAGGGTGGTGGGCCGGGGGGGGGGGGGGGGGGGGGGTTGAAGAGAGAGAGAAAAAAAACTATGTACAGATGAGTCACTAGCTCGCGTGGAAGTTTGCACATAAAAGTGTCAACTTTTGACAAACCCACGAACAGACACAGAAAAATCAAACATTGAGCATTATTTACATTATTTTTCATTATTTTAATTGTCAGTGGTATACGGCTGTCGGCCAGTGGTGATGTATGACTCTTCGTAGAATCCACATAATAACAAAGAACAACGAAATTATCGGACATTAACTCGTAAATAACAACAACAAAAAACATTGATAGATTTTCGTGCACTTTGTTGATCACATATGTTTAACACGATCAAGGTTAATGACCAAGTTTGATTTTCTTGTAAACAAAATTTTAAAAAATAGCTTATTGTCCACAAAACTACATTGGTAGGTTTTCGTGCACAGTTTTGATCTCATAGTGTTTACCATAGTTAAGGTTTATAACCCAGTTTGATTTTCTTGAAAACAAAAGTAGTTTGTTGTCTACAAAACTACGCTGGTAGGTCTTCGTGCACTGTTTTGATCACATAATATGTTATATATATATATATATATATATATATATATATATATATATATATATATATATATATATATATATATTTACCACAGTCAATGCTTATAATCATATTTGATTTTCTTGCCAACAAAAATAGGTTATTGTCAACAGAACTTTACCCCCGTAACTGTTCAATAATGCACGATATGGAGAAATAGAACAAATACTTCAGGAATTTTAAATATTGAGGCAATATCTTAGTAAATAGCTCCTCACCCATCTACCCATAACTTTGTCACGTATTGATTCTGAATCCCTACCTCTGGCACCAAACTTGCACAGTTTATGAACAAAAAAGGGAAATTACCAGGATTTTGAACATTATACCCCTTAACATGTCAGAAGCATTGACAGATTTATCGATAATATGCGGCAATTTTTCATAAAGATATAACTGGAGGTCCCCTTTTATTGAACAAAAAATTTGCAAAATAGTCAAATTCGCTATTATTGCACACCAGTCTCTTCAGAGAAAACTTTACAGCTTTAACACAGCTTACAAGCAACGCTAACAATAAAATTCAAGTAGCCCCGTTGATTATTGGAAAACATATTTGAATGGAAAGTTTGAAGCACTCTTGTGACACTTCATCTAGCAATTGTACTCTGCTGATGGCTCTCTGGTTGTCTTATTTCAACCTTTACTACACTCTGTTTTTTTATGCTATGCAGAAACTTAAGAAAAAAGCCTTTTTGAATAGCTCACAGGCCCTCTTTTTAAAATTTTTTATTGCAAAATCATATCTCAGACTTATCAATCCTGATTCTAAACCTGCAGAACATGTTGGCATTCTAATCATTGACCAGGGCATGTGGCCAGTCTGAACAGAAAAACATGGTTTGGTCTGCTTGTTTTGTGATACTCATAGCTTAGGTGTTGCTGCTTTCATTTTGGTCCCGATGAGAGCTTTGATCCTACCTAGTCTTTTCTTCAGGATGAGAGATTTGAATGTGCGCTGGGTGACAATACCACAGTGCTGGATTTATTTTTACTGGATTAGTTTTCTAGCAAACTCCTCGTGAAGGTATATGGGAAGAGTATATTATTGGGTGTTATGTGACTAACACACTCTAATGTTAGGGCTGGCAGATATGAACAACAGCACAGCAGGGATACAGAACCACAACAACCTGAACAGATCTGCAAGAGCCGAGCACGAGACACCAGTTTCCACAGCCGTTACATCTCGCCCCTGTGTCACCACAGCTGTTCAACTTCCGGGTTCGAATGCACAGCTTTAAGAATCGAAACCTATAAGAATACAGATGTATAGAAATCTAAAAAATTTCGGGATTTAAATAAAATAAAACAAAGGACAATAAAACCGCTCTAGCAAAGAAACAGTCAGAGAGAAAGGAAGGTAAAACATATAGAACCATACAGACATAATCCCTGCGTAACAGGGACAGGTATATCCATCTGATAAACACAACAACAAAATAATAATGATAACAATGCAGGCATAAACCAAGGCCAGAATTCTTTTTTTAAATGACCTTTCCTTCTTAAATAAATAAAATAAAATAAAATAAAACAAAAAAATAAATAAACACGAAAAAACAAAATATTCAATCGTCCTTCAGAAGAGACAAGCGCTGTGAGTGAGGGGGCGAGTAGATGGGTGCAGACTGCAGTCAGTCTACATGTCCTCCTCCTCCTCCTCCCCATCAGGGTAGTAGTAACGGCTGTAGGCTTCGTTCAGGCTCAGCTGACGGGGGTCCACTGGCATGGCCAGGTACGGGTACCTCTGTTCGGCCTTCACCTCCGACACCAGGGCGTTGATGTCTCGGGTGTTCATGTTGGCCAGGTACTGGTCCAGAAGTTCGTCCATCACTGTAAGGGAGGAGGTCAGTGACTGACTGCTTGGTTGGTTGGTTGGTTGTTTGTTTTTTAATGAATAGGAACTGAAAACATAGCGTTACTACTACTACTACTACTACTACTACTGCTGCTGCTGCTGCTGCTACTGCTACTGCTGCTGCTGCTATAGACATTTCTACTATACTACTACTACTACTACTACTACTACTACTACTACTACTACTATTACTACTGCTGCTGCTGCTGCTGCTGCTGCTACTACTGCTGCTGCTGCTGCTGCTACTACTACCGCCACCGCTGCTGCTGCTGCTACTACTGCTATTGCTACTACTACTACTGCTGCTGCTACTGCTACTGTTACTACTACTACTGTTACTACTGCCGTTGCTACTACTACTGTTACTACTACTGCTTACTGCTGCGCTGCTGATACTGCTTCTACTACTGTTGCTGCTGCTAGTACTACACTACTGCTGCTACTGCCGCTGCTGCTAGTACTATGCTGTTGCTGCTGCTAGTTTTATACTGCTGCTGCTGCTACTACCACTACTATTACTTCTGCTGCTACTGCTGCTGCTTCTACTTCTGCTGCTGCTGCTGCTAGCACAATACTACTGCTACTGCTGCTGCTGCTGCTAGTACTATACTACTACTGCTACTGATGACTATTGCTTCTACAGATGATGCTCTTATCACTGTTGCTGTACGGCAACAGCTGCCCCTAATGCTTACCGAAGATAACAACAACAACAGCAACACAAACAGTGCGTTTGTTTATTCATGATTTCGCTACACACACACACACACACACACACACACACACACACACACACACACCACACACACACACACACACATGAACAGCACTCTTAAGACTGGTCCACGCGCATTACTTTCTTTTTTCTCGTGCGTCTAAAATATCACTTCTAGGTGCACAAAACGTCAAAATTGAAGACCAGCCCACCCACCCACCAACCCACCAACCAACCACAGACACATTTCTCCCCGCAT
>CM054147.1:12683925-12686425 GCA_028751875.1 Rapana venosa
AAGAAGACATACATGTACGAAAGTGAACAAAGTATTCGGATCTCACCCAAAACCAAAACCAAATATATACCTTTAATCATCAAATTTTTCATCTGGAAAAAATTTTAACTGTATTGTTCAAATAAAATGCACAATGATAAAAAAAAAAAAACCACAGCCTGTTAGTATTAATTATTTTCTCTGGACAAAAAAATACTTTGCTTTGCTGTTTGAGTAAATTGCAAATGGACAAATTATTGGACAAAACCCCCATAATTCCTTTGAGTAAATAGCATCATTCTAATATAACTGAGATTTCAAATTTCTTTAAAGATCTAAAATCAAAACCAAGGTATGTTATAATTAAGATAATAATATGGAAAAAATGTAATCTACTGAATGAGTAAATCCCATACACAGTCACAGTAACGGAAACAACCACAAAAAAACCACCAACAAGAGCAAAACAAAAAACAAAAAATCCAACCAACGAACCAAATTTGCATCAATGCATGTGAAAGAAGACAGAAAACGAATAAACAATGTGTAAAGCGTGAAAAATGAAACTATAAAAAATAAAACGAAAAACCAAACTTAGAAACAATGCAGAAAAGATAAAGGAAAATGAAAGTGGAACAAAAAAAAACAACAACAAAGAAAACATTAATGAAAAAAAAGGAGAGTTTTGAGAAAGGGGGGGGGGGACAGAATTACAAAAGATTTCATTGTATGCTACCCCCCCCCCCCCCCCACCCTTCCCCAACCCACACACACAGACGGGGGACGGGATAGCCTGATGGTTAGACTGATGCGCATTGCGCTCGTGATCTGCTGACCCGGGTTCGAATCTCGTTCAAGAGGATTTTTCCTCGGGAGTTAACATCAGTGCCGACTCCACTCCCCTTAAAAGTCCTTCCGATGAGACTATAAACCGAGGCCCCGTGTGCGAACACACGCAGAACATATTACGCACACGTTAAAACCCGTTCCGCTTTTCGTAAAAGTATTGCATTATGTGCCGGTGGGGACGGATGATCCTCGAAATAAAAGAATAGATGAATAGACACCCAGACACAGACACACACACACACACACACACACACACACGCGCGCGCGCGCGCGCGCGCGCGTAGCATGGCCGGTCACAAAGACCACTGTCATTGTTACCAGGCAGGAGAGGTTACCTGTGGTTTGCGAGGGTCGTGGCGGCCAATCTCCGTCCATTGACCGTTCCTCACCCTGTAGCCAGAGACCACTCGACCTGCACACACACACACACACACACACACACACACACCCCACACACATACACACCACACACACACACACACACACACACGGTATGCCATTTTAGACAAACTGAAAGGAAAAAAACCCCCAAAAACAGACAGACAAAGACAAGAAGACAGACAGAAGGATAGAACATTTCATACAGAAAGCTCGAAAAAAAGATAAGTCATGAAGTGTTGGAAAAAAGCCGTGTAGACAGACATATACCGTCATATAATCTGACGTAAGAGTCGTAAGAGTAGGCCATTGTGTGCCGGTGGGAACAGATGACAGAATTCACAAATCCGCATACACACAGGGACTGGATGTAAAAGAAAGCACATAAGTGCTTAATCCATTATCCTCGATATAAAAGAATAAAATAAATAAATAAATAAACGTTACCTAAATGCGTGGGTTCAATCTTGGTTGCCCTGTCTATTCCAGGACTTAACACCGAGTACTGACTCCTCTGCCCGAAAAATCCTTGGGTTGAGACTATAAGCCGAGGAAGTCCCGTGTGTCAACGCATGCAGAACATATTAAGTAAAGGTAAAGATGTCCCATAACCTATGCGGTCGTAGGGGAGTGAGGCGTCAGAGACCTCAGTTTCTTTATGGGCCAGCATATTGAGGGCGGCGCCCATCTCCTCTCCCTCGCTGTTTTACCTTCCCTGACCCTAAAGAGGGCAGGTACCCATTTACAGCTGGGTGAACTGGGGGAACTGTACTGAAGCCAAGGCGGGCAAACAGTCACCCATCCAACTGGTAACCACGCTTGACGCTGCTGAACTTGGCTGGGGGAAAGCGAATGCTCCGACTACTAAGCTATCTCGTCCCCGCAGAACATAATGCACACACTTTAAGACTTTCCATAACAGTAAGCGAGCTATGGCCCGTGGGGGATATATGACACAAGTGTACCCAGCATGCACCATGCTACCTGGAGAGGGATGGGCTCCGCCAGGTTCAACTTGCCCATGACACACACTGCCTGAACACTGCAGTGCTGTGCTCCTAATGACTCCTCAAAAAGTTAAGGGAGAAGTTAAGTCAAGACGCATGCACGCACGCACGCACGCACGCACGTACACACACACACACACACACACACACACACACACACACACACACACACACACACACACACACACACACGCACACATACACCACAACACACACACACACACCCGCACGCACACACACACACCACACATATCCATACAGAGAACCTGCTATCCACAAAGATGTTT
>CM054147.1:12693925-12696425 GCA_028751875.1 Rapana venosa
CTCCAAAAAAAACAACAACCAAAAAACAAACCCAAACAACAACAATCCCATAATATAAAGGAGAACAAACCATGTAAATAGTATCATTTTGGCTAACCAGAAAATAACGTCAACGATTTCATTGTATTTTTTCTTTTATAGGGAAAGTAACAGCAATAGTAAACTACACAAAAACAATTGTTATATAAGCAGACTTTAGGAGATTACACAAAAGCAATTTACACCACAGAGAGACACAGAGGGACAGACAGACAGACAGACAAACAGAGCAGGAGAGAGAGAGGAGAGGAGAGAGAGAGAGAGAGAGAGAGAGAGAGAGAGAGAGAGAGAGAGGAGAGAGAGAGAGAGGAGAGAGAGAGGAGAGAATGGGGAGACGGGATAGCCTAGTGGTTAGAGCATTGCGCTTGTGATCTGACGGCCCGGGATCGAGTCCAGGTTTGAGCTATACCACCACCGAGACAACCGTTCCAGGCGATTTTCCCTTCCAGTTTTAACATCAGTGCCGACTCCACTCTCCAAAAGTCCTTCGGATGAGACTATAAACAGAGGTCATGTGTGTGAATGTAGGCAGAACATCTTGTGCACACTTCAAAACCAGTTGAGCCTTTTGGAAGAGCAGGTCATTACATGCTGGTGAGAATGGATGATAAAATGAGAAGAACAAAAAACCCCGCATGTATAATGGTGTCGTGTTTAGACATTATCCCTGAAGTCGGAATGACGCTATCTTAATGGTGGGCAAAACGGTCGCATTCACAAAATCTTACCATTGGTGAAAGATAGGTCAGCTTTTCCAAAGTGGATGCATTTATACCATTTTATTACAGACGTATAAGATAAACATAGATATGTACGTCCACTAGTGCTTATGCGCATTTTGTGTGTGCGCGTGCGTGCGCGCGCGCTGTTTCGCTTTTTGTAAGAGTACGCCATTGTGAGCCGGTGAGGAACGGATGACAAAATTTACAAAACTGCATTCACACGGGGAATGGAGGGGGGAAAAAAGCCACGAGAACGCTAATTCTCATTATCCTCGAAATAAAAGAGAAAATAAATCAACAAATAAATAAATACCACACCTGGAGGCAGAGTCAATCTGGGCGCGTCCATGCCCCAGGCGTAGAGGATTTTGGGGCCTGAGGCACACACGGGGCCCACCTTGTAGTCAGACTTCTGAGAGGCCATTTCCCCACAGTTCCTGCAAAAAGACGATTCTGGTGAACCTTTATCAAGTGTGTTGGGTTTATAGACATTCTATAATCGTTGGAGTGGGGGGTGGGTTGAGTGGATGGTTGGGGTGGGTGCTTGGTTGTTTGGTTGGTTGGTTGGATGGATGAGGTGGGAGGTTGCATTGCACTGTTTTGTTTGTTTGTTTGGTTGGTTGGTTGGCTGCGTTGGGTGGGTTGTGTGTGTGTTGTGTGTGTGTGTGTGTGCTGTGCGCGTGCGCACACGTGCGTGCGTGCGTGTGTACGTGTGTGTACGCGTGTGTGTGTTGAGAAGGGGGGCATATTCATATCATGAGTTCTGCATGTTGTTCTATACCGTGTTATATCCTTTACTAGAATTGAAACCGATTTGAACTAATTGCATGTCATGTACATACATAGCATCAGCCCAGAAACAGCCTGCAAGCTTGTGTTGCCAGTTTCCGGAGCTACAGATTCCAGTCTTAGCCACGCGGCTCCTACTTGATTGAGGGTGAAGACTGGTTCAGTGAGGCAATGCCAGACCTGCACAATGCCTTCACCCCCTTGATGTCAGAACCAATACTGAATCAGGAAATCAAAGATAGATAGTAGTATGTTCTTTCAAGCCAGAAGGCCCATAGAGCCGGAGCTTATCCCGGTTTCTGTAGCGTTAAGCGAACTGATGGTTTTTCACCACCCCTGTGACAGGACGCTAGTCTGTCGCCAGATACTTCCCCAGCAGAGCTGGTACCCACTTGTACACCTGGGTGGAGTGAGGAAAATAGGAGTAAAGTGTCTTTCCCAAGGACACAACACCGAGCCGAGCGGGGATCGAACCCGCGACCTCTGGATCACGAGTTGACCGCCTAAACCACTCGACCACGGTGCCTCCTTGGAAGAACAAGGAAAAGACAGAAAACCACCAAATGCAAACGAGAGAGAGAGGGGGGGAGGGAGGGGGAGAGAGGGAGGGAGGGATGGAGAAAGAGAGGGAAGGGAGAGAGAGGGAAGGAGGGAGGAAGAAGAGAGGGAGGGGAGAGAGAGGGATGGAGAGAGAGAGAGGGAGAGATGAAGAAAGAGAGAGGGTGGGGAGAAAGAGAGAGAGATAAGGAGGGAAGGAGGGGGTAGAGAGAGAGAGAGAGAGAGAGAGAGAGAGAGAGAGAGAGTAATGCATGCTCAATTCATGTCCATCACAATAGCAACAGGAAAGCAAAGATTCCAACCACTTCAGTACACCTTAGCCTGCAGATGTGACTTTATCACACACAAAAAAGAGTTGCACAAGGGAAAAACTATTTTTTAAAATCTCATCT
>CM054147.1:12703925-12711490 GCA_028751875.1 Rapana venosa
CTCTAATGCCTTGTCAATGTCTAACTTGATAAGTGACCTTGCCTTTTCTAAATTACCTTGGTTAATAGTTGAAGTTAACGACTCTAAGAATACCCCAACTTTTTCATTATCCCATGAAAGCTTCTCAAACGATTGTACATTCTGCCCTGTATTGCTGTCAGAATTTATATTGAGAACACTCTTGAGCATCAAAATAACAGGTAAATGATCTGACTCAACATATGTAGTGTCCACAATAAGAGAGACCAAAAAATCATTGTAACACAAACTGTTTGATACAATAAAATAATCTACAGTGCTTGATCCAGTATTGGAAATGAAAGTTTCACTGTCATCAAAGCCAAACATCTTTACTCCATTTAGTATAGAGCAATCTAAAATATCACACAATGATAACAACTGAGTACCAAATCCATTAAAGCCCTCATCCCGCGAAGTACGCACAAATACATTTTCATCTTCACTGCTGGTGCTTAAACAGTCAGTCATAATCTTGCCATTTTCCTGCCCAGTGCGGGCGTTAAAGTCTCCAGTCATTAGTATGTACATATCAGACTCTGCATTTAATACATCAGCTACACAGTGCTCAATGATTTCTATCCCAACCCATCATTTGTCATGGTATACACAGGTGAGTCACGTGGGGGGATGTACACAAACAAACACAAGACAGGTTTGTCTAAATGAAATAAATCTTTAGACATTTTCAGAACAATCATATTTGAATAGTTTACAGAAATCTCTTCAAAATGCTTGGCAAGAAGTTTCTTCACAAGAACAACAACACCCCCACTTCTTCTTCCCTGCTTACTGAGCTTTTTAGCTGGGGAGTTAAACACATCAAAGTCCTTGAATAGATGAAGATCAAACTCTTGATCCACATAAGTTTCTGTAAGGCACACCACATCAAAGGAATTAATATAGTTAATAAAGTCACCGCTTACCAGTTTGGCTGCAAGTCCTGCTACATTAAGGTTGAGCAGTTTGAAAGGTACCTGGGCATTTGACATGGGCAGGCCTTCCCATCATCTCCACTCAGTATTGGCTAAGTAAGTTGAACTTTTATCATCATTCAGGTCATCCACATCACCATAACCTACACTTGTACTGTCCATTTCTTCATTGTCTGACGCACGTGGGAAATCATTTTGGTTCCCCACCTCCGCTCTCTGGCATGGTGTATCGGTGGGGGACAGTTCTGGTGATCCTGGTCCTCTGCCACGACCAAAACCATGACCAGCATTCTCCCTGAAAGGCCATCTCTGTGTGTGCAGTGAATGTCTGCTACTTGCAACTGACGAGAGAGAGAGAGAGAGAGAGAGAGAGAGAGAGAGAGAGGAGAGAGAGAGAGAGAGAGAGAGAGAGAGAGAGATCAGAGAAAGTCTTCAGAGAAGAAGCCCCTTTCAAGCAAGTCAGTGATTCTTCAAGCAAGCAAGTCAGTGATTCTTCAAGCAAGCAAGTCAGTGATTCTTCAAGCAGGCAAGTCAGTGATTCTTCAAGCAAGTCAGTGATTCTTCTAGCGTGTCGGTATATGAAACTAGGTAATCTTTTAAGTTATTGTTCTTTTCTTTTTCTTCTTCTGTTCTCTTCCTGTATTGTGAAAGTTCCTTCTTTTTTTTAATATCCATGATTGTATGCTCTTTATTGTGTAATTAATTTGTGTTGTGAGTATTTTCACACGCTTACATCCTGCAAGTTGTGGTTTTGTTAAATTTCATGTAAATTTCTGGTGGGTTGGGAAGGGGGGGGGGGGGAGGAGTGTTGTTCCTGAAATAAAATCTGGACAAAAGTGTTTCATACTGACCTTCTTTGGCTGGACATTGGGCATGAGGAGGTTCACAGACTTGGAGGTGGGAGCTGCCGTTATGCAGCTGACCGTTAGCAGTGTGTACAGAAATCCCAACATCTTCCTTCTCTGGGAGAAAACACAGACAGCGAAAAGACATGAATGAAAATATGGTTTATATTTTGTACATAAGTAAACACACAGCTACTAATGCTAATTGTAATGTCATGTAGGTAGAATCTTGCATAAAGCTTTGGAGTTAACATCAGAGCCGACTCCACTCTCCCCGAAATAGTCCTTCAGATGAGACTATCAACCGAGGTCCAGTGTGCGAACGCATCTTGCATCTTGCACACACGTTTAAACACGTTCAGCTTTTTGGAAGAGTAGGCCTTTGTGTGCTGGTGGGAAAGGATGAAAAAATGTACAAAACTGCATACACACGGGGACTAGATGTAAAAAAAAGCACATGAGTGCTTATTCCATTATCCTCGAAATAAAAGAATAAAAGATAAATAAATAAAAATAGATGGACGCTAAAATCAAGTCGTTAAAACCGTTTGACTTCAATCATGTAGGTCTATAACGTCGTGGCTTCAAATCTGGGCAGCAGCGTCTGGTGAATTAAGCGATCTCTCAGGTCAGCATCAAGTGCAGACCTGCCAGTGCCTTACCTCACTTCGTGTATATATGCACACATGCAGAACATCAAATAAGCGCGTTTAAAGATCCCGTATTTCAAGTCATCGTTCAGTTGGTTACCAAAATACCAAAGCGCGTTTAAAGATCCCGTAATTCAAGTCATCGTTCAGTTGGTTACCAAAATACCAAAGCGCGTTTAAAGATCCCGTAATTCAAGTCATCGTTCAGTTGGTTACCAAAATACCAAGATGACTGACACAGGGGAAGGGGGGGGGGGGGCTGTCAGTATAAATAGCAAACCCACCTACTGGAAATTCTGTGGTAGGAATTCCCTCTGTTTGATTCCTCTCTTCGTTTCTGCCTTGTTCCTTTTCTTCCTGTCACCTCCTTCTTATCTATTTCCTACCCTCGTGGTTCATTCTCCTGCTATTTTTCCAGAAAGACTTAGAAGATAACAATTTTCTTCCACGCTGAGGTCAGAAGCGCTGGGCCTGATTTTGTCAGGCGCTTAACGGCAGTGCAGACCCGCCAGTGCCTTAATTAATATCCCTTCGTGTGTAGACACATGCAGATGATCAAATATGCACGTTATAGATCCCGTGATTCATGTCAGTGTTCGGTGGGTCACGGGAAACACAAAGATAACCTAGCATGCAACCTGCACGATGAACTGAGCTGCCCTGAAGGGGGGGATGTGTCAGCTGAGGCCAGTGGGCAGACCTCCTGCAGAGCGACAAGCACAGGGGGAGACCAGACACTACACACCCCACACTGTAAGGGAACGCAGAGAAGAGAGAAGAAAAACTCACTCCAATCGTGTGTGTGTGTGTGTGTGTGTGTGTGTGTGTGTGTGTGTGTGTGTGTGTGTGTGTGTGTGTGTGTGTGCGTGTGTGTGTGTGAGAGAGAGAGAGAGAGAGAGAGAGAGAGAGAGAGACAATGACAATGACAATGACAATAATTTATTTTGATTTAAGCTGTTAAGCCCATTCACGAGGGGACAGTGGGAAGAGGACTGGCACAATACATAATATTGAACAATAACAACAGCAACAAAATGTGATTGTAGCCCAACTGATCTTCATGGCATGGATCCACGTCATGGTACAAAGAGGCAGGCTTGGTCGGCAGTGCATACCAGCAAACACACCTCACAGAAACTCTCTGAAAGGAACCTACCTCCCTTGCATTAAGAACTTCACTTAAGCGTCACTGACAGTACCTAGTACAGAAAAGACTATATGTAAAAAAAAAATCTGACCTAAAAATTGAATTGCATTACACTGGGGTTTTTTTTTATAAAAACATGTTCACCTCCAAACATTTCTGAAAATAACGATCGAATATCATCACTCATCACTCATCCCTTGGTCGGGACGACCGTTGGGGTACCCGCACGGACGCTGCAAGTGGACCGCCAAATGGTTCTGTCCTGGGCTGCTTTCAGGAGGTTTGGTACAGTGAGGCCGGTCCACTCCTTGATGTTGGATATCCAGCTTTTGCGTGGTCGTCCCTGCCTCCTTGCTCCTTCCACCATTCCCTGCAGGACTGTCTTTGACTGGCTGTTATGCCTTGTTGTGTGGCCAAACCATTTCAGTTTCCTCCGTTTGACTGTATCTAGCAATGGTTCTTGTTTGCCAGCCAGTGCCTCGATCTGCTGCCAGACGTAGTCATTGGTTTTACGGTCTCTGTAGGTGATGTTCAGGATCCGCTTGAGGCACTTCATCTCAAAGGCTTGAATTCGACGTTCTAGATCGGCAGTAAGTGTCCATGCTTCACAGCTGTACAAGGCAATGGATGTGACGAGTGCCTTGTAGAGTCTGACCTTTGTGTGGGTTCTGATGTTATGGTTTCTCCACACTTTCGCCAGCTTAGTCATGGAGGAGAGTGCCACAGAAAGGGTCTGATCTTCACCTCTTGTGTGCTGTACCTTCTTTGGTGATGACTGCTCCAAGGTTCTTGAAAGTTTCTACCTCCTCTAGTGTCTCGCCATCATCTTGATGCTGGTGGGAGTGGTTTGGTGTAGTACTGTTTCATTTAGGATCTTGCTCTTTTCCGTGCTGATCTCCATACCGTGGGGCATAGGCTGTTGTTTCCAGTCTGGTGGTGAGATCCTGGGTTCTTCTTCACTGCGGCCATGAGATAAATATCGTCTGCGAACGAAGATTGCAGACTGGCCTTCCTCTATTGTGATTGTGGTCTTAAAGTCAAGGGGGGCCCTCATGCATGATGTTCTCCAGGAACACGTTAAAAAGAACGGGGGATAGCGGGCAGCCTTGTCGAACCCCAACTGAAAGTCCGGAAGAACCCCCCGATTTCCACCCATGAGGATTTGCACTGTGGGAGCTGTCATTACAGCGCCTGGATGACTGATTCAGGTCCTCGTCGAAGTTATAGTCTTCATGACTTGCCACAGGCTTCTTGCCACACTCGGTCGAAGGCCTTCTTGAAGTCAATGAAGTTGTAGAGCTTTTTTGATGTTGGAGATGCTTCTCTATGGCATTCTGATGTTGAAGATCTGCTCGACAGTGCTTCGACCTGGTCTGAATCATGCCCGTTCTTCTGATAGGATTTCTTCTGCCTGTGGTTTCAGTCTGTTCAAGGCAATGCGTAGCATAACTTTGCTTGGATGGCTTATTTAGACTGATTGTTCTGTAAATTTTTGGGACTTCTTCAGGTCTCCCTTCTTTGGAAGTGGAACTTTGATGGATTGGGTCACCCGTTCAGGCCACTCTTTGCTGGTCCGATTGCGTTGGCAGATGATTGTTAATGCCTTGATATCTCTGGGCCTCCGTTCTTGATGAGCTCAGCCGGGATGTTGTCAATCCCTGGGGACTTGCCTCCTTTCAAGGATTTTTACTGCTTCTTCTACCTCTTCCTCCAGCACCTGTGTGCTTTCGGGATTGATGGTCTGGGATCTTTCTCGTGAAGTTGTTCGGATCAGCCTTCAGCTTGTAGTTGTACAGGTCGCTGCAAAATTCTGTCCATCTCTTCATGATAGTGGCGCTCTCTGTAAGGACTGACCCCTCTTTGTCTTCAAAAACGGAGGTCTTTGGCTGCTGGGACTTGGTTAGTACCTTGATGGTCTGGTACGCTCCTTGCTGTCTCTTTCGCCATTGCCTTCTCAACCTTGGAGCATTGTTCTGACATCCAGTTCCCCATGGCCTCGGTCATCTTCTTATTGATTGACCTGTTGACTGTTCTATACTCTTCGGCCGTTTCTGGGTTTTTGTTCTTCTCTGGCTTTAGCTCCCTACGTTGATCGCATAGGTCCAGGATATCGTTGGTAACCCACGGTTGGTTCTTTTTCCTTTCTTTCCCAAGGATCTCCAGCGCTGTCTCCTGAATGGTCTTGCTGAAGGTCTCAGTGAGGTTGTTGATGTCATCTTGGAGGATCGAATATGCAAAAGCAAAATATCAACAAACAAAAAACAAACAAAAAACGAAATAAAGCAGACGCTCTCTCTCTCTCTCTCTCTCTTCTCTTCTCTCTCTCTCTCTCCCTCCCTCCCTCTCTCTCTCTCTCTCTCTCCCCTCTCTCTCTCTCTTCTCTCTCTCTCTCTCTCTCTCCCCACACACACATACACACACACGTGCGCTCACAAAAACCCAAAAGCAACAACAACTACAATAAAAACCCAGACACAGTCATTACAATACTGCACTGTATAGGCCTACATGTACACAACTATACACTTTGTTGTTGTGTCAAGTAAGTCTACTTGACTGAAATGGCAAAAAAATATTCTGAATTAAATTTCACTTTGTTTCCCAGTTTCTATCTAAATGGGGGTGGGGGGGGGGGGGGGGGAGATTGGGGGGGGGGGGGGGGGAGATGGGAGGGGGAGGGAGATGGGAGGGGGGGGGGCGGCGGTTGCAAAAGCAACATCTCACGACCGGTGAACCTTGGAGTTGTAACCGAGGAACGGGAGACAAACAAAAAGCACTAGGGAGATGACTTCCCTTTTTTTTTTTAAAAATGGCTGCAGATCATAATCATTTCATCGGATCGATTGATTAGAGAGAGAGAACTCGAACTCGAACTCGAACTCAACGATTTATTCACAAAAAGGCCATTGGCCCATACATGAAGGGGGTTGCCGAACTGCTTAGTATTTTAGTTTTAACACATACGCGCACACACACACACAAAACACACACACACCCCAACACGACGCACGCACGCACGCACGCACACAAAACACACACACACACACAGACCAAACTTGTTACTGTATAACACAAAAGTCAGCTACAAAAATATCACTTAGGAAAAACTTTTATCTCTCTTATTCTGAAGGCTTTACAAAAATATAAGTGAGGCTGCGCCCCAAACCCCAGGATGGGCTTGATGCCCGGGAGTAAACAGAGTCTAAATAATTAGGCTGTCTACTATATTTAACAGGGATGTAGTTTGCCTAACATCCCAAATACTGGACAGTACAAGACAAAGTGTACTTCATCCTCCCGGGGCTTGCTTCATAATGGGGGATAACAGCCTGGGCGTCGTCAAAATCATGTTCTCTGTATCTGAATTTTATGAACATTTATATCTGATACACCCAAATCTAAAAATTTTGACATTATTCTTTTCAAATGTATATCCATATCAAGTTTTAGATAAGGTTTGACATCATGCGAAAATTATAAATTGTCTGTACATTTGAAAATCTTTCATGTTTTGTATATGATTACTCCATTGCTGCCATCGGCAGTCAATCATTTTTTGCCTGAAAGCGTTAATAAACTCTCTACAATTTCCGACTCCTTGATTGAGCAAACAAATCCAAACCCGGTTCACACAAACAGGTACGTATTTGTGTTGCCCAATTGTTTTTCCCTTTGACATCTAGATCATAAAGCATCTTGTAGGATTTAAGGTTAGCCTGCTCTCATTCTATGCAGAATCTTAATCCAATATCTAATGCATCTTACAGCAGCATTAACAGAGAGAGGGTATCTATTAGTTTCACTATAAAAAAGATCATTAGGTGTACGTCTATCTAAGCCTAAAATGCTTTAAAGCAAAGAGGTGTTACTGATTCACAATGTGTTACAGCTGCATCCAAGCCCCCCTATTTTCTGCACCATATAACACAGTGGGTTGTATTTGTGCATCAAATATCTTTTTAAAAAAAAG
>CM054147.1:12711990-12735694 GCA_028751875.1 Rapana venosa
GTTTGGGTTTTTTTTGGGTTGGCCCCAATTTTTGTTCTTTGGGGGAAAAATTTTTTTTTTTTTTTTTTTTTTTTTGGGGGGTTTTTCATTTCCCTTTTCCATAAGCCCCCTTTATTTTTTTTTATTTCGTTCACACTCCATTTTAAGCAGGGAAATTTTTCTTTCCCTGTTTTCCCCGGGGAATCCAAAGCGGGAAACCAGTATTGTTTTTTTTTCTTGTCTTTGTATTTTTTTTCCATCAGATGATTTTTTTTTTTAAAAATTTTCCAGGAACAACTCTTTTTTTTGGGGGTTTCTAAGTGTGTTTTTTAAATAAGGTGGTTTTTGTCATAGGGAGGTTTTCCATAGAAAAGACCGGCCCCGCCCGGGGTGGGCCGGGGGTCCAGTGGTTTAAAAAGGGAGGGGGGGGGGTGGGGGGGGAGGGTGGAAAGAAGATTTTTGGGTTCAAGGTCTCCCATGCTTGTGAACTGGTTTTCTTTTTTCTGGCCTTTTTCCCTCCTTCCACACCCTTCCTTAATTCATAAAAAACATTCTTCACCCTTCCTATTTCTCTTCCTAACTTGGTACTTTTCTTTTAAACTTCCCATATCACTATCTCTTTCCGGACGATGCTCTTTCCCGAGCCCTTCGTTTTTCCCCCACCCACGTCTCCTTCGTGGTTCCACTGATTGGACTTTTTTCCGCCGCTCGTTAGTCTTCATCAACCAGGAATGGGTACCATGGCCCTTAATAGGGAGGAAAAGGGACAAGGGATGGGTCCCCCACTTTGACCCGGCTGAGAAGGCGCGTCCTCTGACCCCGTCCCCTTCGACCAAAAGTTATGACATCCTTTACCTTCCTTCCTACCTAAGCGTATTTATCTGATCTAACTTTAATTCTGCGTCGAACGTTCAGACAGCAACCAATGTTGTCTGTCATAATTATAAGTGAAAATGTGCTGCCGTTAAGCGCCTGACAAGGCAGGCCCAGCGCATCTGACTTCGGCGTGGGAGATAAACGTTATCGTTTTAAGTCTATCCAGGGAAGACAGGCAGAACAATGGACCGAGAAGGCAAGAAAGAGACAACAACAAAAAAGTGACAGGAAGAAAAGGAACAAGGCAGAAAAAGGAGGGAGAGAAAAGAGGAAATTTCTAACACAGAATTTTCCGACGGTGGGGATGCTATTTATACTGACAGGACCCCGGCATCTCCATGAGGGAAGTAGGATCATTCCGAGATACCACATCTTGGCGCTACTTGCTAACGGACAACGAGCAGCGCACGCCAGTGTAACTGAACAAGCATGGACAGGCAAGGCAACCCGGTGTGCAGCGATCATGGCTGACTAGCTGCGTGTTGCTCTGTCATACTTCAGCCGACCACGAAGGACTGGGATAGTGATGGACCGCAAGCTAGAGTATGACAAAGGAAGGGAAGAAAACAAGAGGAGAAACAGAGGAAGGGAGGAGGAAAGGCAACAGGAGGAGGATCAGAGAGAGAGGATGGAAGCATGCATTCTGAATGGCAAACAGACCAAAAAATGGAAGAAAAAGCGCGCAAAGCATCCAAAACAAATAAACCCAAACAAACCCCCCACCCCCACCCCAAACACATACACACACACCCCACACACAACACACACACACACACACACACAACACAAACACACACACACACACACACACAAGAAAACAACACCACCACCACCCAAAAAAAAAACCCAACCCAACCCAAAACAAATAAAACAAAAACAAAGAACCCCCCTAAAAACAACAACAATAACAACGAAACTAACAAAAAAAACCAAACTAACAAAACCACAAACGGACAAGAACGACAGTAACAACAGCAACAGCTGAGCCAAGAACTAGCTGTTGCTGAAATATCAAAACAAAACAATAACAAAATACGACAAATAAAAAGGGGTGGGGGCGGGGGCATATAATATATACTGGCAAATACAATCAGATGATCAAAGTTGAAATGAGCAAACCATACAAAAATGACTCCCACTCGAAAAATATCTGATACAATAATCAGCTTGCAGTAAATAGGACTCTTTGAAAACTGTTTACATATATTTACAACATGGACCCCAAAAAATCGAATATCCCATTTTTACAACATGCAACACAATCAATAGATATCAACGATTTCTCTTCTTCTTCTTTTTTGGTTTTTAATAGTTAACTTTTAAAAAGTCGCTACTTATCACTTTCTTTCTTTCTGTTTCGATCGTTGGTAAGAGATCAGAGGTTCAGGACTGGTGACATTTGCCTGTATGACCGTTTTGGTCCACCATGAATGTAGCCCCATTCCGAATTGAGGGTTTGATTATTACTCTCAAAAACGCTATTAGCGGATGTAGAGGTCTAGCTATTCATTCATTCATTCATTCATTCATTCATTCTTTTATTTCCAGGATAAGCACGCGTGTGATTTTCTTTACATCCAGTCCCTGTGTGTATGCAGTTTTGTCAATTTTGGTATCCGTTCCCATCAACACACAATGGCCACTCTTTCCTAAAACCAAACAGGTATTAAATGTGTGTGTGTGGTGTGTGTGTGTAAGATGTTTTGCTTGCGTTCACATTCCGGGCCCTCGCTTTATAGTCTCATCAGAAAGATTGGGTGGAAGGGGGTGGGGTGGAGTTGGCACTAACGTTTTTAACTAAAGGGTGTGTGTGTGTGGGTGTGGGGGGGGGGGGGGGATGCCCTAAAAAAAGCTTTTAAAAAAAGTGGAGATCTTTGTTTTGAATTTCTTTTGAATTGAGACCAGGTTTTGTTTTGTTTTGGTTTGGTTGTTTGTTGGCCATGCACCAGAAGTAGGAGTGTTGCTTCAGGTGTTTCTCTATCGGAAGAGACATGAAACTGTTCTAAAATCAAACGCCACAATTTGGCCAAAAGCTGTGTCAGTTATTGATGTCAGCTAATTGCTAAGACCCACACTAAAATGTTGTTATGTCGTAAAATGTTCTGTTGAGATTACCTTCAGCCATGACAAGCTGTTAACATAACAAACCTGCACTCTCCTTTGTTAAAGGAGTATAAAAAATAATCCTCTGAAGTCGGAGTGTGGCTGCCTATATGGCGAGGTGCTTGAAAAGAGTCATACACGCAAACCCTCCTGTTTGTTCCCAAAAGGGGGGGGAGTAGGGAATCCATGTTCTGGGTGAAAAAGGTGAAAGGGGGAAAAAAAAAAAAAAAAAAAAAAAAAAAAAAAGGGGGGGGAAGAAAAGTTTAAAAGGGGCCCATTGGGGGGGTGAAAAGAAAAGGGGGTTTTTTTTGATATTAAATTTTTAAAAAAAATGAAAACAGAAAAATTTTTAAAAAAACCAAAAGGTTTTAGGGTTTTTTGGTTGGGTTTAAAGGGCTTCTTACAGGGGGCCCTCCAAAATTTATAGAAAAAAGGGTGGGGGGGGGGGGTATTGGCACAAAAATTTTTAACAAATTTGTTTTTGGGGGGGGGGGGGCAAAAAAATTTTTAAAAAAAAATTTTTTTAACGAAAAAGGGGGTTTTTTTTTTGGGGGGGGGAGAAAAAAAAAAATGTTGATTTTTTCCAAAAGAAAAAAAAAAAAATTTTAAAAAAAAAAAAAAGGAAAACCAATGATGAAAACTTTGTAAAAAAAAAAAAAAGGGGGGAAAAGGGGAAAAAATAAAAAGGAAAAAAACAAAGACCCCTTTTTAAAGGAAAAAAAAAAAATAAAAAAAAAGGGGGGAATCATGCTTGAAAAAGAAAAAGAAAAAATGGAAGAAAAAAAAAATTAGGGGATGAAAAAAAAACCCATGGGGGAAACCCCCCCAGGGAAAAAACGGGAACCAAACCCAAAAAAAAACCCCAAAACCCCAACAACCCCCAAAACAAAAAACAAAAAAAGGGGGAAAAAAGGGGCCTTTTCTGTATTTTTGGGGGATCGAGGCCCCAAGGGGGGTTTTAGGGGGTTTTTTTTTCCCCCCTTTTCCTTACCTTTCCATTACACTGTTACCATTACAAACTGACTCATTTCTTAAAAAAGCTTCGGGGGAACAAAAACCCCGAGGCACGGTACGAACGCACCAGAACATTTTGCGAAAAACCTAAAAAAAACAAACCCGTTCCGCCTTTGGGAAGTAGGTTTTTTGGCCATAAAACGATGAAATTTTTTTTTAAAAAACCCCAAACAAAAAAAAAACAAAACAAAATTAAAACAAAAAAAACAAACAAAAAAACAAACAACATACAAAAAAACAACACGGACACAGGGGTCGTGTTTTAACACCATCCCCCAAGTCGAATGCAGCTCCCGAATAGGATAAAAAAATGTCCCATACGGAAAAGTCGCAATTGGTAACCTCGGAGTTTTGGCCTATACCGAGGAACAAAAAAATACAAAACAAAAAGCAAAAAGAAGAAAAAAAAAGAAACCACCTCAAAAGCATAATACTCTTTTAAACCCATTATCATAACATTTTGGTTTGCCAATGATCGTTTAAGGGAATTTTTTGATTGTTTTGACACTTTCCAAATTTTAAAAAAAATTTATATATCGTCCCCCACCCCCACCCGTAAGGGGCAAACGACTAAATGTGTTGGGTGGTGGGGGGGTGCGTGTCAGTGTGTTGTTTTGTGTGTGGTGTCATTGGGGTGTGGTGTGTGTGTGTGTGCGTGTCAGTGTGGTGTGGTGTGTGTGTGTGTGTTGGTGTGTGTGTGGTTAAGTCAGTCAGTCATCAGTCAGTCTTCAAATTTTTTAAAATCTTCCACTTTTAAGTATCCGACGATCCTAAAAGAGGGGAACCCCGGAGAAGGGGAGAGAGAGAAGAGAGGAGAGAGAGAGAGAACGAATGAAAGAGTATTCTTAACATTAACAGATCAAGGGGAAAAATAAAACATTTAAAACTCCAAAAAGAGCTGCAAGAACTACAGTAAATGGCCCATAGGACTTACCAACAAACCTTTAGCAATGTCCAACCTTAGATTTACATTGTTCAAAACTTCGTCTAAGGAATTCTCAGAAAAGGCAGGGAGATGGGGTTTTAAATTTTCACATTCAAGTATGAAAAGGGTATTTGAAATATAAGTTTACCACAACAGCACATAACATCCTTTGCTGAATTTTGTCATGAGTGCATTTAATCTTATCCTGAAATTAGCCTTGAGTTGTCTTTCTTTGACAGCATTTATACGAATCTCTAGGTGATCAATGTGATCAAACTGCACTCTTCCCACTCGGAATCAAATGTTAAAACTGCTTGTTTTGCCGATGATTGTACATGAATTTGCTTTAAAATGCTTCTTCTAACAAACGATAGCCCTCTGCAATGGATAGCAGGACATGCAGTACCATAGACTCCTTTTCATTATGTGCAACTTTTTCCCAGCCCTATCAGCCCACTCAACTTGACACTCCTCAGTTCACTTCGTTTATTACACATATCCAGGATTTTATCTGTGATCCACAGTTGTTGTTTTCTGACGGTGTTTGCCTAGTAGTTCATTTGCTGTTTCCGTCATCGCTGCATTGAAGCTGTTGGTTATTGTCTCTGCTTCCTTATCAAGTGCAAGCAGTGCTGCAAATTTTCGGCCTGTTTTTGCTTGGAAGGATTTTGTGATGGTAGGGTCCTTCAATCTTTCTAGACTGAATTTTAGCCTGATATTCTTAGGCTTGCTGATCTTTTTCAGCGGATTCTAACGTTCAGGAACACCAGGTCGTGGTCACTGCCCACGTCCGCTCCTGGAAATGTCCTTGTCTTGGCTCTGTTGATGCCAGATCTGAACTGGTTTTGTACCAGTATGTAGTCGATCTGGTTGTGATGGGTTCCATTGGGTGCATGCCACGTCCAGCGTCAAGATGCCTTGTGCTCCCCAAGTGTGTTTGCAAGCACCATGTCATTGGAGCTGGCAAATTCCAGTAGTTGATGTCCTCTCTCGTTGGTACATGCATTACAGGAGGGTCCACAGAATTTGCTCCAGTCTTTCAGTGCGTCAGCGCCCACTTTAGCATTCCAGTCTCCTTCAATGACCAGGATGTCTTTCTTGCTAACTTTGTCAATGATGCCCTGGAGTTTCATGTAAAATTCCTCTACTACTTCATCATCATGATCTGATGTTGGCGGGTAAGCTTGTACCACCGTGATGTTGAAAGGGGCTGCTCTGAGGCGGATGTTTATAAATCAACTGGTTACTGGGCAGCACCCGAGCACTGAGTCTTTGATATTCTTGTTGACAAGGAAGCCTGCGCCATTGGTGTGCTTGTCGAATTCACCACTATAGTAGAGTATATGTCCATTGTTGGTGAGATGCTCGCCAAAATTCTTCCATCTGACTTCAAAGAGGCCCACTGTGTGCCAGGCGTACTTCTTCAGTTATTGGGTAAGTTTGTAGTTTCCCTGTTTTGGCAAGTGTTCTGATGTTCCATGTTGCCGTGGTAACGTATTCTCCTCCGCGGATTTGAGTTCCACCAGTAGCATACTTTTCACCTCTGCCCTGATGGGAGATAGAAGGCGCAGTCCTTGTTGACCCAGGCGACGACCAATCCGGTATGGTCATTGGTATTTTGTTCATCACATGCAATGTATCTGGGGCGAATAAAGCCAGGTTGAACCCGTCCCTCTCCTGGCTGGTTTTTGTTTGTTTTGTTTTTGTTTTTTTGGTCAGGGTTGGCCCCCTTGGAACAGGTAGTACTGGTTTACATGGTTACCAGTAGCAGGTAGCAGGAGAAACCCCTGACCTGACTCATGTGTTATCTTTACTGACTATAAAAATTAGTTCAAACATCAGTTATTGCCCGATAGAAGTAGATCACGGCTACACGGGCTCTGTGCTGTAGCTATTTCCCACAGCCAATACAGCTTTAGGTCAGTTGCAGAAGCTGCTTCTCCCCCTAAAAATCTTCTGATCCAAGCGCAATCTGCCACCGCAGAGTGCTTCTTCCCGGGGTGTCAGGTCGGTGTCTGCTTTCCCCTTTGCCCTACCCCGCACGGTTAGTTATCATAATGAGAAATAAAAAGAAGAGAACACAAGTCAGTTCCCGCATCGTTTTCAGATCCTGAATTATTTAATTTTAAAGGGAAGAGGTAGACCTTCTTCTTCGTCGTTGTCGAACACTCAGATAACAACTATTGTTGTCTGTCATTTGAGCGAAAATGCGTCACGCTGCCGTTACATGCCTGACAAGTCAGACACAGTGCATCGGACTTCGGCATAAGAGCGAATTGTTATAGGAGATTGGACGAGGAAGGCAGAAAAAAAGACAAGAAGGAGGTGACTGGAAGAAATGAAACAAGGCAGAAATATAGAGTGATAGACAAGGGGAAAGTTCTGGCACAGAATTTCCAGAAGGTGGGGATGCTACTGACAGGCCCCCAGCATCTCCACGGGGGAAGGTAGGCCTAGTAGTGCGATGTACTCTTTTGTGTTACGGCTGTTTCCAGAAGAAAGATACATGTCCAAGAGGGATAACTCTTTGTGATATTCTGATACATGTCGAAAAGCCTAAAGAAAACAGTCATGTCATCTGTGCACGTTTGCGTGTGTGATTGTACTTCTGGGTACAAAACAAAACGTTTTGACATTCCATGTAGCAAACTGAATGAAGCAACCGATTCTCTTTTAACTGAGATTAGCAAAGAAATAGGTTCCAGTGAAAATGAAATTGGTAAGTAGTTTTGTCATCACTCGATTCACAGAAATTATCAGCCATCACTCACTCTCAAGGAATGTTATTGTTGATTGACGAAAGACGCATTAACCTACTCCGCGTGAAAGAAACTACGTCCAAAGAAAACCTACTTTTAGTTGTTAAACAACAAACTATCTTCTATGTTTAAAGAATAAACTTGTATGAATGACGTGAACGGATGGGCGTGAAAGAATGATGTGTGTGTATCACTATCAGACTGTCATACACAGTATGTGTGTGAATGATGTGAATTTGAAAGGATGAATGTATACATATGAAAGAATGTAACTAAGTGAATAACGTAAATCAGGGAGAAAAAAAAAACACTGTTAAAGTAAAGAAACCCTATTTTTTTGGTGTCATTGATGTTTTCTTGAGATCCGGATCCAGAATGCTACTGTGATTAAGTAAATCATTAAGTAAGAGTAAGATTAGTACAATGGTGCACACAGAGTAATTAGCCTAATATTACGGTAGTATTATGAAGTTCTATAATTTGCAATCTTCAGAATTGTTTAAAATTGACTCTGCTGTCCCATTGCTTCTGTCAAATGATTTGGTGATTAGCACCACAGTACATTCAATCTATAGCACATGATTTGGGGGGTTTTGGGTGTGTTTTATTTAAAAATAGGACAAACAAATGAAACATGAACCAGCCAGTAGCATACTCTCTGTGATGTACTTACTGTATACCAAGGACAGATGGAACCCTGTAGTGTGTATAAAGTTTAAGTGCTAAGTATCTTTTTAAGTTACAGTTATTTTCCCCTACCCCCTTTTTTGCTTAATTCCTGACATTTCAGTGTGTTTGTAGGTTAGTTGTTGTTGTCTGCAGGTTTTTTTGTTGTCATATGTATACTATATATTATAGCATTGTCAATTATTATGTTTTCGACTCTATTCTAACTTAACTAGCTATGGTGGTTGGTTGTTGTCGTCAGGGGGTTTTTGTGTTTGTTTTGGAAACCTATATCAGGCTTCTGACTCTGATTTTAACTAGCTAAATAGAACCAAGGAACAGATGTAATGAAACTGAAGGTGGACATAATAAAAATAGAAAAAACAGATTATCATTATAACGGTAAAACTAGTATTAGTAAGAATATCCTTTCCATTTAGTATGTTACTGTTACTCAAACTTGCGGTTGGCAAATTTGTGATCAATCTAGATTATTTTTTAAACAAACACATACCTCTGTCATTTAAAAAAAACCCAACCCAAACAAACACTTGTTGGAATATTATAACTATACTATAGTATGTTATAAATATTCTTTATGTGTGAAAGAAAAGGAATAATAAAAGGAGGGATAACAAGCTTTGTTTTGTTTCGTCCACACAGTAAAAGGTGTTTTCTGTGGCAAGAAGACAAAAAAGTGTGGACAGAAGAGAAAAATAGGAACATTTTTATTATATTGCTTCATTGGGTGTGCATACTGTGTTGTGCTGTGTGCAGAAGTTGTGTACTGTGGCCAGAAGCTGGACAAAGGCATGGCTATGGGCTCTCTCAACCTGACCCCTCAGTCAGTCCTCTTTGTCTTCTGCAAGCCTTCACCTGCATGTGCATCTAATGGTATGCCATACATCCTGTTTCAGTGATCAATGTTTGTTATTCTCTGTGTGTGTGTGTGTATTTGCAATGCATATGTTGAACCATGTGTGTGCGTGCGCGTGTGTGCGTGTGCGTATGCACTAGAATGTGTTTGTGCAATGCATATGTTGAACAGAACTATGTATGACATATAATTATGTGAGGATGTTCCCTCTCAAGTCTCATGCAAACCAAAGCACAATATTTTTAATCTCTTGGTTTCCACAACCCATGAGATGCTATCAGTATCACTCAGAAATTATTTTCTTCCTCACCCTCAGCTCTGTTGGGAGTCATTGTCTCAGGCACTGCACTGGACATGAAATGCAAGGTCTGTAATGCGCACCCCTGGTCTGTTACATGGACTCATAAAATAAATTATAAGTTTAAAGCTAAGTGTTGTAAGGCGTTCATGTCTGCTCATAAGCTGTTGTACATTCTCCAACTTAACACCCTGGGGGGTCACTCAGAATCCAGTATATGCACTCTTTAACTCACTCATCCCACCTGGAAATCACTGTGAGATCATAAACCACACTGGATGTGAAGTTTGCGTGTATGACGATTTTCAAGAACCTCACCATGCTTTGACTTCAGAGTGCTCATAAGTTGACTGGGAGACACTCAGTGAATAAAAATTCCCACCCTTAATCCCCCAGATGCTGCTGAGATTCAGAACCACATCCACCTCTTCAGGACTGTTTGAATTGAATGTCTAGGTAACGCCAAGTCTGTGTTTATAAATTATGCATTGTGTTGCATCATGTGCCTGTTTTTTAGTGGTTGCATTAAACTTACAGCAGACTGAAATTCATTTGTTTTGTCAATGTGACAGACTTGTCCAGCCTGCAGATGGCCAGTGAGATGATGCCTCTGATCAACAAGGCGGTGCGCAGACCCAACTACAAGAAAACTGTAAGACTGAGGCTGTCTGGTCTCTGGCTGTCGTCTGTCTAAGTGTCTTGCTCTGTCAGGCTCTTTTTTTGTCCAGTGCCTGTCTCTGCCTATCATGTCGGTTTGTCTGTCTTTGACATTATCTTTGAAATAAAAGAATGAATAAAAGAAAGATTGAATAAACATAAAATAAATAAATAAACTAACACACACACACACACACACACACACACACACACACACACACACACACAACACACACACACATACACACACACACACACACACACACACACACACACACACACACAGTCAGCTACTCACTCATGCATGCGTGTAGATGGCATTTGCTGAATTGCATTTTATTCATAAAAGTTGCAGAAAGTGTGTGCACCTTTACTTTATTCATGAAGGAAACAGGATATGCAGTATAACTTTTATATACCTGAAAGTTGTTTAAGAAATGGGTATGTTACACATATCACATGAAGAATGTGAAATTAATTTTTGGATGTGTATAGCGAAAAGTCCGGGTCGGAAGTGTGCGTGGTTCGTATCCCGTCTGGGCCCGAAACTTTTCCCCCATCCATTAGACCATGAGTGGTGGTCTGGGCGCTAGTCTTTCGGATGAGACGATAAACCGAGGTCCCGTGTGTTACAGAAAATTATGCAGCGCACACAAAAAAACCCACGGCAACAAGAGAGTTGTCCCTGGCAAAATTCTTAGAAAAAAGCCACTCTGATAGGGAAAGAAATACAGTTGCAGACCAAAAAAAAAAAAAAAAAAAAGGGTGGGCGCTCTTGTGGCACGTGTTTCCCCCCCGGGGGAGAGCCCCTTTCAGCAGAAAATCCTGACTTAAAGGGGTAAAAAAAATAAAAAATAATTGTTTTAATTTTTTGTTGTTATTACACCCACCGTTTTTTTGTTTTGGGACGGGTTGCCCAAATAATGACCACCCCCGATCCCCCTACAAAAATTTTGAATGCATCCCAGGACGGAAAAGGGCCCAACGCAATGTGAGATTTTTGCTGTCGGTTACCCCGGTCCTTTTTTTTTTGGGCCCAACAGAGTTGTAACAAGGGAAACAAAAAAGCTTCTACCATGCTCGCCAAAAAAAGAAAAACATAAAAAACCCACCCCATGAAAAAACAAACAAAAAAACCCCCCTCCCCCCCCCCCCCCTTTTCCCCCGGAAAACCAAACCCCCCCCCAAAAAAAAAAACCCCGCCACCCAAAACTCAGCAATGACAGAAATGAAAATACATAGTAAATCACAGGTAAATCATGCAGTAAAGATTATTGACCCAAGTGCTAGATGTTAATAGCTCTTTCAAGAAAAACAAAACAAAACCCAAAAAAACTTACAGAGGTAGAAAACAGAAAGAGGGAAATAGAGTATGGGGGTGGTGATTGGGGGGGGGGGGGTACCCTTTATCAGGGTGAGTAGTTTATTCTGAACGTAAGCGCTGTTAGTTTTATTGAATAGAAGAACGGCTTTCAGCTGTTAAATCATTCTACCTTACATGGTTTGTGATATTTGTCTCGGTGCTTTATTTAATTTACTTTATTTATTCTTCTTTAAGTCACGCAGAGAAATCTGCGCGAAATTCGGGCTGCTCTCCCCTGGGAGAGCGCGTCGCCACAAGAGCAGCGCCACCCTTTTTTTTTTCTTTTTCTTGTCTGTAACTGTATTTGTTTCCCTATCAGAGTGGCTTTTTTCTACAGAATTTTGCCAGGGACAACTCTCTTGTTGCAATGGGTTCTTTTACATGCATTAAATAATTATGTGTAACACACGGGACCTCGGTTTATCGTCTCATCCAAAAGACTAGTGCCCAGACCACCACTCATGGTCTAATGGATGGGGGAAAAGTTTTGGGTCCAAACGGGATTTGAACCACCGCACACTTCCGACCCGGGCTTTTCGCTTTCTAGACAGGCGCGTTACCTCTAGATCACCGATCCACCAGTGTCCTGTGTAGTGTGCTGTGCTTTGGAAATTCAGTATTAAGTAAGATGTTTACAATTCGGCGCACAGTTCTTTGCATTTCTGTGTCATTCTTGTTGTTGTCGTTGGTGGTGGTGTTGAAGGAGTTTTTTTAGTTCCAGAATGTTCTTTGTAGTTGACGGTAACAGGTGAAGAGATTCAGTGTCATGTGTGGAGATGTCAGAGGAAGAAGTAGAAGTTGTGGTGACTGTTTCAGTGATACTGTTGAAGTTATGGTGATTAATGTTTCAGTGATACTGTTGAAGTTATGGTGATTAATGTTTCAGGATAAATGCTTAAGTTATGGTGATTAAAGTTTCAGTGATACTGTTGAAGTTATGGTGATTAATGTTTCAGTGATACTGTTGAAGTTATGGTGATTAATGTTTCAGTGATACTGTTGAAGTTATGGTGATTAATGTTTCAGTGATACTGTTGAAGTTATGGTGATTAATGTTTCAGTGATACTATTGAAGGTATGGTGATTAATGTTTCAGTGATACTGTTGAAGTTATGGTGATTAATGTTTCAGTGATACTATTGAAGGTATGGTGATTAATGTTTCAGTGATACTGTTGAAGTTATGGTGATTAATGTTTCAGTGATACTGTTGAAGTTATGGTGATTAATGTTTCAGTGATACTATTGAAGGTATGGTGATTAATGTTTCAGTGATACTATTGAAGTTATGGTGATTAATGTTTCGGTGATACTGTAGAATTTATGGTGATTGTTATTTCCGTGATACTGTAGAAATTATGATGCTTTTTAATTCAGCGATACTGCAGAACTTATGGTGATTAATGTTTCAGCGATAGTATTGAAGTTGTGGTGATTAATGTTTCACTAATACTGTAGAAGTTATGGTGATAGTGGTTTCAGTGATGCTATTGAAGTTATGGTGATTATTGTTAATGCAATGCTATTGAAGTTGTGGCGATTAATGTTTCAGTGATATTATTAAAGGTATGGTGATTAATGTTTCAGTGATATTATTGCAGTTATGGTGATTAATCAATTTCATGTTTCAGTGATACTGCTTAAGTTATGGTGATTAATGTTTCAGTGATACTGCTTAAGTTATGGTGATTAATGTTTCAGTGATACTATTGAAGGTATGGTGATTAATGTTTTAGTGATACTATTGAAGGTATAGTGATTAATGTTTCAGTGATACTATTGAAGTTATGGTGATTGTTGTTTCAGCGATGCTAATGAAGTTATGGGGATTATTATTTCAGCCATGCTTCAAGACCCAGAACTGCTTCTGTTCCTGGGACATCGTGCCAACATTCACAAGTGAGAACTTCTTTCAGCATGTGTGTGTGTGTGTATGTACGTGTGTGTGTGTGTGTGTGTGTGTGTTAGTGTTTATATGTGAATTTCTGTGAGTTGGTAGATTAAATCATTATACCCCTGCCCCCTTTTCCCCTCCCTAGTTCATTTTCTCTCTCTCTCTCTCTCTCTCACTCTCTCTCTCTCTCTCTCTCCATTTTGTGCTGCGCTGTCCAGCATTAGAAGATGTTAGACAGAATTACTTTCCAGTAAAGTATAGTAGACAGCCTAATTTATTTAGATTCTGTCTACTCATGGCATTTAGTCACCCTGAGATTGTGCGCAGCCTTGCTTTATATTTGTGTAAAGCCTTTAGAATAAGAGATATCTTGGTTTCTTAAGCCATAGTTTTTTTGTAACTGATATCTATTGTGGTGGTTGTGGTTATACAATAACATTTTGGTTTTTTGTGTGCTTCCTTATTTTTCTCACTAAAATACTAAGCAGCTCAGCAACCCCCCTTCATGTATGGGCCAAAGGCTTTTTTGTGAATAAATCGTTTGAGTTTGAGTTCTCTCTCTCTCTCTCCTTCCTTCAGTTGTTTGAGAAAACAAAAAGTGTCAGTCTTCATTTTTGCTGTTGTTTGTTGTTGCAGAGTGCTGAAGGAGCATCCCTTGTTTGGCAGTGCCGCTGTCTACATCGCTAAAGTTGTGGATGAAGAGCATGCCCGCGATCCTTCCAGGGCCACCAGAAGTGTGTCGTCTGCTTCTCCTTCTTCTTCTTCTTTTTGTTCTTCTTCTGCCTCCGCTTCTTCTTCTTCTTCTCCTTTGCTACTTCTTCTTCTGCTTCTTCTTCTTTTCTTCTTCTCCTCCTCCTTCCTCCTCCTCTCCTCTCTTCTCGCTTCTGCTAATTCTTCTTTTTCTTTCTTCTTCTTCTTCTTCTTCTTCTTCTTCTCTTCTTCTTCCTCTTCCTCCTCCTCCTCCTCTCTTCTCTTCTCCTTCTTCTTGCTTCTTCCTTCTTGCTTATCTTCTTCCTTGCTTCTTCTTCTTCTTCTTCTTCTTCTTCTCTTCTCCTTCTCCTCCTCCTCCTCCTCTTCTTCTCTCTGCATCTCCTTGTGTTCTTGGCTAATTCATGCTTCTGCTTCTTGATTGTTAGCTTCGTTCTTCTTCTTCTTCTCCTCCTCCTCTTCTGCTTCTCCTTCTGCTAATTCTTCTTCTTCTGCTTCTCCTTTGTTGAACACTCAGACAGTAACTATTGTTGTATGTCATATGAGCGAAAATGTGTTGCACTGCCATTAAGATCTTTGATTTGTTAGCTTTACAAGATTCAGTGCTATATAAATATCATTATCAATATATATCATTATTATCATTATTAAGCACCCAACAAGTCAAGCCCAGCACATCCTACTTTGGCGTGGGAGAGAATTGTTATATTCTAATTTTTTTTTCTGGAAAAAGGGCAAGAGAATGGACTGAGAAAGCAGAAAAAAAGACGAGAAGGAGGTGACAGGAAGAAAAGGAGCAAGGCAGAAACAAAGAGAGGGATAGAAAAGGAGTTCTTAGTACAGAATTTCCAGAAGGTGGAGATGCTATTTATACTGACTGGCTCCCGGCATCCTTAAGGGAACCAGAAGTAAGTTATGCAACTGCTTGCAAGAAACTGGCCTTTCCTTCGGATGAGACAATAAACTGAGGCCCGGTGTGCAAACGCACGCAGAACATCTTGCACACACGTTCAATTCTGTTCCGCTTTTCGTAAGAGTAGGCCATTGTGTGCCGGTGGGAACAGATGACAAAATTGACAAAACCGCATACACCGGGGGTTTGGATGTAAAAAAACCCCAAAAAGTGCTTATTCCTTCGCGATAAAAAAAATTAAAAAAATTTTATTTAAAATGAAAAAAAAGGGTGGGGGAAAAAATTAATTTTCTCAAAATAATCAAAGAAAGAGATCTTTTCTCTTGAGTCAAAGAAAAGGAAACATAAAAATGCATTGCAGTATTTAAATGTTGACTACTTAAAACGAAAGAATTGCCAACCTTTCTTCCAGTGACATCAAAAAAATGCTGATGGGGCTGGACGTTTTGATTAACCGCGGGGCCTTGAATTTTTGGGGTTAAATTCAGCGAAATTGTATTAAGGATGGGAGTTCTAAAATCCTCGGGAAACTAAAGCACGACCTCCCGTCCCTTTTTTTTCATGATGGATGGGGTCTAGAGGAAACGGCCCTGTCTGAAAGCGAAAAATGGGTCTGGTGTGGGGCGTTTTCCCCCCTTTTGGGGCCCGGGAAATTTTTTCCCCATCCATTAAACCCAAGTGGTGGCGGGGGCGCTATCTTTCGGATGAGAGATAAACCGGGTCCCGTGTGTTACAGTAATTATTTAGGATAAAAAAAAAAAAAATTTTTAAAAAATTTTAAAAAAAATCAAAAACAAAAAAGCTGCAGCAACAAACAAAAAAAAAGGGTGAAAGGGGGGCGCAGCGCTAAGTGGCGACGCGTTCTCCCGCTCTCCCCGGGGAGAGCAGCCCGAATTTCACGGGGAGAAATCTGCCGTGACTTAAAGTGGTATGAAATAAAATCTGAGCGCTTTGATTTGTTGCTTTACAAGATTCAGCGCTATATAAATTCCATACATTATTATTATTATTATTATACACATGCAGAAAACCAAATGAGCATGTTAAAGATTCTGTAATTCATGTCCGGGTCCATTGGATTTTGGAAACACAAACACACCTACCATGCATTTGTAAAAAAACAAAAACAAACAAACAAAAAACTTCTCTGAAGGCAAAATGTGATGGCTGAGAGAAGGCCAGGCACGACACACCCCACCGACTAAGGGAACACAGAAAAGAGGACATGCTTAAAATCATGCTGCAGAACTATGAAGATCACAGACGGGGTCCAATACCACAATTAGAAAACTGTTGTGATTGTTGCATGTGTCATGTTTTTGTGGCAGAGAAAAATAAGTACTTTCTTTGTATTGTTGTGTACCAAAAATATGGTCAAAATTTTGAAAGTCTGGTTTTGGATATTTCAGTATACTGCTTGGGGTAGGCGAGTTTGAGTAAAGTTGTTATTGTTTTGTTGTTCTTTTAATCTTGAGTTTATGGCATTACCTAACTTTTTCTTTTCTGCATTTCACTTATGATTTTTTTTTAATTTACTTTTTGTTTGTCCTCCCCCTGTCCATCCTCATACTTTCTGCCCCTTTTTCTTGTTGTTGTTGTTGTTGTTTTTAGTCATAATTTGTATTGCTCTGCCAGCTGTTTCTGATTATTCCTATCATTATCTGTAAAGTGCCACCACGAATATTTATTGTTGGTGTTCTTTGTGTTGTGCAGATAATGTCTACTCTTTGGACCGGATGTCTGATGAAGAGGATGAAGACAATCAGGTACTGTCCATATCATCAGTCCCTGCAAGCACACACACACACACACACCACACACACATATGCGCGCATATGCATACAGTCAACCACTTACCAAACTCCATATTACGAGTGTAATCCATTTTGTCTGTCATCCTTAATCTGTCACGCACTGTGTGTGTGGTTTTTGTTTTATTTTAATTTATTTTATTTTATTCTTTTATATCAAGGATAATGGAATAAGCTCTTATGTGCTTTTTCACATCCAGTCCCCATGTGTATGCGGTTTTGTAAATTTTGTCATCTGTTCCCACTGGCACACAATGGCCTACTCTTATGAAAAGCGGAACAGGATTTAACATGTGTGCAAGATGTTCTGCATGCATTCGCACACGGGTCCTCGGTTTATAGTCTCATCCGAAGGACTTTTGGGGAAGAGTGGAGTCTGCACTGATGTTAACTCCAGGGGGAAAATATCCCCTTGAACGGGAATCGAACCTGGGTCATCAGATTGCAAGCGCAATGTTCTGACCACTAGGCTATCCTATGCCCATGTGTGTGTGTGTGCATGTGTGTATGGATGCCCCATGTGTCAAAGACAAAGTCAAACTTTTATTTTCAGATGGTACATTGAATAAGTAGTGCATTTACTTTTTTTCATCAAGCCATCTATCTAAAGAAAAAAAAGTGAGAAAAAAAGATAATGTATATGCAGGCATAGAATAAAAAACCTAATCTATGGTAAGCTATACAAATCAAACAAGAAAAGACAATAACATATGCATATATGGAATTAAAACCAAAACACAAAAAAACAGAAAAATATTAAACCATACAATTCAAATAATTCAAAATCTTGAAAAAAAAAAATCCATCATAATACAAACAAACAAGCAACAAAGAAAAACCAAACCAAAACAAAAAAGAAGACCAAAACAAAAAAAAGACACACCAACTGCTTCCCTCCTCCCCTCCCTCATAAAACACACAAATCTTCAACCATACAAACAACTGAATAAAACAAAACAAAAAAGATGAATCAACAAGAACAACCACAACAAGCAAATAAACAATCAAACAAACACAAACATACGTACACAACAACAACAGCGACAATAACTAACATAGGACAAGAATAACAGCCAAGACAATGAAGAACAATATAGAACTAACAAAAGACAAGAAGAAGAGTCCAAAATACCCCCTGCCCAAGAAAACCACCCTGTGTGTGTGTGTGTATGCCCCCATCCCTGGTCTCACAAGTGTAGGTAGTGATATGGTAGTAACGCTATGTTGGCAGCCAAGGAGTGCAGCCCCAGCCCCTCGCCCTCAGATCACAGCATCTCAGGTGGCAGCGGCTCTGGCTGCAGCAACCGCTTCTGCTGCTGCTGCCCATGCTTCTACTCCAGGCACTCCACTGGCGTGAGTCATTGTCTTCCAGTGTGAATTGTATCCCCACCATTTGGGGAAGTCTGTGATCTAAAATGTCAGGGTTTTTTCTGTAACTATCTTTGTCTTGTTTTTTTGTTTTGTTGTTGTTGGTTTTTTTGCCTTGTTTTGTTTATTTTCTGCCTTCTTAGTTGATTCTGTTTCCTTCTCCCCTGTGTGCCTGTGGTAAAGAAAACCAGACCAGGAAGCACATTCTTCAAAGATGCACACTGTTCAATGACCTGAGGAAGAAGATAGTATGGCTGACGGAGATAACCCTGCAAACTAAGCTGTACGGCCCATGGGAGGAGCTGGAAAGGACATGCCATTATTTTTCACAAACACATCTGACAGTGTAGAAGTGAATGAGAGAAAGAAAGAAAAAGAAATTGATTCTGTTTCGGGTATTTTTTGTTTTTTGGTGGGGTTTTTTTTGGTAAAGCAGGCCTGAGAGTTAATTCCAAAGTGTATATATAAAGTGTCATCTGTACTGTTTTTGTTTTTGGCTACTTTGAGAAAATGAAATCACTGAGATGGACATAATCATGATGCCCGTTCTGCTCTCTTGTTTGCCAAAGATAGTTTTTCGTTTGTTTATTCATTTATTCTTAAAAGCATTTGTTTTTCATTGTTGTGAATCTGTAGTGTGGGGGTGAAAAATGAAGCAGAAGAGCTGCCATCTTTATCACTATTTAGGTGTGTGTGTGTATGTAGTGTATTGTGTTGTGTTGTGTTGTGTTGTGTTGGTGGCAGGCCACAGCGGGCAGCTCTGGGACAGGGGGCGCTACTGGGGGCATGTTTAACGACTTTTTCCAGGAGAGAATGATGACTGCTCAAAACTCGGCTCTGGAGGTCAGTTGCTTTGATTAACCTTTGTCAATATGGATGAAAAAGTTCAGTCTGTGTAATTTGCTTCAATCTTTGCATAGTCAAGACCTGTCATGTATAAATGCAGAAGATTCCGTTTCAGTACCTGGTTTTGTTTGTTTGGAAGTGTTGTCATTTTTAAAAAAGAATTGTTACAGTCCATTTAAAGTCACGACAGATTTTCATGGCATGAAATTCAAGCTGCTCTCCCTGGGGAGATGTATGCTTTAAAAAAAAAAGGCAGGAGATTTTCTGTACAATGTATTATGCTTCTGATCTTGTCTATAGTTGATTTTATTCTGAGATGACAGCAAGTCTGTTTGGGAGAATTGGGATGGGTGCAGTGTCTATGTATGACTTTTTCTTTAAAAGAACACACACAAAAAAAGCAACAAGCAAACACAAATCAACCATAAGCCTGTTCATTTCAGTAGTGAAGGTGTATTGAAATGATTTGGATCACTTAAACTTTTTTTTTTCATTTTTAGTAAATGAATGTTTGTCTTGTGTTTATCTGCTTTTATTACCTCATCTGTAAAGAAAGGCTCTGTCCTTTACACACTCCTTATGTTTTTACCATAAAATATTAAACCATTGTAGCATTATCAGCAATGCTGAACATTTGAGTCACAACATATACATATAGTGATTTATGGTCAAAACTGAATGGCATTTGGAAGTGGTTTCCACTGTGACAGCCTCAGTATACAGTAATGCATATCAAGAAAAAAATAGAAACAGTGTCAGATGGTATTGTAACATGACCACATATAAAAAAAAAGCTCTAACTTTAATCCAAAAATTGTTGACTCACTATATGTGGTACCTGTACTGAAATTGGAAATACAGGCATGGTAAGGTGTCAGTTATTTCTGCTGCTGTGACTTTGTTATGAAAACACATTTTTACATGCAGAGTGGTTAGCAGTATGATGAATGTTTGCAAAAAAAGCGGCGGACGTTGATCAGCTCACAGTATGACAGGTTCTCTGTAAAGCAGAAATTGGCCTGCTTGATAGCTGCTGCTGCTGTGATCAGTCGTGAAGTAGACTGCAAGGTAGCCAACACTACACTTGTGTGTGTTTTCCTTGCTGCTGTGATCAGTCGTGAAGTAGACTGAAAGGTAGCCAACACTACACTTGTGTGTGTTTTCCTTGCTGCTGTGATCAGTCGTGAAGTAGACTGAAAGGTAGCCAACACTACACTTGTGTGTGTTTTCCTTGCTGCTGCTGCTGTTGTGATCAGTTGTGAAGTAGACTGAAAAGTAGCCAACACTACACTTGTGTGTGTTTTCCTTGCTGCTGCTGCTGTTGTGATAAGTCGTGAAGTAGACTGAAAGGTAGCCAACACTACACTTGTGTGTGTGTTTTCCTTGCTGCTGCTGCTGTGATCAGTCGTGAAGAACACTGAAAGGTAGCCAACACTACACTTGTGTGTGTTTTCCTTGCTGCTGCTGCTGTTGTGATCAGTCGTGAAGTAGACTGAAAGGTAGCCAACACTACACGTGTGTGTGTTTTCCTTGCTGCTGTGGTCAGTCGTGAAGTAGACTGAAAGGTAGCCAACACTACACTTGTGTGTGTTTTCCTTGCTGCTGTGATCAGTCGTGAAGTAGACTGAAAGGTAGCCAACACTACACTTGTGTGTGTTTTCCTTGCTGCTGTGGTCAGTTGTGAAATAGACTGAAAGGTAGCCAACACTACACTTGTGTGTGTTTTCCTTGCTGCTGCTGTTGTGATAAGTTGTGAAGTAGACTGAAAGGTAGCCAACACTACACGTGTGTGTTTTTTCCCTTTGCTGTGCTGCTGTTTTTGATCAGTCGTGAAGTAGACTAAAAGGGTTTAGCCAACACTACACTTGTGTGTGTTTTCCTTGTGCTGTGATCAGTTGTGAAGTAGACTGAAAGGTAGCCAACACTACACTTGTGTGTGTTTTCCTTGCTGCTGTGATCAGTCGAGAAGTAGACTGAAAGGTAGTCAACACTACACTTGTGTGTGTTTTCCTTTCTGCTGCTGTTGTCATCAGTCGTGAAGTAGACTGAAAGGTAGCCAACACTACACTTGTGTGTGTTTTAATAATAATAATAATAATGTATGGAATTTATATAGCGCTGAATCTTGTAAAGCAACAAATGTTTTCCTTGCTGCTGCTGCTGTGATCAGTTGTGAAGAACACTGAAAGGTAGTCAAAGCTGCACTTGGTGTGTGTTTTCCTTGCAGCTATTTTGATCAGGTGTGGTGTAAACAGAATGGGTGTCCTAAGAGTACTTGTCATGCATTTTCAGGCACAGCTTCAGCAGCTGCGAGATATGGGGATCACTGATGAAAACGTGGCCCGTGAAGCCCTCACAGCCACCAACGGAGACCTGCATGCTGCCCTGGAGCTGATCTTTGGTGATCCAAGCATGTAGTCAGTATCCCCACAGCTCTGGAAAGAAACTACAGCTACAACTGCAGGTTACTTCACACATGGATCATTTTTTGGCCACTATTATTTCGTCATTGAAACTTTTAAGACATATTTTTTAGTTTTGTGACTCGAGTGAGATCTTGTTTCACATTGTCAATATGTTTGTGTGCGTTGTGTGGTTTCAGTGTGTGTGGTTTCAGTTTCAGTGTGGTGTCGCTGTGACTCCTCGAGGAGGGAAGTGAGAAGTTGAGACGATGTGGTGATAGGTTTACGTTATGGAAGTTTATCTGCAGTGAAAATGATGTCTTGTCTGTTGGTGTTGTCTTTGCAGTTATTGTGGCTTACGAGTATTTAGCTTGTGGTGTTGTTTGTCCTAACAGCTGTGAATTCATAGCATGAGTGGTGCAGTTTTCTTCCTTCTTATCTTGTGATTTTAGAGCACCCATTCTTTCCGAAAGACTGACTGAATGTTCCCTTGTATGGATGCCCAGGACTTTTCCAGTAGAAACAATATCCCCAACTGGAAATTCATTCCTTGATATTTCTTGGTATCCATTTGGGTTTGCCTTTTTTTTTTCTTTCTTTCCTTTTTTTCTGGCTTATAGTTTTTCTTTTTAGTCCATTTATCTGCATTTCTCTGTGCAAGCTTACGGTTTTAATGGATTTTCCTTCATATACAGTTACTGACTATGCCACATTAGAAAAAAGTGAGACTTTCCAGCAATGTTTCAATTTTTTAATACTTTTAATGACTAGTCATGTAAATGTCTTTGGTTGTGTCTTGAAGGATGACAGATGGATAGTGTAGCAAAATCCAACTAAAGTGAGATTTTGTGAGCACCCACTAAAGTTTCTATAGGATGATGTAATGTTGCTGGTGAATGTTCTTCCTTTGCACTGTCCTTTCATTCTGTTTTGAGGGTTTTTATGCTTTCCCCCCACTGTTGGTATTACCATTTCCTGTCACATGCATTTTTAGATCTGATTTAATTGAGGCAATCAAGTCAGTGTATAGCAGCACCACTAACAATTTCTCACTTATTTTCCCTGTTTAATAGTTTTTGTGTTCTGTAACTGTCATCACTCAAAAATTATTTTAAATAAACTGCCATCATCTTTGTTAAAAGAGAGGAAGTGTGTGTGTGTGTGTGTGTCTGTATGATTTGTGTCCCAAAATGTAAAAAAATAATCATCTTTGTAGAATGTGTGATGTGTGTAGGAAAGCACTAGAAACAGCCATTTGGATGTGGTGATGACCACAGAACTGATTTGTTTCAATGGCTGCAGCCTGTTGTGACACCGCAATAAGTCATCAGCATCAGGCAGTAATAGATGGACAGCACAAGGTACTAAAGCAGTTTAGATTTATAGTAAAATGATGCTAGAGGTGTCCTATGCACATTCTAATACTTTCAATTTGGCAACAAGTTAACCTTTTCTGTGCCAACAGTCTGTCAGCTGATGCAAGTTATGATGAAGGCACAGTAATGTTGATACGGCAAATACAACATGCAGTGCTCAATTCAAAGTATGTACCATACAGTCTTTGATGCCTTGATTTGTTGCTTTACAAGATTCAGCGCTATATAAATTCCATACATTATTATTATTATTATTATGCCGAGCCCATAACAGTCTGTCAGCTGATGCAAGTTATGGTAAAGGCATTGTAATGTTGATACGGCAAATACAACATGCAATGCTTAATTCAAAGTATGTACCATACAGTCTTTGATGCCGAGTCCATAATATCTAACTTTTCTAAACAGCTTCAATGCAGAAATGAATGGGAATCCTCTTTACCCTATCCCCAACCTTTCATAATTAAAAAAAAAAAGGTGTTACCTGCAATGATTAATTGGAGATAAATACTCTGCCCCCCCACCCCCAAAAAACCGCTTTGATTTGTCCTCATTCAACGTCTGTTCACTATTAGTGATATTAGTGCTTTGATTTCTTTGCTTTACAAGATTCAGTGCTATACAAATTCCATATATTAAGTAAATATTAAAAAGAAAAGAAAGAAAAATCTGCAGGACAGTACATTCATTTACATCAAACTTTGGGGCAAGATTATGAAACGCTTGCACAGAGAACAGACAGAATTTGGACGAACAGACAGAATTTGGACAGAAAGCGTTTTTGGTTAAAACACGCACAGGAACGACGAATTTGGGCAGAAAAACGATTTTGTTTAAAAAATTTTATACAAGCACAAAACACCAATTTTA
>CM054147.1:12736194-12848694 GCA_028751875.1 Rapana venosa
ACGACGTGATGCATATGAAATAATAAAAATTCCTAAAATCTGAATGGTCGGCTCCGGAAACTATCGCGCTTTCGTCTCTTGATGCAGCTGACAAACTGTTCACATCCAGATCTATTTTATTAAGATCACGCTTTAAAATTTCACCCCACACAGGAACAGTTGCTTTCTTTAATCAAAGTGTATGTCTTCTGATGACATTTTCTACCCCTGTAAGTGTCCTGTCTTTATAAAATAAAGAAAGTGTAGCTGGATTTGGTTTGCAAGGCAAACACGAAGTCCATGATTACATTAAAATAATAAAATTTCTTGTCTTAAATATTGATTTACATTATTTCATGCCTTAATAATGAAAAAAAGACTCTTTTTACAAAGAACTATTCATAATGAAACGATATAAAACAGATTGAACAAACCAGTACAACCACTTTTAATGATGCAGTCCCAGAAAACGTTACAGTTGAGACGTTTCCGCAGATGATGGAAGACAAAGAAACCAGAGTCTATAACCCACTCATAGAATGATAACGCGGGAAAAATCTGCATTCCATGGATGTTTCCGGGAAGGAGAAGTGCTCTAACTTGGAATCTCGGTCAAGTGACCTTTGTCTCGAAGTTCATACAGCGTTTACGTTGTACAGTTGCTCCCGTCAGAAGTGGAAACGATGCCGTGTTTGTGATCGGCGATGACTTTAAAGAGGAAAGGAACCGCAGTTCGTCAGCACCAATTGCTCCTAGAGGTCATACAGTGTCTTCTCCATTAGTTTTTGCAGGAAAGCATTCCCTAGAATGCTGAACAATTTTGTGTTTGAAACATTACAATAGACCAGAAAGCGGAAACCAAGCGTACCAACCGTAACGGAAATTATATGCGCCCATATATAATAAACTTCAACCTGCAGCTAAGAATTTTATTATTGCAAAGATAAAGAAACATCTGAAGAGATGTTAGATGCTGTTTTTGTAAAGAAAAACACTTGTTAAAGGGTCTTAATAACATTCACTTTACAGTGTGTTCCTTCATGTCACAAATCCGCCATTTTGTTTATGTGATATTTTTATAATAAATGCTCAATTTACAATGAAAATAATATAACCGTGCATTTTTCTTTTTAAATTCTATTTCTTCAATACAAACACCACCCAAATGTAACAAGCATCCCAATCATCCACAAACACAACATTTCAGGTCTTCCAAGTGAGTTACACCTATGGCACACATGTTTCTGAGAACAACCTATATATCCACTTATTTGCAAAGAACAGAAATTCAAAAAAAAGTCAATAGTTGTTTCGGTCTTAAGTTTTGTTTTTGCATTTGTTGTTATTTTCAACTTCTGAGTAACATATGCAATTATCTAGCTTTAAGACCTATATCTGTAAACATTAGCTCAGCTACTCATAATTATATTCTTGAGCCACCCCATCATACATCAAGCAAGGGGGAAAAAACCCTAATAACATACGGATTGCCATGGGGAAGACTGCCCTAAAAGAGGCTGCCACAATATCCAATTGCTGGTGAATCCAACTGTTGCTATCAAAGTTCACTGATGGCACAGCAACATGAAAGCTGCAGAGTATCTGTTGGTACTCCACGACAAATGCCAGAATGCTCAAACGCTACACAATGTCTTAAACTAACCACTTTCTTTCTCATAAAAGTGGAGTCACCCCCCCCCCCCCTTCAAAGTTGAGATAAAATCAATACTGCTTATATATATTAAAACTAAACAACAGAAATAGCCACAAAAAACAACAAGAACAAAGCAAGCACGCAAAAAAGGAGATAAATCTCTAATCTGTGTATGTTACAACATCCTGTCTGGGCTTAAACAACATCTCCCAGTCTGTAGAATCTGTCAATCATTCATATAACCTAAGTCCCCCACCCCCTCCTCCCCCTAAAAAAAAGAAAGAAAGAAAAAACAAACTCTCAAACGATGATTTAATAAAAACCCACACAACAAAAATATAAAAGTGATGTGTAATGTTAGTTACCTATTGGGGCCATTCCTGGGTTGACCATCTGCTGAGTACTTTCTCCAGCAATCCCACCAGGTGTGTCCAAACGACGTCTTTGATTTGATGCATAAATCTGCCTGGGAACGACAAAAGTTTTCTTTGTAAGCAATTCTTGCCCGTCATCTTACTATCACAGCTACAGGTTATTTCCAGCCACAAACTTTACAGCTGAGTACTTTTCTTTTTCACCTCACTTGCGCTGTAAAAGAATAGAAGAGTGATCTTCACCTTTACAAACAAGAACACATAGGTCTATGAACTATTGCTTACATTTTTTAACATTTTTCACTATCCCATCAGTTCTCTGCTGTTGTCATGGAACAGGCAACTGTCACACCTGTCCATTTCTCCCATTTTCCTACTTACCAGTACCTCCATCTAGCACAAGGCCTTCCAAAAGAGTCTTTGCAAAGTCATGCAATTCAGTTTTATTTTCAGCATGCCTTAAAAAACATCATGATCGCAACCAATATTATTCTTGACTTAAAATGATACTTTGTCCCCAGCATCTTATCAGAAAAATAACATTAAGCTATCAACCACATACTTATTAATTATTGAATAGGCCAAGTTGCTACTGCCTTATACCTGTCCCGCTTTTCAGAAAAGTAGGTCATTGTGTGCAGGTGGGAATGGATGATTTAATTTACAAAACTGCATACACACAGGGAATGGATGTTATAAAAAAAAAAAAAGCACATGAAAGCTTATTCCATTATCCTCAAAATAAAAGAATAGAATATTTAAAAAAATTTTAAATAATAAATATATTGATTACTGCATTTGAAATAGCAGTCAAAGACAAAAGACAATTTACTCTGTCCATTTCCACCATGAATATATGCTACCAAACTGTTAAAAAAAAGAAAAGAAAAAAAGCTTAACTTCAAATTTATATGTACACTCATTTAGTGCAAACTCACAGGTAGAATCCCAAAGCCCCACATCCAGCCTGACATTTTCTTTTCTGGGAGCTATGATACCCAAGTTTATTCTTATCATTTCTGTTTAATTTTGGCATATCAGAAGGGTATGCAATGAAGTTGCCATGAACATCACACTGACCAATTACAGACACAATATATTTATAATAATGTCATGAAAAACATTTTTGCCACCAATTACCTGTACAACTCCCTGATCTTTATCTGGACAGGTGTAGAGCAACCTCCTTTCTCGACAAGCAACAGAGCACGCTGAAGCAGTTCCTGTTTACGTCCACCTTTATTCCGTCCAGCATATCCCAGTAATACCTGTAGCTCCGATACCCGAAAGCTCATAACCATGTGCTGTAACAACATCAACATTTACAAGCTTAAATCTTTTGTTTTTAAAGTTACGTTTGTTCTCACAACAACACATTATAACTATTATGCTAGCAATACCTTTTCCCAACAATAACATCAGAAAGTAATGCTGTATATTTTTAAAAGTCTGCAATCAAGATCAGATGAGATGTATGAATGTTGGCATAATAGATGTGCTAAATACAAAACATTTAGTTAAATGCAGGTTAGCTGCTTAGTCTTCTTATGTACTGAACTTCAAAGAAAAAAATGTATGTTGGTAAAAATAACTATATTATATGTAACTAGATCGCAAGAAGTAGAACAATTTTAATTCATTTAAATTATTATATAGTAATTAGTATCATTCTTGCTCTGAAAGCAAACTTGTAAAGTTATCTGAAAGTGAATTAACAGGCTTCATCATCATGAACTGTTTTCTGTTACTCACTCACTGGTGTTTTAATAAATATTTTAGTCTTGGTTTTAAGTTTTAGTTTTTTTTCATCCAAAAAAATTAACTGAAATGTAACTTTACAGAGTACAGTTACACAGTGTATGGGTTCCCAAGACACACAGTTATTTCTAAAAACAGTAATTTTCATCTTCTGACTTTAGTGTCAAAATAAACACAAGAGTGCTTATTTGGGCAGACTTATTTTAATAAAATATAATTTTTTTAAAACACAAAAAACCCATTACCCTGTCCTGTAAAAAAAGTTTAACATAAAGTGTTTTACTTTTGGTTTCAGCAAACCAGTTGATTGGCTTATTCCTAGTATTAACTGAAAAAGCCCCTAGGCCTAGTAAATTAGTAATCCTCTTTGATATATGATTTACAGCTGCTTTTATTTTCCAAGTTAAGGGGCTTGCTACTCATATACAACTGACTCATTTGGTTAAATCTCCAGTGAACAAAAAATCTGTTGAGAAACTGAAAGGCCTCAGTAACTCCTCGCTGATTTGCTTTCTTGTATTTATCATGACCAACATCAATGGAAAATGTAATCATGACCATATGAATAGATCTATGATATGGCCATGGGTTATCACAAATGTCAGTCTTTCTACAAACCCAGTGAACACTGCCATTGTGTCAACTATATATATGGGTTATTCTCAGAAACATGTGAGGTTTTTGTGACATGGACCTTGAAAAATAAACGTCATTGGAAGTTTATGCCTTTTTTGTCATATTTTAGAGTACTCTATCATATCATAATCTGCATTCTTTTGAAAAAATAATCAATTATTAATTGGTTTCCTTGTATTTGATGAATTAAAGTTTTATTTTTAGCCATGTTGCTGTTGTGACCTGGAAACCAAAAGTAGCATAAAGAAATCTTTTTACTCAGAATATCAAACAAACAAAAACACTCCAAAATGCTGTTGTTTTCATTTGTAAAACAAATCTAACATTTGGAAGTATGACAATCCCTGACAAAACATATTTTTGGCTATATTTTTTAAGACACTCTTAGACAGTTTTGTACACCCAGATTTAAAGTTGTTTTTTTTTGGGGGGGGGGGGTTGCTATACCACAGGAAGCACCACAAATAAGCCTGAACTTTATCCACTGAATCATATCAATAAAACAACAATTTTCTTTCCACAAGAATGGAAGCTACTTCAAATGAGTGCGTTATAAAAGTAATATGATGCAGTTGTGACATGGAAACCGTTTTGGTTGTGACATGGAAACCACATCCCTCAAAATCACAAATCATGAAAGTGTAGCAATTAAAACATAAATTTAAACAAAACACACCAACTTAAATTGGAAACAATGCATTCTTATACTTTATAGCATTATTCATACTGATTTATCATTTTATAGAGATATATTACGGTTGTGACATGGAAACCGTTTGGTTGTGACATGGAAACCACACCCCTCAAAAGCACAAATCATGAAAGTGTAGCAATTTAAGATCAAATTTGAAAAAACACACCATCTTAAATTAGAAACAATGCATTCTTTTAACTTAATTTATATTGATTTATTATGTTAGACTTAGAGTGACATGATATTATTATCATATCAATAAACGTTATCTACATTGACTTATCATGCTAGGGTGATATTATATCAATCAACACAGCCAAGTCCAGTTTCTCTCATCTGACCTAGCGCATCATTCATAATTAATGATAAAATATGAGCTCATGAGCGCATAGTGCTTTTACATCTAGCACAAAGTGCATTTGTTTTTAAATGACAAAACAAAGAATTTTTTTTTTTTTTTAACATAAAAACCAAAAGTTAATTGTCGATCAAATTTTGTTAGGATCATCAATTGATTTCAAATCATCACCTTTGCTGTGTTTTGTTGTTGTTGTTGCTTTACAACACATTAAATAACAGAATAATCTATGGTTATTTCTTCTTCATTTCTTGTTTTACAGGCAATTGAATTCTTTTATTTTATGGGCAAATAGAATCCTTCCAGCACTCTCAGCATTTGCCGGTGTTTTTTTTCCCACACATGCAGCTGCTTTTTTTGTCCCACATCTAACATAATTTCAAACTGATTTAGGACTGCTAAGTTCTCTCACTCATGTGCGCTTGCACACACACTCATGTGATTTGCTTTATATTGTAATATAAAAAAATTAATGTCATAATCACATGCATCCATATGTACAGTGGGCACCCTGCCCCCCTTTATGCTCTATCATAAGACTCCCACCTGTACAAGATTTTTTCTTAGACACTGCTCTTCTTTGTCACTGCACTTCCCTCATTAGACTTCTCCTTTATAACACCTAATTTTGTGTGTTTGTGAGCAAATATGTATGGAAATGTATGTGTGTGTGTGTGTGTGTGTGCGTGCGTGTGCGCACACTTGAGAGAGAGAGAGAGATAGAGTGTATGTATGTGTGCGCGTGAATGTGGGTGCACACACACGGGTGTGTGTGTGTGTGTAGACACCACAATGAAAATTTTTAAGCATGTGAATTGCTTATTTTGCTCAATAAGTTGATTTTTTTCCTCTCGAAAAAGGCGTTCAAGGTTTTTTTGTCATAACCAATTTCAACTGTAGTGTTGTTGCTTTTTGTGTCAATGTGTGTCAGCTGTGTGTTATTTGTTTTGTTATTAACGCTTGTCTTGCACATTTAAAGATGAATCGGTTCCAAATGTTGACAAGGAAAAAGGAAACGAACGAAAAACAACAAAAAAGCCCAACCTCACGATGTGGTTTTCATCATAACTAATCACAGACTTGTTAAGTTTCATGAGTTTGAAAAATGTTAAGCTTAGGACTTCCAGCATTGTATCCTATCTCTCAAATGAACATGATTTAATCGGAGGAACATCATTGTTTTATTGCATTTGAAGACTATGGAAAATAAGGGGTAAAAAACTAGTGACATGTTTTGGTCATGATCAGAAATGCCGAGCTCTGTCATCGGCGCAGTTTGTAGCAAACATTAACGTCACTGCCATGATGTTTAGCGTGCATGAGTCTTACGGCTGACTCATTATGATTAACAATGATTGTGTAGATCAATCACTTCCCCGAAATCAACACTAGAAATCTGTATCCGAGGAAAAGGGGACGATTTAGCACAGTAGATCAGAGTCGTGACACGAAACCATAATCAATCCGTTTCCTGTCACGACTAACACGAGCAAAATGTTTTACGGCCAAATTTCAATGTGCGAGATAACGACAGAACAGAATTGCTGCAGGTTTATATTTTCAACATAACAAGAACATTCGTATAAAGAACCAATGACTGAATGACAAAAGCGCGAGACTAATTAGTAATTTTGTGTATGCTTCTAGATCTAACGATCGAGACACGAAACCACGCTATCTTGGTTTCGTGTCACAACCAACGTGGTTAATACACAAGTTTACAGATCAACGAAAATATTCCCATAAAATACATTCAAACACTGAAAATAGAAACTTCTGTCGCTAATTGTTCGAAATAAAACATGTATAACATCTATAAAAGAAAGGGAAAGTAAAACTTAACAAGAAATTGAATGTTACGGTCGTACAAGAAACCATCCTATTTTCGTTTCATGTCCTAACCGTAATGCCGCACAACAAAAACTGGATCTATATAATATTTTGTGCAAAATATTTTTTTGCACATAACAACCATTTCCACAAATTACAGTAGATGGCTTTTTATTTCTTTCCAAGTAAGAATAAGCGGTAATCAAATGACACAATCAGTAAATGTACCCACAGCTAACAAGCCAAAGCTGTTGACAAGAAAAAACAAAATACAGAGAACCTGACAAAAACAAGTAATTTCGTGTTTTAAACACAAGTTTACGATTATTTAAACCATGGTTGGCAAAAGTAAAATACTTTGAAAAGAAAATATTCCTTCTCCTTCGACAAAAAATGCAATAGAAGCGAGCAAACTCATCTTGATCAAATGCTGCCGTGCTTTTGCGGTCGGCCGCGACTTGAGAAAACTTGGTAGAAGACAAAGACCGGCACACTAGTATAGCATCGCCATGTTCCTTTGGCAGGAAAGAGTACATGCCAGAGATATTTTAGGTCCAGGTGAAGTGCCAGCGCTAAAAATCTCAGTCAGTGAAGAAATGTGCCAAGTTTTGCACCAGATTTACGTCGGTTGGTCGTGACGTTAAAAATGGGAAATGATGTTTATAATCTGGAGTTTCAAGCCATGAAGGAGGGTGGGAAGGCTGGCTGATTCAAAACAATGTTTTTAATATACTGTTAACTGTTTACTTTATCAGTGGAAGCTATAATGTGTTGATGATATCGTATAGTTCTTTGTGAGTGAATTTCTAAAATTGGGCCTGACTTTGGAAACCAAGCGTCACAACCACAACAGGTATTTAATCCACCCTCTATTTAATGTTCATGAAAAAGAAATTAAGATGTTTCTCCTTGAGAGTTTGAAACAACATCTGGGCATTAATTTAATACAAACTGTGTTTCAAATTAGCAGTCTTTGAAGTCAGAAGAACAATCTGAATAACATATGCACCATGTCACAAATCTGCCATGTTGGAATGAGCACATTTTGTAAAAGAAAATTGTATATTTTAAAAAACAAGCGCAAGTACTCATTAAAACATTTAAATTTTATTTCTTTAATTCAAACATAACCAGTAAACACCATTCACCACAGTTACAAACTAAATTCAGTCAAATGGTAGATGTGTGAAGTAGGTCACTATCATGCCTCACATGTTTCTGATAATGACCTATGTATATATATATATAGATATATAATGTGTGTGTGTGTGCTATTACTGGAAGCTGATCAACCCCAAAATACTGGAAAAGGGTGATGAATAGGGAAAAAAGGAATGCTAGCCTGATAGACACTTTACTCATATGTATTGTGTGTGGTAATAATAATAAAAAGATAATAATAAGCTCACTATTGAGTTTTACTGCGCTGACATGTAAAGTTCTCAGCCTTGTACAAGTTGCAGGAGAAGAAATTCATTGATATATTAATTTATGGAAAGATTGCGTAACTCAAAAATCCCAAGGCACAAGTGCCACAACTAAACAAAGAAAATAAATGAAACTCCTCTTTCAATTCATGATAAATGATACTAAAATGTGAACTGGTCAAAACAAAACAAAAAACGGGGACGATGTTTGCTTCATGAAATCACTGAGTCACGGCGATCTTGGATTATCTTCTCTTGGTTCAGCTGATCATTCAGCAAAATGTTAAATACGATTGCTATTTCACCATATAACCTTACCCCAAAAATGCATTGTATAGAGATACGTTCAAACTATCTATTTTGCAATCACCGTAAATTTGTGAAGTGATTTTGTGGAAACATCTGACGAAATCGGGCATGCTTTCTTCTTTACGGTTTGTGCCTGTTGGAAGATTGACAACGATCGTAATAACCCTTTTCAAAGTCTTCGTTTTCAACGATTGCACGAATAATTATGCAAACCACGCTATCTTTGTATAAATAAGCTGTTATATCGATGATCTTTATTGAAACATTTATGAAATTTACCCTGTAAATCGAATAAATGTGTCAATCCTTGACAAGATCAGTGAATCAGTGATCCATGAATTGAAAACTTCACTTTTATTGGTTTGCAGGTGAACGACAGCCCACGAATACATTAACCTTTACCAAATTAGTACAAATAGGTTGTCTAGTTTGATTTTCACCTGAGTATTGGCTATTTTAAGCTACAGGTTCTTCAGAGTTCGACGTCACAGATTGTGTACCACAAAAATCCGTTTTTTTTCGCGAAAATTGGCCAAATGACAAAACTTTCACCCATATTGGTATTTTACAATGAAATCTGAACACAACGATACCCAATATGACAATAGTTGTCTGTCGCATATACATATCAGATTCAAAGTGGTGATGTCTCTTCGAAGATTTGTCCGTGTGCTCGAAAATGGCAGCCGCGCAGGTTTTTTTTAGCGGAACACACACCTCATTCACACGCTTTGCATATTTATGACACACCAGCCACAGAAATTAAAATGCACTCAATGAAAAGAAGATTGAACTTTTGGGGGGATATATATACAGAGTTTTTTAATCAATAAAACAGAACCAGGGTAATAAGGAAATGAAAAGACTGAAAATTTTCCAGCTGTGATGATAATATTCGCTGGGGGGCTGCGGCTACCTATGTCAAGACTCAATGACATGAAAAAATGAATTTTAAATTATAATGAATATGGAAATATTTAACCTCTATAGTATACTTAATCTGCATTAAACACATAAACTGATGATAAAGGGAAGGCAAATAATGACATAGTATAATTATAAACAAAAGCCACAAGTATTACAAAGTAAAGCCAAGGTCTGAAAAGGATCCAGAAGTTCATAATGCTGTGGTACTGTGAAATCCTAATCAGGCTAATGTCTTCTAGACCAGTAGATTATAACTCAATAACTGGAGTCCAACACACTAACAAAGTAACAATAGAACCCCCCCCCTCCACATACATACACACAAAGGGGCACACACACTGATGATGGTGAAAAGAAAATGTTCTTTTGTCCAAACTCTTCTTTAGAAGACCGTTAAGTCAGAATGTTCAGTCTTCCAAATCTGACTTTACAGGCAAACTGGCAGACACACAAGAGTTCTATGGTGTTCTCAGCTGACTTTGTAACACTAACAGGAAATAATTTAGACATGTAAAACAACACTACAGCCCTCAGTGACAGCTAGAGAAATGGACCATGCTGGGAAATATTCTTCCTTCTTTCAGCTTATTTGATTCGACTACATTGTGTACATGGATAAAGCAGTGAAATATACCCTACTGAGTATCTCACTATCTTCCTGCTTTTCAGCTTAAGTATCATGGTGCTGCCCTTACCGTACTGCAACCATCAAACATCGAAAAAGATCTAGCCCACATCCACTGTCATGAGAAATGAGACCTTTAGAAGGAAAACAACAGGGTAAGTGATCACTTTGTCACATACGCTACAAACTTCCTGTGTACTGATGTAACTTTGCTACCTTTAATTTATCTTAACACTTGTAAACATGTGACAACAGTCTGGTTCAATAAAAGAAGAAAGAAAATGAAAATAAACCTTGAGCTCTTCAGTATCCGCCATTTCCAAACATCATGTTCCTTCAATGCGCTTGCGCACTTATTCAAATTGCTGTCTGGCTTGTGTACCTATAAAGGCCTATGAGTAGAGCCTACAGATCTAAGAAAATGGTTATCATTATAAAGGGTAAATGTGTCCCATAACCTATGTGGTCGTAGGGGAGTGAGGCATCAGAGACCTCAACTTCTCAAGGAGCCAGCATATTGAGGGTGGCGCCCATCTCTCCCTCGCTGCTTTACCTTCCCTGACTCTAAAGAGGTAAAGGTAAAGGAGTCCCATAACCTATAAGGTCGTAGGGGAGGGAGGCGTCAGAGACCTCACTTTTCTAGGGCCAGCATATTGAGGGCGGCGCCCATCTCCTCTCCCTCGCTGCTTTACCTTCCCTGACCCTAAAGAGGGCAGGTACCCATTTACAGCTGGGTGAACTGGGGGAACTGTACTGAAGCCAAGGCGTGCAGACAGGTCACCCATCCAAGTGGTCACCACGCTCCATGTTGCTTAACCTAAGCTGGGGAAAGCCAGTGAGCTCTGACCACTGAGCTAGTCAGTCCATAATGTTCAGTTTGCAAACGTGCAGACCAGTTCCAGTTAAGCATGTGCCCTTTTCTTCCAACGCCAATTTAAAAAAAGAAATGTTAACAATTATTTCAGTCATAACCTTCAACACAAGAACGTTTTGTTTTCAAGAAGTTAAAGATTCAGAGGGCACCAACAATGAGCTCATGAGAGGGACCGAGAACAGGGAAGAATGGAGAGCCATGATCGTCGATGTCTGCAGGACCAGACCGGACACTTGAAGAAGAAGAAGAAAGATTCATGGGTACTTCGCTCATTTCATGCAATGTGTCTGGGGCGAATACAGCCAGACGTCCCTCTCCTGACTGGTTTGTTTGTTTGGGGGGGTTAGGGGTCGGGGTTGACTCCCCCACATGGAACAGGTAGTACTGGTGTACAACATATATGTATTCCTGGACAATGAATGCAGATCTACAAAGGAGGAATCAGGCTTTGGTGATGAGATGCCTCAGAAGACTCCTTGACATTTCACACACTGACCACATCACTAACGAAGAAGTCTGACAAACTATCATCCAATAAGTAAAGCACTACTAAGACCTGCTGACTAGTCAAGAAAAGGAAGGTCAGATGGTTGGGCATGTGACAAGATTACATGAGCTCTCCAAGACCATACTGCAAGGAAAAGGGCAGGGGAAGCGAGGCAGGCCGAAGAAGAAATGGGAAGACAACATCACTGAATGGACCGGAAAAGCTTCTCCACGACCACCGCAAATGGAGCCAACAGGTGCAACGTTCGTCACTGCAGTGCACCTACGACCCGGAGGAGATTACAGAGCAGATGATATGCAAAGATCCATAACAATTATATTCTACAATTGTTTGGTAAAAAAAAAAATAATAATAATAGCAGACTAAAGTGAATATACTGTACATTACGTTGCTTAGTTCCCAATCATTCAACAGATAATGCCGCTAGTGTACTGTACAGTCAAACACTTTCTGTAATTTTCTTACAAGCTTTCACTTCTCTGTCCTTAAGAAGAGCAAAATGACGTAATGTAATTGCCAAACAATGACGTTTCATTCTTGCTGTCATTGAAAGCCTTTTGAGAAATACTCTAATTGTTTCAGAGAAAATGATGGGAAGACAAAATTCAAGAGTGGACTAGTGTTGAGTGGAACGACTTGCTACGGAAAGCTGAAAACCGTGAGGAGTGGAGGTGGCTGGTTGCAACATCTTCAGTGGTGCCCCAACAGTCTGCTAGACTACAGGATAGGTGAAAGAGGTGAGGCTGTTCCTGGTCATCATTAGTAATTTCACACTTTTTAAAGAGTTCATTCAACTGTGTCCTTAAACAGTAAATTCCATAAAACGGCACTGATTTGAGCAAATAGTTATTTAACAGGAAGTTCTCCAGTTCGAGCAATGCTGTGGCAAGCTTGGGCTCTACCGTTTTTATAAAGATACCTTAAACAAAACGTTTACATGGAGTGAAGAAGTCATGCCTCAAATGTCCGTTGTTGTGAATATACATATTTTTTTTATACACCCCATCTCTTTGTTTATTCAGTTAAGTATTCTCAGATCGTTTTTACCCTATCTTTCTGTGTGTCTATGTCTTTCTTGTGGTTTTTGGAGTGGGCCATCTTTCAGGGTAACTTCTTTACTTCCTGGAATTGTGAGTCACACAACTATTGTTTCTTTTGTTTTTGCATGGATTTTGTTGCTACCCCCCCCCCCCCCCCCCCCCCCCCCCTTACAGCTCATCTTCATACAACCTTACAATTGAACAAAGGTCGCTCCCTCCCCACAGCTGGTTGGTTGTAGCCGTTACGTTGACCACTGGCTTGAATCTGAACTTTACAGGATCCACTCCTAAAAACTTCGTCTCCAGGCCCTACCTCTTTTCCTAAGCCCGGTCAACATGAGCAGTGGTAATTGTTGCATCGCTGCAAAGATCCGCAAAACATTACCTCGCCCTAATCATACCTAGCACACGTTGTGCGAAGTGGAATAAAGAAACTTACCTTCCGTTTGTGTACTTTGCTTCACAAACAGAATGTGAAAGAAACGGCTCTCAAACTTCAATTCTGAGGCGAAGCCACTCCTTTGACTGTTTCCTCAGAACTAAGAACTATAACTTCTGCTGTGCAAATGAACAGGAAGGGAAAATTGCGTCCCTGAAAATAATGGCAGCAGTAGCGTGACCTGCTATTTTTCGGACATCCATATATATATCCATATATATATATAAGTATAGGTTCAATAGATATTCCTTGCGCTATACGTTTGTTTAACAACATTAACATTTTAACTTAGACAGATTGCGAGGTACAAAATCTGGAGCTTACGGGAGAGTTTTCAGAAAATGATTGTCACTGGATCAGATCAGCTGAATAGGCTTTTGGAGGTCATCATCGAACACGACGGACAAACATAGAAAAAATCATAGATAGATATTTTAGACCCGTTCTCAGACCTAGGGCGTGTTAGTTTTTGAAAGAGAAGATTTTCATAATCAATTACAGAGAGATACGCTTGTGTCGTGTTTAGACATCCTCCCAGAAGTTGGGATGTGGCTACCTTAATGATGGGTAAAGATGGTCGCATACGCAACAATCTCACCATTGTCATAACAAGTCTCTGGTAAGGAGTCTCTTCAAGAGGATTTTTCTCCTTTAATTAACTTTGGCTTCCTTCAGGTCCTTTGGATGAGATTTTAAACGGAGGAAGTCCTGTAAGTCAATGTTCGAAGCTGTGTGCCTAAATGATCACTTCAGGTTTTTTTTTTCCCAAAACAATTGTTAGTGGGGGGGGGGGGGGGGGGGGGGGTTTTTTTTTTTTAACCCCAAAAAGAAAAAGGTTTCATTTTTTCGTTTTGAAAGGTTGGTTTAAAATTTTTTTTTTGGGAAAGTAATATTCTTTTAAAAAAATTTACTGTAAACCTTTCTCCCCCCCCCCTTTTCCCATATTTTTCCTTCTCTCTCTTTTCCTCCCCTTTTTCTCTCTCCTCTCCCCCCTTTTTTTTTTTTCCCCTAAATTTTTTCCCCCCCCAAAAACCCCACGGGCAACAAAAACAAAACCACACTGTGAAGTTACTTTTTTTTTATAAATAAAAAAATTTTTTTTTTAAAAACAAAAGAAAATTATTAAAAAAAAAAAAATTTTTTTTAAAAAAAATAACATATTTCCTCCCCTTTTCAATGTTTCTTACTGTAAACCTTATTCTCCCTGTAAACCTATATTCAATGACAATAAAAAATTGTCTTGCATTCTCTCTCTCTCTCCTCTCCCCTTTTCTCTCCCCTTCTCTCTCACTCCTCTCTCTCTCTCTCTCTCCTCTCTCCCTCTCCCACACACAAACACACACACACCACACACACACACACACACACACACAACCACACACACACCCCTGTGACAGTTACTTTTTATTTTCAGTTATTGACAAGTGAATAAAACAATTTTTTAAAAAAGCAGATAAATATTCATTATACACAAATTTTATAAATTTTGTTTAGAAAAAGAATAACATATTTTCCCCCCCTCTTCAATGATTTTTAGCTGTAAAACCCGTATTCACCCCCCCCCCCCCCCCCCCCCCCCCCACCACCTTTCCCTCTCCTCCCCCCCCCCCCCCCCCCCCCCCCCCCCACAACCCACCACAAACACAAACAGAACACCAAACAAAAGTGAAGTTAGGTTTTTTAAAAGTTTTTTTTTGAAGGGGGATAAATCAAATTAGAAAAAGAGAAAGAAAAAAAAAAGAAAAAAAAAAAGAAAAAAAAAACTCCTCCAATGATTTTTACAAAACCCCATCATTTTCCCCTTTTTTTAAAACAATTAAAAACCCCCCAAAACCCCAAACAAAAACTGTTTCTGTTAAAAAAAAGTCACTACAAAAATAATTAGGATAACATATTCCTTTTTCGAAACTAAAAAAATATAAAGGAGGGGGAAAAGGAAGAAATTGAGGGAGAAAAAAGAGTCAATTAATAAATTAGGCTGCTACATAATTTCGGGGGAATATTTTGGGTAAAAACCCTTAAACACCACACAACACAAAAAAAAAGTACTTCATCCTCTGGTGCTTTTGCTTACATAATGGCAAAAGCAGCCCTGAAAAGGGCGTCAATATCATGTTCTCCCGATCTGAATTTATAACATTTATATCTGAAACACCCAAATCTAAACTTTGACAAAATTCTTTTCAAAAGTATATCCTATCAAATTTAAATAAGGTTTACATGAACCGAGATAGCTCAGTGGGCGGAGCACTCGCTTTTTCCCCCAGCCCCGAAGCAGCGTCGAGCGGGTTACCACTTGGATGGTACCGTTTGCGCGCCCTTGGGGTTCAGTACAGTTCCCCCAGTTCACCCAGCGTAAAAAGGGTACATGCCCCCTTTGGGGCGGGGGGGTAAAACCCGAGGGAGAGGAGATGGGCGCCGCCCTCAATATGCTGGCCCTAGAGAAGTGAGGTCTCTGACGCCTCGCCCCCCTACGACCTTATAGGTTATGGGACACCTTTACCTTACCTTTGACATCATGCGAACTTATAAATTGTCTGTACATTTGAAATCTTTCACTGTTTTGTATATGATCACTCCATTGCTGCCATCGGCAGTCAGTCAATCTTTGCCTGAAAGCGTTAATAAATTCTCTACAATTTCCGACTCCTTGATTGAGCCAAACAAATCCAAACCCGAGTTCACACAAACAGGTACGTATTTGTGTTGCCCAGTTATTTTTCCCTTTGACATCTAGATCATAAAGCATCTTGTAGGATTTAAAAGGTAGCCTGCTCTCATTCATATGCAAAATCTTAATCCAATATCTAACGCATCTTACAGCAGCATTAACAGAGGGCATCTATTAGTTTCACTATAAACAAGACCATTAGGTGTACGTGTCTATCTAAGCCTAAAAACTGCTTTAAAGCAAAGAGGTGTACTGATTCACAATGTGTTACAGCTGCATCCATGCCCCAAATTTCTGCACCATATAACACAGTGGGTTGTATTTGTGCATCAAATATCTTAATGAACAAGTCAAAGGAGTTATTATTCAATATTCGTAATTTTTTCAACACAAATAACAAGCTTCCTTTACCTCGACTTGCCAGATCTTTACATGCAGTGGAGATAGAGAGAGAGAGAGAGAGAGGGAGAGGGAGAGAGAGAGAGAGAAGAGAGAGATAAATTCTTGTATTTCGAGGATAATGAATAAGCACTCGTGTGCTTTTTTACATTCAGTCCCCGCCCTTAGTGATACATCATATGATAATAAAAGTAAACCAAATACTCATACACTCACACAGTAAAAGAAAAACCCCACTCCAACAAGAAAAGAGAGAGTCTTTTGAATGGATCTTTATTTTTCAAGGGTAACAGAATAAGCATGGGCGTGCTTTTTTTTTCATCCGACCCTTGCCCTGATTAGGGACTATCAACAAAACAAGGGGGTAAAACAACCCTACTACATCAACGACAACATGATTTTAAAAAGATAATATACATAATCCCTAACTGACCTGGACCGAGGTTATTAATAGATAATGTGACCATTCCTTTTGAGGTGAATATAGATAGCTTTCTTGAAAGCTTCTTTATTTAAGGATATTTTTACATAATTATGTTGGTAGCATGTTCCAGAGTAGGCTACCTGAGTATATGAATAGGCTTGATTTATAGATGTCAATTCTAAGTATTGGTAATTGAATTTGGGTAGGATATCGGGAAGTCAAGTAGAATTTAGATTGGAGTGTTTGTGGAGCTTGACTCATCATAACTTTATGAACTAATATTCCTTTATTCAGGGTAAACATATCTTTTAACGGAAGAATCTCAAGTTTTGCCTAGTCTGCTACGGTTAAAATAGAAGATTTTAGGAGAACTGCTGTGAGTGCTCGTTTATAAGCACTATTGAGAGGTTTTAGAATATTGGAGAGAGAGAGAGAGAGAGAGAGAGAGAGAGAGAGAGAGAGAGAGAGAGAGAGAGAGAGAGCTCCAACCCGAATATTTCCAACTGGATTATTTTAATGAGGGTAAATGGATAAGCCAGAGGCTTCTTTACACCAGGCCCTCATGGGGGAAAAATAAACAAACATGAATAAACCAATTGATCGACAAACAATCATCATCATCATCAATGCCTTTGTGCCTTATTGGCACGTAGGGCAGCAACAAAAGTTCTCCACTCCTGTCTGTCCTGGGCTAGCTTCTGAATGGTTCCCCAGGTATGTTGGAAGGTCTTCAGCTCTGCTTCAACAGTCCAACGCCAAGTGTTCTTGGGTCGTCCTCGTTTGCGTTTTCCCTCTGGTGTCCAGTGGAGGGCTGTTCGGGCGATGTTTCCATGTTCCCGACGGCAGATATGCCCTATCCATCCCCATCGTCTATGCATGATGATGTTGTCCATGCTTTCTTGGTTGCAACGGGCAAAAAGTTCTTGGTTGGAGATGGTCTCAGGCCAGAAGATGCGCAAGATTCTTCTGAGATTCTTTGTGTGGAATGTGGATAGTTTGTCGAGGTCACTCTCAGTCATCCTCCAGCACTCCGAGCCGTACAAAAGGGTGGAAAGTACACAGCTCTGGTAAATCTTAGTTTGGTTCTGGTGCTGTACTGGGATGATTTCCAAAACATTGTTCAGATTTCTAAGCATTTCTTGCTTTGCTAATCCGGTTCTTGATGTCGCTGCCTGCTCCCCCGTAAATGCCTAAAAGTGCTCCCGGGGTACGTAAAACTCTTCAGTTTTTTGGAAAAAACTTCTTCATTCACTGTGACCGGTGAGGGGTCGGGAAACGTTCATGTCATTACCTCTGTCTTCTTCTGACTGTTTTTTCAGGCCTACTTGCTGTGCGAAAGTGCTGAGATGGGATGTCTTCTCTTGAATGTGATGGGGGGGAAATGTGAGAGCAGTGCCAGATCGTCGGAAAAATTTCTAGGTTTTCAAGCGTTGAGAAGGGGGTCCCATCTGATGCCCCCGTACTGGTCAGCTGTTTTGTCTCATCACCCAATCAATTGTCGGGTTGAAGAGTAGTGCTGACATGGGGCAGCCTTGTCTGACGCCGGTTTGTACACTGAAACTGGTTTTGCTGTTTCCTACTCTGCACGTGAAGTTTTTGGGTAGAAGCTCTTAATGACTTGGATAATCTCCTGTGGATTTCCATATCCCTCGGAGTATGCCCCCATACACTTTCTCGATGAATGCTGTCAAGGCTTTTTCAAAATCTACGAAGTTGATATACAGCTGTCTTTTGCCATTCCGTGCACTGTTCGATGATGTTACACAGGGTGAAGATCTGGTCTATGCATCTTCTTCCTGGTCTAAAACCTGCCTGTTCCTTTCTGATTTGTTGGTCCACTGCCTCTGAGATCCGTCCGATGTGATCTTTGCCAGAATCTTGCTGGGAACAGATAGCAGAGTGATTTTCCTCTCCAGTTGTTCAATTGTTCAGGGCTCCTTTCTTTGGGATCTTCACGATAACTCCTTCTGTCCAATCTGCTGGTAGCTGTTTTCCCCCCCATATAGCTGCAAAGATTTGGCTGTAGAACTTTAGATGCAAATTCTGAATCTGCCTTGAAAAGTTCTGCGTTGAGGTTGCCCGGGCCAGGGGCTTTTCCCATTTTTGAGAGAGCTGATTGCTGCTATAATCTCTTCCTTTTTTGGTGGTGAGCTGTTCACATTGAATCGGAAATCGGGAATCTTGTACATCTGCCTCTTCATTGGTGGTGTCTGTTGAGAACTTCGCGAAATGTTCTGCCATCTTGCATCTTGTTCTTCTTCTGTGGTAAGTATTTGGCCTTGTTTATCTAGATTGGTGTTTGGGTGTTGCTCCGGTACTTGCCACTGACAGTCTTAGTGATCTTATACACCTGTCCTTGTTTTTCCCTTTGCGCGGGGCCCTCCCCTTTCTTGTCTTCAATATCATCCATGTAGGTTTTGCTTGTCTGTTTCTTGCATTCTCTTCACAGTTTGGTTTGCTTCTTCTCTGTACGTTGTTTGTAAAACCCCTCTCTTTTTCCGTTCCCGGACTTTGTCTCTAAGATTTTTTTCTCAGTTCTCTCCTGTTCTCAATGGGTTGCCCCGTGTCTGCTGAATCCACCTTTTTCTCTCCTCTGTCTCTGTCCTAAGCACGTTTCGGGGGCTTGTGTGTAGGCTGTCCTGACTTTTTTTTCCCCATGGGTTTATATTTTTCGTTTTCAGGGGGTTTTGTAGTTTTCTATCTACAAGTGCTTGGAACTTGTTTTGAGCGAGGTGAAAGCACCTTTACTTGGTTTGCGGGAGTTTTTTTCCACATCAAAATGTTGTTTTCGGTTTCCCGGTTCCCCAAATTTTTTCTCAGCTTCACTTTTAGGGTTTCAGTAACAAGGGGTTGATCACTGCCACACGCTCCCTCCTTTACTTTTACATCTAGGAGGGGATCCCTCCATGGGCCCATTGATCATGGGTTTGGGCGATCCCGGTTTTTGTCTCTTCCATGGGGGAACAACCAGGTTTAAACTTTTGGATCTCAGGTGTGCAAATAAGTCCCTCCAATGGCCAGGTTGTTTGTCATGCAGAATTCCCACCAACTTCCCGTTTTCATTTATGCTTTTCCACATCCTTCTTTTCCCATTTGGGTCTTTCTTGATTTTGTTTTTCCTTTTCCAACTTTTGCATTTAGGTCACCCCTCACTATCCTCATGTCATGGTTTGGTGTGTTTTTCCATTTTACCTTAATTGTTTCATAAAATGTATCTTTGCTTTCTTCTCCACTGTCGTTGGCTGGTTCATAGCATTTTATATTGTGGTATTAGCTGCTTCCTTTTTATTCTTATCCCCATCATCCTGCTGTTGATAGGTTTCCATTCCATAGGGATTTCTCCATCCTTCTTCATGATGATTGCTATTTCCCTCATGGTTTTGGGCCGTCATCTCTACCACGGGTACAGCACTGTCTCTCCTGTGCTGGCTCTGTATTTGCCTGATCCTGTCCATCGGCTTTCACTGATTCCGAGAATATGCAAATTGTAGCGTCTCATCTCTGCTGTAACTTGCGCTAGTTTTCCTGTTTCGAACATGGTTCTCACATTCCAGAATCCTATCTTGGTCTTATTTTTGGCGCTTAAGACTTCCATCTTCCTGTCAGTGGCTTCCTTTCGGCTTTCACCACTGCCATTCATACGAGCATCTTCCGATGACTCTGGAAGCCCGTCACACCCAGTATTGTTAATTTCTTTTGTTGCTGTTTCCGTAACAATTTTTTTTTTTTTTTACAGAACAGGGTTGTTAGCCCTGTGTCTAACCCCCTACCTGGGGGAAGGGTTCCACCTTAGTCGCCTTTTACGACATGCCTGATTGGAGGGCAGAGATCCTATTCTTGCGATGCTCGCTTTGCAAGCATACCCCGGGAGTCCCACGGGGGGATCGACAAACAAGATAATGTCAAAAAGCAATGAATGAATCATTCAAATTGCCTTTCAATTATTGGTAAATCAAGAAATCAATGAAAGACCACAAAATCTAACCAATCGCATAAATAAACAAAACCAATTAAACACTGACAAACTCCCCTCCCTGACACCCCCCTCCCCTAAACAGAAAAACCCTCCCCCCCAAAAATCAATACACAACACACACACAACAACACACACACACACACACACACACACACACACACACACACACACCACACTTGCACGTATATATCCACAGACACACAACGTGTGTGCGAGCGTGCACAAATCACACAAATCAACCTGGATACAAATCCATACACATGTACATTTCATCGCATATCATAATAGCCTTATGACACAATCATCAAAATATTATAACCACACATTTGCACCGGCAAAACCAAACAATGAACAATATTTGAAACAGGAAAAAAACCAAGCCACAGAGCATCAAAACACACACACACAACACACACACACACACACACAAACACACACACAACACACACACACACACACACACACACACACACACAACACAACACACAACGTGGCGCGCCGCATGCACACGCACACAACACTACACACACACACACACACACACACACACACACACACACACACACACACACACACACAGTTCAACAAGCACGCTCACCCAATGCATATTGCAGAAAATAAACAAGTGTGTGTGGTACGCTTTTTTCAAAGGTGATAGGCTACTTTTATATAAATACTGGGATTTCGTTCCATAATTTGCTACCAGAACAAACAAGTGATGACATGAACAGATCGGTTCTTGGACGAGGAGTAACAACACTGCTATTGTTACGAACAGTTTTAAGAGGGAACCTCTGACAAAGATAACGATGAGCTACTTTATTCATAATCCTATACATAAATACACCTTTATTAAAGAGACAATGTAAACTAAACGGAAGAATGTTCAACTCTTACTTGCTATTAGTTTCGAAGGAAGTAGTTCTAAGCAGAATTAGAATTAGTTCTAAGCAGAATTAACTTGAGAGAACGTTTATAATTATACTCTCTCAAGTTGTCCTAAACAGTTTTTACTTGCCAAATCCCAGCATGTGGATTCATAATCAAGATAAGGTTTTTATGTAAGCGTAAAAGAATAGTTTTCGAGTATGCTGATCAAGAAAATGTTTTATTCTGTCAAGTTGGAATAGCTTCTTAGATAATTTTTTTGGGTAATAATAACAGAGAGAAAGAGCGAGAAAGCGAGAGCATATACTTGCCAATTATAGCAAGTCCCGTGTAATTATTGCCTGCAGAGGGCTGGGAAAAAAACCCTGATCATATTTTTTTTATGGAAACAATTAGCCCAAAATGAGAAGGGCAGGGAAAGGGAGGGAGGGGTTGGCAATTGCAGCCAACAAGACTGCTGCCTGTCATGCCTGTCATGCACCTCTTCCTTCCCCCTCCTACCTGCACGGTACTCGGTACTCGCGGCGGAGGACTCTTTGAGAGACTGGAATTGGATGTTATATATGAGTATTATTATCGTAAAGACCCCCCCCCCCCAAAAAAAAAAAAACAAACAAAAAAAAAAAAACAACAACCAACCAACCAAACAAAAAAACAAACAAACCCAAGCACAAATCCAGCCACTGGACATGACCAATACACCAGGATCAGGCCTGCACTAGGCCAGAGGACCATGCCAGACTGACGTACTGGAGGACAGACAGGGATGGGAAGGATCATGCACGGGAGGCCCTGAAGACTGACAGCATCTACACACAGGCTTACGGAAAATGACTAACGGAAAGAGATGAAGGTGGAACATAAAGGAACCCACAGAAGAAGGGAACACCAAAGAAAACACAGAAGACTACCCATCGAGAGAGAGAGAGAGAGAGAGAGAGAGAAGAGAGAGAGTAATGCATGCTCAATTCATGTCCATCACAATAGCAATAAAAAAAAAAAGCCAAGATTCCCACTTCAGTACTCATTAGCCTGCAATGTGATCTCATCACTTCGTAGGTGCGCCATGGAAAAACTGAAAATCTGATCTTTAAAAAAAAAGAAAGAAAGAAAAGAGAAAAGAAAAGAAAAGAAAAAAACAACCCCCCAAAACCCAAAAGGGCAGGCGTAAAACTGAACAAAAAAATGACTGCCTTAAATATTTAATTAATGACTGAAATTGCTGACGGCATGGGCCTATTGCCTTGCTGGGAGCTGTGTTGTAACTGCAGCAAACATAGGCTAGCCTAGCACAGATAGCACGTGATAGCCTAGTGCCTATCAGTTCAGCACAAATTCAGTGCACAAACTCAGCAGAGGCAGAAGCTGAGAAGAGAATAGGTCTTTAATGTTCACTTTCCTAAGCTAAGTGTCATACTGTCCCGGAACTGTTGGTCTTCGAATATAACCCAATATAACCCCACAGGTAAGATTCTCCATTCACAGCTCCTGTCATTTCCCTCCACTTTCAGCTATTCTCCACTTCTATCCACTCCAGCCCAGCCCAGCTGGGGCCAGCCAGTGCTGATTATAGCAGGAACTGACCACACTTAAAATAACAAGGAGGGGGAAGAAAAGGGAGGGATGTGGGGGGTAACAGGCGTGCTAGTTTTAGCACTAGTCCTGGACCTTTGAATTATGCAGTATTAACAGGCTGTGCATTGCACTTGGAGTGCCTACAAATTTAGTAAACTTCAAACTTCATTATGTACTGGCTGGCCAGATGTACCATTCACACCGAGTATAACCAAATGGACTAAGATGTATAAAGCAAGCAAAGAGTTCTGTTGGCTGTGATTATTCAACTGACACCCAGTGTTCTCAGTGGAATCTCACAGGGTTGTATGGTTGGACCAGGACATGTTATAATCATTTTGTGCATCAGTATGTATATGTGCTGTGTGTGTGCATGCCTGTGTGTGTGAAAGCCCCCCATCACACACATGCAGAGCACATAGGCATGTATGCATGTTGTTGCTAGCTTTGTGTTTGTACATGCATGGGTAGAATTAAAAAAATTATATTTTATTACTCAGTGATATTCACTTTTTTTCTTCAGTTATATGGCTATGGATTTCTGTGCCTGTTGAGATAAAGTAGTGGTATTTGTATTTGTCATATTTATAAAAGATCATCCAAATCATGTTGACAGAACCTGCAAAGTGTTGCAGTGATATGAACTTTCCATTACTGTTTTGATGTGTGACAAATTTGGGAGGAAAGAGACTTTGCAAAGCAGCTGTATCTAATGGTGAAAAACTGACAACCAGTAACTCGTCTTTAGAGCTGAAGAACTTAGGTGTGTTCTAAGGAGGCTGGTTGTTATAACTACAAAGTGATAAAAATGCTGATTGAGCACCCCCTCTCCTCCTCCTGGCAGTTTTTGTAACATACACAGGATATTTAAAAATGGTAATTCATGAGTCAGTTGTTTATTTCATTTATGTGTTGATTCAGTCATTATGTTCTGTCATGGTTTATCTTTAGAGAGACCAACACTATCCCAAGCCAGCTAATGTATTTTTCATTATCTGACAGGAAACCAAGAAGTGACCCTGCAAGCTGGAGAGGGATGGGGGCCACCAGATTCAAGTTGCCCACAACACTCTGCCTGCAACATCACTGCACTGCCCTGATGACTTCCAAAGTGTTCAAGAAGTCAAGAGGTGAAGACTTTGAATTTTTAAAAAAATAGAAAGAAATTATAGTGAATTAAAGCAAAATCAAGATTTTATTGACTGTGGTTATTTTAATGTAACTGATGATGCAGCAGTGACAAGACTGCATGCATGGCTTATTGTTTAGACGGGAACATTAAAGGGATAAGGATACAGTTGTTTGGGACTTGTCAGCCTGAATGGCTCACATGGGTCCCTCATAATAGTGCATGTTGGGTTTATTTTATCAAAATGAAATGACTGCCATTTAAAATCAGGGATGTCTGCAGTTTGAAGTTGGATGGGAAAAAAGGAACGCAAGTGTGGATCTGCATTTTTCAATCAATTCTGTTTAAATTCCTCTAACCCTGTCAGTATTGGCAGAATGTGTGGGAATGGACATGTTCAATTAGATGAGGGAAGCTGAGGATGTTAGGACAGGGGCCACAGCAGGTCTAAAAATGCCTTATTAATCTTTAGGCATTAAGGACAGTTTTGAAAAGCCATGTTCAGAGGTGTAGCAACAGAGCAATAATCAATATTTTATTGCAGTTATCAAACTGTTATTAAATCATCCAAATTAAAGTATATTAGTACATTGAAGTATACCAGTATTTCATTATTTAGATGCAAATGTATAATTCATTTGCCTCTTCAAATGAGTCGTGTGAATGTTGCTGCTTATGAAAACCATTTTTACAAGTATGCTGTATTGAAAGGAAATATGCAGAGCTTTCTGCATCAAAATGTACTATTACATAAACATTTTTACCCAAGAGCATTTTTGTTCATGTTTTGTATTCTCTTCCGATAAGAAGATGATGAAATGGAGCATTTTTTTAAACATCAAAATGTAAGTTGACTAGAATTGTTCAAAAGATTGACTATAATATTTGTGACTGGTGTCATGTTTAAAGTATTCTTTTGTCACAGTAACTGTTATTGTTCATGTTGCTTCATGAAATCTTCTGTGCTCCAGTAGGGTCACAAGTTAAAATCTTGAATCTTTAAACTGAAGTTTGAATCTCGAAACATGGTGGTCATGGATCATTCTCTCTGTCTTGTCTCTGTCCTTCTCTGACTCTCTCTCTCTGACTCTCTGTCTCTTCCCCCCCCCCCCCCCCCCCTCTTTCTCTCTCTCTGTATCTGTCTGCCTCTCTCTCTCTCTTGCTCTTCCTCTCTCTCTGTCTCTGTCCCTGTCTCGGTCTGTCTGTCTCTATTGCAAACACACACACAGGTCTGCACAAACATGCTTGCAGTGCACATACTCTCCTCTTACCCCCTCTCTCTCCCTCCCTCCCTCTCTCTCCCTCCCTCCCTCTCTTCCTGTCTGTCTCTCTATCTCTCTCTTCAGCAGGTGGACAAAAAACACGAACAGTCTTAGGTTAAATTCCACCCCAACACACACACTCCCTCTCTCTCTTATATATCCCTAAGGGCGGGGACAGGATGTAAAAAAGCACATGGGTGCTTATTCATTATCCTCGAAATAAAAGAATTTGTCATTGTCATTGTTGTCTCTTCAAACACACAATGTTGTAAGCACACACACAGGTATGCACAAACATACTTGCAGTGCACACACTTTGTCTCCTCTCAACCCCCCCCCCCCCCCCCCCCCCCCCCCCCCCCCTCCGCCCCACTCTCTCTCTTAATTTGAGAATGTTGTATGTTTATTACACCATTTTATGTCCTTTTGTTGTCAGTGCCCAGTGTAAGAAGCAGAAAGAGAAACATAAGAAGTGAAAACATGGACCAGGGGATCAGCCAGCTCCTTCCTTCATCTGCCCAGCATGCAGCAGAACATGCTCTTGAGGCATCAGGCTCTTCAGTCTCCAAAGGGCTTGTAGAAACTGAAACTACCTCTCTTCCCATGATCCTCGCGTCCAAGGAACAATCCATCATCATCATCAACAAGTGGCAAGCAATCCTAATGGAACTGGTCTACAAGGACTCGAGGCGGATGCCACCGCTAGGGTATCAGACCTCCAAACTGTATGTATTGATCCACATGTGGCTGTATTGCTCCGTTAGGCCCCTGAGTAGAGGGTAGGGAATGGAGGGCAAAGGAAACGCTGTAGCAAAGCCCTGAAGGGCTTAGCACTCGAAATTCGGAGCACAGGCCAGCACGTGCTGTGGCCTTAAGAATGGGGATGTAACGTTGCCCCAGTGCCAGTCGTCATGACTGATGAAGACGGCTGCAGGTTACCAGGTCTTCTAAGACGGAACTGCAGCATTGACAAAACATTTGAAACTTTGAAACAGAGCAGAATCCTCACCACACATGGTTGAAAAACTTTCACATCCACCTTCACCTATCCCACAGTCCATAGACCGTTGGAGCACTACTGAAGATTTTGCAACCAGTGCCCTTCACTCCTCATGGTTTGGTGCTTTCTGTAGTAAGTCGTTCCACTCAAAGACAGTCTCCTCACTGATGTTTTCTTCCCATCGTTTTTTCGTCTGCCTCTTCATCGTCCTCCTTGTACTGTTCCCTGATGACAGTCTTGGCCAGTCCAGATTTTGTGTGACCGTCCATAGCACTTCCGTTTGCGTTGATGCTTCAGGGGGCCAACATTTCTAAGAGCAGTGAGCAGTTGCAGAAAATTGCTTTTCGACATAAAGTTGAATATATAAAGAGGCAGAGAAGCAAAGGCACCGGCCATGCAGCCTCGCACAGCTCACAGACATGTTGAAAAAATAACAGCCTGTGAAGCTTGTTTACATCATTCATACAGGGAAGTGACTGGGGTCACCCTGTATCTGTGCTTCCGTTCCGATGAAATGTTGCCCCAGAAGTTGCGTTTTAGGTTTGCCGATCATGTTACTGTGTCAGTTGCCTTCAGTCACTGGGAACCATATTGCAGACTGCATCAACACCTCTGGCTTAAAAATATAAAATAGAATAAACAAAATAGCACAGAATGTAAAAATTAAGAGAATGAAAGTCAGTAAAATGAAATGAGCAAAATGAAAGAAATAAAATAAATAATGCAGTCAAAACCAGGAATAGTGAAATAAAATAAAATTAAAAGTGACTTAAACCCAAAAAGTAGATGAAAAACTAGGAATAGGGAAACATTAAAAAAACCCATTGAACTTAAACCCAAATAGTAAATTAAAAAAACCAGGGATAGTAAAATAAAACAAAATAGATATAAAAATAGACATAAACCCAAAAAGTAGATAAACAGCCAGAGGGTGAAAGAGCAGTCATGGTGACAGTGATGGTGGTGTTGAGAAAATGACTCCACCTTCAACAAAGGCATTGACATGTTTTTGTTTTATGAGGGATCGTGACTCGGTTACCCCCTCACACTTTTAAAGTTTCCCGATTCCTCCTTCCTGTCTATTCCATTGGGGTTTTAATGGGGCGATACAGTCATCATGTGGATCATACTGACGTTTGGGGGAATGGTGCCTGCAGCATTGTTGGCATCGCCTGGGGAACTTGTCCCAAAGAACTCGTAAGAAAACCTGCATATGTGGCTGCACCTCAGCATTGCTGCTGTCATCAGAAGAACTCCAATCAAGACACTTCATGTGAAACTACCTCTGCATTGCTGCTGTCATCAGAACTCCAAACAAGACACTTCATGTGAAACTACCTCATCATTGCTGCTGTCATCAGAAGAACTCCAATCAAGACCCTTCATGTGAAACTACCTCTGCATTGCTGCTGTCATCAGAAGAACTCCAAACAAGACACTTCATGTGAAACTACCTCATCATTGCTGCTGTCACCAGAAGAACTCCAAACAAGACACTTCATGTGAAACTACCTCTGCATTGCTGCTGTCATCAGAACTCCAAACAAGACACTTCATGTGAAACTACCTCTGCATTGCTGCTGTCATCAGAACTCCAAACAAGACACTTCATGTGAAACTACCTCTGCATTGCTGCTGTCATCAGAACTCCAAACAAGACACTTCATGTGAAACTACCTCTGCATTGCTGCTGTCATCAGAACTCCAAACAAGACACTTCATGTGAAACTACCTCTGCATTGCTGCTGTCATCAGAACTCCAAACAAGACACTTCATGTGAAACTACCTCTGCATTGCTGCTGTCATCAGAACTCCAAACGAGACACTTCATGTGAAACTACCTCAGCATTGCCATCATCATCAGGAGAATTCTTATCAAGACCCTGCACACGTAAGTACATAAGATTTAAAGTTGAGTCAGTGGCGTAACATATTTTCATGGTTAGCTGTAGGTCTGTATCTGAGAGAAAGTAACTGGCTTTGTTTTGAAATGTGAGGGGTAAGGTAAGGGGTGGGATGCCATGAAACAATTGTCAAGGTAACATTACACTTTTTCAGGTTGACAATTGATTTATAAGGTGACATTGGTGATGGGGCCTTTGAGGTTGGTGGGGCTGTAATAACATGAAAGAAAATTTGAGAGGACTAGAATCTGTTGCATTTGAACGTGAAGTGATTGGTATGGCAGCCCTGAAATGACCTTTGTGGTGATAAGTCCTTCGGATGAGACTATAAACCGAGGCACCGTGTGCGAACGCATGCAGAACATCTTGCGTACACATTAAATCCTGTTCCGCTGTTCGAAAGAGTAGGCCATTGTGTGCCGGTGGGAACAGATGACAAAATTTAAAAAAACCGCATACACACGCATAAAAACAATGTCATTTTTGGGGCGCTTTGAATTGTTGCTTTACAAGATTCGCTATATAAATTTTCCCTACATTAAATTTTTGTTATTATTAATTATTATTAATTATTTAATTATTAAAAAGCAGTTTAGAAAGGTCTTTTTTTGCAGTTTAAACAAAAAACAATTTGAATTTAATCTTTTCCCTATCTGTTTCTGAAGTCTAATTAATTTTTTTGAAAAATTAAATTTCAATAAACGATAAGAATTTAAAATATTAGTAAAGCATAGCGTGAATGTGTAAAAACTCAGTTGTTTAAAATTTTTTTTCATAACTGAATGTACTTTATAAAATAAAACTTTTTTGGAAAAATATTACAAAAATAATTGATCACTGGTGTTCTAAAATCAAGGGGATATAGACAGGAGTTATGAGGTCTGAATTGTCTTATGCACAGGGTCTGTCACTGTGTTCCTCACTGTAGTTGCTGTCTTTGCTAGTTATTTATTCATATGTTTCTGTTACTCCTTTTGTTGTTTTCTTCCCCACTTTTAATCATTGGTATGTAATCTGTATTACCAGGTACCACGTGATGAAGAACAGTGACAGTCAAGACCATCCCCATCAGCACTGTCACCTGTCAGTGTCACCTCCTGTCAGTGTCACCTCCTGTCAGTGTCACCTCCTGTCAGTGTCACCTCCTGTCAGTGTCACCTCCTGTCAGTCAAGACATCATGATCCCCACTAGCACTGTCACCTCCTGTCAGTGTCACCTCCTGTCAGTCAAGACATCACCACCAGGCACTGTCACCTCCTGTCAGTGTCACCTCCTGTCAGTCAAGACATCACCATCAGGCACTGTCACCTCCTGTCAGTCAAGACATCATCATCAGGCACTGTCACCTCCTGTCAGTCAAGACATCACCATCAGGCACTGTCACCTCCTGTCAGTCAAGACATCACCACCACCAGGCACTGTCACCTCCTGTCAGTGTCACCTCCTGTCAGTGTCACCTCCTGTCAGTCAAGACATCACCACCAGGCACTGTCACCTCCTGTCAGTGTCACCTCCTGTCAGTGTCACCTCCTGTCAGTGTCACCTCCTGTTGGTGTCACTTCCTGTCAGTCAAGTCCACCTGGAAATGCTGCCACAGCCGTGATGATGCCTGCCTGCATGACGTGGAACTATAGCATGTACTTCCCCTCTGGACAAAGTAGGTAAGAATTTTACTTATCTGCTGTTCAACTATTTAAAGTGTCTTAAAGTCTGAAAATCAAGATTTCTTTTTTAAAAAGTCAGCTTTTTACGGTCTTAAATGGTAACTACACTGTGATATAAGAGGCTCATAAAAATATGCCATTGCAGACCAAAAGTTTTTGTGTAATATGTCTGCATATCCAAAAACACCCAAATGTCGGTGTATTTTTAAAAATATTTGTGGAACATTTTCCTAAAAAATATCCATCAATCACTGATGATAGAAGAAATCGAGGTAAAGAACTGACAGAGGCTAAGCTAGGTTTTTTTCATAAAATTTGTTGTTGTTTTTTATAGAAATCTCGGGCATATGTTTTTTACTTTATCGTTTGTGCATTTATTGTCTTACTTTTTGTTGGAATTTTCCCATTTTTAATGTGTGTGATGTAATGTTTTACCAGGTGCCATATGGGCAGGAAGGTTTCACTGTCAAGGACCATAAAACACTGCTCTTTCTGTCACAGCAGCCAGTCCACTTTCCAACACTGCTGGGGTTCATGCATCGCTTACATCACACCCTCCTGCATGACCTAGAGCCAGAAAGACAGTCTTCACCACTGGACAAAGTTCAGGTGAGGAAATGTACCTGGTGCTCAAGTATTCCAGGTATTGTGCGGGCTGAAAATCATACCTTCTTAGATATGTTAAGAGTCCTGAAATTTAGGGACATGGTGGAGATTTTTTGTATGTGACATTTTTTGCCCACCATGGAGGTAGCCACATTCTGATTTGGACTTGGATGCATGCTGGGTATGTTCGTGTTTCCGTAACACACCGAATGAGATCTTTAACATGCATATTTGATCTGCATATGTATATACATGAAAGGAATTAAGACAATAACAGGTCTGCACTAAGTTAGCTTGGGAGATCATAAAACCCCTCACCCTTAATTCATCAGACACCACAGAGATCCAAACCCAGGACATCAAGGACCCATGGGATAGAAGCCGAGCGGTCTTAACCATTTGGCTGTGGTGTCTGTTGGTGGTTTAGTTATTTTTTTCCTTTTTTCCCTTAGGGCCTGCATTTGATGTTGAAAACATTTAGTGCTGTGTAGTGGAATAGAGAATTGCTATGCATACGTCGCATGTGTCACATGGAGTGGAGCATACAGATGGTGTTCTTCTGCACAGTGTGCAGGTTAGAAAATCCCTAACTTGCATTTTTAACTGGACCCAATAAAATGATGTATGTTAGATATCTGAAACCATTTTCTGTTTTCCAATACACTGCCAGATACAGACCTTTTACTTATAAATATTGTCACTGTATCCCTTACTGGTTAAAATAAAAACCACTAAAGCTGGTGAAATGTCAATCACAAACTTGAGATAGTGTGTGAAGATTGTTTTTGGGTACAATCGGTGTAAATTGAATTTATTGAAATAAGGAACTGTAGATTAATTGTAACATTGTGAAAAAGCAATTGTGTAACACTGGTCTTTAATTAAAAGTGATATCAGATCACTGGGGTATTAGAGTTTATAAAGTTAACTTACACAGTATCTGTAAAGAATAACAGTGGATTCAATGTAGTAATAAAAATGTGATCAATCAAAGAAAATGATTGTATTCAATTTCCTGGATTTTCAGTGTTGGTGATTATGACTTTACTGCTTTCAGGGACTCTGGGGCTGGTGTCAAAGCCTACATCCTGATAACCTGCAGTGCTACACAACTACCTACACCACAGATGTACCTGCAGTGCTATACAGCTACCTACACCACAGATGTACCTGCAGTGCTACACAGCTACCTACACCACAGATGATGTACCTGCAGTGCTACACAGCTGCCTACACCACAGATGATGTACCTGCAGTGCTACACAGCTTCCTACACCACAGATGATGTACCTGCAGTGCTACACTGCTGCCTACACCACAGATGATGTACCTGCAGTGCTACACTGCTCCATACACCACAGATGATGTACCTGCAGAGCTACACAGCTACCTACACCACAGATGATGTACCTGCAGTGCTACACAGCTACCTACACCACAGATGTTGTACCTGCAGTGCTACACAGCTACCTACACCACAGATGATGTACCTGCAGTGCTACACAGCTACCTACACCACAGATGATGTACCTGCAGTGCTACACAGTTGCCTACACCACAGATGATGTACCTGCAGTGCTACACAGCTACCTACACCACAGATGATGTACCTGCAGTGCTACACAGCTGCCTACACCACAGATGATGTACCTGCAGTGCTACACAGCTACCTACACCACAGATGATTACCTGCAGTGCTACACAGCTACCTACACCACAGATGATGTACCTGCAGTGCTACACAGCTGCCTACACCACAGATGATGTACCTGCCGTGCTACACAGCTACCTACACCACAGATGATGTACCTGCAGTGCTACACAGCTTCCTACACCACAGATGTTGTACCTGCAGTGCTACACAGCTACCTACACCACAGATGATGTACCTGCAGTGCTACACAGCTCCCTACACCACAGATGATGTACCTGCAGTGCTACACAGCTTTACTACACCACATGTACCTGCAGTGCTACACAGCTCCCTACACCACAGATGTTGTACCTGCAGTGCTACACAGCTACTTACCTATACCACAGATAATGTACCTGCAGTGCTACACAGCTACCTACACCACAGATGATGTACCTGCAGTGCTACACAGCCTCCTACACCACAGATATATCTGCACAAACAGAATTTACATTGAGGTAAAGTTCAAAGTGGGAAAAATTTCTCATTTAATTTTAAACTTGTTCAGCAATGACTGTGCAGTTGTAGCAGTAACAAAAAGGTTAAGAAGTGGAAAGCAATGATAATAAGTGTAATGGCATAGCAGTAAGAGTAAAAAGCAGAAATTCATAAGGGGGTCAAAAATTCTAATGAAGAATTGCCCTTAATAAAATATGGACCTACTCATGAGGTGTGTTGCAAACAGCTCACCTCTAACCATATCGGAATATTTCTTCATAACTAGAATGCTACCATCCTCCTTCACATGGAGTTTGGGATGTTTCTTCTTATCTTACCTTTCTCGTATCCAACCTTTAAAAAAAAAATTACAAGGGGGAGCAGAACGACTGGATCAAGTGGCATGTATTTTGTTTCCAGAGATGAGTCCTTTCTCTGTCTTATTACAGTAAAAGAAATATGTATCATCGCTTTTATTTGAAAATACTCTATGTACACATTCACCACATCACAAATTCTGTACTTGTGTTTAGATGATACTTTAAACTGAGGTCCTGTTTTCAAATGCATGCAGAACATTTTGTACACATGTTAAAACCTGTTTCACAGATAAGATTGAAAGAACAAATGCACACTGGTTCCATGTTTACAAATAACCCCCACCCCCTCCCTCCCTAGTCCGAATGTGGCTACCTTGATGACGGCGAAATGGTTTTAAGGATATAGTATATATATATATATATATATATATATATATATATATATATATATATATATATATATAATATATATATATAGTTTTAGAGAAGAGGTGTATGTACCTTTTTACTTTAGTTTTGCCACAATCATACTAGTCAGTGGTTTTACTGTGAAGATAATATGCATAATTATATAAATGTTTGACATATCTCTCTCTATCTGTCCCATAGTCTGACGACCGTGGGGGAACCCTCAAAGACTCAACAACCAGTTCCCTCCATTCCTCTCTCTGTTTTGCCTTCTCAGGGTTTTGTTGAGTTCTAGGCCTGTCCATTCGCTGATGTTATCCTCCCAGCTCTTCCTTGGTCTGCCTCTTCTTCTTCCTCCTTGGACAGTGCCTTGTAAAACTGTCTTTGCAAGTCCTTTGGATCTTGTGACATGCCCATACCATTTAAGTTTACGCTTTTTCACGATCGTTAGAAGGTTCTCATAGGGTCCAATGGTTTGCTGGATTCTGTTATGCACGCTTTCGTTGCTTATGTGGTCTTTGTAGGAGATGCCAAGGAGTCTCCAAAAGCATCTCATCTCCACCGCCTGTACTCTTCTCTCCAAATCTGCAGTCAGGGTCCATGATTCACAGGCATACAGAAATATGGATATGACAAGGGAGCCCATTAGTCTGATCTTGGAGATAAGTGAGATATTTTTATCTCTCCAGATGGTGTTTAGTTTTGACAAAGCTGTTATTGTCTGTGCAGTCCTGCATACTAAATCTAAACTTGGTATATTTGTGATTTAGAATTCAAATAATAAAAATAGCACCATATTCAAATGCTGTTTCCAAATTAAAAAAAAATATATTGACAGTGAAATGACAATGTCTTTTGCTGCACTTGCTCTCCCTAAGCCAAGGTTAAGCAGCATGGTTACCTTTTGCAGGGGTGACCTTTTGTGCGCCTTGGCTTGAGTACACTTCCCCAGTTCACCAGCTGTAAATGGGCACCTCCCCTCTTTATGGACAGGGAAGGTAAAGCAGTGAGGGAAAGGAGATGGACGCCACCCTAAAAAATACTGGCCCCTAGAGAAAACCGTGTCTTGACACCTTGCTCCCCAATGACCGCATTAGTTATGGGAACACCTTTACTTTTTTGTTTGTTTACACTCTGTGTTTGTAAATCCTTTATGTAATACCAACCATGTTGCCTGGATAATAATGTTCTGCTCATAGTACAACTGCATACCCCCCTAAATGCTCTGTTAGTAGTTTTCCTTCCTACAAATACCAGTCTTTGGTAGTTTTGAGACTGATATCAGAACTCCCCCCTCTCCCTCACCCCCCCCCCCCCCCCCCCCCCCCCCTTCCAACCCCCCCCCCCCCCTCCCCCCCCCCCCTTCGATTGGAGTAGTAGGCTTATTGAATATCTGCACAATGTGGGATATTCACACACACACACAGAGTTAGTCTCCATTGTCTTGCCAGGATGAGAAATTTCGGCATTTCAATCGCTCCGTTTCTTTTTGCTATCGTTCCAGCCTCTTTTTTATTTTTTTCTCTCTTCCCTTCTCAGTCCACTATGCTACCTTTTATCAAGAAAGTCTGAAAGCCATTTTTTCTTCTCAGACGCTATGTGACATTTTGCTTGTATTTATTTGCTTTAGCAACCTGTGCACTACAGTGCTATTATTTGGTGTTTTTTAAAAATGTACTTTGTTTATAAATTTGGTTTATCCTCATAGTTGGAATGGGGCTACCTTAATTGTGGGAATATGCAAAATCTCATCATTGGTAAACATTGGAGCTCTAGCTGAGAAACGAACAAAACAAAACAAAGTAGCCGTTGATTTTGGCTGTAGTAGAAATATTTGCTAAACCCCAAAATCTGGAAAAAAAAATTTTTTGAAAATAGCCTGGTCATGAGATAACTTTAGGCAGGACTGTTCATACCTTTTGGCAAATCTGTGGCACTGACATCAATGCATAATACAGGGTCTGAGAGAGAGCAGTTCATCTTATTGTTTTTTGATGTTAGCAGAATTGGTAGCAAGTTTTACAGTATTGTACACAAATCTGTGATGATTTTCCAGTAGTCTAGCATCCTCCACTGTGCTACAGTAACAGTATCAAGTACATCAGTTAGATTTAATGGTCAAGTTATGTAAAAAAAATATATATTTCACAAAACGTTGAATATTTTTTTATCTGAGGTGGTTGTGTGTGTGTGTGTGTGTGTGTGTGTGTGTGTGTGTGTGTGTGTGTGTGTAAAGAGGTTAGTTGTGGGGAAGAAGCATCAGGTTGGAAGGAGAGGCAAGGAAGGGAAAGGGGTGTTTAGGAGGGGCACAGATGCACATTTAGAGCAGTGAGGATAGGAAAGGTAGGTTTTACTGATAGATTTTTCTTACATGTTTTTAGGGGGGCTTTTTTATATATTTTAAAATGGATGCAACTTCTTAAAAAAAAGTCTTGGGCTTAAAATAACCTTAACAGAAAAAAATGGAAATTTGCAGACACCAAAGTTCAATAGAAATTTGTGAACACCAAAGTTTAACAGAAATTTGTGAACACCGAAGTTCAATAGAAATTTGACACTGAAGTTTTTGTAAACACTGAAGTCCTGTCAGAAATTTGTAGACACTGAAGTTTGACAGAAATTTGTAGACACTGAAGTCTGACAGAAATTTGTAGACACTGAAGTCCAGTGCATGGCCTTAGCTGTTGATAGGATTCTGGGTTCTGGTTTAAAGCTCCATGCCATTACAAGCTATGTACCATTGACTGTGGCTATAGCTACATACCATTTATCTGTGTGCTATTGTGTCCACATGCATTCTAACATTCAGACAGACCAGCTGACAGACAACCTTGCCCACTATTAACTTTTTAACACTAACCCTAACACTACGTTTAACCTTAACCTGGCCCACATGTGGACACAAAAGACAGGCAGATACATGGTACATGCTGACACAATGTCTCCCCTGTTGGCATCACCGGGTACTGATAGCTGCTGCATCCATTAACACTGACATTATACTCTTTCCCATTTGATTGCCTTTGCTGGCTCTGCAAACACAATGGCCAATCATTTTTTCTTTGGGAATGGTGAGAGGAGGGGTGTTAGAATTTTAGGGAATAGGATTCTAGGAAGGGTGGGTGGGGGGGGGGGGGGGGGGGGGGTAGAATGTCCTGGTATATAATAGGGATGGAGAAAGAGGTTACTGACTGAGGATGGACATAGGGGCAGGCAGTTGAACTTTTATTATGTTCAGGGAGGGCGGGATGGGGAACATGTTAGAAAAAGTTGATCTAAAAGCAAAAGTGGAGGGTGCTGGTTACAGAATGCATGATTGAATAGTTACTTGAAAGGGGGGAGAAGAGGCATTTTAGGAAATGTCTTTTTTTTTTATAAAAAGGGGCACAAGTTTTAGACTGCAGTATTGAATTATCATTGGAGGAAGGTACAGGGAGACTGTGAGGATGCAAAACAAAGGGCATTGTTAAAAAGGAGGGGTAAAAAGTATAGTCAGGTCAATGGGGGTGTGTGTGCGTGCACATTTGAAGGATGGAATTTTGTTATGGTATTTATCATCACCAGTGTATGCTATGTTTTTGTGCAACCAGTCTGAAAGTTACATACCCCCTGTGTGTGTGTATGTGTGTGTGTGTGTGTGTAGGGTGGGGTGTGTGTGAGTGAGTTAGAAAGTAGCAGTGACTAGAATAACATGAATTGAAAGTTCATTGTCTTCTTATTCATCGTTGAATGCTCAGACAGCAACCGCTGTTGTCTGGTATAGGAGCGAAAATGCATCCCACTGCCGTTAAGTGCCTGACAGGTCGGGCCCAGTGCATCTGACTTCTGCATGGGAGAGAATTGTGATATTTTAAGTCTTTCTGGGGAAAAAGGTAGGAAGATGGACCAAGAAGGCAGAAAATAGACAAGAAGATGATGGTAAGAAAAAGAACAAGGCAGGGACAAAGAGAGGGATAGAGAATTCCTAGCTCAACATTTTCAGAAGGTAGGGATACTGATAGGACTTCTGGCATCCCCATGGGGAAGTTCATTGTTTGTATATGGCTTAGAAATCTGATTAAAGTGCTGGGTTTGTTGCTGTAACCAAAGTTGACTTAAAAAAAATATTACTGTAACTTAGAAAGGAAGGAGAAAAGCATTGAAATGTCACATAAAACAAAACCAGAATTTATTTTTTCAAAAAGTTTCGGGAATTCGGTGTACATCTTACTGAGCAATCTTGCAATCTTCTTTTTCTAACGTTCAGACTGCAAGGTCTACTGTTGTCTGCCATAGGAGTGAAAATGCTTTGCACTGCCATTAAATGCTTGTTGTTCAAAAATTTTTTCTGTTGTTTTACAAAATGTGGCACAAAACTGTTTTTGCCTTAGTCTATAATGTGTGTATTTTTGTGTTCCTTTGCTTGAGCTCCAAGATACAGCAATGGGGATATTTTGAGTGTTATAATGTGTTTAAGAGTGCAGACATCTCGTATTGGCGTGTCTTCCGTCTTGCCTTTTGCTTTACCATAGGTCAGGGGTGTGCCCGTTACTCAAGTCATATCACTCCTAGCCCATTGATAATGTATCTGCATCCCCCCCCCCCCCCCCCCCCCCCCCCCACCAACAGTCTTTGGATTTCTATTGTCAGCACAAGTGTACTGTAACAAAGTTTTTTTTTAAAACTTTTTTTTAAAGGTGAAAAAAATGGACAAAAGGTTGGAAGCCCCACAATGTAATTGAAAATAAAACACATAAAACAAAACGATTGCCAACAACAACAAAAAACAATGGAAAAAGATTTTTAAGAATAGAAGAGAAAAGAATGAAAAAAGAATGAAATAAACCAGAGGCCCCACAAAAAAAGATCAATTGTATTGGCAAGACTAAAATTCATTTCATGTCTGTATTCTTAAACTGCATGGCAGCAAATAATGTGAAATAATGTACTCTAGCAGATTACTGCAATGATACAGTGTGGAACAGGTTGTGGTTTTGTTCAGCCTTTCTTTTTACCTTTACTTGTACTCTAATGAAACCTGGGTTGTATAAAATTATAAAATGGTTCAGTGTGTGTGCATGTGTGTGATGGCATTTTAGTGATTGATTGTATATAGACTGTTTAGAAGCAGTTGTACAAAACACTTTCTGTATTAGTGTTTTGTTGTTGTTGTCTTATCACTTTATTCACACAGAACATCTTGCACACACGTTAAATCCTGTTCCGCTTTTTGTAAGAGTTGGCCATTGTGTGCCGGTGGGAACAGATGACAATTTACAAAACTGCATACACATGGAGACTGGATGTAAAAAAGCACATTAGTGCTTATTTCATTATCCTCGATATAAAAGAATAAAATAAAATAAAATAAATAAAATTCAAGTCAAAGAAAAGCATGCATTTCAGCAAGGGATGCTGGTGGATAGCTAGTCTTGTATTTGAAGCACTTGTCTTTACCATTTTTCTCTTCTTGTTAATTGCAATAAGAATAGCCTAGTGGTATGAGCACTGCACTTGTGATCTGACGGTCCAGGTTTGAACCACCGCCGAGGCACCCATTTGAGGGGATTTTTCCCCCTGGAGCTAACATCAGTATGGACTCCATTGCCCTGAAAGTTCTTTGGATGAGATTATAAACCACGGTCTCATGTGTGAACACATACAGAACATCTTGCACACAAATTAAAATCTATTCTGCATTTCGGAAGAGTAGGCCATTGCATGTCTGTAGGGACGGACGGCAAAATGGAACAAAAGGCGCACGCGCACTTGTGTCGTGTTTTGACATCATCCCTGAAGTTGGAATGCAGCTACCTTAAAGGAGGGGGAAAATGGTTGCATATGCAGTCTGACAATTAATGAACCTCAGAGCTGGAGCCAAGGAAACTATAAAAAAAAGGCGGTAAACAGAAAATAGCCAGCATACACCCAAGCCTTTACAAACCACACTGGGATATAGTAGTAGTATGTTCTTTCGAGCCAGAAGGCCCATAGAGCCGGAGCTTATCCCGGTTTCTGTAGCGTTAAGCGAACTGATGGTTTTTCACCACCCCTGTGACAGGACACTAGTCTGTCGCCAGATACTTCCCCAGCAGAGCTGGTACCCACTTGTACACCTGGGTGGAGTGAGGAAAATAGGAGTAAAGTGTCTTTCCCAAGGACACAACACCGAGCCGAGCGGGGATCGAACCCGCGACCTCTGGATCACGAGTTGACCGCCTAAACCACTCGACCACGGTGCCTCCACACTGGGATATACTGATGGTGAAAACCTCCATCTCCTAGGTGGATTTTCTGGCCTGTGGAGTAGCATTTATTATGTACTCCACACAGTGTACTCCTCCTTAAGGACACTGACGCTTCACATACTAGGAGACTGTTCATTCTGCAAATGCTTTTGGCATCCCCACAGGGAATGTAAAGGAATAGTGTTGTGCCAACTTTAAGTACACGCATGCACACCACACACACACAAAACGCACACAGAGTAATTTTTATTCATGTTACTGTTTATTCAGCTGCTTGTGTTCTATAGCCCATGAAATACTAAAAGAATACATTATCAACACACGGCACACAAACATATCACTTCATAAATATGACCTTTGTACAGTGTTCTCAGCAAAATTGAAATAAGAATGTCTACCAGACAATACCAGAATAGATCACTTTGGTCCCAGCCATTTTCTCTTTCTGAACTATTTGCATCCAAACCGAGCATCTCATTATTATTATTATTTTTTTTTTTTAAATGTCTTTTTCTGCTTTGCTTAGACATTGAGAAAAAAGGTCTTTTTATGTCCTAATCATTTGCATGAAGCTATTATCATTGTATCTTTTAAAAATAATAATTTTCATTAATAAAATAAACTCTTTTGAACAGCTTTTTTAAACTGCTGATTTTGCAATGGAAACATACTGCAAGAAATGTCACATCTGCAGTACCGCAAAACTAAAATCTGAAAAATAAATTAAAAAAAAAAAGTACATTCAGGTTAGGTTACACTTTTTCACACCAATACAGTTTTGTGATCAGAATATGTGGTATACCTCCATACAAGTAGTCAGAACATTGTCACATGTAGATCAATTACATCTTAAAAATTCCTTTGGTTCATATTTCTTTTATTTGACAAAATTATACTTTACAATCTTCTGCAACTACACTCACAGACACACATGACCTTTTAACTGACATACTATACTTTTTATAATCTTATGCATGCATACTCACATACAGTCATCAAGGAAGACCCTTATGCCACTGATGCCGAATCACAGATTTTTGTAATGAAATTACGATAATTCTTAAACCCAAACTGGAAGACATGTATGGTAGTTGAGTGATCCCCTGCTTTATCTTTATTATGGTTTGACAAAGAAAAAGTGACACTTAAAAAAAAAAAAAAAAAGCAAAAGATTTACAAACCAGTCTTTCTAGATGTACCACTAAATTGTAAATTTTTTATAAAAAAAATGCAGTAAGCAAACAGGATGTGAAGTTGAAAAAAATTGTCTTAACAATCCTTTCATTCATTCATATGTATAATTTATTCAAGATCAACAGTTCAGCTTTGTCTTCAATATGTAAAATGTAAATTTGTGCATGTGCACTTTTTTGGTATCGAGTATTTCACCTCTCTCTTTCCCTCTGTGTACATCACTGCATGTATGTGTATGTACACATACACACACACGCTGTTATGTATGCACACACACACACACTGTGCATGTATGTGTATGTACACACACATATGCACGTGCATGTCCACACACACTCACACATAGGTGCTTGATCAGAGAAAATCTCTCAAAGATCCCTGATCAGTGATGCTTTTTGCCAGTCATGAGTATGGTAGAACTAAAGTATAGTTAATATCCTAGGTTCAATTTGTGTACCTTTGCATAGGACCAAAGTCTATTACCATAGAAAATGCTAAATAAAATAAAGAAAATTGTTTTTATAAACCAAGCCAACAATACCTGTGTGAAAGAGAACTGACAGGAACAACGAAAAACTGTGACCAAATTCTTTCCAGTGTGATTTTGGTGCTTTTACATCAAAATTCAAAACATTCACAGCAAAAAAGGAAAATCTTTTTATATCTCAGTCATGATACTGTATTTTCAGAGTTTGTTGTTTATCTTTATTTCATTTATTCATTTCTCTATACAATCATTTACTTGTTTATTCATTCACAGGAGAAAAAGGCTAGTATCCTGGTTCTGCTCTGAATTTTTATACATTCTGATTGCTTTTATAGAAAAAAAAATCTTTTTCTTCTGCAATCACAAATTTGAACTGATGGAAGGTTTGCATAAAAAAATGTGTATTAAGCAACATACATTCATAACTTTCATTTTAAAAGCACAACAAAAATTGCACTGGAGCTGAAACAAAAATAATATCAGCTTGAATATCTCAATGAGAGATTCTGAAGGAAACGGTGGGGGTGGCAGGGGGAATGTCCATATAAAATCATACTCTGACAAACTTCATAATTTTCATTTCAACCATATATTGCTCTATTTTGTGAACAACATGAACATGTCATGAGCAAATGTGTTAAAACGTTATCACACCAGTTTGACAAACTCTGCAACCTTAACAACCACATTTTTTTTAAACGTATGCAACAAAAATGGTCATGTGAGTGTCATTTTAATGTCTATCCATTAAAAGTGATGATAGACAGGAATGGTCATGTAATGCCCTGTAATGTTAGGAACATAATACAAGACAAAAAAATAAGGCAGTATGCTTTACATAATGCAGTACTAAACTAGGGACACAACACCACATCAAAAACACACAATAAATGAAAAAAAAAATCACACAGGCCATTTTACATGTTTTTATATGATATCCAATACCTAAAGCCCTCTGAAGGTTGGAGTATGACTGCCTATATGGCAAGGTACTTATAAACAGATTATATATATATATAGATAGATATATATACATACAAACTTCTCATCCAAAGTGCTATTTCAATCTCTAAATGATTCCCAGACCTGTGGGACGAGTGGGTCAAAGTGCACATTCTGGGTGACCCCCAGGGTGCTAAGCTGGGGAACGCACAACAACAACTATTTAAAGCCTTCTTGTCGGATAAAATGACATACTTATTGGCGTAGTATGCAGGAGTATCAGGATGAGGTAATGATGTTTTAACTAATCCTATTAGATCAAAATTTGTTGAAAAACTGCTCTTAGGCGCTTGGACAAATGGAAATATTTCCACTGGAACATTATGACGATCAAGGTTCCGTAATTCATGTCAGGGTTAGGTGGGGTATGGAAACACAAACATATCCCAGCATACATCCCCAAGTTGGAATGTGGCTACCTTCATGGTGGGTAAAAATGGTTGTTGATGCAAAATCTCACCACTGGTGAACCTTGGAGCTCCAGCTGAGGTGCACCCCGCCCCCCCCCCCCCCCCCCCCCTCCTTAAAAAAACCAAACCCCCAAAACAAAAAAAACCCACACAAAAAAACCAAAACCCAACAAAAAACAAACAAAATGAAACAAAAAACCCCAACCCTCCTTATGAAGGGCATAAAAAGAAATCTGCATGTTTTAAGATTTACTAACAATGGCCAATACTTATTTGTGTGAAGTGTTCTAAAAAACAAAAAAAATCCAAACCCATCTGTATTTATAATGGGATTTTACTTATGATTATGCCTATTGTTTTGAAAAATAAAAAAAAACTACATCCATGCTACAGGGACAATATTGGTTTCACTACTTCACTCTTATCTTGATTAAAAGACTCCTACATGCTCTCTGTCATTACTGAAAATGACTTTAAAACTCCATGTGTGTGTGTGTGTTTGCTTGGTAATAATATTTATTGACATTCTGAAAAAAAAAAGAATTAAGTAAGGGTTTACGTGGGGGAAAAAAAAGAAAAATAAACATTGCCATCAGCGCATTCCACTCTAGACATAACTTTACATAATTCACCAGCATTATCACAACAGTAATGAGACAAATTATCAGACTGCAAGGTGGATAAAATAAAGCAATGCAGACTTGCAAACATCATACATCATTTTTGCACTGAAATATGTACAAATGCGTAGAGCACACTTCCACATAAAAATACACAAAATGCGTATATAAGAAAAATGGTAAAGCACTTTTCATGGAACCCATAACCTGTCCCCAAGTCTTTTAACTTTTCCTTTGAGTTATCCACCCCTCCTTAATTTTGGAGATGCAGCCCTCATGACAATTTGACAATACTGAGAATAATAAAAACACGATTCAAAATTATAGAACCAACAAAGCAAAACAAAAAATAATCATTACATCACAATGTTGCTGGAAGCAAATTAAAGAAAAGAAGTACCCCCCCCCAAAAAGCCATCAAAAGCTGTTGCATGTCAATGTTTACAAGAAGCAATAAAGAAAAGAAAATGTTCTTTCATGCCAAAAATAAAAAATTCTTTCTTTGTTTGTTTTGGTTTTCTGTTATTGTGATTTTCTTTAAAATAAAAAATAAAATGAACATTGATACAAGTAAAATATACCCATCTTATTCTCTTTTAAATTTTTTTAATACATTTCCAGCACAATACACAATGTTCATGAAATATAATCTGGTGATATGAAATGTCAAATGTACTTTTAAAGTCATGTAAGAATTCAGCTGCACATATTGATGTATAAATCACTGATGCATGTACTTTCTTTATCCTAGTACATAATCATCTGATTAATGCACAGAAATAAGAGCTTTCATCTTTGGCCAGCTGTTTATGAAGCCTTTACAACTTAATGAAAACAAAATCTGTATTGTAGATCATATGAACATTAAATAGAAAAACTGAAAATCTTATCTCCCCTCAAAAAACAACAAACCAACAACAACCAAAAAAAACCAAAACAAAAAAAACCCAAAACCCAACCCCAAAACAAAAAGATGTGAGGTAAACAGTTTACTCTGACCTTTTCATTTCCTCACAGACAAAATCTTACAATTCCACCGAAAAGAAAATAATGTGTACAAATGCATCAAAATGAGCGTAACCCTAGTTCGTTTAAGTGAACATCCATAAATCCCATGTTTGTGGTCATATCTATTGCCCATCAAGGCAACTTGTGCTGACATTGTTCAAAATTAATGTTAACATTTTTTCTTGAATCTCAATTATGAATTAAAGTATAAAAGGGGGAAATGAACACACACAAAAGAAATGAAAACAAATATTTGGCCTTTAGCTACGACTTTATACTAAAACACAATAAAGCTAATTTCCTATAACTATTAACAAGGGCTCTATAAAAAAACACACCATAACTAACACCTACCTCTTAACTAAAACTGTACCATAAAACGCACTAAAACTAATGTTTGGCTTATATGACTATCATAAATTGCACAACACTACTGGACTTTTAACTAAGATTTTATTCTAAAGCACACAAAAACTAACAGATTTTTACAAAAAAAAGAAGATTCTATTACTAAATGCACACCAAAAATAAAATCTTAAGCAACCTGGATCATTCTGGACACAGAGCAGACAAGTAGAATCAATCTATGCAGAGACCAGCAGGACCACAACCAACCATCACACATACACACTTGTACTAACCACCACCAATAATTCTTGCATAGTTGAGCTCTTTCAACAGCCAATAAATGTTTCACTCTTTATCAACCTCACTGAGTCAAATGGAGAGATATCAAAAAAAAAAATCATACAATGTCTTCGGAAAGTCCAACACTTGACAACAAAATTTCCCCAATTCTAAATTGGTTTTAAAAAAAATCTACAGGGGAAGCAACTATTGAACCAAACCTACTCCAGAAAACTACAGTTGCTTCCCATGGTCTATACTACATCTCTCTCTCTCTCTCTCTCTCTCTCTCTCTCTCTCACGTGTTCTTTAATTTAACGTCTTTTCACATTACGTGATATTAGACACAAGCACGCACACGCACGCACACACACACATGAGCGCATACACACACACGCTCACACACAGTTTTCTTTGGTATCTATAGATAGTAAACTGATTTTGCTCTTTCCTGCCCCTCCCCCTGGAGAAAAACAACAACAAAAACAATACCAACACAGCAAACATAAAAGCAAACAACCCCACCCCCCCTCCCCCATCAATCTGCCTCCCTAAATCATATGTCACATGCTATCCCCCCTCCCTCCCACCTTCTTTTTCTAAGAGTAAGATGTGCACAGACATGAGGTTATCCTGTATTGTATTCAACTTTAAGTCATGGCAGATTTCTCTGCATGAAATTCTGGCTGCTCTCCCCAGGGAGAGCACATCACCACAGGAGCAGCTCCATCCTTTTTTTTCTCTTTTCCTGTCTGCATACATTTGATTTCCTATCAGAGTGTACCTTTGTAAGTTTACAAAAAAGTTATACTACTACTATAAACTGACAACTTAATGGATGCTATAGTCGAGTGGTTAAGGCGGTCTGACTTCAATCCTATGGGTCCATGAAGTCATGATTTCAAATCTCAGCAGCGTCTGGTCAATCAAGGGTGGGGATTTTTACACTCTCCCAGGTCAACTTTAAGTGCAGACCTGCCATTGTCTTAATTTCCTTCATGTATATACACATGCAGAGGATCAAACATGCACGTTAAAGATCCTGTAATTCATGTCAGGGTAAGGTGGGATACAGAAACATGAACATACCCAGCATGCATCAAAATGAGCTGCTCTGAAGTCAGAATGTGACAGTTGAGGCCAGCGGGCAGGCCTCCTGCAAAATTACAGGCACACAAGAAGACCAGCACGATGCACCCCCCACCCCATAAGGGGAACACAGAGAGAGAGAGAGAGAGAGAGAGAGAGAGAGAGAGAGAGAGGAGAGAGAAGAGAGACAGAGACAGACAACGTAATAAGAAAAATAAATGGCTATACTTCACGCCACACTACACTCTCTGATTTTGAATGCAATTTCGATCTTCAGCATATTGTGGAGTACAAAAAAAAACAACAACCAACAACAAAACAACACCAACAACAACCAAACTTTGAAATACTATGCAGACAGTGAGATTGTTCAGTTTGATTACACATGTATGTATACATACACAAAGAAGTCAAAGCTGCAAGTATGACTGGTGTTCCTATGACGGCAGCCTGACCAGTCACTATAGCTGATTTACAATGCCGCTACGAGTTGATTGAAGAGCATAAAGCAAAGAAAGCATAAAACAAAGAAAGAGCACAAAATACAACAAAAACCCTACCCCCCAAAATTTTTTTTTAAAAAAAGAACCCCAACAACAATAACAACCCCCCCCACTATACATGAACATTACTTATCACTAAACATTTGTCATCTTCAAACCACCTTACTTCAGCTGATCATCTCCAAACCTTTTGCCTTAAGTTTCTGTCATTTTTGGTAAAGTGTAAAATGTGACACTTTTTCCTGTGCTGCATTAATTCTTGAAAATAATTTTACAGCATGGAATATAGTAAACATTCTCTTCATAAACACAACAATGGTAAAGCAAAATGTGACCAGACTCCACAACACCAATACATACATGTACATTGTGTGTTACCTTTGACAACTTTGTGCTGTAAAAAAAGAACAATGTACTTTGAAACAACAACACACTAACAGTGACTTCTCTAACAGTCTTACCTCCCTCCCCCCCTCCACTTCTCACTTCTGAGATCCAGAATTTTAGTTTTCCTGTATTGTCTGCCCCCCTCCATCCCCTCCCCCCCAATTGAATAAGGGCGATGTTTGGAAAAACAACAACAAATTCACCTACAGTCACTGAGGTGAGCAATATGGCTGGGGATGGCATTTGGCACTGGGAATTACATATATAGATATATTCTATGATAGTTGATACCTTCCTTCTGTAGTTTACATGGGATCTGTTGAATTCAATTCAGGCATGAACTGTTTTCTCGTTGAGTTGAGTGCAGTGCAACTTCATAGCATTCTGGTTTCCTCCTCTCCTTCTTCATTACTATTAGTAACAAAACATTGCCATTTCTAGATAACAGAAAATGTTACTTTAACTTCAATCTTGACGACAAAGTAAATCAACACTAAAAAGAACCCTTTCACACCATATAAACGACAAAATTTAGTTAAAAAAACACAACAAAAAGCTTGTGTGCCTGTTGGCCATGTCACTGAATTAGTGAATAATCTGAGGTCAGCTAAACATGTCAGCATTAAGCATTGAATGTATCCCACACTTTGTTGTAAACCATTTAGTGTTACACATGCAAGCATACTTGCAAACAGACACACACATACTTACGTGCATGCAAACACATGCACACACACACACACATGAACAGATTTCTGGTTCTGAATATTGTGTACACTGGGGAAAGTAATTTCTCAAAATGACTTCAAAGATGTTAACAAATTCACTGAAGAAACAACTAGTCAAGTGAATGGGGAAGAAAAAACTCAAATGTATTGTAATGTATACAATTAATATTTCTTAAAAAAAGGGAAAAACAACAACAATTTCAATACAAAGGAGATAAATCAGTTCACTGTTATGCTAAAGAAAGCCAAGCAACAGACACATTAGGCAGTCATTGCATGAAAATTAAATTTATGGTAAATCCAGTACAAACAATAACATTATTTTAACATAGAGATGTAATAATTCACTGTTTTAAATGTGCCAGAGGTCACATTACAATGATTAACAAAATGATATGTATTACACAGCATCTTTGTGCCTTCATGTTGTTGAATGGTATTTTTACTTTCAAGTTTAAAAACTTTCCCAATTGGAGTAAACCACTCAAAAAGCACACTAACACTTATAATAGATTGTTTTCAGCTGTTAAGAAATGTCTAGTTTCCTGGAATGAAGCACTGGCATAGTTGAGGAGACCAATGTCTGAACTACAAGAACATTGCAATATTACTATTATTAGGAAGTCAATTATCTGATGATCATATAATGTATACATTTCTGTAAACTGAAATATTACACAAACAATGAGACTTGTAAATTCAAACTTCTGCAAAATGTAAACAATCTCGAACAAGAACATTTTCTGCTGTTTTGTTCTGTCAAGTTTACAAAATATACATGTTAATGCAGTTTTGCCCAAATTACCATATATACAAAAATACAGATTGGATATTTTTTCAGATAATCAAATAGTAAAACCTCACAAACTTCATCACTGAAAAACTGAAACATCTATATTGTATCTCATTCTCAGGTAACACACAACACTTATAAATCTAAAAGATCTGCAGAAAAGCAAGTGCTACTAACTCAGGAGTAGCAGAGAACTGTTCACGGTGATTGTTTCAATGCCAAAGCCAGCTCAAACTGTACACACTATAAATAATACTACATAGTGCCAATGACACCAGTTCATGCTGCATGATGATGATGCTGAGATCACACTCCACACGTCAACACACTTAAGTGGTCAACACAGTTCTGGGACAGCATGAATCTGGATTCATTGATTTTCTTGGTGAAAATCTTGCAGTATATGGAAAAATTTTCTCTCTCTCTGTGTCTGTCACACACACACCACACATACGTGTTATAAAGACTAGTTTATAATTCCCCCATCACAGCATGGCAAAGCTTAGACAAAATATCTCACTTCTTTATCGATTAAAGGTAAATGCATTAAAAACAAAATCTGTAACAGGCGTTACATGCTGCTGTGATGAAAAACTGTTCGAGTCTTCATTTAATTTTTCAAAACCAAACATTAAAATTATTTCTGCCCCATGGCATAAGGCCATATTCCTGATTGTTCATTAGAAAATGTTTTCAGTGACTTTTTATTAATGTTCAAAATTTGTGAATTTTTGCTTCCAAGTCCAGCTGACAATTTGCTTTAGCTAGAACTTAGCATTTTTCTTGTTCTAATGTCACTTTGTTTTTACCTATGATAGTATTATCGCCTGTAAATGTAGTAGCACACATATGCACATGCGCGCACACACACACACACTCTCACACACAAGCACACACACACACACGCATGCATGCATGCGCTCTCACTAAAGTTTATCTTTTTTCCTTTGTTTCAATTTGTATACTTAGTTCAATGAGTTTCTCATGATTAGATCTCTTTCAACTTTATGAAGAAACACACTTATTATATAGATATTCACTTTGTTCTAGTTTTTCCTTCTTCCCATGTCCTGTCTAAAATCACTTTTTCGTGGATAGATGATAAAGTGAACACACACACATGCACAAGAGTCACATAAATTTTGCGCAGAAAAAGAAAATGAAAAAAAAAAGCTTTATAACAACATCACATCCTAGATTGCAGTCGGAAATTGCACAAGTTTGCTTCAGCTTCTTAGATGTCACCTTAATTGACTTTGCAAAAAGGCGCCTTCACCTCATCACTCAGAAATAAGACAGCAGTGACAGTGCCAAATCCAAGCAGAAGACTCACCAATTTCAACATACGGTCATGCGAGTTGTTGAACTCCGCTGGAAGAACTTCAAAAAATGTCATGTACAAAAAAGTACCAGATGCAATACCCGTCAAGATTCCATCTGCTAAATCAGATGCAGTTGATGCCCCAAAGTACGTGATGAGGATGCCCCCAGCCACCCCCACAGGTGCAGTGGAGGAGAAAAATAAGATGGACTTGACGCAGCCTTTGAGGGACAGTCGGCTCTGAACTAAACTCATTCCTATGCTGAAGCTGAGAATGCTTTTGTGGAGGACCAGAGCGGCGAAAATACCGAGGACCTGCCCTGTGCTGGACTGCAGCCCCACCGCCAGGCCTTCAAAGATGGAATGCAGAGACAGCGCCAGGACCATCATCAGAGCTCGCAGCGGTGAATGACTTTGTAAATCATCATGGTGGTGGTGGTGGTGGTGGTGGTGGTGACCACTGAGGTTACTATCGCTTCTCTGCCTGTTGGTTGACATCCTAGGGCTTTCAGAGTCAGAGCGATATCAGGCTGGTCACTGATCCCTGTGATGGAATGATCGCTCCTTAGAAACTCATGGTCCTCCTTGTCACTCGTGTCAGATGTGCTTTCAATATCACGTCTTTCTTGTGTGTTTCCAAGCAAGGGCCTTTTCACTTCAGAATCTTCACTTCTACTTCTAGTTTCGTTTCTTTCATGAGGAGGACAACCTGCTCCACAATCAGGATGAAAAACAGCCCCATGGACATGATGAACTCAGCCAAGGGAAATCCTGTTATAATGTCCATTTTAAACAAAACGGTGATGAGTCGTTTTCTGACCCCTGGCAGGAGATCGAGGAAACAAGTTGCCAGAAACACACCAGCTGCATAACAACTGAGAAAACTCAGGGCACGTTTATACAGGCTCAGCTTTGCTTTCTTGCGCCTCCCTTCACTTCCTCATCTAAAGAGGAAGCTGCATTTCGCTGAATGACTGCCATCAGTTTCACAGGGATTAATCCCAAAAAGAATGTCAGGACGAACAGAACACCAAGCACCAAACATTTCGATGCAATGAGTGACAGCATGTTGATGTTCACTTTATTTTTCTCAGGGGCACTGTATTTAAGAAAAATGTAATAACCAACTCCTCAAGTTGCTTGTCCACAACTCTCCAATAATCTCTGCAACAATTGAAAATGAAATTTAACGTCAAGCAGTCTAGGAAGCCCTCTTGTCTATAGTCTAGATCATAGAAAACACTTCAACACTGCATCACCCAGGGCAGAATCTGATAACAGATGGTCTAACACACACGTAGTCAAGTCACTTTCAAAGCAACTGCCATATAATTATATAAAACCGTGGCCTATATGTGCAGAGCAGGCTTAACACCTTAAGAACCACAATCGCGATCAGGGGCATGCAGTGCTGACCTAGTCACCTGCTCCCATCACAATTTCGATTTTTTTCACACGACACTTTCCCACTCGTGGCAAACACAGTCTGATCCTTTGGTCTACAGCTTAAACAAATTTCGCGCGAGTGCAAGAAATGAGCCAGTCTCCAAAACAAGAGGCAGTGTAATAACTGGGAGTAAGCCTAGACATCATAAGACTTCTCTTATACAAGTTCGAGTCATCATCATGTGACCAAAAGACTGATAAACCCCATCTTGGTTTACATTGATCTCGTCACAACCAGAAAAAAAAAGAAATATCAGAGATCAACAATGTAGAGCTCGCCCATTTATTCAACTCTCACCTTCTGTCAGTGCTGCATCATGATTAACCAGAAAGGTATGAAAGTAGGTCTATGTTATTTAGCAGGCCAACAGCCGTGGAGGCAAGTGATACTAAGGGAGAGTAGTCTCATTGACATGGCTATATTTAGAACTCTCTCTCTCTCTCTCTCTCTCTTCTCCTCTCTCTCTCTCTCTCTCTCTCTCTCTCTCTCTCTCTCTCTCATTTGTCTAATATAACAGTTTGTGAAGACTATCTCTCTCTCTCTCTTCATATCAGGGTACATTCGTTTAATATCACAGTTTGTGAAGAGACTTAAAATGAAATGGAACACACCACACAACACACACACACACACACAACCACACAAGATAGATGATGAATTTCATTTACTCGATGAATGTATCTCATATGATGAACTCAGAAACAATTTGTCATTAAAAATTACAACCAAAGACAAAAAACGTAACATTTGTATAGACAAATGAAGTGACATAATCACAGTTGATATTTATCAAGCAGATATCATCAAATATGTGTATGAATGTTTTAAGAAAAGAGAAAATGAGAAGTAAAATGCAACATGCTTTAGTGTACATCAATTTGAGCCAAAGAGATGATTATAACTCATGTTATCTTATTTTGTTGTTGTGTCAAATAAGTCTACTTGACTTAAATGGCAATAAAATATTCTGAATCTGAATGAATCTGAATCACACACACACACACACACACACACACAACACACACACACACACACACACACACACACACACACACACAGAGTCGCAGAAAGTTAGTTCTTCAGTTTAACGTCCTTCCACCAAAAAGTGGTATCAGACGAGTGTGTGTGTGTGTGTGTGTGTGTGTGTGTGTGTGTGTGTGTGTGTGTGTGGTGCGCGCGCGCGCGCACGTGCGTGCATGTGTGTGTGTGAGTGAGTGTGTGTATGAAGTGTGTGTATGAGAGTGTGTGTATGAGAGTGTGTGTATGAGATGTTGTATGAGAGTGTGTATATGTCCGTGCATGTATGTGTGTGCATGTATGAGTGTGTATGTGCGCGCGCGCGCGCGCGCGCCGCGCGGTGTGTGTGTAAGTGTGTAAGTGTGTGAATGAGTGTGAGTATATGAGTGAAATTGTGGGCGTGTGTGTGAGTGTGTGGGCGTGTTTGTGAGTGTGTGTGTGTGTTGTTGTTGCTGTTGTCTTCGATTTTACGTCTGTTCACTCTCAGTGATATTAGACAAGAAAAAAAATATATATATACAAGGGGTGTATGAGAATTGAGGTGGTGGTGGAGGCACTACTGAAAAATGCGATGGGGGAAAAGTAGTCTAATCATGAAAAGAAACCGCACAAAGCAAAAGATACAATTAAAAAAAAAACCGAAAAAAAAAAAAAGTGATTAACGTTAATGAAACTATAACAAATGTCCTATAGGACTATGCCAGAGACCTTTTGCAATATCAAATGCCAAATTCAAATTATTGAATATGCTTCTAAAGGAGTTTTCAGAAAATTGGGGTAAAAAAGCTTTTGTATTCTTACATTCAAATATTATATGAGTATTAGAAATATTCTCACCACACAGGCATTTACTGTGTCTACTGAATTTGGTTACGAATGCATTAAGTTTTATTCTATAAAACAAACTATTCACTCTTCTTGCTGTTGAGATATTTGAGCAAGCCTTAGAATGGCTCACGACTCTTGCTTTATCAGCTTTGATGACAGATCTGTTTAGAAATCTCTCTTTTAGGTGATACGTTTCTGTGACCTTTTTCCATGATGTTTGTTCTAATAAGTGGTAGCCCTCTTGTAATGATAAAGGCACGTGCAATGTTGCTGATTTCCGTTCATGCTTTGCACCTCTTTTAGCAGCTCTATCAGCCCACTCATTTGGAAAGAATCCACTGTGTGAAGGCACCCAACAGAAAGTGACATTTGTGCCCTTTAAGGTTAAAAGGTGTATGACATGATTAATGTTTGAAGTTTTCTTGTACCACAAGGATTTTAAAGCATACAATACCGACTAAGAATCAACACAAATAAGGATTTGAAATATACACAATGGCAAATCAAGAGCATAATTTAGAGCCATTAAGACTGCTACTAATTCCGCCGTAAAAATCGAATGATGTTTACCAACATAGAATGATTTTTCAATTTTTAAAGATGGTATAACAAAAGCTGAACCTGTTTCTTGATTATCCAGACGTGATCCATCTGTATAAATTTGTAAATGATGAAACTACTTATGATGGATGTGGGATCGAACATCAGAAACCATAGTGTTCAGATTCTCATTCTTTTTTTTTTTTACATTAGTTACCTCTATATCAAAGTGTGCTCTGTTCATCTCCCACGATGGGCAAGGTAATATTGCCTCTCGTTTGTCCATTCTGTGTTGATTGACATTAGTGTGTGTGTGTGTGTGCGCGCGCGCGCGCGTGTGTAAGTAAATATATCAGCGAAATTGTGTTATATATATGTGTGTTCCTGTATGTGTGTGTGAGTGTGTGCATGAGTGCATGCGTGCGTGTATGTATATATGTGTGTTTGTGTGTGTATGCGTGTGTGTGTGTGTGTGTGTGTGTGTGTGTGTGTGGTGTGTGTGTGTGCGTGCGCGCGCGCGCTTGTTTCCGTGTGAACATGCAAGTATGTGTGGGGGTCTTGCGTGCGCGCGCGCGCGCGCGTGTGTGTGCCAGTAAAAAGACCTAAGCAACAAACAGTTATACAAAACTTAGGGCCTTGCTATTTGAAAAACAAACAAACTATAGGGGAATAATCAAGAACATGTTTCTAAATCTTCAACCAGTCATGAATAACAAGTAGAACAAGAAAAACTCCGAAAACTAACAATAGATACTATAACTAGCCAAAAAGTTTGGACTTTGGGAACGTTAACATATTCTACGTAGATATTAGCACAAAGTATGGGGTAAAAAACAAAGGGCATTAAGAGAGGTTTACAGAACATTCATTAAATGATAAGCTTTAATTAAAACAAGGTGATCAATCACAGGAAGATACCGACTGGGCTGTGTAGCAGACATTCAGAAATTTTGCAAAGAAGTATATCATTGTTTAGGATGCTTTTAAGCGTTACAGATGATTCTAAAAGTAAGGGATCTTTCAGTGTCATAGAAACAATTTCTAGGACAACCAGTAAGTAGATGTCTGACGCTAATTTGTTTTCCACACATGCATATTATGTTCTTGCAGTATTTTGTGCGAAGAGCATTTAAACGGAATCTATAAGCCAAGCTTGATATATTTCTGGAAGCAGACTTAGGTGACTTTGCACAGAAACACTTAGTGTTTTGTACATCTGTCATATTTAGGCAATTTTGAGTGTAGTAACAATTAGAATTTAGCAATTTTTTAATGGCCTTATTATAGGAAGTATGCTTTAAAAGTTCATAACCCTCTCGCAAGTCTAACGAAATATTGACTATAAGTGATCCTTCAACATTTCGTGCTTCTCGTCGTGCAGCTCTATCAACCCTTTCATTAGCAATAATCCCACAGTGGGAAGGAACCCAGCAAAAAGTAACACTGATGCCTTTCAACGACAATAAATGAACAGCATGTTTGATTTCAGTGATCATTTCTACTCTAATATTTTTATTTAAGGAATATAATGCTCACAATACAGATTTAGAATCAACACATAGTACAATATTCAAATCTTTGTGAGGAAGTGGAACAAAATAGTAGAGAACCATCAATATTGGGAAGAGCTCTGCAGTAAAGATAGAAACGCCACTAGTTATATGATATAATTATTTTCTCAATGTTATGGCTGGTATAACAAGGCTGCACCTGCCTGTTCGTTATCAAGTTTTGATCCGTCTGTGTATATTTTTAAGTGGCCTGAATAGTGAGTGTCAATATGGGAATTCACTAAGCTTGCAAGTATGTTAGGTGAATCGCTTTTTGATAGATTTATATGACACATGTCAAATATTGGCTTATTCATTTCCCATTCAAGGATAGATGAAAAAGACGGTGTAACAGCAAGAACGTTTTCATCAATTTTAGAATCTTTGAAGATATCGAGGTATACGTCTTTATAGATGTTAGCATTCAATTGATCTAGCTCGTTTAACAAAATGTATGTCCGATCTTATGCTAACTTCTTTTTGTGAATAATTTTCGTTTGAATAACATCTCAAAATATACTTTACAGCACAGAATTCTCTATGTTCGTCAAGAGGTAGCACACGTGTTTCCGTGTAAGAGCCTTTTTATAGATGCATGAAAAGGAACTCCACGAGATAACTTGAGTGCTTTACTATCTATGCTTTGCAATTTATTCAACAAGTATCGTGGCGCCCTGAAAAACACCTCTTGTCCATATGTAAGTCTTGAGCTTACTAAAGAAGTAGCTTAAGATATAAGTGATTTTGTATCTTACACAAAATTTTTAGAAAATTTAAACTCTTTCTTGCTTTATTCAGTATATAGCTGATATGATTATACCAAGACAATTTAGGAGTCAGAATAACGCCCAGAAATTTAACATGTTGGGTATATAATAAATTATTTCAGGTCTTCTATAGTAAAAGAAGAAAGCTTCCCAGGGTCATAACCTGAATTAAAGCATCATATTTGTTTTTTCCAGCGACAAGCTTAGCCCATTTTCTGTCATAAATGAGCTGATTTTATTCAGTTCAGACTGATAAAGTTTCTCTATATACTTTAAAGTTCGAAGTGGAGTCTTTCGTTTTAATGTCACCTTCATCCACAAGCAAATGTCATCGGCATACTGAACTAAAACTGAATCTTTTGACAACATTTTGGGTAAATCAGCGACTTAGTATATTAAATAAAATAGGGGCAATTACAGAACCTTGGGGTAAACCCATATCCAAAGTTCTTGTATTTGAATACCTACCTCCTATTCTTGCCTGAATAGATCTATCTGACAGAAAATGTTTGACGAAATTAAACATACAACCCGAAATTCCAACAGATTTTAATTTATGTAAATGTCGACTGTGCCATACTTGCTCATACTTTTTTTACGTCAAAAAAAGGTGCAAGAATACTTTTAGGTCTGGCAAACTATTGTTTGACTTGTGTTGTGAGTTTTACTAGATTTTCAATAGCCGATCGATCTTTCCTGAATCCAGCTTGATTCACAGGAATGATGAGTGTGTGTGTGTGTGTGTGTGTGTGTGTGTGTGTGTGTGTGTGTGTGTTGTGTGTGTGTGTGTGTGAAGTCAAGTCAAGTCAAAATGATCTTTATTGAGGGTAAAAGATTAAGTTTATACAACTTTTTTTTCATCCTCCTCCTCCTCCTCCTCCTCCTCCTCCTCAGCTCCCATAACCTCCTCCGGGGTCGTAGGGGCACTGCATTGACGAACGTTGCACCAGCTGGCTCCATTTGGGGCGGTTGTGTGCAAGTGCCTGGGTTGTGGAGAAGCTCTTCCCTGTCCGTTCAGTGATGTTGTCTGCCCATTTCTTCCTCTGTCTGCCTCGCCTTCTCTTCCCCTGCACTGTTCCCTGCAGTATGGTTTTGGACAGCCCATCTGATCTAGTCACATGTCCATACCATCTGAGCTTCCTTTTCTTGACCGTGGTCAGCAGGTTATCGTAGTGCTTTTCTTGTTGAGTGATGGTTTGTAGGACTTCGTTGTTGGTAGTGTGGTCCATGTATGAAATGCCAAGGAGTCTTCTGAGGCATCTCATCACTAGAGCCTGGATCCTCCTTTGTAGATCTGCATTCAATGTCCAGGATTCGCACGCATACAGATATGTAGAGATGACTAGTGCATGCAGTAGCTTGACCTTGGTCCTGAGAGAGATGTTTCGGTCTTTCCAGATAGTCTTGAGCTTTGCCATTGCTGCTATTGTTTGTGCAGCTCTTGCGAGGATTTCGGTTTTTGAACTTTCTTCACTAATAGCTCCAAGGTACTTGAAGGGATCTGCTACCTCAAGTTCTTTTCCACTGACTTTGATCTTGGTAGTGATTGGCTGGGCACTGTTTGTCATGAGGTTTGTTTTCTCGGCACTGATCTCCATGCCATATCTGGAGGATGTTTTGTCCAGGTGGTACACTAGGTTGGCTAGTTCTTGTTCATTTCCTGCAAGTCCATCGTTGTCATCAGCAAACCTGAGGTTGGTGATTATCCACCCTCCAATACTGACTGTGCCAGTGGGATCTTCTAAGGCATCAGTCATTATGCGCTCAAGGAAGACATTAAACAGTGTGGGCGATAGGAGACAGCCTTGACGAACTCCCACTGAGGTATGGAACCACTCTCCAACTATGCCTTGGAAAAGCACTGCGCTGGTGGCTTTTGTGTATAGCTCTTTGATGGTCCAAATGGTCTTTTGTCTCATGTTGTATTTCTTCATCGTGGCCCATAATGCGTCGTGCCATACACGGTCAAACGCCCTTTTGAAGTCTATGAAGACGTGGTATAGTTTCTGTTGGTGCTGGCTGTATTTCTCACACAGAACTCGCAGGTTGAATATTTGTTCTGTGGTGCTTCTGTTTGGGCGGAAGCCTGCCTGTTCTTCAGCGATGATCTTTTCTGCCCGTGGCTTTAGTCTGTTCAAGATGACTTTTAACATCACTTTACTGGCATGGCTTATGAGGCTGATCGTTCGATAGTTTTGGCATTGCAGTAGATTGCCTTTCTTGGGGAGCATGATGATGAGTGATTGGGTCAAAGGTGTTGGCCACTCTCCAGTCTGCCAGATCTTGTTGCAAATTCTTGTGAGGATGTCTGTCACTCCCCCCCCCCCCCCCCCCCCCTACCCACCCACCCCCGTTATTTGATCAGCTCTCCTGGGATGTTGTCAATGCCTGCAGCTTTCCCATTTTTCAGTGATTTGATTGCTGCCTTACCCTATTCACGAAGGATAGAAAAGTCATCATCTTCTGACGAGTCCTGACTTGTAAGTACACTGGGGTCACCTTGTGTCACACATGTTGAAGACAAAATCTATGGAGATTTAAAAAAATAAAAATCCAGACTAACAAAACATGATAAAGCAAATCAAGACAGTATAACATAAGCTCAAGTCATACAGATAAACGAAGAAAATTGAAAACAAACAAACAAAATAAAAATAAAAACATTAAAACAAAAAACAACACAAACACACAAAAAACAATAAACCAAAAAACAAACAAACAAACAAAAACAAGACTCACAAGACAAGATAAAGCAAAACTAAGACAGTATAACATAAGCTCAAGTCATACAACAAATGAAGAAAATACAAATAACAAAAAGGGAGGCACTGTGGTCGAGTGGTTTAGGCGGTCAACTCGTGATCCAGAGGTCGCGGGTTCGATCCCCGCTCGGCTCGGTGTTGTGTCCTTGGGAAAGACACTTTACTCCTATTTTCCTCACTCCACCCAGGTGTACAAGTGGGTACCAGCTCTGCTGGGGAAGTATCTGGCGACAGACTAGCGTCCTGTCACAGGGGTGGTGAAAAACCATCAGTTCGCTTAACGCTACAGAAACCGGGATAAGCTCCGGCTCTATGGGCCTTCCGGCTCGAAAGAACATACTTTTTACTGATGTAAGATAACCTCGAGTATAAGAGTGGACTTACAATTTGTCCATCAGATGTTTCTTCAAGAGTTTCTTGAACGTTTGTTTCGAAGAAGCTGATTTTAAAGAGATAGGTAGACTATTCCACACTGTTCTTCCTGAATAAGCAAGGCTTGATTTATAGAGATTGTTATGGGGCCTGGTCAAAGACAATATATGAGTAGGATTGCTTTTATTAACGGAAAAAAATTTCACAATTTTCTTTGGGGCTTTTCCGTTTAATATATTGTACATACATAGACACTTGTTGAAATGCAGACTGTCTTTGAGTGGAAGAATATCTAATTCTTTGTAGTTGTTGGTGGTCAATGTATTAGGATTCAATGGGATTAGTTTGATAGCTCTTTTATGTAGGCGGCTTATATTCTTTAGTTGGTTTCACTAGCATTATCCCATAAGATTGAAACATAATTTATGAGATAGAATATGTGCGTGAAAGAATAGTTTTCGTGATTGTAGGTTTAGAAAATGTTTGATTTTTCTAAATTGATATAGTCTTACTGGGATTCGTTTTCCTAGAGTGGCTATGTGTTCTGACCAAGATAAATCATTGTCAATTACTGCACCTAGTACTTTGTGTGAAACAACTTCTTCAATTTTTCGTTCTTGGATAAATATTGGGACGAATGGAAAACACAATTTCTGTCTTTTTTGCCGAGTCGTTATAAACATACATTTTGATTTGTTTGAATTAAGAGACATATGACTGAGTTCTGTCCATTCAATAAGTTTATGATATCTGCTTGCATATCTTTCACAAGCTGGTTAGGATCACTGTTGCTACATTGAATTGATGTATCGTCAGCAAACATTTAACATGAACCATAAATATGTTGAGGTAGGTCATTAATATAAATAGAGAAAATAAGTGGTCCTAGTATTGATCCCTGTGGTATACCATATATCACAGGTAATAAGGTTGATCTCCTTGGCCCGATTTCAACAAGCTGTTGACGATTACTGAAAAATGAATCTAAAAATGATAATGCTTGGTCAGAAATTCTGTAGCATTTTAATTTTTTAATGAGGAGAGAGTGGCTTATAACGTCAAAAGCTTTAGCAAAGTCTAAAAAAAGACTCCCGTAATTTCACTATTATTGATATTCAAAAGACATCGCTCGGTCAGTTGTATTAGGGCAGTATGGCAAAAATGGTTTTCACGAAATCCTGACTGGTTTTCATTAATTAGATCATGGGTTTTAAAATGAGACTGCAAGTGAAATTGTACATGTTTTTCTAGTGGTTTAGATAGGACTGATAGTATGGATATTGGTCTATAGTTAGACAGATTGGGTCCGTCTCCTGATTTGTGTAAAGGTATTACTTTGGCTTGTTTAAGCTTCAATGGGAAATAATTCTTGTCAATACACAAGTTAAAGATATACGTTACAGTATCAGTTATAGCTTGTGTGCTGATTTTTAGTATTTTATTATCTATTTTGTCAAGGTCTCTTGATCCTTATTGTTTTAATTTGAGTAAGCTATTAAGCACTTTTGTTATTTTGATTGGGGGTATGATAAATTCAGAAGAAATGCTTTTTGATGAACATTAATGTTTTAATTCTGTCAGCTCATTTGTTGTTTGTTTTATTGTTTGATATTATAGATTCAGCAATGTTTGCAAAGTGAGAGTTAAGGTTTTCTGCTGTTATTTCTTTTATGACTATTTGGGTGTTGTGTCTTGAATTATTAGTCATTAATGGCTTTCCAAATCGTTTTGGGATTTTGGGCTGAAGACAGCAAATCTTAAAAGTATTTTATTTTCGCTTTGTGCTTAATTGAATTGACTTTGTTTCTTTGCTTTTTATGTTCATCTTTTTGCTTCGATTTTGATAGATAATCTCTTAGATTCATTTCCTTTTCGATTTCTTTTGATAACCATGGAGGTTTTATGAAATGTTTTATTCTTTTCTTAGTAAATGGGGCATGTTTATCATAAATAGCTATAAATGTCTCTATCCAAAAGTTAATAGCATCATCTGGATTTGTAATCTGATAAACATGGTCTATGTTTGAGCCAAGTATGTCATCAATAAAGACATTTTTATTAAACTGTCTAAAGGAGCGGTAAGATATCTCTTTGTGTCCTGATTTGGGTATCTTTATTCCTTTTTTTCACCATGTAAAACAAATGGAAGAGTGATCACTACAACCTGTCTGCACTGAGCATATTTCTACTATGTTGGTCTTTAAAGTAGTGTAAATATGGTCAATGAAGGTGTTAGTATTATTAGTAATTCGAGTCGGGCGATCAATTATTTGCTCTAAACCGGACATGGCATAGTTAATATTCCGCTTTGACCCAGGGGCTGTCAGTTCAATGTTGAAAATCTCCCATAAGAAAAATTCTTTTGGATTCTAGAATAGCGGCATCCATCATTGAATTAAAAGTGTGTGTCTGTGTGCGGCCGCGTGCGCGCGCGTGCGTGCGTGCGCGCGTGCGTGTGTGAGCGCGTGCGCGTCCCCATCTTTTTATTGTAAACTTAATCCTATCATATGAATAAAAATAATGATGATGATGATGATGATGATGATGATGATGATGATGATGATAATAATAATAATAATAATAATAATAATAATGTATGGAACTTATATAGCGCTGAATCTTGTAAAGCAACAAAACAAAGCACTCAGATGAATTTTTACATCCAGTCCCCGTGTGTATGCGGTTTTGTAACTTTTGTCATCTGTTCCCACCGGCACGCAATAGCCTACTCTTTCGAAAAGCGGAACAGGATTTAACGTGTGCGCAAGATGTTCTGCATGCGTTCGTACACGGGGCCTCGGTTTATAGTCTCATCTGAAGGACTTTGACATTCAGTTCGATTTTTTTGTCAAACTGGGAAGAAAGGGCGAGGCTGGGAATCGAACCCAGAACCTCACGGTTTACTTGTTGGTAGGCAAACGTCTTAACCATCCTGCCACCTTCCTTCCTTCCTTCCTTTTCCCTGATGTTGTTTGACTATATATATATAGAATGCCAATTATTGTGTTTTATCCCCTTTCTTCATTTCTCCGTTAACCCTATATTCTTCGATATTACTGGATTATTGACCTTCATTAGGGGTAGGATGGAAAAAAAATCATCACGCTAATGCCTTTCTCTCAATAAAGACACATGAAAAAGAAAAACCTGTTCGTTCCGTTGTTCGTCTGTCACTTCGTTCGTTTTCTCTCTTTCGTTATCTTTTCGTTTTATGTACCGTTTTAATATAATGATATAATCCCTGATAACGATAGGGCCTGGATTTTAAAAAAAAAATCGCTTGAGTACTTATTGAAGAAGCCCTCCAATTTTATTATCCTCGAAATAAAATAAAAAAAAGCTTTGCCTTGCCTTGCATTGCCTTGCCTTACCTTGCCTCATTTCTATCTGGTTACTGGTCTGTCAAGCAAACAAATAATGCGATGGGGGGGGGGGGTCGGATTTTTGGTTCTTTCTACGGGAGTTTGTCTGAGTTTTTCAAACGTTTTCTGTCTGTTCTTTTTCAAAATGCGTTGAATGATTCCATTCAAATCAGCTAGGATAAGCCCGACTGAGTATGTGATAAGATGAACTGACGTGTGAAATATTAGGAGCAACGTACAAATCCCCCCCCCCCCCCCCCCCCCCACCCTCTACCCACACACACACACACACACACACACACACACACACACACACACACACACACACACACACACACACACACACACACACACATATACACACATATACACACACATACTGAAAAGAAAAAGGAAAAAAGAAAAGAGCAATCTCTCATATCTTACCTTCGGGTTTGTTGTTGTTTTGGTTGTGTTTCGTTTGGTTGTTTTTTTTTTGAAGATGAAGATAATTGAACAGAGAGAACAAGAAAGAGAGAAACGAGAAAATGAAAATATTCAGAAGGAAAAAGACAGAGGGGCACAACAAAAAGAAAGTGCAGGCGACTTTGCTCTACCTAATTCGTTTCCAATGCAAGCCAGGCTAGCATAGGCCAAAGCTGGGGCTACAGATCTGAGCTCCATTGCCTGTGTTTCTGTTAGCGAACAAAAGCGGCGGAACAAAGATCCAGTCACCGCCATTGTTTCGTCGACATCTTGACGTCTATCCCTCGCCACTCATCCCTTGTTGTGGCCAGAGAGAAAATTGAACGTGGCCAACAAAGTAATCAGCTTTCAGCTCCCCCACCCCCTCCCCTGGCCACCACCATCACCCATCACCACAACCACCACAACCACCAACCCCCTCCTCCTTCATAGCCCCAGTAGCTTCCAGAACTGTTGTTCCCAAAGTAGAATTGGGGGGGGGGGGGGGGGGGGGGGGGGGGGGGGGGGGGGGGGGGGGGGGCGAGGAGGGGGGAGGGGGGGGAGGGGTGATGGAAACGAGTTCGGTGGCTAAAGCTTCGTCAAGGTATGAATTAAGACCCAGGATGTCTGTCGCATTACGAGAGACCCTACTGTGGCGGAGCCAGACAAGGTGAGATGGGGAAGGGGAAGGGGGGTGAGGGGGGGGGGGGGAGTATAGCCTCTTCCCTGGGAGGTAAAGGGGAAGAGGGTTGGGGGGGGGGGGGAGGTTACCTGTGACAGTTGGTGGCTAAGTGAAGCAGCGGCAGGACGGTCAAGTGGGGCTTGGGCAGATGCCGCGATGGTTACTTGTCCTGTCGCTTGATGGCTTGGGCTGATCAAAACTTCCTCAGTCGGCAGGATGGATGGATGGATGGTGTAGTGTGGTGTGGCTGCCGTCACTAATAAGGCCACCGCTTCTTCAGTTTTCTGTCTCAGTCTTCGTTCTAAAGCTGATGTGTTTGTGTGTGTTTCTGGAATATTCCTACAGGCAGCCCCGATGATGATGATGATGATGATGGCGATCGTCATCCTCGTCATCATCATCGGGGCTGCATGTAGGAATATTCCATCATCATCATCATCATCATCATCATCAGCAGCAGCAGCAGCAGCAGCAGCAGGAGTAGTAATAGTAGTAGTAGTAGTAGTAGTAGTAGTAGTCGTCGTCGTCGTAGTTGTGTTGTTTTAGTAGCAGCAGCAGTAATATTAGCAGCAGCAACTGCTGCAGTAGTAGTAGTCGTACAAGCAGCAGCAGTAGTCGCAGCAGCAGTGGCAGTAGCAGCAGCAGCAGCAGCAGCAGCAGTAGTAGTGGTGGTAATAGTAGTAGTCACAGCAGTAGCAGTAGCAGCAGCAGCAGCAGCAGTAGTAGTGGTGGTAATAGTAGTAGTCACAGCAGTAGCAGTAGCAGCAGCAGCAGCAGCAGTAGCACCAGCAGCAGCAGCAGCAGTGGTAATAGTAGCAGCAGTAGCAGCAGCAGTAGTACTAGTAGAAGTAGTACTAGTAGAAGTAGTACTAGTAGAAGTAGTAGTCGTAGCAGCTGTAGCAGCAGCAGCAGAAACAGCAGCAGAAGCAGCAATGGTAGTAGTAGCAGAAGTAGAAGTCGCAGCAGCAGCAGCAGCAGCAGCAGCAGCAGCAGCAGCAGCAGTAGCAGTAGCAGCAGCAGCAGCAGCAGTAGAAGTAGCAGTAGTAGAAGTCGCAGCAGCAGCAGTAGCAGCAGCAGCAGTAGCAGTAGTAGAAGTCGCAGCAGCAGCAGCGGCGGCGGCTGTGGCGGCAGCAGCGTGACAAAGACGATAATAAAGACAACAATGGTAACAATGCCAACAAAAGTCGTTATTGTTTCAAGTTTATAAGTCATCTGCTCTCATTCTCTTGTAGTGATATAGAAGTCAGGGGCAGTGAAAAAACGAAGTAGTGCCATCTGACACCAATTACAATTTAAAACAGAGTGAGTGAGTAAGTGAGTGAGTGAGAGAGAGAGAGAGAGAGAGAGAGAGAGAGAGAGAGAGAGAGAGTAGTTTGGGTTTCCCCCCAATCAGTTATTTGGCTCATCATCTCAGTTTTGAAAACTCTCTGCCGGAAATTAATGTAATATTTTATTTTATAGAGTTGTCTGCTCTTACGACCTATTTCCCTGAATTCATTTGGAAATTCGTTATGTTTTGGAGAAGATGATGGAGAACGCTACTCTGCTGCTGCTGAGCTGATATCTATCTATCTATCTATCTATCTATCTATCTATCTATCTATCTATCTATCTATCTATCTATCTATCTATCTATCTATCTATATGTTACAGTGTGCACTTTTGAATTGAAACACCCCCCCCCCTTTCTCTTGTAGACAGGCGTGTTTGGCTTGGTTAAACTTCATGGTTTTGTTGATGTAAAGATTCAGGTTTCCTTGTAAGTGAGGAGAGTGTCAGAGCGCTGTGTGGGCAACTCTTGTCCATCCCTATACATCTGGCTAGTTGTGGTTGTGGCATGGGTCTTTGTAAAGAAAAGAGTCCAAGCCTCTGCTCCTTTCCCATCCCCTTGTGACGCTTGCCTCAAGTGGCCAGCTGTGTGGGGTGGAGAAGTGTAAGTTAAAGCATGGCAACAGCGTCACCAAGAGGTGGGGCAGGGTATTTCCTCTGTCCCTTGTTGGTACTGCCCTGAGAGGATGTCAACCATCGCTAAGTAGCTGTGGGTCATCAGGTCCCAAGGAATATGCTGGTGACCTGGAACCAGTTAACCCTATCATAGTCACCAAAATGTCTGATAATGGCTTTGTGGTTGGAGTGGGGCAGTCTGTGTAAACACTTCAATGTGATTCAATATGCTGTAAACTATACCATCTGTGACCTCCAAAGACTTAATTCCCCCTCATCTTCATCCTACCCCCCTCTTCAACCCCCTTTCATACTCCTCTCTTGTTGTGTAGCTAGACTATTGGATGGTCTTAGTTTCTAAAACTTGTTTGTTTGTCAGCCGATTCTAAGGTGTATTAAGGATTGGTTAGTTCAGTTAGAGTCTGTCTCCAAGTCGATCCATCGGACAGTGGGAATCAGACCCTGCCACTAAACTGCAATATAACAGGATGTGTGGCCTTTTCAAAGTCATTCTCTCTCTGGTGACGAAGTCAGTGGTGACGTTTTATCCTTTAAACAAGAGAGGCTGACTGATGAAGTTCTACAAGATGACTTCGAACGGAAAACATCTGTGTTTCTTCTGCTTGAGCTGTGTGTGTTCTTTGGTAGACGAAAACAATAAATTGTGTTACCATAACACCCCTGCATGGCCTCACATCATTCCTTTGAGTGCCAGAGTCCTAACATCTCCTCTATCCCTGAACCTTCACCCTCTTTCATATATATATATATTTCATTCAATTTCAATTTCATATATATATATATATATATATATATTTCATATATATATATAGATATTATATTTGGGGTTGCTCTTGTAAGTTCATCAACATTAAATTTTATTTGTTCTTCTTTCTGTGACTGGCAGATTGATGAGATGTAGCGCATATGGGATATTCTGCATGCAACGACACTTTTGTGGGGCAAAAATAGTGAGACTAAGGCAACCAAGTTCGGAACTGTGTGCTCATGACGATCCCAAGAGGAGCAAGAATATTTCTGATCTATATCTTGTTCTTATTTGCCGCCTAATGGTGATCCACCAGGCTATCCATGGTCTGGCTGATGGCTTGACCAGTGCCTCTCTTTCTTTCTACCTTGTTCCTTTTCTACCTATCACCTCCTTCTTGTCTACTTTCTGCCTTCTTACTGCCTCCCCCCCCCCCCCCCCCCTTAACCCAAAAGTCTTTAAAGATAACATTCTCTGTAGTGCTGAAGTCTGATGGGCTGGGTCTGTCCTGTCAGGCGCTTAACAGCAGCACAACGCATTTTCGCTTATATGAGAGACAGGTATAGTTGCTGTCTGAGCGTTCAACGACAATGAGGAAGAAGAAAAGACTGACACTCTTCAAAAAGTCGGTGTCTGCGCTTTCAACGTCCCCCAGTCTTAACCAGTGAGCCAGGGCACTCCATGATTAACTGCTGCAGTCAAGAGGTGCAAAAAGACCCAAGCCGCTTGGAGACGTCAGGCAACACGAAGTCTTGTGGCGCTGAGGTAAATAGATCGAAGGGGATGGCCATCAGTTGCCCATTATTCTGTCTTACACCGCCACGATTCTTCTCCGCCATTCTGTCCCTTCCTGCTGGCACGTAGCCTACGTGGCTGTGCCTGGAATCAAGGTGACTCAGGAAATAATGGCTCTCCTTACCTCTGAAAGCAATCTGTTAGATTTCGTTCACCAGACAGAACCTCTTTCTTCAAAACTCTTTTGTTTCAAGTTGGAGGGTTTGCTAAGGGGGAAAGGGGTGGAAAGGTCTAAACAGCGTCTCAGGTTTTCTTCAGTGTGATGAATTGCTTCTTGATTCCTTTTAGATGTGTTCTTCCGAGCACATAGGATACTGGTGAGGCCTTTGCTGCTGCCAAACCCCAAGTCCTGTGTGTGACTCAAACACTTACAATATTTGTCTTCATCGTTTGGTTCAGACAGGAACCATTAGGGTCCTTACGAACTTCACAGTTGCTGGTGATGGGGCAAGAGCGGATCGCTGATCTAGAGGTAGCACACCTGCCTAGAAAGCGAAACGCGAGGATTCCACCCCTGTTTGTGTCCGAACCCCCCCCCCCCCCCTTTCCTCCATTGGATCTAGGCTTTCAGTGATGGTTTGGATGCTGGTCTTTGAGATGAAGCAATAAACAGAGGTCCCATGTGCAACAATCAGGAAGCGCACTTAAAACAACCCACGGCAACAAGAGAGTTGTCCTTGGCAGAATTATGTAAGAACAGAAAAGCCACTCTAATAGGGAAATAACAACACTTGCAAAGGAAGGGGGGGGGGGGGGGGGGGGGGGGGGGGGGGGGGGGGAGGGGGGGAGAAGGATGAAGCTGTTCTTGTGGCGGCGCGTTCTTCCAGGGGTTAGCAGTCCGAAATTACACGCAGAGAGATCTGCCGTGACTCAAAGTGGTATTCAATTCACTTCAATTCAATTCAATGTAATCTTTAGACGAAAAGGAAGTAGTCCATATTAGTGCATAGTCCGTATTTCCATCGTTGCCTTCAGGACGCCGTTTTTAGCGCCCCAACAGCAACACAGCAAAAAGAAATTGGTTTCTGCCCTTAGCTATTCGAATTCTACCTCAGATTAAAGTCTCATCAGAAGGGCTTTGAGGAGAATGGAGTCAGTTCTGATGTGAATTCCAGGGAAAAACTCCCGTCGAACGGATGCCTCGGTGTGGCTTGACCCTGGGCCGTCACACCACAAGCTCAACGCTTTAACCACTAGGCTCCCCCCCCTCCCCCCTCCTCCACCTTCCCAAACTCAGATGTTTGATATACATGAACCTAGGAACCCCAAGCCATTGAAAACAATGATGTAGACGGTAAAGAGAGGTTCTGGTGGGACTCTGCCAGTCCAATACTCTTCCCATCTTCCTTAACTCACAGTCCAACAAATCCCCCGTGGGGATGCCAGGGGCCTGTCAGTATAAATGACATCCCCACCTTCTGGAAATTCGATGCCAGGAGTTCCCTCTTTTCTATCCCTCTCTTTGTTTCTAACTTGTTCCTTTTCTTCCTTGTCACATCCTTGTCTATTTTCTGCCTCCCCCCCCCCTCCCCTCATACTACTACCTTTCTTTCTCCCCCAGACAGGCTGAAAAATATAACAATTCTCCCCCATGCTGAAGTCGGATGTGCTGGGCCCGCCTTATCAGGCGCTTAACGGCAGTGCACGCATTTTGGCTTTTATGACAGACAAGACAACAATAGTTGCTGTCTGCACGTTCGACATCGAAGAAGAAGAAAGTCCAAGAAAGAGTCACCATCACACCCACCGGCCTCCAATCACCTGTTTTCACAGTTCCCTCCACTGCAAGAAAAAAAATGTCTTCACCAGAAGACTCGCCCAGAGGAGTAGTCCTCACTGACATCAGTCGTAGACATTGCCCAAAGCCTCCCCCACCCCCCTCCTTTCATAACAAATGAAAGAAGCAAGTCTGGCACACCATTTTGTGGGCTTTACGCTGCGTTAGGTGGCTGGGTTTTTTTTTGTCCCTTGGGGGAAAACATAAAGACTCTTCCTTGTCTAATGGCTCCACAGACTGATCAGGATATCTGGGATGTTCATTTAATTGGCGTGTTTTTTCTCTCTCTCTCTCTAACCCCGTTCGTAGAACTTGTTTTCATTCCCCAAATATTTGCATTTACTTTTACACGATTGATTGGATAACTATATGGAGGAAAAAGAAGACGGATGAGAAGAAGAAGAAGAAAAAGAAGAAGAAGAAGAAGGAGGTGGAGGAGGAGGAGGAGGAGAAGAAGAAGAAGAAAAAGAAGAAGAAGAAGAAGAAGAGAGGAGGAGGAGGAGGAGGAGGAGGAGGAGGAGGAGGAGAAGAAGGAGAAGAAGAAGGAGGAGGAGGAGCGAGAGAGCTCTGAACTCTGCAAGGATTTATACATTGACAGGCTTGGCCCAGGCCAAAAGCTGTGTCAGTTATTGAGGCCAGCTAATTGCCAAACCCTTCACTAAAATGTTATGTTGTAAAATGTTGTGTTGAGATTGCCTTCAGCCATGACAAGCTCTTAACATAACAACCTACACTCTCCTTTGTGAAAGGAGAAGAAAATCCTCTGAAGTCGGAGTATGGCTGCCTATATGTCGAGGTACTTGAAAAGAATCTTACACGCAAACTTCTCATCTGGTGTACTTCCTATCTCACAGTGATTCCCAGGTGGGATGAGTGAGTCAGAGTGCATGTTCTGGGTGACCCCCAGGTGTAAAGCTGGGGAACGCACAACAACAACATACATTAATAGGCTATTGGCCCATACATGAGGGGGGCTGCTGCTCAAATCAATGATTAATAAGAAGACACAGTAAGTACAACAGTGACAAAAAAAATCCACAGACAGGAAGACAGACAGACAGACAGACAGACAATGAACAATGAACAATGAACAATATTTATTGCTATTTAGCAATCAAGCCATATAGCGCTGCGGCGCGGTAACAAACGATATCGAACGCGACGCGATTACAGTGACATGGAAACCATGTCAGTAATGGTATGTACATCTAGATATGATACATTATTGTCGGTGTCTCAGTTTTCAAAACAGCCTTTCCTTTTCCAGTCTGCAGCCAGCGAAGTCAGCCCATGTAAAACCGGATCAGGTCCCGAAGAAGATGTAATTCCCGTTCAGCACGTGCCACTATCTCTGCCTGTTGTGTGTTAGGACGCTGCTTCCCTTTACGAAGTCTGGCAAGCCTGACACGTTCTTCTGGCAACATGTTTCTGTCTTCTTGCTTGATATACCAGAAAACACACTTAGATTCCTCGCCAGTATCTCCATTACAAGAATATTCTAGGGCGATGTCATCCGATTCACACATCAGAATAGTTTGATTGCCTGAATCTTGAACTACAACCTTTCGAAACTGTGTGTTTCTTTTGCTGTCTCGTAATCGACGCTGCACACGTTTGTCTGTCAGAGTGGACACATACTCTTTCACAATACCAGTATGAAAACCCTCAACTGTGCAGTCAACTGTTTGTTCTTCGTCCACATCAGACAACTCAGGAGACACACCGATCTTGCTGTCTGTTGCTGGTTCACACGGCAAATCAAGTGAATCTAGTGTGGCTGGGACATTCACTGCACTGTCAACACACAGCTCTGTGTACACGCTGGCTTGTTTTGATTCGGCATCCACTCTCTCAGATGCAGGGAGTCACTGTCAGACAACACCTGCTCTTCCAAAACACTGTCCTTGTCACACTGACGACTTGCCTGTCTTTCTTGATGTTGTTTACTTCTTTGGACGTCACGACGGATTTGGGAAGGGCACTTCTTGCGAAAATACTGAACTCGTGAATTACAATTCAGCACTGGGTCCGCCATTTCTGTTGATACTGACTTGTCAGCTGGCTTCAGTCGCAAGACGAAGACAACGCTGCCGCTCTCCCCCGCGACTTTCCAGCTCGATAGGACGTTGTCGATCAGCAGGGCGTTTAAAGTTGTTACTACAGTTGCTGGAAGGCCAGTAACCAACATTTTGAAGCTTAAATGTAAAAATTTGCAGCAGCTTACTAACAGCACGCCCTTTCAGTTCTCGTCCCCCAGACAGACAGACAGACAGAGAGAGAGAGAGAGAGAGAGAGGAGTAGCAGATGAGAGAAGAGAGAGAGAGGCTCTCTTTTAAACTCCAAAAAGCCAAAAATGCTGAAACAGCAAACGCACAACAATCTAATTTCCTATATGATGGGACCATTTTCAGAAAAAAAAATCACGTTCATGGAGAGTTTCCCAGTATACATCCTAAAACCCCATCCACACATCGTCACAATGTCAACCCCCCCACCCCCCACCCCACCCTTTTTCATCATATCCAATTCTTACTATAAACATATATTCAACCAATCATTTCCTTCTTCATCTCATACACCACGCCCATCTCTCTCTCTGTCTCTGCCTGTCTCTGTCTGTCTGTCTGTCTGTCTGTCTGTCTGTCTGTCTCTCTCTCTCTCTCTTTCTCTCTTCTTCTCTCTTCTTCTCTCTCTTTTCTTTTCTTCTTCTTCTTCTCTCCTCTTCCTCCTCCTCCTCATCCCCTTCCTCCTTCTCCTCCTCCTCCTCCACCTTTTTCTCTCCTCCCCCCCCTACCCCCCCCCCCCCCCCCCCCAAAAAAAAAAAAGGCAGCAGACCCGCAGGATAGGACCCGATATTTACACGAATAATTCACGCCTCTGCACCTCCAGATTGGCTGAGGGAGTTGCTGGCCAGCACTAGAGCATGTTGTTAGACACGCCATAAGCAACAGACAAGAAACGGGCGTGACAGGGTCTCCCTCCGTCCAAGCGGTGGCGTGTAAATCATTGAGGTCACGCTGACAAGCTTTCAGTGTGCAGCGGTACCGATGCTCACGTGCATAATGGTGTCGTCAGCTGTTCAGTGTTATTCGTAGATACCAGAATAAGTCTTGATACTCAGATTCCTCTTTAAAGATTTCGTAGAGTTTTTGAGTTTGCATCATACTTCAACCAGGAATTGTTCTAAGTTATGCATGTACGTAGGTACTCAGGTATGCATGAATGTACACACACGCACGCACGTACGGTGCGCGCGCACGCACGCACGCACGCACACACACACACACACACACACACACACACACACACACACACACACACACACACACAACGCACTTCCAAGATTTCGTTGCAATCAAAAATATTTGCACAATAACCAATGAATATTCTTCCAGCCAGTCGCGTTGGTGTGTCGAGTCCCTGGCTGAAAGGTTGTGGGTTCAAATCCCATAAAGAGCCGTAATAGACTTTTCAGGCTTTTCAGATTCCGGCTGTCCTACCCAGAGTGGGTTTGCTATGGGCTCAGTGGGAAGACAGAGACCTCACAGTACAGGGCTATTCGTTTTACGGGTGTGATCTTTAGAGTGCAGCTCAAATTCATTACTCGACCAACACTGCAAATGTCTGTATCTCTCGGGTTCGGATAACTCCGGAATATCTTATGATAGAAAGCATGGAGTTCAACCCTATCATGTAGTCTCAAAGCACATGCAATTCCATACCCCACATATCCTCACATCACCCTCATCCCCATTATGCGATCAAAGACAATGGTCTCTGACTAGGTTGCCCCAGTTGCTCAGGTCTCATGGAGGCATCAGTTGTGGTTTCCCTTACGATTCCGCGCCTGTGGTGAGTTGGTGTCCAAACCTTCTGGATCGGAGGTTGATGGGAGGTGATTGGAAGGACGTTATGGTGGTCACCATCTCGGTTGCTATGGGCATCTTGCTCAGTCTGGCTCTGTGACTATTACTGTCGATGAAAAAAAAAGCAAATGCATTGCTTATTCAACGTACCACCTGGAAATAAAAATTTGACTTGATTTGACTTGACTTGACTCAGAAGGGGGCTTGGTAGGGGATGGCCTGCGTATGTTGGTTCAAAACAGGCACTATTGAACACCATTGAAGTGATTCAGCATTATAGTGCAGGGCTCTTCTGGTCAGTGGCCGTGTGGTGGCCTAAGAGTGGTGAGTTTCTTATAGACTTTTGACCCTGAGGAGACGACACCACAAGCCTGGGCATGACTGAGGTGCAGAGATCGTGATGAGCAGCATGGGAACCAAGGACAAGGTCACCAAAACGATGCAGCAAACCCCCGACACAAGAACAGTGTTTCCAGACAACACTTTGTGAATGGTCCATTAGATGTACGTATCCCCTTAGAGAGAGAGAGAGAGAGAGAGAGAGAGAGAGAGAGAGAGAGAGAGAGAGAGGAGAGAGAGAGAGAGAGAGAGAGAGAGAGAGAGAGAGAGAGAGAGAGAGAGAGCGAGAGAGTGAGCGAGAGAGAGATATATCAACATGACAACTGGCTATTTCACATTCTAGATTAAAAATGGAGAGGTTTTCTTTTATGGTTACTGATTCCATTTTACTAAACATATCCAGTTACACTTAAATAATATCATTTCTTTCCTTTCCTTAAAAAACAACACCTGCCTGATTTTTTTCAGCCGGCCAAACAATACAAGCAGGAAATTTTAAACACAAATACATCGAAGAAGCACACATGGATCTAGATTTTACCAGTTAAAAGTGCATTTAAACTAGACACAAGAATTTAATTCTATACAATTTATTGAATTGCTGATACATTTTGTTTTTAGTTTAACACGCTCCATTTTTTCATGTATAAAGGAGTTGGCATAAGGAAGGGGAATAGTTCAGTAGGATTATCAACACAGTGGATTGGTGGTCTAGATGTAACGCATCTTCCTAGAAACCGACAAGTTTGAAGTGTGTGGTCGTTTGATCCCCATTTGTGCCCGAAACTTTTCCCCCATCCACCAGACCGTGAGTGGTAGTCTGGGTGCTAGTGGTTCCGATGAGATGATAAACCGAAGTCCCACTCATCTAGCGCACATAAAAGATGTCCCTGGCAAACTTCAATAGAAAGAAAGGCACTGTGACAAGAAAACACACATGCAGACAGGAAAAGAAAACAATAATGGTAGCGGATGGCGCTGTTCTTGTGGCGACGCACTCTCCCCGGAGGCAGCAGCCAAAATTTCATGCAGAGAACTCTGCAATGACTTGAAGTGATATACAGTAGATGCCTGTTATCCTTATAACAACACCATCCCTATACTACGGTACCCCGTAATGACATCTTAACCATCAAACATCTGCCACTTAACTCGAGGACCAGCACGACATCAGACTGTTTCACGGCAGATTTATCGAGGACCCAATTATTGCCATATTCCCTCGAATATTCTGTAAACAATATTGAAGAGCATTTTTTTTTTTCAAATTTAAAATCAATTATTTGCAATGGAGAGAGAGTAAGTGACTGGAACTTTTTATTTTGAATAACCTCAAATTACAGTTCTCAGCTTTGCATTTTGTTACGTTGTCAGTTTTCTTCTACCTTAAAACAGTGTCAACAAGGATAGGGGCTTACTGCGACCTAAGTAGTCAGTTGGGTTATACACAACAAATATAAACCAATAATCACTATAACATAAACCAATTATTAACAAACGAATAATTATTTCTGGGACAAACACCGCGTTGGTTTCGGGTCTCCATTGTGTGGTCCTCTCTGTCAAGCCCCGCCACAAGAGCAACAGAAAGATGCGTCCAGCCCAAGCCAACACGCGGCAACAATTATGAACAACATCAAACGGACGACAACGGCCACTGAGATGGTCAGCTGTCACTTCCTGTGACCACTTGAACGGATAAGTCAAAGAAGGGTGGTGGTGATTGTGGAGATCAGGTGTTCAAAAGGAAGTCAATTGGGGTTTTCTCCCTTGTTAAAAAATGGACTTGTCGGGTATGCCTTTGATGGTGCTGGTTTGCGTGTGACAGTTGGCTACTATTTTTTGTGGTTCCTTCTCTGTCTTGGTAGTTAATGAGAGAGAGAGAGAGAGAGAGAGAGAGTCAACTAGCTTCTGTAGCATCCTACTATATTCTTTTTTTTATACTACTTTCATGTTTTTTTTTATAGGTCGATTTTCACCACAAGAAAGTGATTTAGAAACATAAATTCATGCTATTAAAAAAACATTAACAGAAAACAGGACTGAGACAATGGAACTAGAGGGTCTCATTCAGAATCAAGTCTTTCCAGGACTGGGGTGAAGTAAACTTGCTCTATCTGGTCTCATGCTGGTGGTGTTTATGATTGTACATGCTCACTCACATGCTGTGTTTCTACGGACAAGGTGAATATTTGCAAGTAGTGTTGCCACAAAGCACTGAAAAGAAAACAAAAAAACAACAACAAATAAACAAGAATATTTGTGATTAGTGTTGCCAACAAACAAGAACTACTGAAAAGAAAACCAAAAACAAACATACAAGAAATATGAATAAAAAACAAAAAACAAACAAAAAACCCCAACCAAACAAAGACCTAGAGTCCTAACCATATTTGCGCTGCCCTAAAGTTCACGCCTGACAGCCTGAATCACAGCACCTACATACGTCCCAGTACACGAAATGTCGGAAGGCTTTTGTTCAAACTTAGTTACAAAGGGAGCGCAGGAACACGCTCACACGGGAAAGCGGAGACATTAAATTTTACCGCTCGGCTGGAGTTCAAGATGGAGGCTTATAGGAAGTGACGTGGCGTGCCTTGATTGGCTGGTTAAGACCGACCCAGACAGGCAGTAGGCAAGAAGGGGAGGTAAGGTAAGGTCTCGGTTGTCATTTTGTCCAGGTGCAGCATTGTCTGTAATGTACAACAGTTACAAGCTTTCTTTACCATTCACCGCTCTTTTTTTCTTCTTCTCCTTTTTATATAAAAAAAATGTTTAGTCTTCCTTGGTCATTTTATGGATCTCTGACCTAGGCTAAAAACTTTGTCAGTTACTAATGTGAGCAAAAGGCCAAGACCTACATTAAAAAATGATTATTATGCCGCTATGTTATACTTGAGCACAGTATAAGCTACAAACTTGTGAATGCTAAGCTGATCATGTTAATGTTACATTTATCCATACTTTTTGATGAATAAACGCTATTGAAACCACAATGTTGAGATTGTTTTTAACCATGACAAGCTCTCAGCGTAATAGCCTCTACTCTCCAACAACAACAGAATCCTCTGAACTCGGAATATGGCTGCCTATGTGGTGATGTACTCCAAAAATTAAACACGCAAACTCACCATACATTGTGTTCATTCAGTCATTTCTCTGGTGTGGTGAGTGTTTGAGACAGAGTTGAATCATTCTGGGTGATCCCCCAAACTGTGAAGATGGGGAAAGCGCAACAGCAACAACAACCACCACCATCACCACCGTCACCACCACCACCACCTCCACCACCACCACCACCACCAGCAACAACAATAGCATGATGAACTTCCATTTGTAATTTTCATGAGAGAGAGAGTAGTTGGGTTTTTTTTAATGTGTTCGTGTGCATATGTGAGCGAGCATACACCATATCTTTTTTTTATGGAAGGAAATACTGACTGCAGCCAATCGAGATTACTTGACCTAGCGGGTAAACATTTCACTGCAGATTACTGGTCTTTTCAGCAAAGGAGAGCAGATGCGTGCCGCCCTCAATATGCTGGCCCCATGGAGAAGCTGAGGTTTTTGACACCTCGCTCTCCAACGACCGCGTAACACTTTTACCATAAACTGTCTTTAATGAAATGAATCAGATAATAATAATAATGTATGGAATTTATATAGTCTGAATCTTGTAAAGCAACAAATCAAAGCGCTCAGATGACTTTTTTTTTTGAATCGAGGATAATGGAATAAGCACTCATGTGCTTTTTTTAACATCCAGTCCCCGTGTGTATGCGGTTTGGTAAATTTTGTCATCTGTTCCCACCGGCACACGATGGCCTACTCTTTCGAAAAGCGGAACAGGATTTAACATGTGCGCAAGATGTTCTGCATGCGTCGCACACGGGGCCTCGGTTTATAGTCTCATCCGAAGGACTTTGACATTCAGTTCTATATAAATGCCATACATTATTGAAACATCTTTGAACAAAATATACCTATTCAAACACTGGTTCCACTGAAAGAACTGAAGCAAGTTCAAGCTATGGGATGTCGACTACAGCAAGTGAAACCTGAAAGCACAGCTGTCAGTAGTGCTCTCTCTCTCTCTCTCTCTCTCTCTCTCTCCTCTCTTCTCTCTCTCTCTCTCTCCTCTCTCTCTCTTCCTCTCTCTCTCTCTCTCTCATTAAATCCGTTTGGACCTGAAACTTCCCCCCCATCCATTAGACCATGAGTGGTGGTCTGAGCGCTAGTCTTTTGGATGAGACGATAAACCAAGGTCCCGTGTGTTACACAAAAAATATTTAGCGCACGTAAAAGAACCCACGGCAACAAGAGAGCTGTCCCAGGCAAAATTCTGTAGAAAAAAGCCACTCTGATAGGGAAACAAATGCAGCTGTAGACAGAAAACAGAAAAAAAGGGTGGCGCTGCTCTGTAGCGACATGCTCTCCCCGGGGAGAGCAGCCCGAATTTCACCCAGAGAAATCTGACGTGACTTAAAGTGGTATAAATAAATAAATAAATAAATAAATAAATAAATAAAATAAATTATAGCCAGTTCTTTTATTGACGGTAATGGTTGTTAGAGTCGGATGTTTCTGCTTTCTTTTAAACTATGTATTTTTATCCTTGATGAAAAAATTATGTAATCCATTAGATTTGATGTGTTTTTGTGTTGTATGTACTCACAAAGATAATTTTTTCATGATCATCTGTAACTGGATGTATGTTATAGATATATTTTCTGTTACCTGTGCACGATATCAGCTCTAAGCTTGTTGATATTTATGTCATGTTTGTGTTATCCAAGTATATTGTCTGTTTAAAAAATCAATTTATCTTAAAACAAGTGACAGCTTTAAACCTGAGAGACTCTAACAACCACGACACACATTATGTATTTAAGCAAAGAATTCCTGTGTGTAACCGTCATTTTGGTTTTCATGGATTTGTCCTCAAATCATCAAACAGAGCATATGTAATCATGAATACACACAACGAGAATTGTGTTGTAAGACTTGTGTATATATATATATATATATATATATATATATATATATATATATATATATATATATATATATATATACAGTTCTTGATTAAACCATTGACGCTGGGGGCAACAGCAAAGTGAGAGGCTGTATGACCAGTGGCTTTCCCACTCGTGGAATTCCACTTTACAGCTTAGTCTTTAGTGATCGACTATGACTCTCTGACTAGGAGGCTTGACTCGCACAGTCTTTATGTGCTGCAGCCCTGGGGACTGGTTGGCCTTTGGAGAACATCTCCAACGCTGACTGTCCTTATGCCCACTTGGCCGAGAGAGTGGGGATGTACTGTGGGCAAGGCATCTCCACTATAATCAAATTTCTGCCCAGTTTCCAAAACAGCAGCTGCCTCCTCAGCTGTTTTGGAGGTCATCGTCGGACACGACGGACAAACATACATATATAGTCAGACAAAATGGTTCGATTTGTTTTTTTTTTTTACAAGATTCAGCGCTATATAAGTTCCATATATTATCATTATTATCAATATCAGTGTTTGATACCAAAATTGTCCTTGGTATCACAAGAAAAGAGAAAGTCTTCCTAGATAACTGTTGAAATGATTATATGGAACCATAGATTTATCTTTGAGAAAGGAAAATATTTGACAAGTGCAAAATAGTGTGAACCGTGTTTGAAAACACCTGACAAATCATTCTTGTTAGTTCCTTTGCTGTATAATGTATGCACACACTGTACGCTGTACGCGCGCGCGCGCGCTCGTGCACACACACACACACACACAAACTCGCACACAAAAAGTCACACACGAACACGCACACATTCACGTCCATGGCACAGTATTGATTGGTTTAAGACATCTTCAGTCTTTTGCTTCCGAGGGGGGATGACAATCAAGAAGCAATTAGCATGCAGATTGCTGTGACCGACCAGCACACAGCCATCGCCCATACCACCTCCTCACCATCTGTGTGTGTGTGTGTGTGTGTGTGTGTGTGTGTGTGTGTGTGTGTGTGTGTGTTGTGTGTGTGTTTGACTCTGTCTCTCTCTCAAGCAGTGAAAAATATCAAATGTATAGATAAGTTCTTAAGTTCACAAGATGTCAAACCTTATCTAGAGCTTGACATAGAATTATGTCTAAGTTTAGACTTGGTGTATCAGACATAAGTGTTCATAAGTATAGATATTAATTATAAGAACATGATGGTGATGACCTCAGGTTGCTATGCCCATTATGTAAGCAAGCTGTCCAATATTAGAGGATGTCAGGCAGAATTACATACCCGTAAAATATAGTAGACAGCCTAATAAATTTATCTAGACTCTGTTTACTCAAGGCGTCTTGTCATCCTAAGATTGTGTGCAGCCTCACTTTATATTTGTGTGAAGCCCTTGGTATTGTAAGTCATATTTGGTTACTGACTTTGTTGTTGTTTTTGTTTTTATTCGTTTTGTTGTTGTTGCTGTTGCTTTTTTTCTCCCACTAAAATACTAAGCAGTTCGGCAACCCCCTTCATGTATGGGCCAATGGCCTTTATTCACAAAATAAATCATTCGAGTTCGAGCTCTCTCTCTATCTCTCTGTCTGTCTGCCTGTCTTTCTGTCTGTCTGCCTGTCTGTCCCTCCCTCCCTCCTGTCTTTCTGTCTCTCCCTCCCTCTCCCCCCCCCTCTCTCTCTCTGCGTTCCCATACCAGGCGAGGTGTGTAGTGCCTGGTCTTCTCCTGTGCTTACAGCAACTTTGCAGGTGGTCTGCCCACTGGCCTCAGCCTATTGACTTCTTTACAGCGGCTCATTTCGTTGTACTGGTTTCGTGCTGGGTATGTTCGTGTTTCCGTAACCCACGGAACGTTGACATGAATTACGAGATCTTTAACATGCATACTTGATCTTCTGCATTGTGTACATAGGTAAAAGGTAAAGGTGTCCCATAACCTATATTAAGGTCGTAGGGGAGCGAGGCGTCAGAGACCTCACTTCTCTAGGGCCAGCGTATTGAGGGCGGCGCCCATCTCCTCTCCCTCGCTGCTTTACCTTCCCTGACCCTAAAGAGGGCAGGTACCCATTTACAGCTGGGTGAACTGGGGGAACTGTACTGAAGCCAAGGCGCGAAAACGGTCACCCATCCAATTGGTAACCACGCTCGACGCTGCTTAACTTGGCTGGGGGAAAGCGAGTGCTCCGACCACTGAGCTACCCTGTACCCATTTGTGTACATACACTTAGGGAATTAAAGCACTGGCAAGTCTGCACTTGAAGTTGACCTTGGAGATCGTAAAATATCCCCACCCTTAATTCACCAGACGCCGCCGAGATTCGAACACACAACTTCGCGGACGATAGGATTGAAGTCCCCTTATTGTCCCCCCCCCCCCTCCCCCCCCCCCCCCCCCCACTCCTCTTCAATCTTTTTCATCAAACCCTGGCGGGGGGAGTGGGGCGGGGGGGGGGGGGGGGGGGGATGGGGGGGGGGGGGAGGAGGAAGGGGGAAGGGGGGCAGACCTGGCGCAGAAGCGATGACGCAGAGAAGAAGGCAGCCGGAATGACATGGGCCGAGCTGAAGAGGATCTCCCAGAGCCGAGTTCGTTGGAGGGAAGGGTGTTGTTGTTGCGGCCCTATGTTCCCCAGGGAATCTAGAGGCATAAGTCAAGTAAGTCAAGAATGTGTGTGTGTGTGTGTGTGGGGTGGGGGGTTGGGGGTTGGGGGTTGGGAGTGGGTAGCTTAGTGGGTAGAGGGTTGAGCTCGCGATCTGACGGACTGGGTTCGAGCCACCATTACCGGAGGCACCTGTTCGAGGGGATTCTTTCCCAACTACAACCCCCCCCCACCCACCCCCGAAAGTCCTTTGGATTAGACTGTGAACTTTACGAACATACGAAGAACGTCATGCTCCCAAGCACCCGTTCAAGGGACCCCCCCCCCCCCCCCCCCCCCCCCGCCATTTTAACATCAGCATTCCCCCGAAAGTTTTTGGGATGAGAATATAAACAGAAGCCCCATGTACGAAGGCATACAGAACATCTTGTGCACACGTTATAACTCGTTCTGCCTTACACAAGGGTAAGCCATTCGTGCCTATAAGAACAGATTAAAAACAACAACAAACAAAAAACTGCATGCACATTGATGTCGTGTTTTGACATCTTCCCCGAAGATAGAATGCCGTTACCTTAATGGCGGGCTAAAACGGTGGCATATGCAAACATTTCACCATCGGTGAACCTCGAGCTCTGGCCGAGGAAGGAACTCCCACCTCCCCGCTCCCTCCCCCCCCCCCAACAAACAATAACAACAACAAAGCAGGCAAACTTCTCACCCAGTGTGTACTTATGGCTGGTTCATAGTGACTCCCAGGTGTGATGAAGGAGACAGAGTGCATTTCTGGGTGAACCCCATGCCCTCACGCTCCCACGGTGTTAAGATGGGGAACATTTCACAACAAACAACATTTTTTTTATCTATTTATTAATTTTTTTTTTTATACCACTTTAAGTCACGAGATTTCTTTGCGTGAAATTCGGGCTGCTCTCCCCGGGGACAGCGCGTCGCCACAAGAGCAGCGCCACCCTTTTTTTTGCATTTTTTTTTTGTTTGCAACTGTTTTTGTTTCCATATCAGAGTGGCTTTTTCTAAGAATTTTGCCAGGGACAACTCTCTTGTTGCCGTGGGTTCTTTTACGTGCGCTGAATAATTTTGTGTAACACGTGGGACCTCGGTTTATCGTCTCATCCGAAAGACTAGCGCCCAGACCACCACATATGGTCAAATGAAGTGGGGGGGGGGGGGGGGGGGGGAAGTTTCAGGCCCAAACGGGATTCGAACCGCCGCACACTTCTGACCCGGACTTATCGCTTTCTAGATGGGCGCGTTACCTCTAGACCACCGATCCACCGACTTATGCTGATGACTGTGTTTCCTGGCATTTTGAGAATGTTGCAATGAATCCTTAATCGTCACTAAGACAAACATTTTGATAGTGTCTTTTGTTGTTGTTTTGTTTTCGTTTATCGTTCCTTGACTAGAGCTGTGATGTTCACCAATGGAGAGATGTGGCGTATGGGATTGTTTTTGCCCACCAGGAAGGTAGCCGCATTCCGACTCCGGGGATATTGATCGGTTTATTTATTTATTTATTCTTTTATATCGAGGATAATGGAATAAGCACTCATGTGCTTTTTTACATTCAGTCCCCGTGTGTATGCGGTTTTGTAAATTTTGTCATCTGTTCCCACCGTCATTTAGTTTGTCTTCAGTTAGCGTGACAAAAGAGAGAAATGAAGTGGCCTCAGCACTGGTCGACCAGTTAGGCTGTCAAGCCACACCAAATACTTCTACATCTTCCACTGACAAAAAGCTAAACGTCCCCAGATGCACGTTCACTGTCTTGCAACTCTGCCAGGGAATACGTAGGAAAGCCCAGCATCTCCACCCGTGGCATACAGACACTACAGAATCCCCCCTAATTCAGCCCCTAATTCTACAGCCCTGCACTCACAAAAATGCCTTTAAGACACCGCGGAACCCAATCCGTAAACGTAAGTTAAACATAGTGAAGAAGAAAAGAAAAACATACAAAACAAAATCATGGCAATCTTCAACTTAATCAGTCGTGCCTGCAAAACGTCTTATGAAAGTAAACATGTTTTTATTTTGTTGTTTTTGTTGTTTTTTTCGTTCCTCGGCTAGAGCTCTGAGGTTCACCAATGGTGAGGTTTTTGCGTATGCAAGTGACCCTCCCCCTTCCGTCATTTATGTTGCCCCATTCCCCTTTCGGGGGAAAACATGTCAAAATTTGAAATAAAACAGGAAAAGAAAAATAGAGCAAGGTTTTATCAGGGACTCTGGACTTGAAAACTATGTGAAAATGTGCGACATACTTCTATCAAAAACTCCTCTTTCTCAACTTTACACGAGGGGGTTGTTGATCCTTCACCTTCACCTATCCCCTAGTCCCTTGGACCGTGAAGATTTTGCAACCAGCTTCCTGATTCCCTGGTTGATAAAAACATCAAAGATTTCAGTGGAAATGATTGAGAGGACAAAATTAACGTTTACCAGAGTGTAGTTGTGGTGAAGACTCGCTAAAACTTTCAGTAGGTACCGGATCGATTTATGAAGTTTGCAAAAAATGTTCCCGCAAAGCTCCAAAGATCGCAAAGGGAGACAAGAATAAGTCACGGCTTGAGGGTGTCCTTCCCCTGATCTTGTGAAGGTTTTTTTTCTTCTTGTTTTTTAATAGTTGTTTAACCCTAAAGTCGGAATGCGGCTACCTTCATAGTGGGCAAAAAATGGTCGCATACGCAAAAATCTCACCATTGGTAAACCTGGGAGCTCTAGCCCAGGAACGAAAAAGAATGTTGTTTAAACCATCGATTTCAATGCCTGGGAAAGACAGTTGAGGCTTACTCTACTTTTCAATAAAACACTACTGCTTCCATATGTGGAAAAAGGTCCGTTGAACCAAAATGTCCCTCTTCTCTCCTCCCCCTCCTTGTTTCTTTATTAGGTAGGATGCATAGTGCCTGGTCTTCTCCTGTGCTGGCAACACTGAGGGACGTCTGCCCGCTGGCCTTAGCCGGCACATTCCGACCTGGGAGATCATAATAATCATAATCGTTAATTCACCAGATGCCACCACTTCAAAAAGAAAAGAAAAAAAAGATTCCGTCTAAATAATTTTTTAGTGGATAGACGTTAAAACGAAGACACACACCATTGCCGAGATTTGGACCCACGATTCAATGAAGCCTAAGGAAGAGGGAAGGTCCGTATGTTACTCTTAAACCTACTGCGCCTCAGCGTCTGTCGAACCCCAACTATCGTTGTTGTGCGACCCTTCCCAGGCTGGAGGATTACATACAGGAACTGGCAAGTTAATTGTTGAGCCGAACCTGAGTCTAATCACACGTTACCACTGGAAAACAAGTTTCCCTGACAAACGAAAAGCAACAATTAGAAACCTAGAATGCAGCCATTGCTTTAAGCTCTCTTAGTTAAGGCAGTGAGGACTTTCATATAACCGTAATGCTAACATGAATCACGGGATCTTTAACACGTGCATATTTGATCTTCTGCTTGTGTAGAGGTGTGTGATAAAGTAGAGGGCTTCAACTTTTGAGATGAGGACTTAAACTTGTGAGACACATTCGCCTTCATGTGCTTTATTTAAACTCTGTCTGCTGCAGTCTGCAATACCGATACTCAGAACACCGGTACCTAGACAAACATTCCTTCTACCACACAGTTCTGTGAAGATGGTCTCCAAAACCCCAGAGAGGCCTCTTCCTATACTACACTCTATCCACGCGATGCAAACGTTAAATAAACACAGACAGACTTTCCTACAAATGCAAACCCATGCGCTCACTCCAGCCCCCAAGAACTTCCCAGCTTCTGTCTCACACAGACAAAAAGTCCACCTCAAAGGGATTGTCCGTCTCCAACTTGCTTTAAGCCTGTCAGGGAGGGGGTGCTAACAGTAGGGAGGCACAGCCCTGGCGCAGTGAGGGCCTCTGTGGGCAATGCCGGTGGCGGCAGCAGACAGGAGGGGGAAGCATGTAAATTCGCAGATCGCCTAATCAAAACTGGATTATTGTCGCGCGCCCCTCGGGGCTACACCCCGGCCTTCCTTCCGTTGACAAGCGCTCGACGCCAATCCCTCTAATTCTGTTTTACTCACTCAATTTCCATCACATCACAATTCCAATTACAGTTAGGGCCCTTCTTAATCAAATCGGGCGCTCGTCGGAAAATCATCTAATTCTATTACCTTGGCGGGTCGGGCATAAGAGATAATTATGGCTTGGCAATGTGTTGGGTAAATGATAGATTTGGGTGCTGCGTGGCATACCGAGTGGCTTGTCTCCTCGCCGGAGCTATGTTGTCGGAATACAGATTGTCTGGCGGCCATTATGGCGGCATTATTGGCCTGCCCACCGCCGCATTTGTTTAAGGGAAGCGCTGCGGTGTTAAGAGCGTCTTGAAGGAAGACATCACGTCACTTTCTGTCGTCTGTTTTCTTTTCTTTCTTTTTTTAACTGAAGACCTTCCCCCCCCTCCACCCCTCCTCTTTCCCCCATTCCTCCTCCTCTCTCCTTCTTGCCTTCCCTCCATCCCCATCCGGTCTCCTGGCTACAGGAAGTGGTTGGGTCGGTTTACTAAAAAATGGGAGTTGTTTCGTTTCTCGTCTTGTTTGTTGCTTTTTTCTTTCTGTTGACGTGTGGTGTAGTTTTGTCTTCAATCAACGTCAGCGCGGCTGTTATGGAGGGTCAAAATTTTTGCAGATCTGTTATTGTTTTAGTATACTATGTATGATGTTTAACAAGTTATTTATTCATTGGATTGTCTCCATTTTTCCCCTTTCCTCCTGTTGAGTGTGTGTGTGTGTGTGTGTGGTGTGTGTGTGGTATGTGTGTGTGTGTGTGTGTGCGTATGTGTTGGTGTGTGTTTGTGTTTGTGTGTGTGTTTATTCTGTGTGTTTGTCTATCTCTGTGTGTGTGTCTGTGAAAATGATCTTTATTGACGGTGAAAGATTAAGCTTACATAGCTTATTCTTCATCTTGCCCTCACAAAAAAAAAGAAAAATTCAATAAACCAAAATACTTTACAAAGCATACTACAGAGTTATAGTAAATCATATAAAAGTTAAAACAAAAAACAAACAAATGCCTTAACAGCAAAATCAATGTAAATATAATAAAAAATAAATGAACAGATTCTCTCAAAATGAAAAAAACCCCACCAACAAAAGCATCCCAAACACCATCATATAAACGAACAGTCTGTAAAGAACGGGTGCACCTACATTTCACAAATAAACAGATGTGTCGAAAATAGGACGACAGGTAACAAACAAAAGTATCTTGCAACACAGCATAGCAGGGAAACATATTTTGAAAACTTTATAAAACGGTACACAATAATATTAAAAGTTTTTCGTTAAATTCTTTTTCTGTGCTTTCCAGAAAACTTTCTTTCCATGGTGCTATTTTCCCCTCGATTTTTTCTTCTTCTTCTTCTTCTTCTTCTTCTTCAAGTGTCCGGTCTGGTCCTGCAGACATCGACGATCATGGCTCTCCATTCTTCTCTGTTCTCGGTCCCTCTCATGAGCTCATTGTTGGTGCCCTCTTTATTCGTTGCGAATTTGTTTAAGCTGTCTGTGAATTTTGTGCGTTGTCTTCCTATGCTCTTATTTCCACATATTTTGCCACTCCATAACAGTTTCTCTAGTCCGTCAGCCCTGATTATATGGCCGAAAAATTTGAGCTGTCTTTCTCTGATGGTGTTGAGAAGGGATCTCTTGTATCCAGCCATTTCCATTACTTCTGCGTTTGTTTTTCTTTTTGTCCATGAGATTTTCATGATTCTCCGGATGAACCACATCTCCACTGCTTCTAGTCGCTGTTCTGTGTCCTTGGCTAGGGTCCAGCACTCACACAGAAGAATGGACCATACGTAGGCTCTCACAACATGGATTTTTAAAAAACCTTGAATACATAGAGATTAAAATGGGCAACGTTCCTTGCGCTGCCTCTGACCTGTGGTCACAGAATTGCATTCAGTTTCACTGGAGTTGAAGATATGTTATTTGAATTCAACATGTTGGGGGGGGGGGGGGGGGGGGGAGGGGGGTGTAAATGGGTTTAAATATATTTTTCTCCCAAAGTCAGAATGCAAATGCCTTCACGGTGGGTAAAAAAAGGTCGTATTTGCAAAATCTCATCATCGGTGAACCTCAGAATGCTAGCCCAGGAACGATGACTTTTTTCAAAACACACACACACACACACACACACACACACACACACACACACACACACACACACACACACACACACACACACACACACACACATGTATATAAATATAAAATGCTGTTCCAGTGGTTTTTTTTTTTTTAAAAAGATGATTTTCTTTTGTTTGGTCTCTTATAACCATCATATTACTAATCAACAACATTTATATCCGGAACTTTTTAATTCTTCTAGTGGTATTTCTTTTTTGTTTAATTATTATTTTCTAAATACTACTTTCTTGATTGGTTATCATTCAAATTACTAAAAGCCTCCCCCCCCCCCCCCCCGCCCCCCCAAACAAAAAACACCCAACAAATTTGTGTACAAGACTCCGATTCTTGAAACTATGCTCGCTACATCGTCTAAAAAGTCCGCTTAAAGCAATCATGAAGACAGCAAGAAACTAAAAACCAAAATGATCCCAAAAGAAAAGAAAAGAAAAGCGGAGAAAGAAACAGAAGCGATGGAAACAGAATCGTGTGTTGTTGCTTCACTGTTGCAGTGGTGTCCTTCCTTTGAATGCCACGTTCCCTTGTTAAGAACTGCAACTCGTCTAAACTCAGCTAATTTACACCCCCCCCCCCCCCCATCCATCCACTTAGTACCTAACTGCTCATCAGATGCTCACACCCCAAGGACGGAGATAGCCAGCGGATGATTAAATATTCCAAGCCAGTGTTCTAAAAACAACAACAAAACCAACTCCAAAAAAAAAAAGAAAACATAAATTTCTGTTCTTTTCAAGAAAATCTACAAAGCGAGGGACATCAAAGAGATGGATTACAGTATATTGTATGAAAACACGAAGAGGGGTGTCTTTTAATATGAGGACACCAAATTAGAGATAAAAAAAACTGAAGAAAAAAACCTAATAGAATTTGAAGAAAAAGGAAAAGAATAGCCTCTCTTTACTTCCCTAACAAAACTCTTTTACTTCAAGATTTTTTTTTTTTTTTGGGGGGGGGGGGGGGGGGGTAAACTTACACTACACCTTCAAATTAAAAAATATATATACAAAGAACAAGAAAACTAAAACTAAACCATAATAAACATAACCTTCTCCCCTACCCCCCTTCCTCCTCCCTCAAACCATAACAATCATAACCTTCTCCCCTTCCCCTCCTCCCAAAACACCAAAACTAAGCCATAACAAACATAACCTCCTCCTCCCCCACCCTCACCCCCCACCCTTCCTGTTCCACCACCCCTTTCAATCCATCGTAGAACCCTCTCCCTTCCTCCTCCAACCCATCTCTCAATGACAGTAAGGAGATCTATCTGGTTTCAGAGACCTCAGCTTCTCCGGCAGGCATTCATTTCTGCGCGGTCAGTTAACAAAGTGTATCTATCAAGTCTGGGACTGCCTTCTCTGTCTTTTGACTGGCCGAGTCCTGCCCGTTCTTGGTGTATTCAATTTGCATTCAATCAGGCGGTTTGTGTCCCTTTGATGGAGAAGTGTATCTTTACATTCTGTGAAATACTAGAGACAGTTTGGCAGAGGAGAGAAGCAGCGACTGAAAACCGTAGATTGGTGTCGAAAGGTTGAAACACATTACTGAGGGTTGGTTTTCTTTTTCTCCTAGTAATTTTTAAATTTTTTAAAATTTATTTTGTTGTTGTTTCTTTGTGTTTTGGTTTTCATATTTCTGGTTAATCTGGTTTTTTAAAAATTATACATTTTTTTAGCGGCTCCTCTAGAGTGGAAAAGTTATTTCAAATGCTGTACCTGTTTTTTTTTTCTTCCGGCAAGTTTTGCCGTATTGACTTCTTTTCACCTGGAAGGCTCTCCTCTCTCTCCTCTCTCTCTCTCTCTCTCTCTCTCTCTCTCTCTCTCTCTCTCTTCTCTTCTCTCTCTTCCCCCTCTCTCTCTCTCAAACGGAAAGACGGGTGTGCTGTTAGTAAGCTGCTGCAAATTTTTGCATTTTAGCTTCAAAATGTCAGTTACTGGCCTTCCAGCTACTGTAATAACAACTTTAAACGCCCTGCTGATCGACAACGTCGTATCGAGTTGGAAAGTCGCGGGGGAGAGCGGCAGTGTTGTGTTCGTCTTGCGAATGAAGCCAGCTGACAAGCCAGTGTCAACAGAAAGGTGGACCCCGTGCTGAACCGTAAACTCCCGTGTTCAGTACTATCGCAAGAAACCCCCTTGTCAAAGACGTCGCGATGTTCAAAGAAGTAGACAACACCAAGAAAGACAGGCAAGTCGCCAATGTGACAATAACAGTGTCTTGGAAGAGCCGGTCTTGTGTAACATTGACTCCCTGCTCGATGTGGAAACAGAAGGAAAACAAACCAGTGTGTACACAGAACTATGTGTCAGCAGTGAATTGAATGCCTCAGCCACACCAGATTCACTTGATCTACTGTGTGATCCAGCAACAGACAACAATATCGGTGTGTCTTCTGAGGCGCCTGATGTGCAGGAAGAGCTGACAGTTGGCTGCACAGTGGATGACTCTGATACTGATACTGGTATTGTGAAACAGTATGTGTCTACTCTAACTGACAAACGTGTACAGCGTCGATTAAGGGACAGCAAGAGAAACACACGGTTTCGAAAGGTGGTGGTACATAGTTCGGTTGATCAAAACATTGTGATGTGTGAATCAGATGACATCATCCTGGAATACTCTTGGAATGGAGATCCTGTGGAGGAATCTAAGTGTGTGTTCTGGTACATCAAGCAAGAAGAGAAAAACATGTTGCCAGAAGAACGTGTCAGGCTTGCCAGACTTTGTAAAGGGAAACAGTGTACTAACACACAACACACAGAGACAGTGGTGGCGAGTGCTGAGCAGGAGTTACACCATCTCCGGGACCTGATCCGGTCTTACATGGGCTGACTTCGCTGGCTGTAGACTGGAAAAGGAAAGGCTGGTTTGAAAATTGAGACACTTGAGACACAGACAATAATGTATCGAATCTTGATGTACATACCACCACTGCCATGGTTTCCATGTCATTGTAATCGCGTCGCGTTCGATATCGTTGTTACCGTTCGATATCGTTGTTACCGCGCCGCAGCGCTATATGGCTTGATTGCTAAATAGCAATAAAATTGTGTCAATTGTCAAAATTGTGTCAATTGTCTCTCTCTCTCTCTCTCTCTCTCTCTCTCTCTCTCTCTCTCTCTCTCTCTGTAGCAGAAATAAAAAAAATAAGAAGGAGGAAAAAAAAGAGAGGAGATCTTAAAGGAAAGATAAAACTCCAAACAAATTAACTTCAGCACATATTTTTTCTTAACGGTTAGCATACTTATGCTACACAGAGTGAAATTAAAGCATCAACAATTTACATCATTAAGAGTTCTTTGTTTCCAGACAAGTGCAACTTTATAAAAGTATGTTTTGCTTCTCTGTTTTCGCAAGAGAGTGCATGTGAACTACAGTTCCTTTTTTCCTCACGAGGTGTGTGTCTTCCTTTTACGTCTATCCACTAAAAAGTATCTTCTTCTTCGTTGAATGCTCTGACAGCAACAATTGTTGTCTGTTATATGAGCAAAAATGCGTCACGCTGCCGATAAGCGCCTGACAAGTCTGACCCAGCACATCCGACTTCGGTATGATGAGAATTGTTATCTTTAAGTCTTTCTGGAAAAAGGCAGAAGAATTGGACCAAGAAGGCAGAAAATAGACAAGAAGAAGGCGATAGGAAGGAAAGGAACATGGCAGAAACAAAGAGAGGGATAAAAAAGAGGAGATTTCTAGCACAGAATTTCCAGAAGGTGGGGATAGACAGAAACTTTACGGGGTACAAGGTCTAAAATGTGTTTCTAACAGCTTGAAGAATTAATATGATCCAGATTGAGCAAATTTTACAATAACCCGAGTTCCTTGATCCGGCTGTGATAAGTTTACTAACAGCTGCATTTTGAAAGTGATGCAGAAGAGAGAAGTGTGCTGGAAAACATCTTTCTCATTCATCTATCTGCTTAGCTCTTATTGTTGCTTGGTTTTGGCCACAATTTACGTACCAGATCATCAATATCATTAATGCTTTCACCTTTGTTGACTAAAAAGCATAGCTTTTAAATAGACAGAACATTGCAATCTTGATTTGCAGTATCTTTTTCACAAGCAATAAACAACAGTTCATCTTCAGAGAACAGTTAATCTATTAATTCAAGCAAATCAATGTTTTCAAGCGTTTGAGCTTTTCCTTCCATCATAAACGAGTCAAGGAAAGGCTAGGGACAACATAAAACAAAGCAACCCTCCCTCCCCCCCAAAAAAAAAGAAAAAAAAGAGAGAAAATCTTGTGAAAAGATATTTGAAAGTTTGGTTTGAGCAATTTGACGCTATCATACTGATTAGTTTTTGATGTGTGTTTTGCAAAACGCCACGCTTATGTAAAAAGAAAAGACATGTTCCTCTCCAGTGAAACTTTGACTTTACAAATAACAAAAGACCAAGCCAGAGAGATAAAGAAAGAAAACGAAGACATCCTTTTCAATGACCATATTTAAATATCTCTCTCTCCTTCTCCCCCCCCCCCCCCCCCCCCCCCGCCTCTCTCTCTCTCTCTCAGCAAGGTCTTCCCTTACCCTCTCTTCTCAGCCTGATACTAAGATTTCGCTGAATGTAAAGGTACACTCCTCCATTAAACGGGCACAAATTGCCTGATTGAAAGCAAATTGAATACACCTATAACATGACTCCACTCAAAGCGGAAGAAAGCCATCACGGAATGGATACAATGTGTTAGTCTACCGCCGCAAAAAAAAAAAAAGCCCGCTAACACTTGAACCGTTTAGGTTACAGAGTAGTTTAGATGGAGAAAAAAAACAAACAACCCCCCCCCCCACCTGAATCTCACACCTTAAGGAGAAAAAAGTGTGTGTGTGTGTGTGTGTGTGTGTGTGTGTGTGTGTGTAAGGTGAGAGAGAGAGAGAGAGTGTGTGTAGGGTGGGGGTGGGGGTGGGGGCATCAATAACACATCTATCAGCTTTCAACAAGAGCAAGTGCACTTATCTGGGTACAAAGACTTCAGATAAAGTTGTGAAAGACGACAGACACAGGTAGGAAGAACTGAGAAAACTTGTTTTTATTTATTTATTTATTTATTTTTTTATCTATTAAGGAAACACAATACAGAGGAAAAGTGTACCAAGGTTTCCAATGATGGAGTGTCATCTTCTCATAATAACGGACATACTCTTTCCATATAAATCAAAAACAGCATAACGTAGAGGCGGATTAACATTGTATTTTTCAGAAAGGGGGATGGGTGAGAAAAGAAAAGACAAAAACGGGGCACACTACGATAAAAAAAAAAGTAAGGATACCTTTAAACGGTTCGTGGGGGAGCACACACACAGACATTAACACACACACACACACACACACACACACACACACACACACACACACACACACACACACACACACACACACACACACACAAGCAACCGAATGAGAACAACAATATGAACTCATTTAAAAAAAAAAGAAGCGAAGGCCAGTTCGTTGTTCCTGAGATTTTCAGTCAGGAAAAGGTAAAGACGAAGACAAGAAGTAATTTCTTGAAGGCAAAATCAGACGATAAAAGTAAAGGCGACATCATAAGGAAACAAATGTCACATGGAGTCAGATATTTCATATTATATATAAAATAAAGAAGTGAGGGGACGGGATAGCTCAGTGGTCAGAGCAATGCTCCCTTTCCTCCAGCCAATGTTAAGCAGCATCGAATGTGGTTACCAAGTGGATGGGTGACCGTTTGTGCGCCCTGGCTTCAGTATAGTCCCCCAGTTCACCCAGCTGTAAATGGGTACCTGCCCTCTCTAGGGTCAGGGAAGGTAGAGCAGCGAGGGAGAGGAGATAGGCGCCGCCCTCAGTATGCTGGTCCCTGGAGAAGCTCTGATGCCTCGTTCCGCTACTGCCACATAGGTTATGGGGACACCTCTTTACCTTTGCCTTCACCTGATAAGGAACAGTTCTGTCACTAAAATCAACGTCTTTAAGCATACTGGTTGGTTATCACTGCAGACTGCTGTTATTTATCATTACTAGTATCATACACGTTTGAGTCATATTTCACTGTTTCTGAACACTTAGCGAAAATGTGCAAAAAAAACCCCCTCAATGTTGAAGATCAATATCATCCATATTCATGTCACCACCAGACCACCAAATCCGGAAAACAAACAAACAAACAAACAAAATCAAACAAAAACCCCTGAAGAATCGAAAAGTACCTTTGAGCATGCGGGTTTTTTTTTTGGTTTGTTTATAATAAGATTTTGTCATCCCTTCCTACCGCAAGAAATGGGCTGTTCTCGAGTTTTCAACGTGTGTGCAAGATGTTCTGCGTGCGTTTGCACTCGGGGTCTCGGTTTTATCGTCTCATCGGAAGGATTTTCGAGGGAGTGGAATCAGCACTGATGTTAACTGCAGTGTAAAATCCCCTAAAAATGGATGTCTCCCTCGTGACGCGATCCCAGGCCGTCAGTTGAGGAGCACAAGGCTTTAACTGCTAACTAGGCTGTCCCGCCCTCCTGACGGGATATGGTTGAAGAAAATAAACTACTACCAAAATGAAACCAACCAAACCAAACAAAACAAAACCTGAGTCTTGATCTGCAAGTCGCTGCACAGGCTCGAATGTTTCTTCACTGCATTTGAAAGCAAAAAGAAGAACAAACAAACAAACAAATAAGTATGAAACGAACAGGCAAAGTGTCTTTTAATGGGTTTTTTCCCACAGTGTTGATATATATACTTGTTTCTTGAGATTACAAAATATTTCTCGGTATTTATTTGGATTGCATTTGGCTATCTTAAATTAACACACACACACACACACACACACACACACACACACACACACAACACACACACACACACACACACCACACACACACACACACACACACATCTTTTGTGAAGTTTTTGTCCCGCTGTTCGCACACTGCTCATCTTGAGCTGTCCAGGGCAACCACACCCAGATTGGCCGTGTCGCATCCTCAAGGTAAGAAGTCCACAGGCAACTTATCAACGTCAGGACGTGGGGCCACCAGCCAGAGGGGCCCTGCACTGCTGCTGGGTCACTTTGGCAGTATTCAGTGGTGCCTGTTCCGAGCTAACATGGCGCAAGACACCACCTACTAAGGCCCCTACTGACGACAAAAATAAGTCAGTCGCGGAGCTAGACTGAGACACACACCCCCCAACGACCTTCTACAGTAAAACTTCAAACCCCAAGGCTTTGACACAAACTCACTACAGGCACGGAAATTTATGGGAAAGCCAAAACTGAGGACACCATGAGAGAACAACCGGGGCCACCGAATCAGAAACAATTTTCTTTGTCATCTGGGCTCGAAGGATACATACACCTACAGTGTCAGGTGGAGCAAATCGCAAATCGCATCCCTAAAGTGGATACAGCTCATAGCAAACTAGCACCAGGTAGGAGCTGGGGGGAGTCAGAAAAATCCCTATGACTATGGGATTCAAACCTGCGACCTTCCAGCCTGCACCTCAGGGCCCTAATCACGCGTTCGAGAGGATTTTTCCTCTGGAGTTGACATCAGTGCCGACTCCACTCCCCCCTAAAAGTCCTTCGGATGAGACTATAAACCGAGGTCCCGTGTGCAAACGCACGCAGAACATCTTGCGCACACGTTAAATCCCCGTTCCACTTTTCGGAAGAGTAGGCCATTATGTGCCGGTGGGAACGGATAACAAAATTTACAAAACTGCATACACACGGAGACTGGATGTAAAAAAGCATTCGAGTGCTTATTCCATTATCCTCGAAATAAAAAAATAAAAAACCACAAAAAACCCCACTGCGCCATGGCGGCTGATATTTAGCAATCTTCTTAATTTGATCTTTTTGTATCACTACCCTTCCCCCCTCCCCCCTCCCCTTTGTTGTTTGGAAAGTTCTTCACTGGCCTTATCAGCTCAGTCTTGAAAGGGTTAAATCACTTGCAGGCTTATACCATGACACTGTCCACAATTGCCTGGGATTTTTTCCCCCCTCAGAGAATTGCCTTGTTGGTAAGGGGAGACAATTACTGTAGTTGCACGGAGGAGGGTGACATTTAGAGGGCGCAACTGCTCCATTGAAATATCAGCACACTAATGAGCCTCCTCTGGTTTTTTTGTTCGGTTTTTAAAAGAAAAAACCCAGTACAGTCACTAATGTTTCGAGGTTTTTGTGTGTTGTGTGTGTGTGTGTGGGTATTTCATTATTTGTTTGGCATTGTTACCTTTCCTATTGGTGTCTTTTCTAAAGTAGAATGTACAGGAGACAAATCCTTGCAAATTAAGATGGAAGATGGGAGGAGGGGGTGAAGGGTGAGGGGGTGGGGGGAGGGGGGTGGGGCGAGAGTATGATTTAAAGCGGGTGCATCTAAATGTGTTTAGTCAAAAGGAGGCCTTTATATTCTGTGGTTCTTATACAAATGTAAACTGAAATGCCTTCACTTGCCCCAGAAGAGTGAACAGATCTTGTAAGCAATTCCAGGCCACTGTGGAATATTTTACAAATGAATAAAAAAAAAAAAAAAGAATATCGTTTTTGTAAAGATATGTATGCTTTACAAGATTCGCGCTATATATAACTATTCCATACATTACTTCAATCATCATTATTAATGAAAATTCGTTGTTTTGTTTTTGGTTGGCGAGAACGCTAGTGACAACTGTTTGTTTATACTGACATGAGTGAGGCAACTTACACCCATCTCTTCCCCCCCCCCCCCCCCATTTCCCCTCCCTCCCTCCTCCTCAAATGGAAAGACCTCTGGATGGCATTTCACTTCCACTTTGACATACTTGAAGCAGGGTTTTCAAAAGAATGTCAGATGTATGAAAGAACAGCGTACTGATTTGTTCGCTTTTTGCCTTTGTGCTTGTTTCTTTCTGTTGATGTTCCAACTATTACAATATCACTTTTTTGTGTCCTCTGGTTATTTGTAAAATATTTGCTCAGTGACACATGAAAACTGCAGGTCCTTAACGCATTCAATGGCCATGAGATTTATGATATTTACACACACACACACGTGCACGCACACACGCACACACACACACACAACACACACACACACACACACACACACACACACACACACACACACACACACACACACACACACACACACACACGTGCACGTCTGTAGTGAATTAAAAGTTCAAACAGAAACGAATTTTCCAAAAAGGGCTAAACAAATTTCGTGTTTAATGTCTATTGGCACTTATGTATCAGACCTCTTTCAAAAATCGAAACTTAATCAATATGATTTAGAAACACAAAAAGAAGCTTTACCATATCCTTCATGGGAGATGGATAAAGCCTTTTTTGATATAGAATATGTTAACGGAAAAAAGAATGAACATCAAAACATCATGGTTGCAGATGTTCAGTCGCATATTGAAAATAAAGTATGCTGACTGCTTAAAAGTTAACACAGATGGATCTGTTTAAGAAAATCATGACACAGGCTCTGCATTTGTCATACCAGCACTTAAAATTGAGAATCGTACTATCTTCGTAAACATCGTTCAATATTTACAGCTGAACTTATTGCAGTTCTTATGGCTCTTAACTATATTCTTGATTTTCCATTTTCCTTCTTTCATAATTATCTTGCTTTGTGTTGACTCCAAGTCAGTATTTTATGTTATAAAATCCCCAAACTTCAAGAAGGTCTCCAGAACTATTTTGAAATTAAATATGTCATACACCTCCTAAGTTTAAGAGGTATTCCTATTTCTTTTTGTTGGGTGCCTTCTCACGTTGGAATGTTTTCAAATGAGTGGGCTGACAAAGCTGCAAAAAAAGGGGCAAGACATGATATGGAATCGATAGAACTGCATGTTCCCTTATCTATACAGGAGGGATACCGTATAATTATTAGAACAAACTTCATGGGGTAAGTTTAAAGAATCTGATCAATTCAAGGAACAATATTTAAAAAGTTGTCTGACCACTGCCCATAGTTATTTCCTGTTATATGGCTCCTCAAATAGATTCGCGTTTTATAACCGTGAGAAGGGTTAATTGTTAATTCACTATATTTTAGAATGAAGTTTAATGTATTCCTTACAAAATGTTGTAAACATGTCAGATGTCTTTGTGGGATCATATTTCCAATACTCATATCATATTTGAGTGACCTATTGTAAAACCTTTTTTACCTACATTTTCTGAACAGTCTCTGGAAAATGTATTTGAAAATTCAAAGCTAGCCTTTGCCATTGCCAGATATTTATTGCATAGTCCACTTGAATATTTATTGTAGTTACATTATTGTTATTTCATGTTTCCACCTTGTTGAGTTTATATTTTGCTCCTGTGTAAAAGTATTATCATTACTTTTCTAGGGTGTTTTTTTTTCTCACAAAAATACCAACACTTATACTATTTCTTAACCTTTTCTCCTTCCTCTCCCTTCTTTAACTTTCATCACACTTTCTATTTCCCTCGTCTAATATCACTTAGAGTGAACAGACGTTAAATTGACAACGCACACACACACACACACACACACACACACACACACACACACACACACACACACACACACACACACACACACACACACACACACACACACACACACACACACAGTGTAAGCCTTGATATAACCTATACAGTCGGATGGGCTCTGACAAACACATAAATTTTACAAAAATCATTGCTGTTGGACGTTCCACAGCGTAGCTCGACACCTTGAGAGTCATTCAGAAAATGCACTCTGTCTCAGTCCTCCAACCTGACAATGACTGTTAGACTGTAAAGTACACACTAGTATATAGGTCACACCCAAGTCGGATGCCCTGGATCTGACTTGTCGGGTGCTTAACGGCAATGCAACGCTTTTTCGTTCGTGTGACAGACAACAGTTGCTGTCTGAACATTCAAGGAAGAAGAAGTATAGGTAAGAAATTGGTGTATATGGCTGTTTTCAAGTTCCTCGAATTCGCCAATGGGCAGCCATACTCCGACTTTAGAAGACGATAGATAATGGGAAATGTAGTGTGTTCATCATGGAAAAGAGTGTAGCTTCCTTTCAGTCTCTGCCTCCTAGTTTCCTCAAGGCAACAAGCTGGTATTTTGACTGCCTGCTGAGATTTCCAGCCTAGTTTATGAGACGTGGAATCTGTTCATGTCTGTGAAGAAAGAAAGAAAGAAAGAAGAGAGAGAGAGAGAGAGAGAGAGAGAGAGAGAGAGAGAGAGAGAGAGAGAGAGAGAGAGAGAGAGAGAGAGAGAGAGAGAGAGATGAAGTGAAAACAAAACGAAAGGCAGGAAGAAAGAAGAACAGAAAGAAAATAAACAAAATAACGTTACAGATGTAATTCTTCTAAAAAATATGATATGTGCAAGATATATATGACATGAAGTCATGATGATGATGATGATGATGATGATGATGATGACGATGATGATGATGTTGATTATTATTATGACTTCGATTCTGAGGAACTCAAAACCTCTTGTGTTTCTCTGTCTGTGTAGCTGATTACTATCCTAAATTGAAGAGGCATATCCAGTGAAACCAGAGGCATCTTCTTCCTTTTTTTTGTTCAAACTTGAAAGCAAACTGCCGACATCTTTTGCACATAGTATTAAGGGCACGGGTTCAAATCTCACTGAGGTGTCTGTTCGAAGGATTTCCCCCTTGCACTTAACATCGGTCCTGACTCCACTCCCCCTGATAGTCCTTCGGATTTATTTATTTCGAGGATAATGGAATAAGGACTCGTGTGCTTTTTAACGTCCAGTCCCCGTGTGTATGCAGTTTTGTAAATGTTGTCACCCGTCTCTTCTGAAAAACGGAACGGGTTTTAACGTGTCCGCAAGATGTTCTGTATGCGTTCGCACATGGCACCTCGGTTTATACTCTCATCCGAAGGACTTTTGGGGAGAGTGGAGTCGGCACTGATGTTAACTCCAGAGAAAAAATCCTCTTGAACAAGATTCAAACCCAGGTCAGCAGATCACGAGCGTATCACTCTAACTGCTCGAACCACGAGGCTATCCCATCATACCCCCCATCCCCCTCCAGATGAGACTATACACCAGTCTTGTGTGCGAACACATGCAGAATATGTTGTATACACTTTCAAAGATCACCCTCTGTTTGCTGTTCGTAGAGGAGAAGAATGTTAACAACTATGGCCCTCGGGTTGCATGACACTGACATACCCAGCGTGCGTCCTGTTAACCAGAGAGAGAGAGAGAGAGAGAGAGAGAGAGAGAGGAGAGAGAGAGAGAGAGAGAGAGAGAGAGAGAGAGATGGGCTCCGCCAGGCTCATCTTGCTTACCACCGACCTACCGCTTCATTGACAATTCACTGCAAAGCCTCCAAATCCTTGATGAGTTCAGGGAGAAATCAAATTAAACTAAATCAAATCAGATCAATTCAAATCAATCTGTCTCTCTTTCTGTCCATCACTCCTTTCTCTCAAACTTGCTTGCATCCACTTTCAACCCTCACCCCCACCCCCCCCCCCCCTCCCCACAGCCCCCAACTCCTTTCCTCTCCTTTCACCCCCACCCCCAAAACTGTTTATTCACCTCATCATCATCATCATTAGCCATTACACCCAGCGGTGTGTAGGGCAGCAACAAAGCGCTTCCACTCCTGCCTATTCTGGGCCAACCTAGTCACTGATCCCCAAGAGTGCTGCATGGCCTTCATCTCACTTTCTACAGTTCTTCTCCACATTGCTTTTGGTCTTCCTTTCTTTCTCCTTCCTTCTGGGGTCCAGTGCAATGCTGTTCTTGTGATTGACTGTGGGTCTCTTCGGAGGATGTGCCCAATCCACTTCCACCGTCGTCTGGTGATGATGGTTCCCATGTCTTCTTGCCTGCATCTCCGTAGTAGGTCTTCATTGGAGATCTTCTCTGGCCAAAAGATCCGAGAATTCTTCGCAGGCATATGGTGTGGAAGGATCGAAGTTTGGTAAGATCCACTTCCGTCATCCTCCAGCACTCAGAACCGTACAGGAGCGTAGACACAACACAGCTCTGGTATAGCTTCAGCTTGGTGTTGGTGCTGTACTGAGTTGATCTCCAGATATTGTTCATCTACCTAAACACATTCCCGGCCTTGCCCAGTCTGTTGTGGATGTCTTCTTTTGTGCCGCCCTCTGGTTTGATGCTGCTGCCAAGGTATGTGAACTTGTCTGTCTGGCGCAGGTCAGTTCCATTCACTTTCACAGGAGCTGGTGTGTTCACATTGAGCGACATTGTCTATTCACCTGCTCTCACCTTTCTGCACCCACCCTCACCCTCATCACCCACCCCTTCCCTCATCATCCTCACCCTCATCCTCCCTCATGCCCCCTCCCCCCCCAGCCCCATCCCTCCCGCCTGTCCCTTCTCCCCCCCCCCCCTCTCTCCCAGTAACAACAGGATTTAAGATTTTGACACTTTCCCATTAATCAACCATCTCCGCGAACACACACACAACAGGAAGACGAGGAGCCGGCCTCTGGTGAAATCAAATTAATCTCCAACAACAACAACAAAATGACCTACCAACGTTACAAGAGGATCCAATTCCATATTTTCATCTTCTGTAACATTCTCTCTGTCTCTCTCTGTCCCTGTCTCTCTCTGTGTCTCTCTCTGTGTCTCTGTCTCTCTCTCTCTCTGTGTCTCTGTCTCTCTCTGTGTCTCTGGGTCTCTCTGTCTTTCTCTCTAGTGCTTATTCATTATCCTCGAAATAAAAGAATTTGTCATTGTCTCTCTCTGTCTTTCTGTCTCTCTGTCTCTCTGTCTCTCTGTCTCTCTGTCTCTCTCTGTCTGTTTGTCTGTCTGTCTGTCTGTCTCTCTCTCTGTCTCTCTCTGTGTCTCTGGGCCTCTCTGTCTTTCTGTCTGTCTGTCTGTCTGTCTCTGTCTGTCTGTCTCTGTCTCTCTCTCTCTGGGTCTCTGGGTCTCGCTGTCTCTCTCTGTCTGTTTGTCTGTCTGTCTGTCTGTCTGTCTGTCTGTCTGTCTGTCTGTCTGTCTCTCTCTCTCTCTCTCTCTCTCTCTCTCTCTCTCTCTCTCTCTCTCTCCTCTCTCTCTCTCTCTCTCTCTCTCTCTCTTCCTTGCCGGTAGTAAAAGAACAGGCAGGCAAACAGCACTCTTAGCTGTGTGTGTGTGTGTGTGTGTGTGTGTGTGTGTGTGTGTGTGTGTGTGTGTGTGTGTTTTCTTTATACTCCCCCCATGCCCCCTCGATTTTTTGTTGTTACTGCTCACTGGTTCTGTTGTTGTTTTTAAAATATATTTTCTTTTTTCGCTGTTTTCTTTAGCTTCACAGTGTGTGGTGTGTGTGTGTGTGTGTGTGTGTGTGTGTGTGTGTGTGTGTGTGTGTGTGTGTGTTCTCTTTTTTGTATCCCAACCCCCTTCCGTTTTTTGTTGTTGTTGATGCTGCTCACTCTTCTTTCTATCTATCTATCTATCTATCTATCTATCTATCTATCTATCTATCTATCTATCTATCTATCTATCTATCTATCTATCTATCTATCTATCTATCTATCTATCTATGTCTGTACAACAAAACAAAGAACACACACACACACACACACACACACACACACACACACACACACACACACACACACACACACACACACACACACACAACACACACACACACACACACACACACACACACACACACACACAGGTTCTTTGTTTTGTTGTCTTTTCCTTGTTTTCTTTTCCAGCTTCAGAGAGAGAGAGAGAGAGAGAGAGAGAGAGAGAGAGAGAGAGAGAGAGAGAGAGAGAGAGAGAGAGAGAGAGAGAGAGAGAGAGAGAGAGAGAGAGAGAGAGAGAGAGAGAGAGAGAGATTTATTCTTTTATATCGAGGATAATGGAATAAGCACTCATGTGCTTTTTTACATCAAGTCCCCGTGTGTATGCGGTTTTGTAAATTTTGTCATCTGTTTTCACCGGCACACAATGGGCTACTCTTCCGAAAAGCGGAACAGGATTTAACGTGTGCGCAAGATGTTCTGCATTAGTTCGAACACGGGTTATAGTCTCATCCGAAGGAGAGAGAGAGTATGTGTGTGTGTAGTATAGTGGGTGTGGGTTTAGTATAGTGTGTGTGTGTAGTATAGGTTTTTTCCCCCCATTCTTTTATATCGAGGATAATGGAATAAGCACTTAGGTGCTTTTTTACATCCAGTCCCCGTGTGTATGCGGTTTTGTAAATTCTGTCATCTGTTCCCACCGGCACACAATGGCCTACACTTACGAAAAGCGGAACAGGATTTAACGTGTGCGCAAGATGTTCTGCGTCCGTTCGCACACGGGGCCTCGGTTAATAGTCTCATCCGAAGGAGTTTTGGGGAGAGTGGAGTCTGCACTGATGTTAACTCCAGGGGAAAATATGCCCTTGAACGGGAATCGAACCCGGACCGTCAGATTGCCAGCGCAATGTTCTAACCACTAGGCCATCCCGTCCCCCCTATGGTGTGTGTGTGTGTGTGTGTGTGTGTGTGGTGTGTGTGTGTGTGTGTGTGTGTGTGTGTGTGTGTGTGTGTGTGTGTGTGTGTGTGTGTGTGTGTGTAGAGTATAGCGTGTACGTAGTATAGTGTCTGTGTAGTGTGTGTGTGTGTGTAGAATAGTGTGTGTAGTCAAAGTCAAAGTCAAAGTCGTGTGTGTGTGTGTGTGTGTGTGTGTGGTGCGTGTGTGTCTTTCTTTTCTGTATATCTCCCCCCCCCCCAACCCCCCTCCCCCCTCCTCTCGCTTTTTTGTTGTTGTTGCTCACTGGTTCTGATTTTAAAAAAGAAAATTATTATATATTTTGTTTCTTTTGTTGTCTTTTCGTCGTTTTCTTTTCATCTTTACAGTGACCGTGTTATCTGACCAAATTAAACCCTTCATTTTCAAAAGAGCGCTTCCATTTTCGCCACGTTCGGATTGAAAATCTTTTTATCTCTGGAACAACTAACACTTGTCCATCATTTTTTGGTTGCTGTAGTTTTTTGTTGTTGTCAGAATGCAGAGAACCGGAGACAGGGCTTTGAATTACAAGACCGCAGCGGATTGATTACTTTTGGAGCTGCCCGATTAAAAAGACAGCTTTGAGCTGGGATGAAAAGATCTTCTTCACCGCCACACATGTAAGAATGCCCCCCCCCCCCCCCCCCCCCCCCCCCCGGGTAAAAAAAAGAAAATGTTGCCGTCAGTTTCTTTGTTGTCTTTTTGTTTTCACATTTTTTGATTCTGTGGAGATTAAAAAAAGAGGGTAAATAAACGAGTAACGAACTAAGTAAGTAAGTAAGTAAGTAAGTAAGTAATCAAATAAGTAGTTAACTATGTAACTAACTATCCAACTAACTATCTAACTAATTTTATTTATTCATTTATTTTATTCTTTTATATCTAGGATAATGGAATAAGCACCTATGTGCTTTTTTACATCCAATCCCCCGTGTGTATGCGGTTTTTGCAAATTCTGTTATCTGTTCCCACCAGCACACAATGGCCTACTCTTACAAAAAGCGGAACAGGATTTAATGTGTGCGCAAGATGTTCTTCGTGCGTTCGCACACGGAGCCTCGGTTTATAGTCTCATCCGAAGAACTTTTGGGGAGAGTGGAGTCTGCACTGATGTTAACTCCAAGGGAAAATATCCCCTTGAACGGGAATCGAACCCGGGTTGGCAGATTGCGAGCGCAATCTGACGAGCTAACTATCAAACGAGCTAACTAGCTATCTTTCTAACTATCTCTCTAGCTAACTAGCTAACTACCTCCCTCCCTCCCTCCATAACTTATTGATTCATTTACTCACTCATTTACTAACTAACTCACTAACTGACTAACAAACAAACAAGCTAACTGAACAACGAACTTACCAATCAACCAGCGAACCAAATAACAAATTAACTATATTAATAGAAAGACAAACAAACAATAAAGCTCCCAAACAAGCAAACAAACAAATAAGGTATAAAACAGATTTGAGAATTTTATCTATGGCCCCAGGTGAGGTTGCAGTCTGTGGGAACACAAAACTAAAGGTATCGCGACAAGTCCGCACAGCTGTGGGCTACATTATACTCTTCTGGGGAAAAAGGTCAGACTTATAACAGGCAACAAAAACCAACATGCAAACAACAACTAAAAATATAACAAATCAGTAATATGGCCAATGGTATTAGATTTGAATCGACTGGTAACTATGATTCATGTTAACTTACATACAACTACGAGATATGTTCAGTAGAACGGAGAGCAGTGTTGTAAACTGAAGGAGTTTTGGCTTTTCATGTTTCTGTACATAGATAAACAAACGAATATTCGCGATTAGTAAGAGAATACCTGCAATGTATTCATTCATTATTCTACCTGTATATCTTTTGGGGTGAGTTAATTAATATTTATTTATTTATATCGAGGATAATGGAATAGTCACTCACGTGCTTTTTTACATCAGTCTCCGGTGTGTATGCGGTTTTGTAAATTGCGTCATCTGTTCCCACCGGCCTACTCTTACGAAAAGCGGAACAGGATTTAACATGTGTGTGAGATGTTTTGCACGCGTTCGCATACGGGGCCTCGGTTTATAGTCTCATCCGAAGGACTTATGGGGAGAGTGGAGTCGGCACTGATGTTAACTCCAGAGGAAAAATCCCCTTGAACAGGATTCGAACCCCGGGTCGTCAGATTGCGAGTGCAATGTTCTAACCACTAGGCTATCCCGTATGTATGTGAGAGAGGAGGGAAAGGAGGAGGGCAGAGAAACGGTTTGATGGGAAACTCTGTGTGTGTGTGTGTGTGTGTGTGTGTGTGTGTGTGTGTGTGTGTGTGTGTGTGTGTGTGTGTGTGTGTGTGTGTGTGTGTGTGTGTGTGTGTGTGATCTAGTCAAAATGATTTGGATTTTGAGAGTAAATAAATCGGTTTATATCGATTTTTTCTCCATCCTGCCTTCACACACACACACGAAAATATTTTTTAAAAAGCTTTTCAAGTGCAAGAAGAGGTTATATAAGTTTACAAAAAAGAAGAAACATAATGAAAACGAGCAGTAAGATCAGAAGAAGAGGGAGATAATCATTGTCCATAGATTATTAAAAGAAAAAAGAAAAAAGAAAACCCGCCATAACCTCCAAACAAATCACTCGTTTAGATGATTGAACAGTTTATGAATAAATGACCCATGCGTAGTACGTGTAACACAAATCTCCAAACAAATCAACCTTTTTAGATAAATGAACAGTTTATAAATGACCCATGCATGATATGTGTAACACACACACACACACACACTGTTTATCTGCCGGTGGGAACATATGACAAAATTTACAAATCTGCATACCCAACGGGACTGGGTGTAAAAAAAAGCACATGAGTGTTTATTCCATTATCCCCGAAAAAAATGAAAATAAATAAACTACACATACATACACTATTTACATAGACACACCACAGCACACACACAGAGCACATGTCGTTAATAAAAGCCTGCTACACAGACATCATTACTCCACAATCCCTTTAACTAACACCTAGCAGAAGATCAAGACAGCTAGTTGTATCACAGACAAGTAAAACGAAACCTCATGTTTTAATTTGCACGTCCTCTTCCAACTCTTTACCTTTCAGGGGACAAAACTCGCGGTTTTTATGCCCCCTTTTTCAATCTTCTCTCCAAAAGGCGGCTTTTGCAGAGAGAGAGAGAGAGCAAACAATACTGTCGTCAGGAGAAAAAGAAAGAAAGAGAGAAAGAAAGAAAGAGAGAGAGAGAGAGAGAGAGAGAGAGAGAGAGAGAGAACTTCAACAATTACAAAGACAAACATTACGGAAGGACAAACTGTTAAGAATGGGTTGGAAAACCTGTAACCGATATTAGAGAAAAAGTGAAGGCAGGGTTGGAGGATGGGGTGAGGTGAAGTGAGGGATGTGTAGGGGACACCCAAGAAAATATAATAGCTTGAAGACTGACAATACAACACAGCACAACAACAACACAAAAACCGCCGCTGTCGCCACTACAACCGAGAGGCATAACCAAAACTTTGGAAAAAGACATTGCTGATGGCGTCGTCGTTTTTGTTGAGTGTGGCAGTGAGAAGTTATGCATCTTCTTTTTTTTCTTTCTTTTTTTCCCCTTTGGTCTTTGTCTTGTTCTGGTTCTTTCTGGTCTCTTTCTCTTGTATGTTCTTGCTGAAGGTGAGTTATCCCTTTCTTTGTATCGCCGTCTTTTCATACTCTGATTAAAAGGTGGAACGCGATCTCACGTTAAGCAATACAGTCATTAATTTTGATTAAATCTAGAACGCCGGGAGAGAGAGAGAGAGAGAGAGAGAGAGAGGGTGGGGGGGGGGGGGGGGGGTGAGGGGGGGTGTGGAAGAGCTAATGTATCGTGTGGTTCTGTCATTTTCTCAGCTTTTGTTCTCAAGCGTTCGGCAAACAATCAACAAAACTTGAAAAATGAAAGGAAGATAGAATGGGACACACACACACACACACACACACACACACACACAACACACACACACACACCCCACACACACACACACACACACACACACACACACACACACACACACACACACACACACACGTGCGCGAGCGAACGATTCAAAAGCTATGAAAATTATCTGAAAACGAAGGATACAAGTAGTAATTTCAATATTGCTTTGTTTATTGTATTGTATTGTATTGTAGTGTAGTGTAGTGTAGTGTAGTGTAGTGTAGTGAGGTGTAGTGTATTGTAGTGTAATGCTGTGCAGTACAGTGCAGTGCAGTGTAGGGTAGTGTAGTGTATTGTGTTGCACACTAGTAGTGTAGTGCAGTGCAGTGCAGTGCAGTGTAGTGCAGTGCAGTGTAGTGTAGTGCAGTGTAGTGTAGTGTAGTGTAGTGCAGTGTAGTGTAGTGCAGTGTAGTGTAGTGTAGTGTAGTGCAGTGTAGTGTAGTGTAGTGTAGTGTAGTGCAGTGCAGTATAGTGTAGTGTAGTGCAGTGTAGTGTAGTGTAGTGTAGTGTAGTGCAGTGTAGTGTAGTGTAGTGTAGTGCAGTGTAGTGCAGTGTAGTGCAGTGTAGTGCAGTGTAGTGCAGTGTAGTATAGTATAGTGCAGTGTAGTGCAGTGTAGTTTAGTGTAGTGCAGTGTAGTGTAGTGTAGTGTAGTGTAGTGTAGTGTAGCGTAGTGTAGTGTAGTGTAGTGTAGTGTAGTGTAGCGCAGTGCAGTGTAGTGCAGTGCAGTGTAGTGTAGTGCAGTGTAGTGCAGTGTAGTGTAGTGAAGTGTAGTGTAGTGTAGTGTAGTGTAGCGTAGTGTAGTGTAGTGTAGTGTAGCGCAGTGTAGTGCAGTGCAGTGCAGTGTAGTGTAGTGTAGTGTAGTGCAGTGTAGTGTAGTGTAGTGCAGTGTAGTGTAGTGTAGTGTAGTGTAGTGTAGTGCAGTGTAGTGTAGTGTAGTGTAGTGTAGTGTAGCGCAGTGTAGTGCAGTGTAGCGCAATACAGTGTAGTGTAGTGCAGTGCAGTGTAGTGTAGTGTAGTGCAGTGTAGTGCAGTGTAGTGTAGTGCAGTGTAGTGTAGTGTAGTGCAGTGTATTGTAGTGTAGTGTAGTGCAGTGCAGTGTAGTGTAGTGTAGTGTAGTGTAGTGTAGTGCAGTGTAGTGCAGTGTAGCGCAATACAGTGTAGTGCAGTGCAGTGTAGTGCAGTGTAGTGTAGTGTAGTGCAGTGTAGTGCAGTGTAGCGTAATACAGTGTAGTGCAGTGTAGTGTAGTGCAGTGTAGTGTAGTGTAGTGCAGTGTAGTGCAGTGTAGCGCAATACAGTGTAGTGTAGTGTAGTGCAGTGCAGTGTAGTGCAGTGCAGTGTAGTGCAGTGTAGTGTAGTGCAGTGTAGTGTAGTGCAGTGTAGTGTAGTGTATGTAGTGCAGTGTAGTGTAGTGTAGTGTAGTGCAGTGTAGTGCAGTGTAGCGCAATACAGTGTAGTGCAGTGCAGTGTAGTGCAGTGTAGTGTAGTGTAGCGCCGTGCAGTGCAGTGTAGTGCAGTGTAGTGTAGTGTAGTGCAGTGCAGTGTAGTGTAGTGTAGCGCAGTGCAGTGCAGTGTAGTGCAGTGTAGTGTAGTGTAGTGCAGTGTAGTGTAGTGTAGTGCAGTGCAGTGCAGTGCACCGTATTGTGCAGCATTAGAAGTATCGTAGCTCCCCAGCAATCTCCCTTAATTAACACTGACCCGAAAGTAAGCTCGCGTAACAGATATGAAGGAAAAACTGAATGGCAAAATGCCGAGGAAATAAAGGAAAAGTGTCAAATCAACTAAACAGAAAACACTCCCCCCAAAAGAAACCCCCACCACCAACAACAAAAACCCCACACAAACAAACAAACAAAACAAACAACCCCCTCCCCCCAAAGAAGTTAGTTTGTTTGCTTCTTTGTTTGTTTTGTTCTTTCATTTTATCCTGCAGCTTGTTGTTTGTTTATATCTGTCTTGTGGTTAGTCTTTTTGTCATCATTTACCTTTTCACCTGGTTGGGTTGAACAGCATTGGATTCTGGAACTTTTCCAAACGTGTGCTTATTTATGCTATAGACATGTCTTTTGGAGGAATCTTTAGTTTTTTCATTATCTGTACATAATGATGCTGTTATTATTCTGCTAGGTCATTTTTCCCGTTTACTTCTTTTGGTCAGAGTAGGGATCATCAGTCGCCATCACAATGTTGATGTTGTACTTGAGCACACTAACATTAGCTACTTGCTTGTTGCTGCTATGCTGATTACGTTCATCATGTTATGCTTCTTTCATGCTTATTAATGAAAAAAACAACTTATTTAAACAAGAAGTTAGTAGCAAGGACTGATGGAAAGGTAGGTAAAGATTATCTTGATAATTACGGACCTAAGGTATGGTTCATAGACCTACGTCTGCCCGATCATTCAAACAAAGAGAAAACAGATGTTTACACGAACTCTTTGCTGAATAGTCTAGATGTCTAGTTTCCCGTTTACCCACAGTACTGCCTCTTTTAGATATTACCAGTTAGAACCTATCTTGCTTTCTGCATGTAATTTTTCAAAAAATGCAATACTAAGTTTAGAAAAAAACAAACAACTCGCCCCCTCAAAACACACGACCAAACAGGGGAAAAAAGCACCAGATTAAATTCACAACAGATAGAATACGTAGAAGACGATCAAAGGAATAATGAAGTAACTATGAAACAGCTACACTTCTCAGTTGTCTTGGAAAAGTATTCGAAAGATCCGATCACAAACATGTATTGTCTTAAAAAAGGTCCTTTAGTATTTGTAAGGATTGTGTACAGCTTTTTTCTTTTCGTGGAGGGGGGTGGGTGGTGGTGGTGAAGGGATAACAATGCAGGCTATAATTTTTGATATCTCAACAGCATTTGATCGCCTTTGGCTTCAAGATCTCTTGGTTTCACTCCGTTAGAATTGTTTATATACACAAAACACACTTATCAAAGGAGGAAAATCTTGCAAAAGGTCAGTAAACACTGTTGTCCCCCCAAGGCTTTGTACATAGATTCCTCCTGTTCCTTATTCACATTAATGAAACCGTCAGTAACATTATTTAGAAAGTATAACCTTTTGCTGACGATAATGCTTTGTCCGTCTCATTTGTATCCACAATAATAAGATGTGAAATTTTAAACTGAAATCTGAGACAGATAAACGAAGAAATAAAGATTTGTTTAAAGTAAAACTAAAACAGTAAAAAATGAAAGAACAAAAGACTGAGAGAGATATTTAGTTATTTATTTTGTTAATTTATTTTATGTTATTCTTTTATATCGCGGATAATGGAATAAGCACTTATGTGCTTTTTTACATCCAGTCCCCGTGTGTATGCGGTTTTGTAAATTCTGTCATCTGTTCCCACCGGCACACAATTGCCTACTCTTACGAAAAGTGGAACAGGACTTAATGTGTGCGCAAGATGTTTTGCGTGCGTTTGCACACGGGGCCTCAGTTTATAGCCTCATCCCAAGGACTTTTGTGGAGAGTGGAGTCTGCTCTAAGCTTCTTGTGGCACAAGATGATGTGCGGTATGATTTTGTTTATAATGCCTTTCGAATAAACCATGTTTAAAACAAAGTCAAACCAATTACAATAGACAAATCAAGACTTGAAATGAGAGACCTCACACTAAACGATCCATCCATATTAATACCATCTGCCTCAGGTATAAGACAGGCACTGGACTGAAATCCACAAGAAAGCAAACAAACCAAAAATCAAGGGGACGAGCAAGACAGACATGGTGTCGATGCGTGGATTCCAAAGTGAAGGCGACCCAAATGACCTGGGGTTAGCTAAAAAGATCAGCCCAGAACCGTTCATAGTGTCAGTTTGTTTGTTTGTTTTGTTTAATGTCTATTCACTACATGGTGATTTAGACACACCCGTATTCATACCAAAGTACCTATTATTACACACCCCGTCCTCTCTCTCTCTCTCTCTCTCTCTCTCTCTCTCTCTCTCTCTCTCTCTATATATATATATATATATATATATATATAACTAATTACAGTAATGGTCTTACAGGTGAAGAATATATGACTTCAGCAACTGACATTATGAATTGCTGAGAGTCATATAAAACTTCTTGACTAGTAGCATATTTCTTACAAATATCTAAACCTCTTCTTTTATACATGTCAAAAAGAATTGGGCAATCAAACAATAAATGGTGGATTGAAAGCGGAATAGAACAAAAACATGTTACATTTTTTTATATTTAGGATACCATGCATTTAATCTCAGTTTATGTATTACAATTTCTAATTTCCATGGGCAAGGAAACTGCTGATAATGTTTATTTATAATGTTTGAATGCATGCATTTCATTAACTTAGAATGAATTTCATAAGATAACAATGCGAGACTAGAAGCAAACACTTCAGTACTGTATTCAGAGACACCTTGTTTCGCCAAAGAATCAACCAGCTCATTCGAATAAATTCCACAATGAGAGGGGATCCAGCAAACAATTATGCTGATGCCTCTGCTTGCAATAGAATGTATCAGGAATTTAATCTCAAATACAATATAATTCCTTATTTTACCATGCCATGTCTTTAATGCCATTAATACTGCTTTTGAGTCAATGCAAAACAGAATTTGGCAAACATCAACAGCAGTATCAGACAAAAAATTCAAAGCTATAAGGATTGCAAATAATTCAAAAGTAAAAAGAGAAAAATGCTCTCCTAAATGAAATGATTTTTGAACTTTTAAAGTCGGAATCACATATGCAGCACCCCTTTTGCCTGTGTCTAATACAGATCCATCAGTATACACTTTTAAATGATTAGAATAATTACTTTCTAAGTGACTTTTTACATCAACGGTGAGAAGATTCTGATCTTCAATTTTCTTTATTTCCGTGTAGTCGCTGTCAAATTTAGCTGAAATATGTTCCCAAGGAGTAAACTGAGGAACAACCCGTAAAATTGGAATTGTTGATATATTGATGTCATTTTCTTTCATAAATGTGTCTGTATAGTTTTTAATTGGCTGCAGAAATGGAATATTGCGTGCTCGTTTAGGAAATTCAGTGTCTTAATTCATAAATATTTCCTCTTTTACTGAATTTGGAATAGAGAGACTACAAACCAGTATTTTGATACTGCCAGTTTTCGCTGATCATAAAGACATAGTAAGTGAGCTTCGTTATAAGTATTAGCTGTGTTTGCATGAGCCCGAACACCAAGAGCTATCGTTACTGCTTTACTGTCTAGACTTTGTGATTTTTTAAGGAGATTATCTGCAGCAGAAAAATAAACTTCTTGTCCCTATATTAATTTTGAACAGTACTAAGGACAGAGCCAGATGTATCAGAGTTGTAGTGTCTTAACTCCATGTCTGAGAACTAATTATCTTTAGAAAATTAAGTCTTTTCCTAGCTCCAGTTATCATTTGGTTGATGTGCATCTTCCAGTGTCAGTATTATACATTCTATTTGTCTTTCAATGTGATTGGATTTCATGTTTATTTATCCTTTTTCTTGTCATTATCATACATTTTATTATATGTTTCTGTGTCTTTTTGCTTTGTTGTTTTATGTTTTAAATTCGATATATTATGACAATGTCAACTGTTGTCAAAATCAATGCCTGTATTTGATTTGTTCCTGTGCTTAAAATGACGGGATATCGATAGCTCAGTGGTCAGAACACTCGCTGTCCCCTAGCTAAGGTTAAGCAGCAGTGTGCGTGGTTACCAAGTGGATGGGTGACCATTTGCATGCCTTGACTTTAGTACGGTCCCCCAGTTCACCCAGCTTTAAATGGGAGCCTGCCCTCTCAAGGGTCAGGGAAGGTGAAGCAGAGAGGGA
>CM054147.1:12851194-12881194 GCA_028751875.1 Rapana venosa
GGGGGGAAGGAGGGTTGGAGGGGAGGGAAGAGAAGGGATGGAAGAGAAGGGGGAAGGAGGGGAGGGAGGGGGAAGGAGGGGATGGAAGGGAAGGGGGAAAGAGGGGAGGGAAGAGGGGAGGGAAGGGAGGAGGGAAGGGAATTGGGGGAGGGGGGGGGGGGGGGGGAGGAGGGAAGGGGGAAGGCGGGGAGGGGAAAGAGTTGGGGAAATAAGGGAGAGTTAACTATTCTGGTACATGATTTTCTTCTTTTTTTTATATTCTAAATCCCTGTACAGTTGAGTCCTGCTGAGAAAGCTAGCGACATGGACACATGCAGAACATTAACACCGATTTCGTTTCAACAATGCAAAGAAAGTTACTTTCATCGGTCAGAAAAACAGAAAGAAGAAGGGAAAAAGAAAACACAAAAGCTGGTCATCACAAACAAGAATCAACAAAAACAAAATCAAACTAAACGGGAAGCTGTAAGTAAAGCTGGTTTTGTCCTTATCAAACGCACTGGTGGTTTGAAATTCATCGTGGAATGGCTGAAACTGTAAGTATATTTGAAGTTAAGGGATTGTCTTATTCTGCCAATGTAATAATTACGATTTAAAAAAAAACCCAACAGAACTCAATAGTCATTTTCACCCACTAGCAACTTCATCACAGTGTCATCCCTTGCTAGTACAAAAAAAAACCCCAACAAACAAAAAGAAAAAGAAAACACACAGCAGCAGCAACAACAAAAATAACCATAAACTTCTTCATCCAACGATCAGACAGCAACTATTGTTGTCTGTCATATGAGCGAAAATGCATTGCACTGGCGTTAGGCACCTGACAAGTCAGGCACAGCACATCCGACTTCGGCGTGGGAGAGAATTGCTATCTTTTAAGGTTTTTTTTCGGGGAAAAAACCGCAGGAGCATGGACCAAGAAAGCAGAAAATGGACAAGAAGGAGGTGAGAGGAAGGAAAGGAAGAAGGCAGAAACAAAGTGATTGATAGAAAAGAGGGAATTCATAGCACAGTATTTTCAGAAGGTGGGCATGCTGTTTGTATTGACAGGCCCTGGCATCCTCATGGAAGGAAAACAAACACACAAAGAAGAAACGAAAATCCCCAAGCAAAACAAACACCACCACCACCTTACCATTCAAGTTAATAGCTCGCGACACTAAAAAAAGTCCCTGCTTAAAATACACATCTGATGTTTTAAAACCGCGTATGTTGTCTTACCCAACATTTAAAGAAAAAAACCCATAGTTGTATATCAGAACCCTCTTTAAACCCTGAGAATAGGCTCTAAAGTTTCGTAGCTGTAGTGCTTCTTTTCTCATTTCTTGCATTGTGGCCTTTACTAACATATTTAAGTGTATGGTCTCTCTTCATTTCTTTTCTTTTTGCTCATAAAGTAAAACAGCTGTATTGAAGTAGATGTACGTTATTAATCTATTAAATTAAGGGCATATGTTAAACTGCACATGATTAAATTAAAATTGCAAACATGCGATCAAACTGTGTATCATTAAACTGCGTATGAAAAATTAAATCGCAAACGGATCAAAATACTTGCATTTTATGAAATTTGAGTCGATTCTTGTTGGAGTTTATATTTCGCTGAAATAAACTTGTATATATAAATACGCCAAAAATTGATTCCTCGAACCTGAGAAATTTTTGCTGTGCACTGTATCAAACCTGTAGAAAAACAAACAAAGAAACAAACAAATAACCATTGCTGTCTACTCAGCAGACTAATTCTAGTTGTTTATGGTCTCTATTAACAATCTAGTCAATGTTTTTCTTTCACTGACAATCTCGGGTTAACAGCTCATCCAGAGTGTTGCAGCCTGTCTTCTCTTCTCTAGCATACTGATCACATTGAAAATTCATTGTCCAGGATCTTCACCACAGAAAGGTGTCCCTTCTTTGTTGTTGTGTTAACACCCCAGCGGAGATTTCCGATTTACGGTCTAGGTGTCCTTTCAAGTCTGTCCAGGCATTTGACGCTAGTCAATAAAGGTATACAAGAAGGTACTGCTACAAGTCTTGCATTATCTTTTCCACAGATAACGCCAAGCTTTTGTAAGTCTGCAGTCAGGTAAATAAAGCGAGTCACTCAAGGTACTCACGTAATCAACTTGCTACAAGTTCAGCGTCAATTTCCTCACAGAAAACGCCCAGTCTCTGTATGTCTAGAGCCGGTCATTGAAAACGAGTCACTTTGGGTATTCAGGATGGCAAACTGTTACAAGTTCGACATTAGCTTCCCCACAGAAAATGTCCAGTTATTCTGTGAATCTGTTAGACCGGCCTCTGACTGAGTCATTGGACGTATCTAAGTAGGCAAACTGCAACACAGTTTCGAGAACACAGTCTGCTGTCTGTTTCCCCGAGCAGCATAAGCAGATGGCTGACTGAAAAGCCAGTTCAAAAACAGTTATGGCTGACTGAAAAGCCAGTCCAAAACCAGTTATGGCTGACTGAAAAGCCAGTCCAAAACCAGTTATGGCTGACTGAAAAGCCAGTTCCAAAACCAGTTATGGCTGACTGAAAAGCCAGTCCAAAAACAGTTATGGCTGACTGAAAAGCCAGTTCCAAAAACAGTTATGGCTGACTGGAAAGCCAGTTCCAAAACCAGTTATGGCTGACTGAAAAGCCAGTTCCAAAAACAGTTATGGCTGACTGAAAAGCCAGTTCCCTCCAAAAAACCCCCAGAAAAAAACCCTGTGACTGACTAGAAAGCCTGTTTTAAGAGCAGTCCCTGCCAGTGTGTTTGCAGTCTGTGCAGCCAAAGCAGAGAGCTGACTGCAGAGTTCTAAGAATGCCAATGTATTGAAGTTCCTGAAAGATGGAGGTCAGGCCTTTGTGACACATCGGCGCCTCCTGACCTGGACGGGGTCAGAAGCTTGAGGATCTACTGTTGGACATCAACACAGTCTCATGACAAATCCACAACTGACTTTTTTCTTCTGTCTTGTCTATAACAATTGTTAACAATCCACATTCAACACAGACAGAGTATGACACTAATCCTGTTTAGGGAAACACGGGAAAGGATCAGCGTAACTTGGTTTCTTTTACCATTTGAAAACACAGTCTGGAGCAGTCAGAGTGTTACTGCAGATATGTTAAAAATCCAAGATCCTCGCAACCAGTGGCGAAACTTAAAACTGAAACTGGTATGAAAACTTTTAAGTACAGATTGACTGACTAGCTCACCATCGGGAAAAAAAGGAGAGAAAAAACTTAATAAAGTTACAGACCTTATTACCAAGAACGATTGCATAAACAACCTGACTTGATAAATTTTTCAGCAAGGCGACAACCCTGATGAGGCCTCCCTGATCACTACCCTCTAAAAACAGCACAAGTCAGAAAAAAAAACCCAACATTCTATTTGTAGTAGTAGTAGTAGTAGTAGTAGTTGTACACTGTTGTCAGAGAGGAACAGAAGTCGTTCACTTCACACAGATTTAAGCCAGCAGCACTACTACACAGCACTGAGATGCCCTGGAAAAAACGACAGTCGTCACCGTGTTGTGGCAGAGTCGTGTCAGCTAGTGGATCATGGCCTTTAGCTGCTGGCCAACACCAGGAACCAGCCGTCACCACGTCAGGCTGAGACAGACACACCAGCCTGGGGAAAACAGCTGACCAAGGCAACCCTCATGTGCCCAGCTCCCGGACGGACGGACGACCGTGTAGGTGCCGTGCAGCGCCGTGCAGCAGGCAAGGAGGGCCTGGCGCTGTTAGCGGGGCAGCACGGTGTCCTTGAAGCCGCACGCGTCTCTGCCGGCCGTCAGCATGCTGCAGGAGATGCTGTGCAGCGCATCGTGCGCCTCTGAAAACACAGGACCGGGGGATACATAGGCTGCCGTGTTTCAGCTTACAGTTGTGGGTTTGTGCGCCGACACGCACATGAACACGTACACATGTATGCGCAAACATATACATACGCGTGGGTATATGCGTACACACATGCACATACATACGTGTTTGCGTGCACACACACATACGTGTGCAAGCACACACACACACACACACACACACACACACACACACACCCACACACACACACACACACCACACACACACAAAACACACACACACAGAAAACAACCACACACACACTCTCACTCTCTCTTCGTTTGACATTTTGAATACAGCTAAAAGGACCACAAAACATCACTTTAGTTCATGGTGACCTTGTGTCATAAACACCTGATGGAGGTGTAAAAAAAAGACAACCACCTCTTCACAAACTACTTGGCAATGATTAGACTTAACCTTTCACAACACCTTTTCTTTTTTACACTCTGTGTAAGCAATCACCAGTCTAGCACATACTGCACTGACCTGAATTCGAGTCCACACACTTTCTAAACTCTTTGATCAGACGTGTTGAGGCTTTTGTCTCTGGCTTTAGGGCCTTTAATGGCACAGTCTTGGTTACAACAAAGAAAGAGTGGGAACCTTTCCTTCAAATGAAAGAAGAAAGGGAGGGAGAGAGATAGAAGAGAGAGAAAGAGAGAGAGAGAGGGGAGGAGAGAAGAGAGAGAAGAGAGAGAGGGAGAGAGAGAGAGAGAGAGAGGAGAGAGAGAGAGAGGATACGAGTTGAGAGAGAGAAAAGAGAAGGAGGAAATGGAAGAGTAGAGGGGGGAGGGGGGGGGTTATGAGTTGTTGTAGCTTCTTCTTTGTTACTTGAGAATGGTTTGATTTGTGATGTGTGTTCGGAAATTGCCTCTAGGATTTCTTGTTTAAGGGAGGAGGGGGGTAGGGGTGGGGTGGGGGTCGGTGAGGTGTGTGTGAGAGTGAGTGTGTGGGTGGGGGGGGGGTGGGGTGTGGGGGGTGGGGGGGGGGTTTGGGGGTGGTGGGGGGGGGGGGGGGGGGGGGGGGGGGGGGGGGGGGGTGGTAGTAATCCCAAAAAACCCATTTTATCACGCAATTTTAAACATCCACAATCAAAATTAATACATGAGCCACGGTTTAATTTCTCTCCTTCGGCTCATCATCACTTTAGATAACGAAAGCTCTAGTGTCTTGAAGACAAAGGGTGGTCGGGGTACACTTGACTTCTCTCCTAACTCCTTAAGGAGTCTCTGGGAGGCTGCACTACACTGCACTGATGACTCCCTTCTTCAGGCAGAGTGTTGTGGGCATGGTTGCTTCCAATTCAATTCAAACACTTGATTATCTCAGAGACAGAGACATTCAAGGTGTACCTTGCGGGAATTCAAGGTGTACCTTGCGCAAATTCAAGGTGTACCTTGCGGGAATTCAAAGTGTACCTTGCGCTAATTCAAGGTGTACCTTGCGGGAATTCAAAGTGTACCTTGCGCTAATTCAAGGTGTACCTTGCGGGAATTCAAAGTGTACCTTGCGCTAATTCAAGGTGTACCTTGCGGGAATTCAAGGTGTACCTTGCAGAACCCATCCCTCTCCAAAGATTCATCAAAGAATGAGCAGGCTGGTTTCATTTACTGAACTAGTTTTTTATACTTTTATTTTTATTTTATTTTATTCTTTTGTATCAGTAACTGGCGACTGCAGGTTTCAGAAAAAAAGTTGTGATTTTCTAAGTTAGGTTGATATAATTTTTGGGGTTTTTGCTGTTGTTTTTACGCTGTGACAATGTTATATTGGTTTTGTAACATTGCAAGAAAATAACTACTATTACCACTACCACTACTACTGCTGCTGCTGCTATTGCTGCTGTTTCTACTACTACTATTGCTACTACTGCTACTAATACTACTACTACTACCACCACTACTACTACTTCTACTACTACTACACACCACCACCACCATCCACAACCTCTACTAGTACTACTGCTGCTGCTGCTGTTAGTACTTTATTAAACCTATGCCCAAAAGGGTGTAGTAATATTAATACAATGCAGAAGACAAGAAGAGAGAGGAGAGGAGGAGGAAGAGGAGGAGGAAAAGAGAAGAAAATGATGATAAAAATGAAGAAGAAGATGACGATGATAAAGATGATGCCCACAACAATAACGACAAACTAATGGGAATTATAAAGACAAGCAGACCAAAAAAAGTGTTAGAAAATGAATCGTTTACTGTACGTATACGCCTATTTCTATACCAAAAGTCACTGACCAAAGTCAGTCTACACAATTTGGAATAGATTGATAACGTTTCAGTCTATGGTAACCAATTCGTTACACTGACAACAATTCTCTGTGAGCGAGCGAATGTGTGTGTGTGTGTGTGTGTGTGTGTGTGTGTGTGTGCACGTGTGCACGCGCACGTGCGTGTGTTTCCTCTGATTTTTTTGTTTGTCTCTCAATCTTTCTTGCTTTCGTTCTGAAAACGGAGTGCTTAAGATTGATCGGAGAAGAACATTAATCGTCAATGAAAATTGTCTGCAGGCAAAAAATGCCGGTGCATTCTCTGTGTGAAACACTATCGTCCTCCACGACAAATCAAGAAGAGCGAGCGAGCGAGCGAGCGAGAGACAGAGAGAGAGAGAGATGTAGCCAAGTTTTGTTACCAACTCAAACACCGTTAGCCTAGCGAAGACTTTAAATGAGCAGATTGTTTTTTGAACATGGTAAACGAAAACACTCCGCTTTCTCTTTTCTTCTCTTTCAATTTGAACGGGATTAAATTTTCTGTTGTGTTGTTATCATTGTTATACGTACGGCGATCAATTCTCTTCCAAGTATTTTAGCATCCCTGACAATTATTAACCTACTGGGGGGAAGAAAAAGGTCTGTCTTTTTGTATATGCGATGGCAGTTTTTTGAGGCGACACATTTTTGTCAAGTTACCAGACTGCCATAGATCAAGAAGTTGGTTTTTTATTTGTCGTTTTGACAGTGATTCTTTGGGATCTACTTTCACTGAAGAAATGTTTTTTTTTTTTTTTTTTTATCTCTGCTTTTTTTAAATTACTTATTTCCTATTTTGATTGACTTTGGGTCATGTGATTTATCTCGATCTGGGTATAATATTGCAAATATCTTATCTTTCTTTAAAAGCTCTCTCTCTGTCTCTGCCTCTCGCTCTGCTGGAACTTAGACATTTATTATCGTCTATTAAAGATAATTCTCTCTGTCTCTCTCTCTCTGGAAACTTTTAAAAAAAGATGCTTTAGTCCATGATATTTGTCCTTTTCTTTTTGTTGATGTGTTTTTTCTCCATCTGTCTGAATGCATCAATCAATCAACTAGTCAGCTAGCCTTATTTCCTGTCTACACACACACACACACAGACATACACACACACACATATATGTGTGTAATATATATATTATATATATATATAATATAAAATATATATATATATATGAGAGAGAGAGAGGAGAGAGAGAGAGAGAGGGGGGGTGGGGGGCGAGAAGGAGTGGGAAGAGATAGCCTACATACATACAGATGTAGATAGGCGGACAGACAGATAACACACAGATCATTATACACTTTATCACCCCGCGTTCTTTCTCACGTTTTTCCACTTTTATTTTCCTTTTCTGTCGTTCTTTCTTTTCTCTTTACACACACAACACACACACACAACACACACACACACACACACACACACACACACACACACACAACCACACACACACACACCACACACCACACACAACCACACACACATGATGAAACAGATGACAAAATTGACAAAACTGCATACACACGGGGACTGGATGTAAAAAAGCACATGAGTGCTTATTCCATTATCCTCGATATAAAAGAATAAATAAAAAAATAAAAAAGAAAACACATCACACACACACACACAACACACACACACACACACCACAACACAACACACACAACACACACACACCACAACACACACACACACACACAACACACAACACACACACACCACAACACACAACACACACATAACACACACACCACCACAACACACACACACACCCAAACACACACACAACACAACACAACACAACACAACACAACACAACACAACACACACACACACATGCAAAGGTCATCCAATTCTCACCTTTCAGTTTCTGCTGTAAAGAGAAGCGGACTTTGCGTTCTTGTTCCAACTCATTGGTCAGGGTTTCTGACAAAGAACAAAAAAACAGACATATTTTTCAATTTTAAAAAATTTCACCGGTTCCTCGGCTAGAGTTTTGAGGTTCAGCAATGGTGAGATTGTTTCGTACGCAACCGATTTCTGTCTGTATTTCTTACTTTTATGTCATCCTCCTCCCAACGCACCCCCCCCCCCCCCACCCCCTCCGACACCCACACACAAACACACACAGAGAAATGGATGACAACATTTATAAAACCGCATACACACGGGGATTGGTTGAATAGAAAAAAAGTAATAAAATGAAATAAAAAATAAATAACACACACATACACACACTACACTACACTACACTCACACACGCACGCACGCACACAGAGAATCGGATGAAACATTTTAAAACGGCACACACACACGTACACGGGGACTGGTTGTAAAAAGCACATGAGTGCTTATTCCCTTAACCTCGACATAAAAGGATAAAATAAAATAAAATAAAATACAACACCACACACACACACACACACACACACACACACACACACACACACACACACAAAACACACACACACACACACACATGCTGCATAACGTTCAGTGTCTTTCTGGAAGGAAGGTGGCAGGATGGTTAAGACGTCCAGTTTGACAAAAAAATCGAGCTGAATGTCAAAGTCCTTCGTACGAGACTATAAACCGAAGCCCCGTGTGCGAACGCATGCAGAACATCTTGCGCACACGTTAAATCCTGTTCCGCTGTTCGAAAGAGTAGGCCATTGTGTGCCAGTGGGAACAGATGACAAAATTTACAAAACCGCATACACACGCATAAATTAAAAAAACCAGTCATCTGAGCGCTTTGATTTGTTGCTTTACAAGATTCAGCACTATATAAATTCCATACATTATTATTATTATTATTATCATTATTATTATTATTATTATTATGATTATTATTATTGTTTTACCTCTCAACACCTCCAGCTGTCTTGCCATCTGGTCTCGGAATGCTTTCTCCCGTGTCACTTCTTCTTGAAACGTTTCTGCACATCATACAAACATAACGCATCAGTGTGCTACCCTCGCAATCACCCTCCACTATGGTCTGGGCGTTAGTCTTTCGGATGGGAGAGGGATAAACAAACCACGTGCCACATACATTCTACGGCAACAAGAGAGGACCATTAGAACGTTCCAGTAGACAACCACCCTGTCCTTATTCCCTGCTCCGTAACCATTCAACCATCCACACTTCGCTTCATTAATTTTAGTGAGTGTTTTAAATGTTGGGGTGTTCCTCAGCTTAACTCTCAGGGGGTTACCCAGAGAATGCACTCTCATTTCACGTCACCCATCCCACCTGGGAATCACCGTGAGACCTTTCTCCGAAGTCGGAATGCGGTTACCTTTATTGTAGGAAAAACGGTCGTATATACAACAAATCTCACAATTCGTGAACTTCAGAGCTATAGCTGAGGAACGAAAAAAACAACCCAACCAACAACCAAAAGAAAAACCCAAACCCAGAATACCCTGTGATATCTAAGTACACACTGAATAAGAAGTTTGTGTGTATGACTCTTTCCGCGTACTCACCATAATGATAGGCAGCCATATCTTTACTTCATTTATTTTCTCCTTTACAGAAGACCACAGGTTGTTATTCTAAGAGCTTGCTATGGCTGAAAAATCCCAATATGGCATTTGAAAAACAGCACAATATTTTAACGTAGGATTGACACTGTGTTGACATCAATAACTTCTTCTTCTTCTTCTCCTTCGTCGATCGTTCAGACAGCAACTACTGCTGTCTGTCATATGCGCGAAAATGCGTTGTGCTGCCGTTAAGCGCCTGAGAGGTCAAGCCCAGAGCATCCGACTTCGGCTTGGGAGAGAAGTGTTATCTTTTAAGTCTTTCTGGAGGAAAAAACACCCAGGCAGGTGAATGGACCAAGAAGGCAGAAAGAAGGAGGCGACAAGAAGAAAAGGAACAAGGCAAAAATAAAGAGGGGGATAGGAAAGAGGGATTTCCTAGCACAGAATTTCCTGAAGGTGGTAGGGATGCTACTGATACTAACAGGCCCCTGGCATCCCCACGGGGGTGGGGGTGGGGAGTAGGAACTATATTTGTTTGAATTTTGCTTTCTTTTTTCCACAAGAAGGCTGGATGTAAAAAGAGCTGTTGTTATGCTTGTTCTATAACCTTCTATAAATGAAATGTGTTCATTGTTCTCTATTTCTCCCTTCCTATCTTTCTCTCATACTACTGAGATAATTATCATGTTTATTTCTACGACAAAAGAGAACAAAGTATATTCACCGGTTACATAGTAAATACAAATCAACTAATAATAAAAAAAGGAACTACAGGAAGGTGGCTAGGGTTGATTGAACCTACCTCTCAGCATGGACACCTCCTTCTCTTTCTTCTTGCGGTTGCACACCTCCCTCTTCAGCGAGTGGCACAGCTCCTCTGCAACACAGGTTTGGTTCAGTTTAGTCTTCTCTTCAGTCCTGCCAGCCTCTTGAGAGATGAGGAGGGAGGATCGTGATTATAGAAAACATCAACGAGCGAAAATCTGGATCAACAGCTCAGACTGGGATAATCTCTCTGTCTCTCTTATTTTTTTCTCTCTGTGCTCTCTTATTGGGTGGGATGGATAGTGGCTGGTTTTCTCCTGTGCTTCTAAATCGGCAGGAGGTCTGCCTGCTGGCCCCAGCCGACACGTTCCGAACTTAGAGAATTTGTCTTTGGGTACAGCATGCGTGCTGGATATATTCGTGTGTCTATTAGGGCCTACTTATGGAAGGTGACATGAATTATGGGATCTCCAACATGCGTAAGTCATCATCTGCATGTATACATACACGAAGAGAATTAAGACACTGGCAGATCTGCACTTGAAGCTTACCTGGGAGATCCTAAAAAAGAAAAAAAATCAACACCATAATTCACCAGATGCCGCTGTAGAGATTCGAACACACAACTTCATGGACCCAAGGGAGTACAGTCAAACGGTCTTAACCACACGGCTACAGTCTAGCGTCCATACACATTGCGATACATCATTCACTCACAGCCTTTCAACAAAGTGACAGGACAGCAGCAGAGCAGGGTCCTTCCTTTTGGTGGCCTGATGGCGGCGAGGCCTAACATTGATCAGCTTCTTGTGTATTTCTGGCCTTAGGGATATGACAAGACAGGCTAGGATATGGTCGGGGATGTAAGATAGAAAAGAGCGGCGTGGGAACAGCAGAACCGGAGAACCGCGGATGACATTGGCGCGCACCCCAAAATCCCCCCCCCCCCCAAAAAAAAAAAAAAATCAAAGCAGCAAAAAAACAAAAAACAAAAAAAGGAAAAAAGATCCTCCCCCCCCCCCCCCCGCCCCATGTTAAATTCCTTTAACAAATTTTCATATTTTAACGCCCCCCCCTCCCACCCACACACATATTTCAAATTCCTTGAACAAATTTTCTTAGGTTATTTCAACGATGTTACTAAACATGACACAGAAAACACAACCTGTCATTGGATATGAAAACTCTCGTCTGCACTGACTAACATTCAAGAGTTTTTACGTACGACCACACACACACACACACACACAGACACACAGACACACAGACACACACACACACACCCACACACACACACACACACACACACACACACACACACACACACACACACACACACACACACAGAGTATAGGGCAATAGCAGGAGGACTGACTACACATATCAAATCAATACAAAAAATATTCAGGTAGACCTAAAGGTGTCATCGAGTGCTGTGTGCAGTGGATCCATAAATTCATGATTTTTATCCTGCTTTCTTTCCACAGAAGATAAAATCTGCACCCGTTTATCTAAACAGTGTCTTGGAACAAAAACTGAACTTGAGAACGTTATACAACCTTTGGCATGACTCCCCCAAAACAAAAAAGAATAAACGAAAAAAAAAGAGAGAGATTCTTATGTGTATGCGAACCTATCGGTCTTTTCTCTCCTTCATGTCTTTTTATTTATTCTATTTTTTTGTTTTTCGTGTCTTTTTCATCACTTCTTTCCGCCCCTACACACCCTCAGCACTATCACACTATCGTACCCTATGACATTGGGGCCAATCTGCGTTATTGTATCCTAGCGACGGACGCTATAGCCGAGTGGTTCAGACCGTTTGACTGAAGTTCCATGGGTCCACGAAGTCGTGGGTTCGAATCTCGGCAGCGTCTGGTGAATTAAGGGTGGGGGATTTTTACGATCTACCTAGGTCAACTTTGAGTGCAGACCTGCCAGTGCCTTAATTCCCCACGTGTATATACACATGCAGAAGATCAAAATATGCACGTTAAAGATCCCGTAATTCATATTAGCTTCCGGTGGGGTTACGGAAACACGACTATACCGAGCATGCAACCTGTACAATGAAATGAGCTGCTCTGAAGTGGGAATGTATTGGCTGAGGCCAGTGGGCAGACCTCCTGCAAAATGACAAGCCCAGGAGAAGACCAGGCACTACTCACCCCACCCCATGCAGTAAGGGAGCGCAGAGAAGAGAGAGAGAATGTTAGCGCTTTTGAGCAACTTTGTGCTTTACAAGTTTCAGATTACATTACATTTCTTTTCATTGCATTTTCATGACCACCACCACCACCACCATCATCACCATCATCACCACCACCATCTTCATTTTTATTATCATCACCATCACCAGTGTGTGTGTGTGTGTGTGTGTGTGTGTGTGTGTGTGTGTGTGCGCGTGTGTGTGTAGGTGCGTACATTTGAATTTTGTTTAAGCTTTTGCTAGCTATTGGCTGCATGACTCTGTAAAAATATGTTGAATGCAAGCGCTCTGATTTGTCTTTGCAAGATATAGCGCTATACAAATTCATTTTATTATTATTATTATTATTATTATTACTATCATTATCATCATCATCATTATCACCACCATCATCACCACCACCACCACAACCATCACCACCACTACCCCTACCACCACCGGCACTACCACCACTCTTGATTTCCTTTTCTTCTTTTTTTTAAAATCCTGCCTTCTTTTGTTCTTTTCTTCTCTTTTTAATTTAATTAATTAATTTTTTTTTTTTTTTTTTTACTGTTATACAAACGTACCTTTGGTCATACTCAAAAAGCTGGGATCTTCGTTCTCTCCATCGGCCTCTGATTCATCTGTTAAGAGACGGGAAAAAACCCAACAAGCTGAATTATATTTTTCAGTTCTATCATCCTTTGATTTTTTCTTTCATCTCCTAACTCTGGCTGTGTATTAGTGAGATCGGAGACCTCTAAGAAAGAACAAAGACGATAACCAAATTTCATTTTCTGGGGGTAATAATCCTATTAGAGATTATTGACATTCATCCCTCCGGAAAAAAAAGTAAACACGTAAACAGAGAAATATGTTGGCAAAGTGAATCGTAATTATTACAGTAACCCCTCCTCCCCGCCCCCTCACAACTAAATGCGTAAATAGACAAATATGTAAGCAAAGTAAATCGTAATTATCACAGGCACCAAACACACAATACAAAAAAGTACATGTTGATTTTTTAAGAAGGATCAGGAACCTGGGACGTATTGGCTAATCATTGTTAACCACTCAACAAAATGGCATTATGGGACGTATTGGCTAATCATTGTTAACCACTCAACAAAATGGCATTATGGGACGTATTGGCTAATCATTGTTAACCACTCAACAAAATGGCATTATGGGACGTATTGGCTAATCATTGTTAACCACTCAACAAAATGGCATTATGGGACGTATTGGCTAATCATTGTTAACCACTCAACAAAATGGCATTATGGGACGTATTGGCTAACCATTGTTAACCACTCAACAAAATGGCATCATGGGACGTATTGGCTAATCATTGTTAACCACTCAACAAAATGGCATTATGGGACGTATTGGCTAATCATTGTTAACCACTCAACAAAATGGCATTATGGGACGTATTGGCTAATCATTGTTAACCACTCAACAAAATGGCATTATGGGACGTATTGGCTAGCCATTGTTAACCACTCAACAAAATGGCATTATGGGACGTATTGGCTAACCATTGTTAACCACTCAACAAAATGGCATTATGGGACGTATTGGCTAACCATTGTTAACCACTCAACAAAATGGCATTATGGGACGTATTGGTTAACCATTGTTAACCACTCAACAAAATGGCATTATGGGTCGTATTGGCTAATCATTGTTAACCACTCAACAAAATGGCATTATGAGACGTATTGGCTAATCATTGTTAACCACTCAACAAAATGGCATTATAGGACGTATTGGCTAATCATTGTTAAGTACACATGGAATAGTATTATGGGATATATTGACTGATAAATGTTAATTTTAAAACGAGTAGAACCTCGGTGCACCCATAAGCTGCCGAGTGACCACACACACACGCACGAACATCCCCCCCTCCCCGCCACACACACACTACACTACACTACACTACACTACACTACACTACACTACACTACACTAACACTACACTACACTACACAACACTACACACACACACACACACCACTACACACCACACTCACACACACACACACACACACACAACACACACACACACACACACACACACACACACTACACTACAAAACACAAACGTCTGCTCCAGACCTGCCATCCCCTTCCTGGAACCTCGTCCTCTGCTGCACACACACACACACACACACACACACACACACACACACACACACACACACACACACACACACACACACAACACACAACACCACACACACACACACACACAAACACAACACACACAAACACACACACACACACACACAAACACACACACAAACACACACACAGGCAAAACAATGACATACAGACTGCAATGCCAAATGCTACAACAACAACAACAACAATAATTATCATCTATTGTCACCAACATGAAATAACTATTGATTTTGGCCAAGTCTATACTAGATTCCTATGTCACATTGTCTTCATTGAATTGAATTTGTTAAAATAGTAATCTGAAACATTTCAGCAAGGAAAACATAAAATGCCAACAATATGTGATTGATGTACACATGTTTTCTTAAAACAGCCTCTTTATCTAATGAAAATAAGTAATAAAAATAATAATTTAGTAGGATGAAATAATATATTCCTGCAAATCATATCAAACATTAGGTACTTGTGCAAAAAAAATAAACAAAACCAAAAACCCAACCAAAAAAAAACCCACAAAGAAACAAACACACGATCTTACCTCTGTCTTCCTCAGTATCCTGCAGTGTTTGATTCTGCAAAAAAAAGGATTTCCGAACGGTTACAATCATAACGCGATATCATAATACGATGTCATGATAATCAGTATGATGCAGGAATACTGATGGTACTCAGAACATCGAAAATGGAGGAGCATGCAGTTCAGTTGACATTTTTCCTCAATGCCTTTGTGTAGTCTCTGAGACTATGCATTGAGGTTGTTGCTGGGTTTTTTTCTTATGTATCTTTTCAGGCAGTGTGACGTATTGGAAGCGCTTAGGGTTTTTGTATAAATCAGCGTGAGAAATGCTTATTACTATTATCATTATCATTGTTGTTATTACTACTACAACTACTATTTTTTCATTATCATTAGTGTTATTGTTTACCATTTATCATTAGTAGTAGTAGTAAAAGTAGAAGCAGCAGCAGCAGCAGTAGTAGTAGTGTAGTAGTAGTAGTAGTAGTAGTAGTAGTAGTAGTAGGTAAAGGATAAAGGTAAAGGAGTCCCATAACCTATAAGGTCGTAGGGGAGCGAGGCGTCAGAGACCTCAGCTTCTCTAGGGCCAGCATATTGAGGGCGGCGCCCATCTCCTCTCCCTCGCTGCTTTACCTTCCTGACCCAAAAAGGCAGGAAACCCATTTACAAGCGGTGAACTGGGAGGAACATGTACTGAAGCCAAGGCGCGCAAACGTGCACTTTCCTCAACCTGGTAACCACGGCTACGAGTGCTGCTTAACTTTGGCTGGAGGAAAGCGAGTGCTCCGACACGGGAGTCTATCTCCCTATGTAAGTAAACAGCAGCAGCATCATCAGTGTATTGTAGTTATAGTAGTAGTAGTAGTAGTAGTAGTAGTAGTAGTAGTAGTAGTAGTAGTAATATAAATAGTAATAGTAAAGGTAAAGGTGTCCCATAACCTATAATTATGGTCGTAGGGTATTGAGGCATCAGAGACCTCAACTTCTCAAGGGTCCAGCATATTGAGGGCGGCGCCAATCTCCTCTCCCTCGCTGCTTTACCTTCCCTGACCCTAAAGAGGGCAGGTACCCATTTACAGCTGGGTGAACTGGGGGACTGTACTGAAGCCAAGGCGCGCAAACGGTCACCCATCCAAGTGGTAACCACGCTTGATGCTGCTTAACCTTAGTTGGAGAAAGCGAGTGCTCTGACCACTGAGCTATCCCGTCCCCATCAATACTATTATTATTATTATTACTATCAGTAATATTAGTATCGTCATTATTATCGAATCAACTCTCTCTCTCTCTCTCTCTCTCTCTCTCTCTCTCTCTCTCTCTCCTCTCCTCTCTCTCTCTCTCTCTCTCTCCTGTGAAACACCTGAATACGTAGTACTTAAAATAAGGAAAATTGCATAATCATCAGGCTGCACGAATTGTTCAACAAACATCTCTTTTATGTTTCTCCTTCACCAGACTGTCGTTTCTTCTGAAGAAAATAATTGTCATAATTGTCCGAGTCTCCCTCCTCCAATGTCTTGTTTGAAATTTAAAACAATTCTTTTAAAATGTTGCGATTTATTTTAAAAAAACATACGGCCCCGCCCCCCTCGAGAAAAAAACCACCCAAACAAACGAACGGCAACTCCCCCCCCCCCCCCCCCTCCAACCAAACAAAAGAACACCCCCAAAACAAGAAACAAACAACAACAACAAAACACCCACGACCACCGCGAAACCTCCCCCCCCCCCCCCCCCTTCCCAAACAACAAGCACAAACACACCCCCCCCCCCCCCAACCCCAATTTACAGCACTGTAAAAGGTACCAAGATAACTCACCTCACTCGAATAATCAATGACGTCATGTTCCGGCTGGGGCATGACGTCATCCTGACAGAGTCGCTGACGGTTTTCCGGCAGTTCCTCCTCCTCCCCGTCGTCAGATTCCTCCGCCGCACAATTCTGCCCTTCCCCAGCCCCGCCCTCTCCCTCCTCTGCCCCATCTGCCCCCACGCCGCTCTCCTTCCCGCTCTCCTCAACGTTCTGGGTTTCGCGGAGTTCGGGTTGGCTGAGGTCTTGCGGGGACAGGCAGTCCTCTTCCGTGACGTCGATTTCTTCCGTTTCGTCAGCGTCTGCGTCACTGCCGGCAGAGGCCTGGTCATCCTCCACGGCCTGGATGTTGCCCGTCCTTCCCACAGGCGGAACGCCGACAGTCGGTCAGAGTGGAGCGGGCCGCCGTTGCCCCCTGGATGGGATGGGTGGTGCTCTCTGCTGAGGTCTAGAGTTGAAGGTTCCCTTCTCCGCTCTGCAGCGTCGTCTTCTGCTCGGTTTTCCTCATTCAGACCGTCCCCTAAGTGACCCCTGCCTCCTCCTCCCCCTCCTCCTGCGCCTCCTCCGGGTGATTTGGGTAGAGGGGGAGGGTACATACCCCCTCTGAAGCCAGGTCCAACGCCGCCCATAGGACGCGGAAGCCCAAAGGCTTTGTCCCAGAAGGCGTCGAGGTTGGAGAACGGGAGCGCGCTTCGGCCCAGCCAGGGCGCCGGCAGCGGGGCCATGCCGCCCTTGAGCAGGCCGTTGTCTGTGGGCACGCTCTCTTTGGCCCCGGCAGGAGGTGGGGGGAACCCGAAGCAGAGGGACTGGGAGGTGTTGACGGACACGAAGGGGTAGGAGGAGGGCTTGGCGGCCGGGCTGTATCCCCAGGGGTAGGGGCTGAAGGTGTGCGAGGGGAAGGGCGGCTTAGGGGCCCCCGCCTGCAGGTCCGCGGCGGAGTGGCCGCTCAGTTTGGGCACTTTCTTCTTCACCTCGCTGGAGGACGAGGACGAGGAGGAGGAGGAGGACTCTGTCCTGCTTGAGGAGGAACCTGGGGAGATGAGTTTTTTAGTTGTGTCAGAGAAAACCTTTAAGGCAAAAATGAGGAAAAATGACATTGACCCCCCTCCAAAAACAACAACAAAAAACCCCCCAAAAAACTCACCCCCCCAAAAATAAACCAAACCCCACCACCACCAACAACAAACAAACCCCAAAGCAAATCAACAAGAAAAAAAAGGAAACTTCTGGGAAAAAAAAAGTAAAATATTAAGAGAGGCAACGTGGAACTTAACAATAGTTCCATTCTTTTTTGAACCACCTTTGCTGAACCAAAAAAAAAGACAGATCCACCAATATCAAGTCAAGAAAAGCTCGATCAACATACGTTTCAGAGACAACAGAAAGAGAAATAACATTTTTGGGGGCGATAAATTTTTTCTGCTCTTGCTTTGGTGGCAATATAATAATTATGATCGACACAAATCTCAAAAGTATAGCATCGCAGTTAACGTCACAGTGTTGTCTCACATGAAACATTTGCAAAATGTTATGTTGTTCATCTTGATTTATAGCCGCATAGATACCCATAGCTGGTCTGCATGGGTTCTTCACCTCCCCCCTCCCCCTTTTTCCCCCTCCTGTGAGGCGATGTGCTGATCAGAACGAACTTCTAGACTTAACAAACAAATAGATGAAGATGTCCCAGTCCCGTCTGATGTTCTTGTACGGCATCACATACAACCCTCACCTGTGTCTCTGACCAATCTCGCCTTACCCGCCATGAAACAAGTAATGAAGATCTCCACGATCTCTCTGAACTCCACAAACATTCTCACCAACCCAACACACAGCGACAAACAGCCTCACCCAACCCAACACACAGCGACAAACAGCCTCACCCAACCCAATACACAGAGACAAACAGCCTCACCCAACCCAACACACAGCGACAAACAGCCTCACCCAACCCAACACACAGCGACAAAACAGCCTCACCCAACCCAACACACAGCGACAAACAGCCTCACCCAACCCAACACACAGTGACAAACAGCCTCACCCAACCCAACACACAGCGACAAACAGCCTCACCCAACCCAACACACAGCGACAAACAGCCTCACCCAACCCAACACACGACAAACAGCCTCACCCAACCCAACCCAACCCAGCCCACAAACAGCCTCACCGTAAAGCCCCTTACTTGTCCTGGGGGTGGAGGAGAAGATCCTCTTACGGGTGCCTCCGTTGAACATGGCCTTGACGTCCTCCCACACGTGCATCTCGTCATCATTGTCCCTCCCCGACACCAGCTTCAGGTGGCGGCGCCAGGAGTTGAAGTTGGCGGCATCGGGGTGGTGGTACTTGGCTTCAGCCACCCGGTGGAAGTGGAAGATGAACTTGTTGGGCGAGAAGTAGACGCTGCAGTAGCCGCACTTGATGCACTTGGCGCGGGAACTGTTGTAGCGGGCGGGCTCGAAGAAGCCGTGACAGCCCCAGCCACACTCGTGGTACACCTGGTGTATGTCACCACACACGCCTACGTGTAGTATTATATTAGGAGATTTCTGCTTCATACCAGTTTAGAGGAGACACTCATATTGAATAGGATGAAGGACAGTCCAGGGAGAGGTGGACAGCAGCAGGTGCTCACCAAAGAAGCCCGGCTTCTATCAAGTGTTCCGGCCCGAAAGCTTTTACCCCTCGTCTGATTTTGTGTTTCATCTGCATTTTAATGATGCCCAAAAGTTCAATGAAAGCAAGTGAACTTGCTGGATAACGGTTTTGCTTCGTCAAATTTTGCGACACATACAAGATGTTAATTTTTTTTAAAGCACCAAAAACTGAAATCCCAGGTTTTAGTTTTCGTAATCTTTTTAAGCAGGAAAGAAAGTCTTTAAAAGTGTAAAAGTATAAATATAAATTTGTATCATGCTCATGTTAGGAAGTCTGAACGTCTATAATCTATTGCTCAAGATTATGTGAACTTTTCTGCTGCCTTGGTAAATCAAACATTCGATTTCTAATTACTACTCATTTGATAATTAATATCCAAATGCTTTGAAGTAAGAAAAAAGTCTTTTCTTCAACAAAGAGGAAAACACTGCTAAATGTCGTTCAACTGATTAACACATTTAGAAACAGCAGAAAAAACATGTGTAAGGAATTAAAAACCACCATAAAAATATGTCTAAGGAATTTAAAATAGATAAGCTGAAGATGAATTATCATTTTTTTTCTATACAACATAGTTTGGAAAAGCTGTGATTGAACAAGGCATGTCAACAATGATGTTCAGTTATGATTTTAGTTTCTTTACATTTTGTATAATCCACTATACGAAAATTTACTCAAATCTATAAATAGAGGAACACACACATTCCCCCCCCCCCCCCCCAACACACGCAAACACACCATCACCACCACCTATTTCCACCCCCACCCGTACACACACACGCACGCACACACACACACACACACACGCACGCGCGCGCGCGCACACACACCGCACGCACACACACAACACACACACACACAAACACACACAAAGCACAACACAACACAAACACACACAACACCCCCCCCCCCCCCCCCCCCCCCCCACACACACACACAACAACAGCACCAGCACCAGCCTGACCTGGAAGGCGAAGTCTTCAGGCAGCTTAGGGGGCTCGGAGTCTTCCAGGAAGGACTTGACCAGCCTCTCCGCCTCCCGCTTGGTGATCATGCCGCAGCGCCGGGACGACACCGGCATGGCTCCTGCCCTCCGCAAAATCTCAAGCTGCACCGGAGTGCACTGCACAGCACAGCCACAGCCACAGACAGGCCTTGGTGTAACAAACCTCCTCCTTCTTTCTTTCTGTTCTGTTCTGTTCTTTTCCTAGGCTGGAGATGCGAGGTTTACCGATGGTGAGATTTTTGTGTATGCGACCTGTTTTTACCTACCGTGAAGGTAGTCGCATTCCGACTTCGGTGGATGTATGGTGTGAATGTTCGCGTTTCCGTAACCTACCGAACGCTGACATGAATTACGGGATCTTTAACGTGCGTATTTGATCTTCTATATGTGGTTGGGGTTTTTTTTCTTCCCTTTTGTGTGTGTGTGTGTCTCAGTTGCATGCAGGTCATGGAGCACCATCTTTTGTTGTTGTTGTTGTTTTTTTTTGGGGGGGGGATGGGGTCTTTTCTCTTTATTCGCCTTTTCTACAATTTTTTTTTTAAAAGTGAGTGCTTCACACGCCTCTCTTCATTGACCAATCTTCTACATGTGTATATACTCGAAGGGAATTAAGGCACTGGCAGGTCTGCACTAAGATGACCTAGGAGATGGTAAAAATACCCACCCTTGATTCACCAGACGCCGCCGAGTTTTGAAGCCCCGACCCTCGTGGACCCATGGGATTGAAGTCAAACGGTCTTAACCACTCGGCTATAGCGTCCGTCGGTTTAAACATATGTATAATTATATGACAGACTCTACAGCCTAGTGGTTAAGACTGTTGACTTCAATCCCGTGGGTCCATGAAGTCATGGGTTCGAATCTTAGCAGCAGCGCCTGATGAATTAATGATGGAGATTTTTACAATCCCCTAGATCAACTTAAAGTGCAAACCTGCTACTTCCATAATTCCTTTCGTGTATGTGCATATACAGAAGATCAAATTAATACGCACGTTTAGCTCCTGAACTTCATGTCAGTGTCTTGTGGGTTACGGAAACACGAACATACATACCCAGCAAGCATCCTGTACAAAAAAACCCGAGCTCTTCTAAAGAAGTCCCGTGTGCAAAGGCACGCAGAACATCTTGCGCACACGTTAAAACCCGTTCCGCCTTTTCAAGAGTATGCCATTTCGTGCCGGTAAGAATGAGTGACAACATTTTCAAAAATCGCCTACACACTGGTGTCGTGTTTAGATATCATCCCCGCAGTTAGAATGTGGCTACCTTAATGGTGGACAAAGAACGATCGCACAATATAAGATCCAAGCTTATTGTAGCTCTGTGTATCCCTATGACTAAGGACGGTGTACAACTTTTGCCGGAATAAAAATGTTGAACCAAACATAAGTATTCGTTCAAGAAAAGAATGCATTTTTACAGTTGCACAACACAATACATGGTTAGGGAAACAACAAGTGTTGAGCTTATATCGTGCTATATTAACTTAACATGCGAACTTTTTAAAACATGAAATCAATATTTTTTAAATAAACAACATATGCGAACAACACAAAGCATAACACAAAGTATAAACAAGCTTTGAACTTCTAATCATCGCACATAATGACCACATACAAGCAATGACCAAAATAAAAATATCATGGAAAAGATGCACTTCATGCACAAAACTCATTCATTTAATGACGGAAGATTATAGAAACTTGAGGTGTGAATATCAATATGATCGAAAAATCAAACAGAAAAGAAGTAAAGGCATAAACAAATGTATGTTTGTCCGTCGTGTCCGAAGATGACCTCCAAAACAGCAGAGGAGGCAGCTGCTGTTTTGGAAACTGGGCAGACATTTGATTATAGTGGAGATGCCTTGCCACACTACATCCCCACTCTCTCGGCCAAGTAGGCATAAGGACAGTCAGCGTTGGAGATGTTCTCCAAAGGCCAACCAGCCCCCAGGGCTGCAGCACATAAGGACTGTGCGAGTCAAGCCTCCTAGTCAGAGAGTCATAGTCGATCACTAAAGACTAAGCTGTAAAGTGGAATTCCATGAGTGGGAAAGCCACTGGTCATACAGCCTCTCACTTTGCTGTTGCCCCCAGCGTCAATGGTTTAATCAAGAACTGTGATAAAGCCCAGGCGCTGACGGCAGCATAAACAAATAAAGGAAAAGAATATTATTATTCGCATCAGGCTGGAATGTTTGTACCCTTTACGGCGTGTATACCTATGCTTGCCCTTCTCTCGACCACATTTTCATTCTTCTCCTTCTGGTTATAGTTATCGTTATCATTATCAGTATTATCATCGATACCATTATTATTCTTATTATCATTAACGTTGTCATCATTATTTCTATAAGATTATATCATCATCATCATCATCATCATCATCATCATTATTATTATTATTATTATCATCCTTTGTTTACTTTAAAAAGAATTCTGGCAATCAAACGGACATATCTTGTTGAACAGCAGTCAAACAGTTGACAATGGCAGGTTGCTTGTTTTTATTAAACTGATTATCCCTGGTTTACATTTGCTATATTGCTGAACGAACATGATTATGCATTAGTTAAGAATAGTATTATGAATTAGTCAACCGTTGTTAAATACTGTGTAGTTACCAGTCACTAAGTCTGTATGCATATGATCATTACAGGACTGTCATAAGTTTATTTCTTGTCCTGTCACAATTTCGCTTGTGCGTTTGTGAACGCCTTTCTTAACAACAAAATTCAATTCAAAACAACTGCCACATAAAGACACAAACCAAACAGTCAGGCAAGATACAAAAAACAAAATTACACACACACAACACACACACACACACACCTACACCAACCCATTCACCCACCCATCGAGAAATGACAACAATTTATAAAACCGCATACACACGGAGACTGGATGTACAAAAAAACCCACTTAAGAGCTTATTCCATTATCTTCGAAATAAAAGAATGAAAAAAAAACCCAAATTAAAACTGAAAAGACACAAACAAACAGACACGCAGACACACACTCCTAAGATCTTAGGTAAACACACACCTGTACACAGGTGATGCCCAGCGCCACGCGGCGGTTGTGGATCTCGTTGTAGCTGTAGTCCTTGAGCAGGGTGTTGGAGATCTGGGCCAGGCACAGGCGCTCCTTGCCGTCAATGGTGAGGGACACGATCAGAATGCCGTGCAGCATCACGTGACTCACCTGCATGGGCAGGAGAGAGAGAGATTGATTGATTGATTGATTGATAATCCTTCGGATGAGACTATAAACCGAGGCCCCGTGTGCGAACGCACGCAGAACATCTTGCGCACACGTTAAAATCCTGTTCCGCTTTTCGAAAGGGTAGGCCATTGTGTGCCGGTGGGAACAGATGACAACTTACAAAACCGCATACACACGGGGACTGGATGTAAAAAAACCACATGTGTGCTCATTCCATTATCCTCGATATAAAAGAAGAAAATAAATAGACAAAAGGGTTACAGATAAGTATTGAAATACTTTTTGTTGTTGCTGATCCGACCCTTGCTCTGAGAAGGGACTACCATTAATGATAATTTGAAGCAAACATACAGAAAGTCATGTTGATATATATATGATATATATATATAATATATAATATATATATATAATATATATATATATATATATATGGAGAGAGAGAGAGAGAGAGAGAGAGAGAGAGAGAGAGAGAGAGAGAGAGAGAGAGAGAGAGAAGAGAGAGAGAGAGAGCTCTGAACAATATTATTGTCATTGCTGGATGTGGCCTCTTGACAAGGGGAAGGTTACACGTGACTTTCTTTTGTGAATCTCTTGTAAATACAAGAGAAATTACACGATGCATTAATTTTAACATGATGAAAAGACAAGAGCTCTTTATACGTGGATAAGACTAGGTTCTAAAGACAAGAGCTCTTTATACGTGGATAAGACTAGGTTTTTAAGACAAGAGCTCTTTATACGTGGATAAGACTAGGTTTTTAAGACAAGAGCTCTTTATACGTGGATAAGACTAGGTTCTTAAGACAAGAGCTCTTTATACGTGGATAAGACTAGGTTTTTAAGACAAGAGCTCTTTATACGTGGATAAGACTAGGTTCTGATGTAAACTGGGTTACAAACTGAACACCAAATAGTGTGAAGGATAAACAACAGGAAACAAAGATATATATATATTATATATATATATATATATAATATATAGAAGAGAGAGAGAGAGAAGAGAGAGAGAGAGAGAGAGAGAGAAAATAAAGAGAGAGAGAGAGAGAGAGAGAGAGAGAGAGAGAGAAGAGAGAGAGAGAGAGAGAGAGAGAGAGAGAGAGAGAGAGAATTACTCGGGTCCGAAAAAAGTTTTTTTTCCCTCATCACCTTCCTGAAGCTTTATTATCCACACATCGCGATACAAAAATTGCGCAACATAACAACAGTACAATCAGACACACCCACACCACACCACACCAACCCAACCCAAGCCAAAACCAACATAATACCTTCACAACCTCACCTGATTCTGACGAGGGCTGACTGTAGGCGACGCCGAAGCAGCAGACGACTGTCCGGGCGCAGAAGCGGGCGCAGGGAGCTGGCCCCACTCCTGAGGAGAACGGGGGCTTCCGGACTGAGGGACGGGCGCGGGGATGGGCGCGGGGGCTGAGGTGGGGAGAGGGGAGGAGGTGGAGGAAGGGTGGTGGGGGAGGGTCTGGCACCGCGATTCCTCTCTCTGGGGGTTGGGGGGTAGGAAGGGAGGTGGGAGGAGGGCTCCATGGGGGTGAGGGTGGTGGCGGGGCGATGGCGGAATTAGCGGGGGTGGTGGTGGTGGTGGTGGTGGGGGGTGTTCCGATGGTGGTGGTGGTAGGTCTGGTTTCGGAGGGGAGGTCCATGATTCTGGAATGAGTGAGGGATTATCTGGTATTACTGTCACTATCATCATCATGATAATATTTATCATCATCATTGCGAACAACAACAGGAACAACAACAACAGTTCTTGTAATACTTCATCATATTAGCCCGTCTCCCATGAAGACCATGATAGCACTCCAAAACTATTATCATGTTAGAGATAAATTGACTAAAGTGCAAAAAATATATATACATTGTATCGTTTAACATCTTCCTTTCAACTCCTGGTGTGTGTGTGTGTGTGTGCGTGCGTGCGTGCGTGCGTGCGTGCGTGCGTGCGTGCGCGCGCGCGCGCGTGTGTGTGTCTGTGGGGTTTTTTTTGGTTTTTTTGGGGGGGTAGGATGGGTTGTTTTTTTGGTGGCATGGGAAGAGAGAGAGAGAGAGAGAGAGAGAGAGAGAGAGAGAGGAGGAGGGGGGGGGGGGGAGGGGAGGGGAGGGGAAGAAGGGATGTTTGTTTAAAAAAAAAAAATTTTGTTCTCCATTTTCTATTTTGTTCATGAAACATCTATGGAAGAATGTGTTTAGAAGGAGAAAAAGTTTTCGCCAACTACCGACAAGGTACAATAGGTAGGTAGGTAGGTAGGTAGGTAGGCCTAGGGCGTACTTGTTCCTGTTCTCCTTCACTACAGGGTGTGTTGGCTAGGCTTGATCTGTGTCAGCAAAATGCGCATTTGCCCCAAAATTGTACTTCTTCTCTATCAAAATTACGTTTAATAAACCCAATAACAACAACAAATGTTGAAATGCAACAACACACTTTTTGGCAAACCGTCCAAAGATCACAAATAGATCTTACAGTACACTGTATTGATCCACCCCCACCCCCAAAAAAACAACAACAACAAAACACACACAAAAAGTTGCTGCCGATACGCAATCTAAAATGATTCTGTATCAAGCGACTGCAATGAAATAAAATCAACTTTTTATACCCTACTTTTTGGTTCGCTTTTAATTATAATTATGAATATTTTTGTTCAAGAACATTTATCTAATACATAAACAACAACTTTTTTTTTTTCAATACTTACACTTCCTTTTTCTGCCCCCCTTCCCCCTCCCCGAAAAGAAAGAGTGGATTCATTCCAGTTGGGGAATAAAGGACTTTCATTGGTGGCCAGAAGCCAGTCTTGCCAACCAGCCAATCATAGATCCACTCGATTCAGGCGTAACTTATTCTTCATACCCCCTCCCCTCCAGCCCCTCCCCATCCCCCCCCCCCCCCCCACCCCACCCCGTCCACACCGCGCTTACCTCAAAGTCTTACTTTATGCTTTAAAAAAAAAAAAAAGCAAAATCTTGTGGTGATGTGGCACCGATCCATGCTTCAGTACACCGAGTATTGGAAGTGTGAAATTGATGGAAAAGCTTGTAACCTTATTCCTACTTTCTTGCTTTCTACATCTCTTTTCCCATGTTCTTTAGAACAGTCGTGATGAGTTCTTATCGACTGACGCCATGTGACGTAAATTCAGCCAACGCACGCACGCGCAATTACGTATCGACTGTGACGAAATCTTCCTGTACTCTGGCGGGAGGGCTGGCGATACAGTCTGTCACAGATCAATTTAATTAGAACTACCACAGCGGGCTTACTTAAAGAGGAAAATCGATGGGTAATGATATGGGGTTTCTTCTCCGCCCTGTGGAAATAAGCGAAGCTGAGACAATCTTCGGCAGACAATGGCTATCTTCTTTTCCATCAATATGTGTTGGATTCTTACATGAGGTCGTTGTTGTTGTTTGTTATTGTTGTTGTCGACATGGTTTCATCCTTTATTCTAGACTAGTTTGGACAGATGGTTTAATGAAGCTGCTTAAACAAACAAACAAACAAAAACAACCAACCAGACAACAATAACAAACAAACCTTTCGTCAGGCTCTTGTGTTTAGAAATGTCTGGTAGCCTACCCCTCGATATCTCTGTTATTATCATCATTAATGACTATAACAAGACAATAAGGAAGAGAGAGAGAGAGAGAGAGAGAGAGAGAGAGAGAGAGAGAGGGTCAGAGGGATGGGGACACAGCAGAAGCAAAGAGAAGGATTTTTTTTTTAAAAGTAAAGAATTCCTAGCACAGAATTTCCAGAAGGTGGGATGCTATTTTATACTAACAAACCCCCTTGGCATCCCCCCCCCCCCCCCCCCCCCCCGTCCCCCCACAGGGATCATCACAATTACTGCAACAAGACAAGAAGAAAATGACAAAGAAAACAAAAAGAACAAAACAGAAACAAACAGAGGGATAGAAAAAAAGAAAGAATCCCCCCCCCCCACCCCCCCCACCCCGGCAGAAACAAAGAGAGAATTAAAAAAGAAAAAGACAGAACTTCTAGCATAAGAATTTCCAGAAGGTGGGGATGCTATTTATACCAACAGACCCCCTTGGCATTCCCTCCCCCCCCCCCCCCCCCCCCCCACAGGGATCATCACAATTACTGCAACAAGACAAGAAGAAAATGACAAGGAAAAACAAAAAGAACAAAGCAGAAACAAACAGAGGGATAGAAAAAGAAAGAATCCCACCCCCACCCCGGCAGAAACAAAGAGAGAGATTAAAAAAGAAAAAGACAGAACTTCTAGCATAAGAATTTCCAGAAGGTGGGGATGCTATTTATACCAACAGACTCCCTGGCATCCCCACTAGGGAGAATAGGAAGTCTGACTTAAGACAAAGGCCAGAAGGAGGAACTGACACTAAAAAAAAAAAGGTTCTGTTTGGCACCACACCCTGAGCCACAGGCCCAACCAACCAACCAATCAACCAACCAATCCATCGATCAAGCAAGCAACCAGTCAATCCATCCATCCATTCATCCATAAATCAGTGTGTTCAAATCTGCAGAAGGCAGCAGAAAATACCCTCTCAAAGTAAACACTTGACGGTCACGGTTTGCCATACCAGCGGCGTGGGCGTGGACGTGGACTAACAAGCTCTTTTTCAAGGCATGAAGACAATAATTATGAGATCGATCGTAGTATGGCTTCAGGTGTAGACAAAAGTGCGTGTATTATATATATATATATATATATATATATATATATTATATATATATTATATATATATATATCCTCTCTCTCTCTCTCTCTCTCTCTCTCTCTCTCTCTCTCTCTCTCTCTCTCTCTCTCTCACATCTTTGCATTTGAAAGTACAAACCGCCGTAGTCGTTTTATTCCTTTTGGAGTGTGTGTGTGTGTGTTGTGTGTGTGTGTGTGTGTGTTTGTGTGTGTGTGTGTGTGTGTGTGTGTGTGTGTGTTGTTGTTGTTGTTGTTGTTGTGTTTTGTGTGTGTGTATGTGTGATTGAGTGTGTGTGTGTGTGTGTGTGTGTGTGTGTGTGTGTGTGCGTGCGTGTGCGCGTGTGTTCCTCTCCCTATCTCTGTTGCTGGCAATTGCGCAATTCTGTTTTTTACACACACACACACACACACACACACACACACACACACACACACACACACACACACACACACACACACACACACACATACCTGACTGGCAGGCACAGGTAATCAATCATTTTCGTCATTATCATCCAGATCACTGTTATCTTCTTAATCACCATGGTTATGACCAACTACTGATAAGAAAGAAACAACCTGAAAAGTACAGATATTGCACTTAGAAAAAAAAGAAGGGGTGGGAGAAGGGTGGGGCTGGGTTGGGGTAGGTGGTGATGGAAGTGGGGGGTGTTTAGAGTGTGGAGGAATCTCACGGAGCCGACTGTCAACTTTGTAAAAATCAAACACACCTACAACCATCAACAGTGATAAGGAAAACAGTAATAACGTACTCAAAATAACGATGATTATAAAACCGTTTCTCTTCGCTCTTTTGTTTGTTCTCTCCTCCCCCCCCCCCCCCCCCCCCCTCCGCACCCCCCCCCTCCCCCTACTCTTGGATTTAATCTGAAGCAGCCTTTAAACACACACACACACACACACGCGCGCGCGCGCGCGCGCATACGCGCGGGGAAACTTAAAATTTTTTTTGTGTCAGTTGACTGGAAATTGCAAAGACTTGCAAATACACTGGTGAATGATCAATGTAGGCTACGTGTGTCATCTGAACAGCACCAGGGTTTGATAATTATTTTTTGTATTTTTATTTTAAAAAAATTTTTCGTTCTGTTTTTATCGATACATCTGTGCGCAAAACGCATGCGGGAAGTGTAGAATACAAATGGCTATTCTTTTTTCTTTATCACCTGTTCTGAAATAAGTAATCATGCTTGGTTTAAAGAAGAAAGGTATCAGGATGGTTCAGATGTTCATCTGTTTACATGCTAAGCACAAGGTTCTGGGCTGATTCCCAGCCCCTTTCTTCCCAGTTTGTAGGGG
>CM054147.1:12886194-12891194 GCA_028751875.1 Rapana venosa
GAAAACTGGGTGTGGCTTTGCCGCTGGGGAGTCCTGGTTCTCGTTTCATAACAACATGTTTGTCTCATGAGAACTTTTGAATTTTCTTTTACATGTTGGTAATCGATTGTGCTATTTGAAGTATGGTTGCAGTGTGGGCTGTGTGGGCTATGCTGTGATGTGAGCACTTTCACATGCCAAGGTCTGCTAAGTCTAGCAATGTTGTTCAACTTTTATGAACCCCCCAACGGGGTTTCGCTTGATGTGAAAATCTTTAATCTTGATTTTTTGTTTAGTTTTATAAGAAAAGAAAGTTCATATTTTCCGTCCTCCTCCTCCTCCCTATTGTGGCTATTATTATCATTATTACCACTAGTGGTATTTATCATTATTATTATTATTATACTATTATTATTATTATTATTATTGCTATCATTTTGATTACCATTATAATTATTTACATGTTTGTCCATGACCAAAAATCAAATATAATAAAAATAATAATTGTTTGGGGCTGGCTCTCTGTGTTTTTTCGTTTGCTTCTGATTTCTTGTTTTGCATTTGCTTTTCTTTAAAAAAAAAAAAAATTGATTGGCTGCAAGCGTTTTCCTGGAGAGAAGAGTAAAGGAGATATGTTGTGCTTGCCTTTGGCTGTGTGTGTGAGTGTGTGAGTGTAATTGCCGATTTTTCTTTATTTTGATTTTGACGGCAGCTAGAAATATAAATCTACGTGGTTTACACTAACTATATATTCCAAAATCCCAGTCTGGGCCCCTCTCCATATAATTCATGTAGACCATTATGTAATAATCATGAAAAAAATGTGAACCTAACGAAACAAACAAAAACAGATTCGCTAACAAAATCCACATTCACAAAAACAGAACTCACCAGTTATGGCAATTAATTTCCACACAGTATTTTGCTCTTCGCGACAAAATTTGCCTTTCAATTCGCTATACTATTCTCCCCCCCCCCCCCTTCCTCCCCACCCCCCCCCCCCCCCCCCCCCCCCTTTCCACAAAAAAAAGTGCCTGAGGTCAAATAGCTTCCATTATTCTGTTTGCATTCCGCACCGGGAGGGCTTGTGTCGTCTGCCACTGAACTTTGGAAGTGAGCATAGCCGCCCTTTGCCGTGCGCGCGCAGGCGCAGCAGGGGGGAGCTTTAAAAGCAATGACTTTGAGAGCGCGAGCGGCAGTGCTTTTAATCAGCTGTCAAGCCGGGGTGTTCCCCAGCACAGGGTGATTAGGCTGCTCACGCTGAATGAAGTCCGGCTACACGCGCACACCCAGTCTGCCAACCCTTATCACATTACTTATGCATCAGCGGGCATCAACTTGTTTAACCCCCCCCCCCCCCCCAAAAAAAAAATCGATGGAGGAAAAAAAAGAAGAATGACCTGACAGTTTAGTAGTAACAACCCCGAAAGAGACGTGGGTGGGGTGAGGGGGAGGGACCGGAAGATAGGAGATTATCTTTGTCATTGTCTTTCATTTAACACTTTTTATTTATTTTTTTTTTTTGGGGGGGGGGGGGGGGGCGGGAGGTTTAACTTTCTGTCAAAGTTTAAAAAAAAATATTTTAAAATAGATTTGAAGTGTCACAAAAGAGTGGAATACATTGCTCAATCAGCCAGTCAACCCATCTGTAAATCCATCAATTGATCTATCCGATATCCATCGATCTTGATCACAATAAAAGTTGATCACTCTAGTCATGTTTCCAATGTAGTTTGTTAACGTGTTTTCTTATGTTGACAGTTACTGATTCTCCTCTAGCCACCCCTCTTTTTTTCTGTTATTGTTGTTATATACCGTTTCTGTTACCAAACCTATCTATGTAGTCTATAATTATGCCGTTCAGCTATAGTGATTTCTCTATGCCCAAAACAAAATAGGTTATCTAAGCCTATGCTTATACCAAGTTCGGGAATATATCAATGCAGAAATGGTACTGGAGGAAAACAAGTGTAGGTAACCACTTACAACTTCTCCATCATTTTTGAAAATGATTTTCAAAGATTCATAAATAAGGAAATGCTAGAAAAAAGTTCGGGTATATATGTAGAATGTCTAAAGTTACATTAGCAAACAGATTAACAAATTCGAACTCTTTAATTCCTGTCATCCCTTTTAGGGACATGGAGGGTTATATACAAAACACGCAGACACTAAACCATAATGAACTGACCAGCTGGAGCTGACATGCACCACTCAAGCTCAGAATTGCAGCACAATATTATTGGACTTTTTTTTTTAAATGGTAAATCTTCTGCTTATCTACTTTAAATTCCTTAATTGACATCACACAAAACAACCGCCCCCCCCCCCACCCCCTTCCAAAAAAGGGGCAAATAAAAAAAGAGAAAAAGCAAAATTAATCTCATCAACAACAATAACAAAATCACAAAGCTAAAAGAAAAAAATCAAACAAACAAAAAAATCCAACACAAACTCCAAATGTTACAATACTTTATTTTTCTCGTATATTCATATTTGTAGCATCTGCAATGCAACAGATGTTAATAACAGCAGCAGCAGCAGATGCAATAGTAAATGTACTGACATTTATGAAATTGAAGTGTGTCTTTTAAATGAATCAATTTTGTTCAAACCCGGATTGTTTGTTTGTTTGTTTTAAATTGTTCTCTATTTTTGGTGTGTGTTTGTTGGTTGTTTGGGTGTTGTTGTTTTTTTTTGGGGGGGGGAGGGTTCTATACAGATGTTGTCATTTAATCATCACCTTCATCATCGTCGTCGGCAGCAGCAGCAACAACATCATCATTGTAGGTGATTTCTTATCTCAAAGGATTCGTATTAAAAAAAGAAAACAACAAAAAAAAACCCAACCAAAAAAAAACAAAACCCCCCAACTTTCAAATCTGTTGATTACTATTTTTAATATTCCATAACTTGTTTTACTCTAATCGCTGAAAAAAACACAATAATTTGAGGACGAACAAATGAAACAAATTACGAAAAATTAGAGGAGAAAAGCAAGAAAGAAGACGAAGGAGAGAGAGAGAGAAAGAGAGAGAGAGAGAGAGAGAGAGAGAGAGAGAGAGGAGAGAGAGAGAGAGAGAGAGGAGAGAGAGAGAGAGAGAGAGAGAGAGAGAAGAAAGAAAGAATGAGAAAGGAGAAAATGATCCGGATGAAACAGGTGAATTAATAACACAAAGAAATAAAGAAAAAAACAAATACGCAAACAAATCAACAAACAAATCAACAAAACAAAACAAAAGAAAACAAAATGGAAAGAAAGAAAGAAATATCTCGCGGAACCAAATCTGTTCTCACTGGCTAAACACCACATCTGGCTGCTCAGCCAACAGCGACTTGGGCCAATGGGTTGAGAAGGAAGATGAAACTTGATGAAAACCAATCCTACACAGAATCTTTCCTTCCCATATCCATCTTCAATTCATTTTATGTCTCCTCCTCCTCCTCCTCCTCGTCATCATCATCATAACGATGATGATAATGATGATGATGATGATGATGATAGTAATGATGGCTTTCTCCTCTGTCTTTTCAATTTTCCTCTTCTAAACAACTATTAGTAGGCCCTATCTATTTCATTTTCCTCTTCTTCTAAAAAGACAACCTGTCAGTATACCCTTAATTTTATCATCATCATCACCATCATCATCATCATCATCATCATCATCATATTATTATTATTATTATTATTATTTTTTTTTAAAATCACCATTGTCATCATTGGTGTTAGTGAATTTTGCGCCTGGTTCGTATTATTATTAACATTATCATCATCATCATCATCATCATCATCATCATCATCATCATCATCATCATCATCATCATCACTGATGTTAGTGAATTTTGCGCCTGGTTCGTATTATTATTATTATTATTATTATTATTATTGTTATTATTATCATCATCATTGACGTTAGTGAATTTTGCAAAGGGGCTCGTGTTATTATTATCATTATTATCATTGGTGTTAGTGAACTTTGCGCCGGGGTTCGTGTTATTATTATCATTATTGTCATCATCATCTTCATTGATGTTGGTGAATTTCGCGCCAGGTTCGTTTCCCACAGAAATGTTTCATTGTTCCGTTTCTTGTCCTTCAGGGCGCGTGGAGTCAGATAGTGAAGATGATAATGATTGTGTACAAAGAAGCTTCCGTCACAAGATCATGGTTTCCTTTCAAACATTTAGGTACGCACGAAAAGATCATGTCTTCGCATAATATAATCACAAAAATACACTTTTTTTTCTGTCATAGACACTACTAAAATGACTGGGGAAGTTGGAGGAGGCAGTTATAAATTGTGTGATGTGTCTTCTTGGAGTAAGGTACCGAGATGGAAGGGGGGTGGGGGGGGGGGGGGGGGGGGGGGGGATTTGAACCACAAGAAAAGGCCGATGAAGAGTGGTCACCCAGGAGTCCAAACTGGAGTTACCGCATGCAACAGACACGATCCTAAACAAGCAAACAAACAGCAACAGCAACAACAACAACAAAAAACACCATAATAACATCATGACAGGCAATGTGTTGTTGTTGTTGTGGTTAGGTTAACGTCCCAGCGGAGATTTCCGACTTAAGGACCGTTTTATGATAGGAAAAAGGTGTGGTTCTTATTTATTTTTGACGAGGTAGCAGCCTTGACATGAAATCTGTGGTCGGCGGGGCTATAAACAGCATGAGTGGATTGCTATGTAGTCATGCTTCATATACTGAAGTTTCTGTCCACCATACGCTGTGTGTGTATGGCTCGCTGTTCCACAGGTAAACGAAAAGATTCCCCCTTGGGGATACTGGGGGTCTGTCAGTATGAATAGCATCCCCACATTCTGGAAATTCTGTGGGAGAAATTTCCTCTTTTCTATCACTCTCTTATTTCTGCCTTAATCCTTTTTCTTTTCCTGTCACCTCCTTCTTGTCTGTTTTCAGCCTTCTTGGTCCATTCTCTTGCCTTTTTTAGTAGAAAGTTTTAAAAGATAACAATTCTCTCTTATGCCGAAGTCAGATGCGCTGGGCCCGACTT
>CM054147.1:12896194-12941194 GCA_028751875.1 Rapana venosa
GGGGGGGGTGTATCTATTGTTTAAAAACACGGAAGTGTTATGTACAATGCCCTCTAACTTGCCGCAAAAGTTCGCTCCAAATGCCGTTGAAAGCCTGCAATGAATGACAATCATTGGCTTCTTTCACATATTTTGAATAATACTAGAAATACTAATATCATAAAGTTGTGATTGTAACACAAGTTTAAAAGGAATAATAATATATACATTTAGAAAAAAGGGATTTGTTCCCGTCGAGGACTATACAACTTAAAAAAAAGAAAAAGAAATCGTCACTTACAACAAAATATAAAAAAAGCAAACAATCAACAACCAACCACCCTCCACCGAACTAACAATAACAAAAAAAACCCACTAAAACAAAAAAAAAACATACCACCACCTTCCCCCCAAAAAACAAACAAAACAAAACCAACCATCCCCGCAAAAAACAAACAACAACAACAAAAAACCCAACAACCCAAACAACAAAAACAAACAACAACAAAAACAGCCCAACAAAAGAAAACAACAACAACAACAAAAACCAAAAAGCAAAAAACAAACCCAAAGCACGTAAAAGTAGGAGCCAGGATCCCATTTTCCATGGACATAATATTGTGTAATTCACACTCTTTCAGTGTTCCCTGGGTGGTTCACCCAACCAACCACCCAACCAAACAAAAAAAAACAAAAAAACCCCACCCTAGCATAAGTTATGTAATGTCCGCTTTAAAGGAACAACTATACAAAAGGCAGAAAAGCACTTTTCCCCAGACGTACTTTTCCTCTTGCTATTTTATTTGAACTGCGACAGTCCAGGAAGTAAGGCTGTGTAATAATCACAGATTTCTCGCTCTGACGGAAAAGTGCACGGCTCATATTTCTCAAGGAGTAAAATCACAGGCATTGCTTTCCTTCTGTTTTAATCTTTATTTAAAAAAGAAAAGAAAAGAAAAGAAACCAAAAAAAAAAAAGAGCTTTCCGCGTTTATTACGGAACAAGCGCTTCGATTTGTTTGATTTTTACAAGATTCAGAGGTATATAAATTCCATATATTATTATTATTATTAAAATAAAATTGGAACAGAAAGAGCAGACACAGCTTACGTCACATAACGGACAAGCAGCCCTAGTAGGGGGAGCCTGTCTTTTGCTTAGATAAGCCACGCCTACTCTTGCCTCCGCGACCCCATCCCTGGGGTTAGAGTTGTAGCGCTCTGCAACTCCCTGTACAGTCCCTGGAGCGGTGCAGTGAATTTTCCAGACAGTTTATCCTGGGCAAGTTGGGGCTGGCAGAGCCCTTACCTCTTCATGTGGCAGAGTGTATCAAAACTGAGTATAAAACAAAACAAATAAAAACCAAAAAACCCCAACCAAACATCTGAAAAGTCATTCATTAACTCTTTAAAACCGTTAATTGAGGGATGGCTACAACAGTTTTGTCAGCTAGCTCTCTCTCCACTCTGATAACTGCATACACACGGGACCGGATGTCGTGAGTGCTTATTCTATCATTCTCAAAATAAAAGAAAAAGAATAAAATAAATAAATAAATAAATAATCCTGACCTTTGGCACTAGTCAGATCCTAAGCAACAGGAGCTGATCCTATTGTGAGGTGGACCCATAAATTAATTACATGAGATTTTCATTCCAGTCTTCACACATGCGTTGGTGTCCTTAAATGGATTCCTTGTGGCTTACTGCATTAATGCCTTCAACAGCACGAACCCTGGTTGATCCAGACATAACTGGATACAGTTCTAAACTGCTTAGCACATCGTTTTATATCAACAGACGCGAAAACATCCTCCCCAAAACAACGCAAATAAACAGAGAATAATAAAATAAGCTTTAATCTTTCAGTAACTGATACCTTTTCATGGCAGCTCTTTTTCATCTGTGATAATAACAATGGGCCAAGCAGTTTAAAACTAGTTTCCAGTTACTGTTGGAGCGGGTTCGCGCAGTTGGACATTGGACATCTTAAACTAATCTAGTTAGGGACAAGAAAAACTACTGAGCTCCACCACACACAGGGCTTGACACGTGCAAGGCTCAGCATTTATTAAAGCCAAATGTCTCAGTGAAGGAATGACATGGGAGGAAAACAAGGGCAGAGAACCGTTTACAGCTTCTTTTATCATCTTGAACATGATTTACCAAAGGTTAGAAACAAGTCCTTAAAGATTGAATCTTTCAATGATAGTGTTTGAAGCAGTGTTGTTTTAAATAAATATTTATTCAGAAACGATATATATGCATACATACATACACACACATACATCATACACACAGATACACACACACTGATGTTAAGAGCGACAAGCAGTAAAATAGCAGATAACGTCCCCTAAAAGAGAGGACGTTAAACTACACAAGTAATGTTGTAAGGGGGAAATGTCTAGATGGGGAAAAGGTTAATTAATGCTTTGTAGTCAACACCTCCACCTCATTTCGGTGTCCCTATCTTTTACTAAAAAAAATAAATAAATAAAATAAGGTGACGACTTGGACTAAGCAGCTAACTAGTAGAAAGTAGTTTCTTCTTCTTCTTCAAACCTTCAAACAGCAACTCTTTCATTTATACCACTTTAAGTCACGAGATTTCTCTGCGTGAAATTCGGGCTGCTCTCCCCGGGGAGAGCACGTCGCCACAAGAGCAGCGCCACCCTTCTTTTTTTTTTTTTTTTTTTTGGGTCTGCAACTGTATTTCTTTCCCTATCAGAGTGGCTTTTTTCTAAGAATTTTGCCAGGGACAACTCTCTTGTTGCCGAGGGTTCTTTTTCGTGCGCTGCATAATTTTCTGTAACACACGGGACCTCGGTTTATCGTCTCATCCGAAAGACTAGCGCCCAGACCACCACTCATGGTCTAATGGATGGGGGGAAAGTTTCGGGCCCAGACGGGATACGAACCACCGCACACTTCCGACCCGGATTTTTCGCTTGTTTTTTTTTACTCTTGTTTATCATATGAGCGAAAATGCGTTGCGCGGCAGTAAAGGCGCCTGACAAGTCAGGCCCAGGGCATCCGATTTCAACTCAACGTGGGAGAGAATTGTTATCTTTTAAATCTTTCTAGATGAAAGGCATGAAATTGGATCCAGAAGGCAGAAAATAGACAAGACAGACTTGACAGGCAGAAAAGGAACTTGTAAGGCAGAAACAAAAAGAGGGATGGAAGAGAGGGAACAAGATGCAGAACATCTTGCGCACACGTTAAATCCTGTTCCGCTTTTCGAAAGAGTAGGCCATTGTGTGCCGGTGGGAACAGATGACAAAATTTACAAAACCGCATACACACGGGAACTGGATGTAAAAAAGCACATGAGTGCTTGTTCCATTGTCCTCGATATTTTAAAAAAAAAGTCATCTGAGCGCTTTGATTTGTTGCTTTACAAGATTCAGCGCTATATAAATTCCATACATTATTATTATTATTATTATTAATTCCTGGCACAGAAATTCCAGAGGGTGGGGATGCTATTTAAACTGACAAGACCCCCACATCCCCACAAGGTGTGTCTGTGTGTGTGTGTGTGTGGGGGGGGGGGGGGGGGGTATTTTTTTTTTCCGTTTATCTAGCTTGTTTCCATGAGCTAACAAAGATTAGCCTGAAATCTGATTTCCCCCTTTTTGTTATCACGTTTTACATAATTAAAAAACGAACAAACTTGTTTTATTTCTGTTTTGCAGTAGATACACCCTTTTTTACCCAGACAACGACACCTGATCCAGAATTCCAAAGTTTAAAACGCTGTACTTACCACTTCATTTTAAAACTAAGAAAACCAGGTTTTCATTCTCTCCATGGATACCCAGTGAAAAAGTGTTCAAAGACATTGTATGATTAGTCTTTTGGGCTTCCTAGTTACGACTGACTTCACTTTCCTACTAACTTTGATAAGCTTCTACACATTTGTATTTCCTTTTCCCAGTTGAGGTTATAATTATTAATTAAAGTCTATCCCCGAAGTCGTCGGAATGCGGCTACCTAAATGGTGGGACATAATAAAAACAACAACAAAAAACAACAACAACAAACAAAAAAAACACGACCGCATGTGCAAAAATCTCAACTTTGGTGAACTTCGGAGCTCTAGCCGAGGAAAGAAAAACAAAAGTCCCAAAGGAGATTTCCGACTTAGGGATTTCGATTCCACTGCTAGCAAGAAAGAGACTTAAACTAGCTAGTTGCCTTACCGGGCTGTGTGTCCTGGGGGTCTCTCTCTATCTCTCCAGTCCCTTGTCATCATGTTCCTGTCTGCCAGCCTGGCTTGTCAGCTGACACCCGTTCCTTGACACCGCCGTCACAGAACTGATTTTTTTTCTCTCTCCCTGTTCGTCGACTAGAGCTCCGAGGTTCACCAATAGTGAGATTTTGCGTATGCCACTGGGTGGGGGTTTTTTGCCCACCATGAAGGTAGCCGCATTCCGACTTCGGGGATGTATGCTGGGTATGTTCGCGTTTCCATAATCCACCGAACGCTCACTTGAATTTCAGGATCTTTAACGTGCATATTTGATCTCCTGCATGGATATATATACACGAAGGGGATTAAGGCACTGGCAGTTCTTGCACTTGAAGTTGACCTGGGAGATCGAAAAAAATGCCCGCCCTTTATTCACAGAAATGATTTATATATGGCCGACACACTCAGTTTTAGGATATGATCCCTCCGATTAATTAAAATGATTATCGTTTCTTATGGGAAAAAAAAATATTACAGGGTCGAGAACTAAGCTGTCTATGGAAACGTCTGGTCGTCTGGGTTTAAAACAAAACACTATTTTTAAAAATCATGTTCATCATAGTAGACATTGCTTTATATATCACGATAGACGATTTTTTGATATCGAGAAGGAGCAAAGAAAAACAACAAAGGAAAGGATAAAAGAAGAAAAAAGAAGATAAAGAAATGAAGGATAGAGCTGGAAGAAAGAAAAAAGATAGAAGAGGAGAGAGAGAGAGAGAGAGAGAGAGAGAGAGAGAGAGAGAGAGAGAGAGAGAGAGAGAAGAGACAAACAGACACAGAGAGACAGAGACAGAGAGAGAGAGACAGAGACAGAGACAGACAGACAGACAGGGGTCACAATATAAGTAGTGTGTTTTACATGGGTTGCAATACATTTTTATCTATTCCATGAGCGTTCTGTGATCAGGTATAGGTGAGTGTAGCACACTATATGGTTACCAGTTGGATGGGTGCGCCTTGGCTTCAGTACAGTTCCCCCAGTTCACCCAGCTGTAAATGGGTACCTGCCCTCTTTAGGGTCAGGGAAGGTAAAGCAGCGAGGGAGAGGAGATGGGCGCCGCCCTCAATATGCTGGCCCTAGAGAAGTGAGGTCTCTGACGCCTCGCTTACCTACGACCTTATAGGTTATGGGACACCTAGCACACTATATAAAAACACAATCACTGCAATAACAGTAGTCAACGGGTAGGCTATGGAAAGACTTGAATAATTTTACGTCAGGCTGTTTTTATATTGTGTTTTTTCAGACCAAGTATTTATCCGTTTTTGTCCCCCCAAATAAATTTATCTATGTATATAAATCTTGTCTTATCTTTTTATCTTATCATAGCTGCAATGCCTGGCAATTTGTGTGTTTACATTATTTGGTGTCTGAAATGTTCATGATGATGATGATGGCGGTTATCATCATCATCATCTTCATCATTGTTATTATTGGTTAGCAATCGGACAAGAATTTTACTAACAACAAAAGCAACACAAAATAAAAAAGGAATTGTTTGTTGCTGTTATGCTGATTATTTTTATTATGGTATGCTTGTTTCATGCTTATTAATGAAGAAACCTTATTTAAACCCCAAAAAGGAATTTAAAAATATACAACAAAAATGATTTCATCGTTTCAAAAGCAGTCGCACAGCTCTGAGTATTAAAAGGTCAGAACACGTCCTTTTTGGCGTGTTTGTTTGCGTGTTTGTTTCAATATTAAATTTGCTTTGTATGTTTTTAAATGTTATTGTCAATCAAGAAAAGTAAATCCCAGCTATGTAAACACAGGCTCTTGATTCTGTTGTTTGTTTGGTTGTTTTTTTCCCGTAACATAGTAGTTCTCTATTGTTGCTTTACAAGATTCAGCGCTATATAAATTCCATACATTATTATTATTATTTTCAGAGAGAGAGAGAGAGAGAGAGAGAGAGAGAGAGAGAGAAGACAGACAGACAGACAGACAGACAGACAGACAGAGACAGAGAGACAGACAGAGAAAGACAGATAGACAGACAGAGACAGAGTTGATAATGTCTGTTTAAAATCGTTTTTAAAAAAATCTGTACAAAGAAAAATATTTTATCTATTAGAACTGTTATTTGTTTTATCATCATCGTCTTCGACGTCACCATCATACTCATCATCATGTTCTTGATCATCATCACTATCAATCATCATCGTCGTCGTCTTCGACGTCAGCAACTAACTGTTGGAAGCTGCCTATCTACACTAAAAACAGTGTGAAAATGGTGATACAGCATATTAGAAATAATTCCCATGTAATAATCTATTATAATAGTGAGATCATAGCTATTATGTGACTGTAAGTTTAATTGTTTGGACAGCTAAATCTTCAACAGTATTTTAACCATGCTTGAGAACAAACAAGACTGGTCATTGTAGTTAACAATTTTGTTATGAAAGAGATTACACACACACACACACACACACACACACACACACACGCGCGCGCGCGCATGCATGCACAAATCAGCAAGCTTGCAGCTTCCAGTAGTGGGCGGGAATGGATGACAAAATTTACAAACCGCATGCATACGGGGACTAGATGTAAAAACAACAACAGATAAGCGCTTATTCTATCCAATTAGAAATGATAATTATTATATTAAAATTACATTGAAAACTGGAGCTCAAACAGCAAGCGTAATACATTTTGGTGATTGGTACAATGATTATGATGATAATGATAATAATAATGATGATAAAAATAATGATGATGATGAAGATAATAATAACGACGATGATAATGATAACAAAGAAACTCAACACAATCTCAAGCGAGTCAAGGATTAAAAGAAAAGAAAAAAGAAAGAAGGAAAAACGAGTAGAAAAATAAATTCTGATATGACAATTCTTTATAAAAAAAAAAGTTCAAATGCATTTCTTAAACAAAATATTAAACATTTTCTATAATATGCTGTTTCTTTTGTCCTACTAGAGTTTTGGCAGAAGAAAGGATGCATAAAATAACCACACATACAACATATCATGCTGGGGAAAAAAGAAGAAAAAAAGATGACGATGAAGAAAAAGAAGACTTAAAAAAAAGTGACACCGAGAACATAAAAAACCCTGTAGAGATGACGAGAAAATACCACCACAACAATAATGATAAAATTAGGCAAACTTGTAGAAATGTGAATTAAAAAAAACAAACCATTCACTGTGCTCTTCAATACATACTCCATTATAATAAACACACACACAAACACACTCCATTATAATAAACAAGGTAAAAGCAGCCCCCCTTCCCCCTCCCAAAAAAGCAAAGCAAAACAAAATTAAAAAATCCAAACCAACAAACAAAACCCAAATAATCTCTCTCTCTCTCTCTCTCTCTCTCTCTCTCTCTCTCTCTCTCTCTCTCTCTCCCCTCTCTTTCACACACACACAACACACACACACACACACACGCTGCGGTAAAAAAACAACAACCAAGCAACAATCCACCACCAACAAAAAAACAACAAAACCGAAATCAAACAAAAGAATGTACAACTTTTAAGCTTCCACCCCTCAAGTTCCCCCCTTTTTACATTAAAACCCCCCAAAAAGGACTCCAAAAGTCAACCCAAAAAGTCTCACCTGTACAAATACTTCCAGCAACGTGACGTGATGTGACGTGAGGTGAGGTGACTGTCTGTGTGGCTCTACCAATGACAGTTCCCCCTTCCCCCAGGGAACAGAACAGCACAGCGCAGCGCAGCACAGCACAGCACAGTACAGCACAGCGGGGGTTTGTGATGATGACGCCGATAGTGGCCGACACGCTTCACTGAGCGGCCACCCGCAACAGCTCCAATCTCTGAAGACCTTACCTGTGAACAGTCCGTCAGTCAGTGAGTGCCTTGCGGCAGGTGTGCAACAACTGCTAGTGATAACCCGGGTGGTGATGTAACTGTAACCGAGTCTGTATTATATCTAGAGATTGTCAGAAGGAAATCAGCACCTGTCGGTTTCAGCAAGAAACTTGACACTGTCAAGTCAAGTCAACTCAATTTGAGGCTGGCCGCACGTGCATCGCTACAGTCTGATTTTTCAGAAGGGAAGAGGATGGAGCGCTTATATATATCGGATACATTTTTCCCCCCAGATTAGTGCAGATTTAAGAAAAAATGTCAAAAGTGATACAGACGCAAACACTATGCTGTATTGTTGTGATCTCATTCAACTTCAGATTTAGGATAGGCTCTCCACTTTCAAGCAGCAGAAACTGTCAACTGTGATGATGTCAGTGCCCAGTAAGCTGCCTGCTGTGACCACAGAAGCCAGGGATTCATTCGCGTTACCCTGCTCCGTCCGCTCTCTCCCGAGTCTCAGCCGCCTGTGGCCCTCCTGTCTCCCCTCGGCAGCTGTAATATTCATAATTAATAACGCACCGCCGCTTCTGCCTGCATATGTCTCCAGTCAGGGCGCATATGTTTACACGGCTCACGGCGATTAACACTGACGCCTCCAATCAGGCGACAGAGCTCACGTCAATTACCGACCCACAGAACGGCGAGAAGCGAAGGGGGCGGGGCTTAGCGCCTGTGATGGTCCATTGACAAGCCCGCGGATTGGTCAGTGAAGCTGAAAGACAGGCATGGGAGGGCGGGGAGTTCTGAGCAGGGAGCTTGGTAAAAAGGGTTTTAGAGTAGAGACCGTGGTGTGATCAGTTGTTTGGATGAGAATTGCTGTGGCTCTTCTGATTCTTTCTCTTTCCCTTTCGGTATCTTTTTTTTTCTCTGTGCTTTTTCTTTCCTTTCCCCCCTCTTTTGTAATCGATAGCTGAGCTACCATCCTTGTTTCTCTGCTACTTTTTAACTTCCACAGGCCTACCTACTCCACTGGAGTCAGTGTTCCGCAGTCAATCAGTGAGGATCAGTGTTTTTGGGGTTATCGTCCAGTTTTTATAGACACACACACACTGGTATGGTCAGGTTCAGTTTGCTAACAACAAGACGGCATCATTAACTCTGACACAGCAACAGAAGTAGACTTACTCTTTACCCATGCACATGGCCAGAATCAACAGTTCTGTGGTGTCAGTGTGTTAAGCTAGGCTACTTGCTCATGTTCAGACTGATTGCCCGTGGCACTTACTGGGTGAAGGAATCTCCACTTCAAATGGCAGGCAATGGAGTTAGGAGTTGCCATCACCAAAAGACAAGTTCAGAGCCGTGTGGCGTAATGCAAGGCAGGTTAAAGACTGATTCAGTCAGTGGACAATGGATACACTGATCTTATTGTCACCACAGGAGAATGGACCAAGAAGGCAAAGGAGATGACAGGAACAACAGGCAAAAACAAAGACAGGGATAAAAAAAAAAAGAAGAGGGAATTCCTAGCATAGAATTTCCAAAAGGTGGAGATGCTATTTTTACTGACAGCCCCCACCCCCACCCCCCTCCCTTTCAGCCCCGTAGATCCCCACTTATTGTCACCCTATTAATACTTGGTTGGTGGTGGTGTCTTTTGCAGCCAAAGACCAGAAGGCTCTATACTACTTGTGTGAATACTGACTGTTCAGCTTGGTTTGTTTGGTTGTTGTTTTTTCTCCCCCTCCCCACTTTTATTTTTTTGGCCGTTGTCATCCTATTATGCCACATTTCTTCTTCCTCCAACGCTCAGACAGCAACTATTGTTGTCTGGTCATATGAGCGAAATTGCGTTGCGCTGCCGTTAAGCGCCTGACAAGACAGACCCAGCCGATCCCTCTTCCGCCGTGGGAGAAATATTGTTATCTTTACAGTCTTTCTGGAATAAAAACCACAGGAGAATGGACCAAGAAGGCAGAGGAGATGACAGGAACAACAGGCAAAAACAAAGACAGGGATTAAAAAAAAAGATGGAATTCCTAGCATAGAATTTCCAAAAGGTGGAGATGCTATTTTTAACTGACAGAGCCCCCCCCCCCCCCCCCCCCCCCCCTCCGCCTCCCTCCCCTTCAGCCCCCGGAGATGCCCACTGGGGATTTATGCCACATGAGCTGCACAGTGGGCTATGTCATGGCTGTGTAGGTGTACAGAGGTAATTAATGAAGACGAGACAATGGCCACCCTCACTGCTGGAGTGGCGGCGGGGAGCGCGTTCATTTCACAGGTTGTTGTGAGCTTACCTTGTGGGGATGGGAAAGCTCAGTGGTCAGAGTGTTTGCTCCAGACCTCCTCAAGCTCCTGCAGGTTTGAACCTGGCGGGCTCTCGGGTAGGTGACCGACCATTTGTGCGCCTTGGCTTTGGTACAATTCCAACAATACAATTCAACAATACAATAGAATACAAACACTTGATTATATAGATCAACATCGCGAGGAATTGACGTGAGTTACAAACACAGCTACAAACAACAAACATTTATCGAATGAAATAGCATGAATCGGCATTACAGTTCCAGGAAAACACTTGCCTGAATTGAATGAGAGATAAGTGTGTGTATGTATGGTTTTCTTTGACTAAAATCTTGTTTGAACCAATATAGATGCCTAGCTGCATGTAAAGAGGTAGGTACCTGCTTGCCTGCCTGTCTGCCTGCCTGCATGCCTGCCTGCCTGCCTGCCTGTCTGCCCTCTTTAGGAACAGAGCGAGTCCAGCAGCGAGGGAGAGGAGATGGGCGTGTGCTTCCTTAAGACGCTGACCCCTAGAGAAGCTGAGGCCTTTCACACACACACACACACACACACACACACACACACACACCACACGCACACACACACCACACACACACACACACACACACACACACACACACACACACACACACACACACACACACACACACCACAACACACACAACACACACACACACACACACACTCACACACACACACACACACACACACACACACACACACACACACACACACACACACACACACACACACACACACACTCACACACACACACACACACACACACACACACACACACACACACACACACACACACACACACACACACACACACACACACACACACACACACCACCACAACACACACACACACACACACACCTCAGTGGAGAATCAAACCCGCGCCCTCAGTTACTGTCAGATCAGAAGTGCAACCTCTAATCCTCTAGGCAATCCCTCCCTCCTCCCCCCCCCCTCCCCACACACACACCACAATGACGACCACCACGACCACTGCCACTATCACACCACCGCCACCACCACTACCAGCCACCAACATAACTGTGAGAATCGGTAGGACTTAATTTTGTCTATGATGAATAACTCTGGGTTTTTTTAATTTTTGTGTTTTGTATTTTTTAAAATAGAAAATAAACTATTCTAGCAGAAACACTTCTATCTATCTATCTATCTATCTATCTATCTATCTATCTATCTATCTATCTATCTATCTATCTATCTATCTATCTATCTATCTATCTATCTATCTATCTATCTATCCGCCAAAGCCGATAAAATAATGTATACTATACATTATAACATAACTGTGGCAGCCTAGCGCTTACAACGTTGATCTTGTCATCTGGCAGTAACTTAGAGCAAGGGTTCGACCTCCGCTGAATGTCTTTTCGATGGGAAGTTCTCCTTGGATGTAATATTACTATTGACTCCACTCCACTTAGTCCTTCGGATGAGACTAAACCGAGGCCCCGTGTGCGAACGCACGCAGAATGTCTTGCGTACACATTAAATCCTGTTCCACTTTTCGTAAGAGTAGGCCATTGTGTGCCGGTGGGAACAGATGACAGAATTCACAAAGCCTCATACACACGGGGACTGGCTGTAAAAAAAAGCACATAAGTGCTTATTCCATTATCCTCGATATAAAAGAATAAAATGTAAAAAAACACGAAAAAAACCTCCTCCGAGAAAGTATTGTAGCAACCGTGGTGTCCTGTGCAGAGGCATGCAGGCCATCTTGTCCTGGCGTTAACACTCCATCCGCCTTGTGTAGAAGATTAGGGCAGCTGTGGCGAGAGGCCTGGATTACACACACACACACATACCCAGCATGCACCCAGTCATCTGGAGAGGGATGGGCTGCACCAGGTTTAACTTGCCTTGGACACATTGCCTGGAAAATTCAGGGCAGTGCCCCAATGACGCCTCAGGGGCAAGTCAAGCCAAGTTTAAGTCACCGTCATTTCTGCCACCCTCAATATGCTGGCCCCTTGAGAAGTTGAGGTCTCTAATGCCTCGCTCCCCCTATGACCACAATCATAGGTTATGGGAACACCTTAACCTAAATTAAAAAAATTTTTTTTTTTTACATTTCTGTATGAAATATGTGCAACAGGTTACACACATGGGTATTTTCAATACTTCCTTTTGACCGAGCTCTGTATAGAGAAATAAAGGAAACGAGAGACAGACACTAGCCCTCCACCCCCTTTCTGCACGAGAGATGATTAGCTGAGAGGCTTGAACACCATTGGCTCTGACCCCTAGGGCTGCAGCCAGTGCCCGCACCCTCCTGGTCATCCCACTGACGGACCTACCTAGGCCTAGTGGTCAGTTCTGGCGGGAACAAGGCCTGCCCCCCTTTTGCTTTGCGAAATTATTCGCGTTAAAGATGACTACCTCTGCACAACAAAACTGGTCGAATGTCGTCCATTTAATGAATCATGGTTCAATAATCGTTAATAATTAGTAATAGATGAAAGATCGATAATGAGCCAGGAATATCCCCTAGGCAACGCTCGGAGGTAGCATGCAGCAGTCCTGAAGGAACAAGAGTATAGTTTGGCAAAGCAAGCATATTATAGGGGCAATGTCGGCAGAATATCCAGGTGCTCCGTGTGAATCCTAACATATCAAACAGCAAGCTATTGTCTATCTGTCTGTCATATATACACACACGTTACAACAAAAGCAGTACATGAATCTTTGTCTTGTCTGTTCTGTCAGTCTGTCTGTCTCTCTCTCTCTCTCACGCACACACACACACACACACACACACACACACTACAACAAAAGCAGTACATGAATCTTTGTCTTGTCTGTTCTGTCAGTCTGTCTGTCTGACATACACACACACACACACACACTACAACAAAAGCAGTACATGAATCTTTGTCTTGTCTGTTCTGTCAGTCTGTCTGTCTGACACACACAACAAAAGCAATACATGAATCTTTGTCTTGACTGTTCTGTCAGTCTGTCTCACCCCTACTCTCCCATGTTCTTTCTCACATGAAAGGTGTAGAACAGGCTGATAGAATAAAGATTAATCATTTGTGTCTCTTGCGGTCTGTTTTTCTCTTACCTTCATGTGACTGAATTTGAAACCGAATACAGAGTTCATTCATTCATTCATTCCGTCAATCCTTTATTCGTTGTTTCTTTGTTTTATTTTTTCTAGATTTCATTTGTACTATAAAAACATCTTAAAAACTCATTCTGAGGACTATCATAATTTTTTTAAAAAAGAAGAAAAAAAAAGAGATGTAATCTATTCAGGCACAAGCAATTTACCTTACCTTTACCACCTAGTCTGTTGGGTACAAAAGATAATTAATCGTGAACGCTTTCAAAGGCTGTGCTTAATGCTTTCTTTCAAGGGAAGTAAAAACCACTATAATAAACACATTTTCTTCTTCATTGCAACAAACCCTTCGTACAATAGCTGGAAGGAAAATCTCTAAAAGGAAAAATAGTAAACGCGCTCAGTATCAAATGAATCATACAGATCATATTTCAGCTATTTAAGTCTGGAAGGAAGACAACCTCTCAGGTGACTGCTTTGTAATTACCTCCCTTGAATTCGGTTTTTGTGAAAAATGACTTTTTCTGTAAGCAATTAGATTCCTTATTGTTGAGGTTGGTGTTCTCTCTCTCTCTCTCTCTCTCCTCTCTCTCTCTCTCTCTCTCTCTCTCTCTCTCTCTCTCCTCTCTCTCTCTGTCTCTCTCTTCTTTTGGTCCCTAAGATTTAAGTTTTCTCATAAAAAAAACTATACTAAGATTTTGAAGAATGTAAAATGTAATGTTTTGAATAGCTAAAGGCAATAACATCAACTAAAAATACCAGCTGTTTCACGAAGACAGCCGCCCTGGCGTAGTGGTTAGTGAATTGAGTTACGGGTTGGCAAGTCAGAGGTTTGAGTCCCACCCATACTCAGAGGGATTGTTCTGACTCTGGTCAGGACGAAATCAACGAAGAATCGGGATTGTAAATATAACAGACATCTCTGAAAGGACAAACCATCCCCGAAATCGGAATGCGGCTACCTTTAAATGGTGGGTAAAAACACACGCAGTCTCATAATTCGGAGCCCCAGCCAACGAACGAAAAAAACAACAAGCAAAAAGGGCAAACTAACCTTAAATCATGAGCAAGAACAGTATGCGACCTGATATTGTATTACATTGTATTGTTTTATATTGCATTGAACTGCATTGCATTACTTTGTATTGGATTGGATTGCGTTGTTTTGTATTGTCGTGCTTTGTATTTTATTATCTTGATTTGTACTATATTTTACTGTATCATATTGCATTGTTTTGTATTGCATTGTATGCACTGTATTGTATTGTGTTGCATTGTATTGTATTGTATTACTCTTCCAATCGCGGCAGATTTCTCTGCATGAAATTTGCGTCCTCACAAGAGCAGCGCCACCCATTTCTTGTTGTTTTCCTGTTTGCAAAATCAGTGTACTGATTCCGTATGAGAGTGACTTTTCTTCAACCGAAATTTGCCTGGGACAAGTCTCTTATTCCCGTGAGTTCTTTTACGTGCACTGAATGCAAAAATCACTAGGTTTATCGTCTCATCCGAAAGACTAGCACCCAGACTACCACTCACGGTTTAGTGGATTGGGGGAAAAGTTTCGGGCAGAAACTGACAGAACGCATTGGATGCGGACTTTGCTTTTCCAGGACTTTGGCAAGTCTTTGTCGAGAAACATTTCTTTATATTATTTTCTCCAAGGTGCACGAGGCATTTTTGCTCTGAGCTAGCTTTCAGTTTTGCTTTAGAATGCTGTGTTTTTGTGCCAGGTAGAATAACCATGCCCAGTGATCAGAAAGGCCGCACACCGGTATTAAAAATCACTCTTTTCCTTCTGTTTTTCTATATGACTCTTATATTCATACCGCACGTACTAAGGCATCCACAGAAATAAAAACCACTTTTTGTGAAAGACTAGCCTCTGACTCATAAATCATGTGATTTTGAACAAAGGTTTGAAATTTTTTAATTTTTCAGCAAACACTGTACCCCCTCAGTCCTTTGTCGTCTGCTAGCTTCCTTACCGCAATATGCATGCACGGGGTCAACGCTGTAGGAATACAGGCAATCCTCATTTCATGGTTATTTCCAACTTTCTCGTGACTACCTGGTATTGCTCTGTCCTCAGTCCCCAAAACAAGCGCACAGTCCATTTCTTCATGCTTGAAAAAATCTGTGAAAATCACCAACATGTTTTCCACTCGCACTCTATAGAAAATACTGCATGACCCCCAAATTAATACGGGTGTGCAGCCAAAGAGACCAGGGCCCACAGATGTTCTCAAGTGCTGGCTTAAAACAAATTAATGGAAGAACGCAAGTCATAATACCAGGCGAGAGGACAATAGATGGACCAAAAATGTGCAGCACAGAATGGCAACACTGCAAGACAAAGGACACTATACTGGAGGGACAAAAAACTGCAGCACAGAATGGCGCAACTGCACAACAAGAGGATTATAGGTGGACAAAATGATGCAGCACAGAATGGCAAAACCTCAAGACAAGAGAACTATAGTTGGAAAAAAAAGTACTGTACAGAATGGCACAACTGCAAGACAAGAGAACAACAGAGGGACAAAAAGTGCAGCACAGAATGGCAAAACTGCAAGACAAGAGGACAATAGAGAAACACAAAGCTGCAGCACAGAATGGCAAAACTGCAAGAGAAGAGGACAATAGAAGGACAAAATAGTGCAGCACAGAATGGCAAAACTGAAAGAGAAGAGGACAATAGAAGGACAAAATAGTGCAGCACAGAATGGCAAAACTGCAAGACAAGAGGACAATAGAGAAACACAAAGCTGCAGCACAGAATGGCAAAACTGCAAGAGAAGAGGACAATAGAGAAACACAAAGCTGCAGCACAGAATGGCAGAACTGCAAGAGAAGAGGACAATAGAAGGACATAATAGTGCAGCACAGAACGACAGCCAAGACACGGCCACAAGAACCCCTGGCAGGCCTGCATCTTTGTGTTCCTCAATTATCCTCTAGTCTTGCAGTGATGCGGCTCTGTGTTGCACTTTGTTTGTCCAGCTAAAGTGCTCTTGCCTGCGCTCTTCCATTTTCCTTGAAGTGAGAACTGGAGGCCAGGCATCTGTGAGGCCTGGTCTTTTTCTGATATCTGGGCATGGTATTCTATCTTGCACACACCAGATGGCTTGATGGCATCAAGAAATGAACACACGGGCGTGACATGTCACAAGAGAGACACAAGACAGAAAGCCATGGATTGAGGGAGGGTTGCTGTGGAGGGTTACGCCCTATAGTGGATGGACAACGCCTAGAAAAAGAAACAAAAAGAATCAGACTTTGCTGTAGACATTGGAGTGAGAGGGTTTTGCAGCCTGTACATTGGTGTAAGATAGTATAGGACTTTTTCCGTTTGTCTGTTTACCTGATCATCAGTTTCTGTCTGCTGGCTCATCTTTTCTATGGCTAGAATCGACGACAAGCAGGTAACAATCCCCCTCCGAGCTCCCTTAATCTCCAGTACACGCATGCACACATGCACGCAAGCACGCACGCACACCCAACTAAATAGAAACACACACATGAATTTTTGTGTGTGTAAAATAACCTATGGTACACAGTATCATCAATCTGATTTATTACAGACACAGACACACACACACAGACACACACACACAGACACACACACAGACACAGACACACACGCAGACACACACACAGACACACACACACAGACACACACAGACACACACACAGACACACACACAGACACACACGCAGACACACACAGAGACACACACACACACACACATAGACAGACACCCACCACTACACTACACTACTCTACTCCCCCCCCCCCCCCCCCCACGCGCACACACACACACACACACACACACACACACACACACACACACACACACACACACACACACACACACACACACAGACGAAAAATAAGTTTTTCAAAGTTGGATCTGAAAATGCTGAAGGTGAACCACTCTTCCTCCTTCCTTCATCCTCCACCCCCACCCCCTACCCCCCTCTTCTCCACAGAACCCCAAGAGAAGAAAAGTTGGGACAGGAACAGAGGTAGTCAGTCTAGACTTTGAAAACCTGGGTATGTAGAGAAGAAAGGATACTTTTGTTAGTGCCGAAGTGCTCATCTCAAGTTGCCTGCACTTGAACAAGTCTCGTTACCAGTTACCACCACTATCATGGCAGTGACTATCTCCACAGAAACGGAGACATGGCAGTAGAAAAACAGACAGATGAGAGGAAGGCGTGTGTGTGTGTGTGTGTGTGTGTGTGTGTGTGTGTGTGTGTGTGTGTGTGCGTGTGTGTGTGTGTGTGTGTGAGTGTGTGTGTTAGGGGTGGGGGTGGGGAGAGAGAGAATGAGAGAGAGAGAGTAAAATAACAGACCAGAGGAGGGAGGAGAGAGAGAGAGAGAGAGAGAGAGAGAGAGAGAGAGAGAGAGAGAGAGAAGAGAGAGAGAGAGAGAGAGAGAACAGACAGACAGACAGACAGACAGACAGACAATGAGAGAGACACAGAGAGACACAGATAGAGACAGAGAGAGAGAGAGAGAGAGAGAGAGAGAGAGAGAGAGAGAGAGAGAGAGAGAGAGAGAGAGAACCATAACGAAATTTATTTTATAACTATATCAGGGTAATAGAATAAGAACAAGACTTTTTTTTTTTACATCCAGCCCTCCGAACAAAGTAAACATGTAAATAGACAAAACATGTAAGCAAAATGAATCAGTTATTAGAGAAGAGAGAGACCGACAGACAAACAGAGACACAGAGAGAGAGACAGGGAGAGAGAGACAGAGAAAGACAGAGAGAGAGACAGAGACAAACAGACAGAGAGAGAGACAGAGAGAGAGAGGGAGAGACAGACAGACAGACAGACAGAGACAGAGAGAGAACTCGAACTCGAACTCAAAGATTTATTCACAATAAGGCCATTGGCCCATACATGTAAGGGGGTTGCCAAACTGCTTAGTATTTTAGTGAGAAAAATAAGGAAGAACAAAAAAACAACGAAAATAACCAAAATGTTATTGTATAGACAGAGAGAAAGAGAGAGGGGGGGGGGGGGGGGGGGGGGAGGGGGGGGGGGGGGGGGGGGGGAGGGAGAGACAGAGAGAGAGAGGGGGAGAGACAGAGAGAGAGAGGGGGGAGAGACAGAGAGAGAAGAGAGAGAGAGAGAGAAGAGAGAGAGAGAGAGAGACAGAGAGAGAGAGATATATCCATGCAAGCTAACCAACAGTATGCACAAGTCGTACAGCCTAGTTTCCATGGGGATCTTCCGCCTGCGTTACAATCCCATCTGCTTTTCATAGTGGAGGTAGATCAGCTATGGCTGGTGACATGGGTGATACAAACAAACCCAGCATGCACCCTGCTACATAGAAAGAGATGGGCTCCGCCAGGTTCAACTTAAACCCACGCCCCACAACCGTGACAGTCCAGTGCAGTGCACCAACAACTCCTCAAGGAGTTATAAGAGAGAAGTCAAGTCTCGGTAAGCTCCTACATTAAAGAACATGGTTTATCTTTATTTTGTTTTGTTTTGTGTTATCCCACAGTCCCAGCGGCTGGCGGAGGTGAGGAAGGAGGAGTGCGAGCTGTTGGAGGCGCAGTCCATCCCTCTGAGGAACTGCCTGATGCAGCGCGTCATGCCCACCCTCACCCAGTCTCTCACAGACTGCTGCAAGGCTCGCCCTCACGACCCCATCGACTAAAAGTAAGGTAAAGGTGTCCCATAACCTGTAAGATCGTAGGGGAACCAGTCGTTGGAGACCTCACTTCTCTAGGGCCAGCATATTGAGGGCGGCGTCCATCTCCTCTCTCTCGCTGCTTTTCCTTCCCTGACCCTAAAGAGGCAGATACCCATTTACAGCTGGTGGGTGAACTGGGGGACTGTACTGAAACCAATGCGCGCAAACGGTCACCTATCCAAGTGGTAACCACGCTGGATGCTGCTTAACTTGGCTGGGGGAAAGCGAGTGCTCTAACCACTGAGCTATCCTCTTCCTCCTCCTCCTCCTCTTCTTCTTCTTCTTCATCATCATCATCATCATCATCATCATCATCATCATCATCATCATCATCATCATCATCATCATCATCATCATGAGGCTGTTAAAATTAGTTAGCAGGACCCCTACTTAACTCCCTGCTTCACACTGCATCATCAGCATCTTTCTTCTCCACACACCACACCACACACCACACCAGCTGAGGCAGAGAGAGCACTGAGGTGAAAGAAAACCTTGGAGTCTGCAGGGTTTGGTTTTTGGTTTTTCGCCTCCTCGTTCATCGGCTATACCTCCGACGTTCACAACTGGAGATTTTTTGGCGTATCGGACCGTTCTTATCTGTTTATTCATTTGATCAGACGTTTATCATTCTCCTTGTTTCCTATAAAAAAAATTTTAAAAATATATTTTCTACTTCGTAACCCTTTCCTGTTTTCTTTATTGCTGTTTTATGAACAGCTACAGATCAACAAAAGAAACAAAAAAGAAAAGAGAGACAATGCATTTTTTATAAGTAAAACATATTCAAAAAGTGTATTAAGGTTTACAATACAAAAATCCATTCACGAATGACGACTATGAAGACAATTGCAGTAGTTAAATAAAGCTTTAAACGATTCTCTCACGTCTTACATGGCAGCGCTGTCAACTACTTCAGCTGTTTTACCGGTGTGTGTGTGTTCTTTAATTTAACGTCTTTTTACATTACGTGATATTAGACAAAGTGTGTGTGTGTGGGGTGTGTGTGTGTGTGTGTGCGTGCGTGCGTGCGTGCGTGCGTGCATGCTTGCGTGGGTGCGTCTCTGTGTGTGTGTGTGTGTGTGAAAGAGAGTGAGAGAGAAGAGAGAGAGAGAGAGAGAGAGAGAGAGAGAGAGAGAGAGAGAGAGAGAGAGAGAGAGAGGAGAGATGATGATGATGATGATGATGATGATAGAGATGACGACGATGATGATGATAAAGAGAGATGATGATGATACTGTCGATGATAATGATGATACTGCTGCTGCTACTGCTGCTACTGCTGATGGTGATAACTTTTTCCCCCCAGAACACACCCTTGTATCCATACAACAAGACCCAGAACCACACCTTTCCTAACAGAGTTGTTGCCGGGTTTTTGTGTGTGTGTGTGTGTGTGTGTTTCTTTCAGACCACAATACAAGCCTCCCCCCACTGGCTGTGCCACACGCTCCACGTCACATCGTGTCCACCTGTGAACAAACCTCCGCTAGCTAAACCAGGCTGCACACACACACACACACACACACCACACTCACACACACACACACTACACACACACACACACACACACACACACACACACACACACACACACACTCACACACACACACTCACACACACACACACTACACACACACACACACACACACACACACACTCACACACACACACACACACACACACACACACACACACACACACACACAGCCTCTGTCCCTCCCCCCCCCCCCCCCTTCCCTCCCCCTTCCCCATCCAACGTGACCGGGACCTCTGCGCTGGCACGAGGCTGCTGAGATGAGAACCATTCTACCTGACCAGCGCCCCCACCTCTCCAGAGGTTTGCAATACGTGAGAGCACAAAATGTAACACTCCTTCCCCCCCCCCCCCCCCCCCCCCCCCCCCCCCTCACCTCCTCCCTTCCCTCGCCACCAACCCCGCCCAACTGTCCGTCTCCAACACACACACGTCCCACCATCCTTCTGGCCCTTCTATCAGTGGAGTTTCCTTTTTCTTGCTTCCCCCCCCCCCCGTCCCCCCCCTCCCCCCCTCCCCTCGTTCACCTACACCCCCCCCCCCCCCCCTCCCTCCCTCCCCTCCTCCCCGGTTTTCCGTCACGATCACCCGTTCGCGTAGAAAAAACTTATAGTCTGCCTGATAGAAGCATCCTGTTTGAGCAAGCAGCCGACTTTTTTGCTGCTCCTCACCTCCCTGAACCGCACACCCCCCCCCCCCCCCACCAATCCAACACACACACCTTGGAGTGGGTTCTCGGACCCCTACCCCCCCCCCCCCCCTGCACCCCCGAACCCTTCACAAAACTCCAGGCCAGGGCCCAGTCCCCCAGGACCCCTCTCATTCATTGGCGAACACGCAGAGGGCAGGGGAGGGCGGGCGCCGCTACAGACACGGGTAAACACCGAAATTGAAATGTAGTTGATTCCAGACCCGCGCTGGCGGCGGGTCGAGGCCGGGAACAAAACGCGGACGGGGCGATGCCGACACACCAGGGACCCCCCAAGCCGCGGACGCTGCAGATTACGATGTATCAATAAGATTAATAACGCGCGCAAAATGCTTTGCTTAATTGCCTTTATTCGAGAACATGAACCCCATTAGTTGAACGACGTGCGGAGGACAAGCCAGGAGCGGAGGGAGGTCCCCCCCTTTAGGTCCCTAGCGAGAGAGCCCTTACGTCGTTCTTGGGCCTAAAAACGAGCTGCACGAGCTGACTGCGTCCCTCTAGTAATCTAGACCTCGGGTCTTTGGGGCCGCCGATTCATAGTTGCACGGTTCACGTAAAGCGAGATGATGGTTGCCTATTACTCTGCTCAGAAGCCAAATGAATACAGCGACGCCATCACCCCTTCCCCGCCATTGTGTCGGAGCCAAAGATTTATGCCCGCTGCGACCTCTGGCGGGCTTCATATTCAGGGGCTCTAATCATGGCCGGTTATGAGGAGGTTTTCTGCCTGACAGCGGCCTGTTGTTGGCCAGTATTATCCACGTCTGCTCTGACACATCGCTTCTCCTTTTTATTTAGACTGATCTCCCCCTGCTTCCTTTTCTCCGCGGTGGCGGCGGGGCAGCATCCCTGATTTCCTATCCATTTATGTGCCACATTCGCAGTCAAGGCGGACGCCCTGAAATTAATCTCTGCTCCTCGGAGATGCATAGGATGTTGGGAGATGCAGCGTGTTTTATTTATCAGTTTTAGATGCCGCCTCCTTCTGCTCCAACCATTCTTGTCATGCCGGGTGATGGGAAAGGCGAACAAGAAGTTGCTAGAGTCGCCGATTTAATTCCACATCGCATCTGTGGCATTTGGATGCCGTGCACTTGTGCATGGGTGCCCTTCATGGCGATGGGGATGAGGTGCTGGCCGTTCCCCGGCCTTTACTGCTGGCTGTAAAAGAGAGCTCTGCTCGCCTTTGTGACCGGGAGCTGGTGTTTTCCGCTTGTGTAATTACAGCCTTCATTTTCCTACTCTCTGTTTTCCAGAATGCTTATTTTGCACTGTGAAGAAACAAACAGATAATAAACAACAAAAAAAGGAAGGTTGAACAATGGACGAAAAGCGGAGAAACTTTCCCAGTAAGGGGAATTTTAGATTTAAAAACCCAACAACATTTTTCATGCAATTCATTACATCAGCTCAAAGGAATTCATTTCTCCCTCAAATTTTGTTGTATTTTTATATTTATGTCAACCTTACCAACGTTTTCTGAGTCTTCACCTTCACCTATCCCGTAGCCTCGTAGACGGGCACCACTGTAGATTTTGTAACCAGCTTCCACCGTGCATTAAAAACCAAATCATGATCATGAAATAATACAGATGTTAATTTCAGATAAAAAAACAAAACACACACACGCACACACACACACACACAACACACACACACACACACACACACACACACACACACACACACACACACACACACACACACACACACACACACAACACACAAGCTTCCTTCATTCCATTAAAAGGGGTACAATTTTGACATTTTGAACAATCACACAGTTTATATAGCCTGCATCAGACAAAACAAAATCCAAAAGACAGGGAGACGTTGGTGTAGGAAAGGAGGTGGTGATGGATGTGTTGAGGAGACCAGCCCTGACTCATTTGGCTAAGAGGAAAGATCAGTCAGGCCGTGCAAACTTAAGACAAAACACTGTCTGCCATCATGATCAATGCCTGCCTGCCTGCCTGACTAACTGACTGACTGCCTGCCTGACTGCCTGAATGTCTGACAGTCTGCCTGAATGCCTGCCTGCCTGCCTGCCTGACTGCCTGACTGTCTGACTGACTGTCTGACTGACTGACTGACTGACTGACTGACTGTCTGACTGACTGTCTGACTGACTGACTGACTGACTGGCTTACTGTCTGACTGACTGACCGACTGACTGGCTGACTGCCTGCCTGCCTGCCTGCCTGCCTTCCTGTCTGTCTGCCTGCCTGACTGCCTGCCTGACTGCCTGACTGCCTGCCTGTCTGCCTGACTGCCTGACTGTCTGACTGACTGTCTGACTGCCTGCCTGACTTGCCTGACTAACTGACTGACTGACTGCCTGACTGCCTGAATGTCTGACAGCCTGCCTGAATGCCTGCCTGACTGCCTGACTGTCTGACTGCCTACCTGACTGCCTGACCGACTGACTGACTGCCTGCCTGCCTGCCTGCCTGCCTGCCTGCCTACCTGACTGCCTGACTGACTGACTGACTGACTGACTGACTGACTGCCTGCCTGCCTGCCTGTCTGTCTGACTGACTGACTGACTTCCTGCCTGACTGCCTGACTGTCTGTCTGACTGACTGACTGCCTGCCTGCCTGCCTGACTCCCTGCCTGCCTGCCTGCCTAACTGACTCCCTGCCTGCCTGACTGACTGACTGACTAACTGCCTGACTTGACTGACTCTGACTGCCTGCCTGCCTGACTGACTCCCTGCCTGCCTGCCTAACTGACTGCCTGCCTGTCTGCCTGCCTGACTGTCTGCCTGTCTGCCTGTCTGCCTGTCTGCCTGCCTGCCTGACTGACTGACTGCCTGACTCTCCCATAGAGTCTACAGAAAACGGATGCTTTGAAAGCGGAGAGGACAAGAACTTTTCTTTGCGTGTTGGTGTCTTATTTTGTTTTTTTTGGGTGTGTTTTGTTTGTTGTTGTTGGGTTTTTTTTGCCTTTGTTTTCGGGTTTTTGTGTGTTAGTTTTTGTTCTTGTTTTTCTTTTTGTTCTTGTTGTTCACCTCCCTCTTTTCCTTTTTCTTTTTCATCGTCGTCCGTCGTCGTCGTCGTCGTCTTCATCATCATCATCATCATCATCATCATCATCATCATCATCATCATTCATCTTCTCTTCTTCTTCTTCTTCTTCTTCTCTTTTCTTTCTTTTCATGATCATCATGATCGTCTTCATATCTTTTTTTTATTCATCATGATCATCATGATCTTCTTGTTCTTCTTGTTCTTGTTCGTTCGTTCCTTCCTTCCTTCTCTCCATCTTTTTCTTCCGCCGTTTCTGCTTCTCCTTCTTCCCTTTTCGTTCCTACTGTTGGGTTTACATGGAGAACGTTTTGTCTTGAATGGCACATAGATTGAAATCAGTTCTTTCTTTCTTTCTTTCTTTCCTTCCTTCCTTCCTTCCTTCCTTCCCTTCCTTCCTCCTTCCTTCCTTCCTTCCTTCCTTCCTTCCTTCCTTCCTTCCTTCCTCCCTTCCTTCCTCACTTCCTTCCTTCCTTCCTTCCTTCCTTCTTTCTTTCTTTCTTTCTTCGCCCCATCTGTCTTCCACTCTCTTCCAAAGTGAACTTTATGCCATCAACAGTTTAGCTGGCTTGTGAAGAACAGGTAGAACCAAGTAACACGTAAGTTGGTTAGAGTCGTGTTCTGACAGTCAGGAACAAAGTGTTTTCTGTGTGTGTTTTGTTTGTTTGTTTGTTTATTTGTTTGGTTATTTGGTTATTCGAGTGACACTCAGACTCAAACAGAATACAATTGCATTCATCTGATTAACGGCGCAAAACAAAATATCAGGCTACATTGGTGTGGTTGAGTTGTCAAAAACAGAGTATGAAAGTATTACATATATCTATCCCCTAAGTCGGAATGCCGCTACCTTAATGGTGTGCAAAAACGATACAAACAACCGCCCCCCCCCCTCCCCCCCCCCTACACAAATCGTTCGCATATGTAAATTTTCATTATTGATGAATCACGAGGCTCTAGACGAGAAAGGACACAGGAAAAACAACAACAACAACAACAACAACAACAACAACAACAACAACAACAACATCGACCTGGTTAACTACCTCAAACAGACTCTAGCGTGTATTTGACTGACAGGCCGAAATTAAACCTACATAGATCCTGTTAACTATCAAGTCAGAAGCAAACAAACGAAGAACATCACCCCACCCCGTACACAGTAACTGACAATTAAAAAAATATATTGTACAGACACAGTAAAGGATCCCTGACAGCATTTTTTTGGTTCGCAAGGGTATTATATGGCTAACCGAGCAAACACAAATATGACATGGATCTGGTTAATAAGCCAAAAGCAATATATGGCATATACATCACCTGGTGAACTACTAGCCAAGGCAGACTAAGACAGGTATCTGGTGACCTGTCTAAAGCAGAGTGTGATATGTATCCCATTAACAAGCCGGAGGAGTGTGCTGCATACATCTGGTGATCAAGCCAAAATAGAGTATGGCATGGATCTGGTCAACAGGCCAAAAAAGTATGTTGCATACAACATTAGCCAAAAACAGAATATGACATGGATCTGGTCAACAGGCCAGAAAAGTATGTTGCATATAACATTAGCCAAAACAGAGTATGACATGGATCTGGTCAACAGGCCAAAAAAGTATGTTGCATATAACATTAGCCAAAACAGAGTATGACATGGATCTGGTCAACAGGCCAAAAAAACAGAGTATGACATGGATCTGGTTAACAGGCCAAATAGTACTTGCATATAACATTTGCCAAAACAGAATGTGACATGTATTTGGCTACCAGTCCAAACAGAATAACATGCCATCTGGTTAACTACCTAAAAGAATTGTACATGAATCTGGTCAACGCAGTATGTTAAACGGACCAGCTTAATTGCCCATAACCAAATAATACCAAACATAACGTATAAATCTGGTTAACTGATGAAAACAGAATATTACACAGATCCGTTTAACAACCTTCAAAAACCAAAAAACATTGCATACATTTGGTTAAAAAGCCAGAGCAAATAATAACGACTATGTATTGTAACAAACTCACAGACATATCAGGACTATGCTATCGTTTCACCCCTCCCCTCCCCCCCCCAAAAAAAAAAATTCAAAAGACATTCCCGAGACTTCTATAGACTTTTTTTGCATACAAACTGCTACATTTGACTTATGTGAAACTTCCTCCATCATCTTGAAGAGAATATTATTCAGTTAGCTGGTGGGCTGCTCACAAAAGACGTTTCCTCCAAAAGCAAATAGCCCCCCCCCCCCCCCCCCCCCTGCCTTCTCTCCATCTCTCTCTCTCTGCCCTCACCTCACCTCCTTCTCCCCCCCCCCCCCCCTCCCCCCCACAATACCAGCACCTTAGGAAAAAGAGAATCAACTATTATAAATCGCAGAGAGGGCTTCTCCAGAGAGTCATCCAAGTCGTCCACTCCGGTTAAAGCGGCCAGGATTGTTTTTCACTCCACGGAACCCGTGCCCGCTCGGCTGTTGGCGGGGCTTGTGTTGTGGAAAGCAGGCTGAGGGATACCGGGGGTAGCCCGGCCATGCCCGGCCAGTGCCGAGGTAGGGTAAGAATGAAGAGGCAATGCCAGAGGGAGAGATCAGCGCCATCCATCATCTCCCCTTCCGCTCCCCCGTGTGTGCTCATCGCTCAGACGCTTTCCGCACGAACGCCTGACAAGTTTCAAGACCCAGCGTAGCAGACTGGTTCGTATACACACAGTCATCGGCACAGCACAGCACAGCACAGCACAGCACAGTAGGCCTAGTGCCATCCACACCGGCCCACTGCTGCACCCATACATAACTAGCCAGGCATCTAGAAAATGTCTCCTCTTCCTTCACCTCCACACTCCTCCCCTCCCCTCCCCCCTTATTTCACATCATCAGCCTTCCTCCTTCCTCCTCCTCCTCTCTCCTCATCCTCTCTAATTCAACTCCAGGGTAAATGATGGAAATGTTCTGAGGGAGGGAGTAATGGTGGTGGTGATTGGTGGTAGTGTGAATATTGTTGATGTGGTTTATTATGAGTGCGCGCGCGTGTGTGTGTTGTTTAGGATGATTTGCAGTGTGAGAGTAGGTAGATATGCTATGATTGTTGTCATTCTTTATTAATGTGGGTTATTTTCAAATCAATATATCACCGCCATCATCATTACCATCTTTATTAACATTATCGTTTTGTCGTCATCGTCGTCAGCGTCGTCACCACCACCACCATCACCACAATCATCATCATCATCATCATCATCATCATCATCATCATCATCATCATCATCATCATTGACTAGGCCTATCTTTTCTTCCGCTTGAAACCACTGAAACGATAAGAAATTGCCGCCACTCCCCTACTACTACAACAACTACTACTTCTACTGCAAGTAAACACACACCACACACACACCGCGCACACACACACACACACACACACACACACACACACACACACACACACACACACACACACGCGCGCGCGCGCGCGCGCATTTATATTTGGAACTAAAACAAAAGATACAACTCTGACACCAATAACTTTCTCACACTGACCTTCAAGAGTTTGGGGAGGGTGGGGTGGTGTTTTTTTGCACTGCCAAAAAAGGCATTATAAAGACTATGATTTTCTGCTGCTAGCTGTCCCTAGTCAAAAGAGAAAAGTACACACGCGGCAGATCTCCACTTTTTTCAATCATACTTTGTTATGTTTCACGGCAACAGGATTGTCACTACAAACCTTCATCCTCATGACTTCGGACGTTGGATCGGTGGTCTAGAGGTAACGCGCCTGCCTATAAAGCGAAAAGTCAGGGTCGGAAGTGTGCGGTGGTTCGAACCCCGTTTGGGACCGAAACTTTTCCCCCCATCCATTAAACCATGAGTGGTGGTCTGGGTGCTAGTCTTTCGGATGAGTCGATAAACCGAGGTACCGTGTGTTACATAAAATTACTTAGCGCGCGTAAAAGAACCCACGGCAACAAGAGAGTTGTCCCTGGCAGAATTCTGTAGAAAAAAGCCACTCTGATAGGGAAACAATAATTACAGTTGCAGACAAGAAAAAAAACAATAATGGGTGGCGCTGCTCTTGTGGCGACGCGCTCTCCCCGGGGAGAGCAGCCCGGGTTTCACGCAGAGAAATCTGTTGTGACCTAAAGTAGTAAAATGGAATGAAATGCGTTCCACCTGGAGGATTATCTCCGGACAGGAGAAAGCAGTTTCTGTTTGACTTCGTTTTGACTTCACATCTTCTTTGATTAACTCCTTGAGGAGTCGTTCAGGCACTGATCTTTTTTCCTGTTCGTTGTTGTTGTTGTTGTTGTTGTTGTATTTTCTCAAGCAGTGTTTGAAGGCAACTTGAACGAAGCGGAGCCCATCTCTCTCCAGGTTGTAGGGTGCATGCTAGGTATGTTCGTGTCATCCATGCCACAAGTAAATGCTGGTCTACTGTTCTATGAAAGATGATGGAGTTTTTAACGTGTGTACAAGATGGTCTGCATGTCTTCATACACACGACCTCGGTTTATAGTCTTATCCGAAGGACGTTCACGGGAGTGGAGTCGGTACCAATGATCTTCTTCTTCCAACGCTCAGACAGCAACTATTGTTGTCTGTCATATGAGCGAAAATGCGTTGGGCTGCCGTTAAGCGCCTGACAAGCCAGGTCTAGCACATCCGACTTCGGGTGTTGTGTGTGTGTGGGGGGGGGGGGGGGGGGGGGGGAACGTTCGTCTTTTAAGTATTTTGGAAAGAAAAGGCAGGAGAATGGACCAAGAAGGCAGAAAATAGACAAGAAGGAGGCGACAGGCAGAAAAGGAACAAGGCAGAAACAAAGAGGTGGCTAGGAAAGAGGGAATTCCTAGCACAGAATTTCCAGAAGGTGGGGATGCTATCTATACTGACAGGTCCCTGGCACTACTAACACCCCCCCCCTACCCCCCCCCCCCACCGCCCCCACCGCTCCACACCCCCCCACCACACAAAGGCTGGTTTGTTTTAAAACGCAATATGGCGAGTGAAGTGGGGTAGGTCGACACAGCAAGCAACATCGGCGACAATGCTAGACCAGCCAAAGATTGACAGTATGCTATTTATGAAGCGTCGTGGCACTCTTCGATGGGGGTGACCATATGGGGCTCGAGTAGAAGGTACTGGGCTAGCATCGGTCCAGACAAAAAACTCGAACAGTCTTAGGTTCAAATCCACCCCACACACACACGACACACACACACACACACACACACACACAGACTCACTCACTACACACTCTCCTCTGTCTCTCTCTTATATATCCCTAAGGGCGGGGACTGGATGTAAAAAAGCACATGGGTGCTTATTCATTATCCTTGAAATAAAAGATTTTGTCACTGTCATTGTCTGTCTTCTGTTGTGTGCGGTAGTTGGGCTGTGGTCTATTGTTGTTGTGTCCAGTCCTTGACTGATGGGGTCAGACCAGGTTTTTGTTGGTCAGCTTTTGTGCTGCTTGCCTTCCTTCCTTCCTTCCACTGCTGTGGCCAGCAGAATGGTTGTGGACAGGGAGTCATGTTGAGGAGACATGGCCACACCAAGTCAGTTTGCGTCTCTGGATGGTGGCGAGTGGAGAGAGGTTCCTGCCTGCCTGCCTGCCTGCATCCTTGTCTTGCTGCCTGACATACTTGTAAAAGACATCACAAACTTCACAAACATCAACAATAACCCGAGGGTCGTGGCCGAGAGAACTGACAGCTTGCTCCACTTAAAACGAGGTCTCTGTGAGGGTTTAATGACGTCATTCAATCATTTTACGCCATAACTCCGCTGTTCTCTCCTGGAACGATTCCTGAGGCAAGGTTTTGAAGGGTTTTGGGAGCGTGTTGATGATACAGCGAGTTTTTTTCATTCGTTAGTTTATATCCCGTTTTTTTTTTTAAAAGACCAACTTCCCCACCACGAACTTCCACAGGACTGCAAATTACCCTTCCATTAATAAAAGTCGATGGAAGTAACTGAAAAATTTGTTATCCCAGTGTGCAGCAGATTGGAAAAGAGGGGCATGCATACATGCCTTTCTGTTGATATAAGCCCAGGCCCAAAATCCATGGATGGTATGCCAGAAAGAGGAGGAAGGTCCATAGAGGAAAGGAGAGAGGCAGAGAGAGGGAGAGACAGATTTTATCTCACCATTTCAGTGTGTGTGTGTGTGTGTGTGTGTTTTTTTCTGTCTGGAACCATTCCATTCTTTCCTTTATTCCTCACACATGACAAAAGAAGAAATGGGCACAGGTTTTTTTTGTTGGTTTTATTAATTTGGCTTCTGGTCACACTGCCTAAAGATGTGCAGATTTTACATCATTTAATTTTTCCTGTGTGTTGTCCATTTTTAGGCGGGCTGTGAACTTGTTTGGTTTTTTTGTTTTGTGTTGGAGGAGGGAGGGGGGGGGGGGAGGTGTCAAGTTAATTAATTCATGACCTCAAAACAAATTATTACAGAAAAGTGCACATTGAGTCTATCTTTAATATTATATTTAACCTATGGTGGGCCACCCCATCTTGCCGGCCATAACTTCTTCGTCGTCCAACGCTCAGACAGCAACTACAATGTCTGTCACATGAGCGAAAATGCGTTGCACTGCCGTTAAGCTCCTGACAAGTCAGGCCCAGCACATCCGACTTCGGTGTGGGAAAACATTGTTATCTTTTAAGTCTGCCTGGAAAAAAGGGCAGGAGAATGGACCAAGAAAGCAGAAATTGGAGAAGAAGGAGGTGACAGGAAGAAGAAAATAAATGAAGAAGGTAGAAATAAGGAAAAGATTAGAAAAGAGGGAATTCCTAGCAAAGAATTTTCAGAAAGTATGGATGCTGTTTATACTGACAGGTCCCTGACATCCCCACGGGAAGCAAGGCATATGAACATTGACCTGTAGGCCCGTTTGACTGAACTTCAAACTGACCAGTTAACACTAACAAGGAAAAGAAACAAAGAGGTGTAAAAAAAAAACAACAGAAAGCAAACCAACCTTGAATAATCAAACACAGTGGTTTCTCTGTCTTAATAGACCACCCGGTCTAGTGGATCTGAACTGAAAAGTTGCTTTGCCATTTTCATAATCTGCAAACAATAAATATATCGCCTTTTTGAAGCCAAGAAGATGAAAGAGTCCACAACAGCATCCAAACAGAACGGAAACACACCAAGCAGACAAGATAGCAGCCATGTTGGAGACATTACGGTTCCGGTTCACCATTGATGCTTGGGGGTCAACCCACATGAAGTCCGCACTAGAAACGAGTCACACCTCGCCTAAAGCTGTCATCTTCCGCACAACAAAAGAGGACACAAAGCGGCGCCAAAGTGTGATTAGATTGAAGCGGAACGCGCTGAATTATTGATAATCTGGAAACTTATATACAAGCAAGCAGCAATTGGCCGCCAGACAAAACACAAAACAAACCAACAAACAACTCGCTTACAGACACATAAAGGTAAAAAAAACCACCCACTTACTCCATTATCCTCGAAATACAGACACATAAAGGTAAAAAACCACCCACTTACTCCATTATCCTCGAAATAAAAATGATTAAAATAAATATCACACACACACACACACACACACACACACACACACACTCGCTTTTTTTTTCTTTAGATAGATGGCTTGATGAAAAAAAGCAAATGCACTGCTTATTCAATGTACCATCTGAAAATAAAAGTTTGACTTTGACACACACAGGCACACACACACACACCTTCGGATGAGACTATAAACCGAGGCCCCGTGTGCGAACGCATGCAGAACATCTTGCACACACGTTAAATCCTGTTCCGCTTTTCGAAAGAGTAGGCCATTGTGTGCCGGTGGGAACAGATGACAAAATTTACAAAACCGCATACACACGGGGACTGGAGGTAACAAAAAAAAGCACCTGAGTGCTTATTCCATTATCCTCGATATATAAAAAAATCATGTCATGTCATGTCACACACACACACACACACACACACACACACACACACACACACACACACACACACACACACACACACACACACACACCACACACCAACACACCACACACGTAAAAACAAAACCCCACGTGAGTGCTTATTCCATTAACTTAAAGGAAAAAGCACAGCAACAACATTCAAATCAAAAAAACATACACACACACACACACACCAACAACACACACACACACACACACACACACACACACAACACCACACACACACACACACACACACACACACAACACAAACACACACAGGCTTCATGCCTGCTTAACAGGGGGAAGGGGGATAAATGACGTCAAATAACACACAGGCACAACACACAGGCACACACACACAACAACACCACACACACACACACACACACACACACACACACACACACACACACACACACACACACACACACACACACACACACACACACAGTTTATCTCTAAACGGTCATGTGTGTCTTAAGAGTTAGAGGAAGCAAAGAGAGCAGGGGGGTAAAAACACACATAAACCAGATGATGTCAGTGAGGCAGTTAACGGAAAATCTACCGCTCCACAGCAGAAACAGCACAACAGCAACAATAATGCAGCAGCAGCCTAAAAGAAGCAGCAGCACAGCAGCAGCAGGCAGGAGCAACACACAACAACAGAGCAGTGCAGGCAGCAGAACAGTCAGCAGCAACACAACAGCAGCAGCACAGCAGCAGAACAGCAGCAGCAGCACAGCACAAATCAGCAGCAGCACAACACAGCAGCAGCAGAACAGTCAAGACACAGCAGCAGCAGCAGCAGCAGCCAGCTGTAAAAGAGGCTGTAATCTGTACACTAACCTACCAGCCCTTTGGGGACTGGGGAGATCAAAGGAAGTCTCATCCCCCCCCCCCCCCCCTCCCCACCGGAACAGGAAACGGGAGGTGGCAAGATAGCGGCCATATTGTGGACAACTCCGCTGATTCGCATGACTGCAGCTGAAAGTCTGCTGACAGACAGCCCGCATCTTTACCCGGTGTACTTGTTTCTTTATTCATTTTTTGTTTGTTGGTTTATTTCATTATTTGGTTGTTTGTTCATTTGTTTCGTTTGTGGATTTATTTTGACTGCCCTTTGTGGTCGCTGAGGCTATAAATTTCATGGCTCCAGACTGGATTGAGTTTCAAGGCATATTATGGCAAAGAAAAGTGCAGTTTATGGATATTGACACCGAAGCAGAGGCATAATATATGATAAAGAAAAGTGCTGTTCATGGATTTTGACACTGAAGCAGAGGCATATAGTAAAGAAAAGTGCTGTTTATGGATTTTGACACTGAAGTAAAATGACCAAGTTAATGACGATCTTGTTGTGAACACCCAACATCTGATACTACTGACCACAAAAAAGGCTTTCTGAGGGACAGTGATGAAAACATTGAACGGCATCATCCTTATTTCCTAACTCTTAGCGTCACGGAGAAGGAATTCAAAAAGGCAGGGAAATGGTTCCGCTTGATTTCATTCGTTTAAAGTCAGTTTACAGCTAGTGGTAATTATAGACTTTCAAAATTGAATAAAGAGGGAAGAGGGGCGAAAGCGAATGGAGTTGAATCAAATTGACAGACTACAACTTTATTGAGAGGGGACGGGATAGCTCAGTGGTCAGAGCACTCGCTGTCCCCCAAGCTAAGGCTAAGCAGCATTGAGAATCTTTACCAAGTGGATAGGTGACCATTTGCGCGCCTTTGCTTCAGAACAGTCCCCCAGTTCACCCACCTGTAAAATAATGGGTATCTGCCCTCTTTAGGGTCAGGGAAGGTAAAGCAGCAAGGGAGAGGAGATGGGCGCCGCCCTCAATATGCTGCCCCTGGAGAAGCTGAAGTCTCTGACACCTTGCTCCCCAACGACCCCATAGGTTATGGGAAATCCTTTGGGTTAATTATATTGTACAATAGCAAATGAATGGTAGATCAAGAAATGTCAACAACTCTTTGTATCTTTTAATACATTTCTACAGACTTAGGTAATTCACAGCCAATGCCTGAACTATTACAGGGCTGGGGCATAGGTTTCAGACTCTAGACGAGATATATATATATATATATATATATATATATATATATATATATATATATATATATGTCAGAACATGTTTGCAGCAATAGACACAGACACGCACACATAAGGGTAAAGGTAAAGGTATCCCATAATCTATGTGGTCGTAGGGGAGCGAGGCATCAGAGACCTCAACTTCTCTAAGGGCCAGCATATTGAGGGCGGTGCTCATCTCTTCTCCCTCGCTGCTTTACCTTCCCTGACCCTAAAGAGGCAGGTACTCACTTACAGCTAGGTGAACTGGGGGACTGTACTGAAGCCCAGTCGTGCAAACGGTCACCCATTCAAGTGGTAACCACGCTCGACGCTGCTTAACATTGGCTGGGGGAAAGCGAGTGCTCCGACCACTGAGCTATCCCGTCCCCCACGCATCTTTTCCCATTCACCCTACAGACAACGTACTTTCCTAAACATGCATCAATACTGATATGAAAGTAATGTAACTATAAACAATCTCTTCGTCACACACAGAGTTTGTGTGTGTGTGTGTGTGTGTGTGTGTGTGTGTGTGTGTGTGTGTGTGTGTGTGAGAGAGAGAGAGAGAGAGAGAGAGAGAGAGAGAGACAGACAGACAGACAGACAGACAGACAGACAGACAGACAGACAGACAGACAGAGAGAGGTTTGATTGTTGTGTCCATAACTGATTCTTTAGGGTGAAATTGTCCTCTGTATATCTTCCATAATGTGCTTAAACCTGATTTTTCCAACACAAGAAGCCGCATCGGCAGAGCACATAAAGAGTCTGACTCTAGATCCTGATGTTGCCATTTAGAATCTTGGCAGTGCCCATGAGATCTTGGGAGGGGGATTTTTACGACCTTCTGCAGGGGTCAGTGTATATTCAGCATGATCAATGGGATCAAACCCTTTGCGTATACGCGCACTCAGAAGATCAAATACACACGTCACAGATCTGGTAATCTATGTTAACGGTCAGAGGATTACAGGCATTCCTAACAATGCAGACAAGACTTTTGCCAGTGTGCTTGGATTATGCAGGTAGACAAACAGCTGGTGAGTGGAATTGTTGGAGGATATTATGCAATAATATATCAGAAATGTTATACATTCAAAAACGTTTGCTTGTGTGGGGGGGGGGGGGGGGGGGGGGGGGTTGGGGTTGACCAAACAACCAAAAAACCCAACAAAACGAAATAGCTCTCCATGTCCGATGTCAGTTTGATTTAAACAAAATTTTATCCAGTCATGTATATTCCACATATTCATATATGCAACAAGAAAGCGGAAGCATAATGATAGTGTGCTCAAGAGCAATAATTAAAGTGCGCAGCTTTTACATCAGGCGGTTGGTTGAAAGGAATGATGACACTTCTTAACTGACAGCCATTGAATTTAGAACTATCACTTCAACAGTCACTGCACATAGGCATACTTTTAATGAGAAAAGGGTAGATATAAAATATAAGTAAAAGTTTTTCAAATTAAATAAGAAACAAACGAAAAACCACCAACAAAGAAAACCTAAACGAAATGAATGACGAAGAATAACAAAAGCGTATAAAGGAAATAGAAACATCAACACAGAGCTCCATTTTTTTATACACTGGGTAAATTTTTAAAAAAATCATGTGACTATTAATTATATTATAATAGTATATTCCATTCACACTCTCAATATGAAAATGCCATTCACTTTTGAAACCTACGTCAGTTGAGGCCATTTTAAAAGGGTCAACAGACGACCAAAAATTGGTGTCAACAGTAACAGCTATTAGGAGGCTAGAGCTTGTGCAATTTGACGATCAATTTCTGCACCTTTCGGAATAGTAATGACGTCACTTTGATTAAAAACCTTCAGAATCCATGTATTCAAGAATTTCTGTAGTTAGAAAGACAAGTACTCTCAAGAGTTTAAGCTGCTCAAATTTACTCAAAGACCTGGTTCCAGGACTGAGCAGTCAGGTCTGCTGTTTTTAGCAGGAGGCCTGGAATTCCTGCTTGTCCCCAATAAAAGAAAAAAGCCGTATTAAACACTACCAAAAACAAACCCAACAACAGTGCAGGGTCTTTTCTACCTGGTGTCCTGACAGCAGCATTGCACTGACAACTAACTCCCCGTGCACTGCCAGCTCTGAAAGCGAGACATCGTTCTGCTTGGCTAGGCTCTGTAATTATGGATGGACTGGAATGAGCGGCGTGGGAATAGAGGCACTGGCACGATACGCTGATAAGACAACAGAACACCAACCTTTAATATACATCTGTCGCTATTCCAAGCCACGGCAGAAAAGTTGACGAAAGTTTTGAAAAAGCTTGTCCATTATGCGTACACCAAGACTGTAGTAGATAGTTATGAGACAGTGGTCTCCAGTGCAATTTGCAAATGAAGTCAAAAGCTAAATTCGTAACATTCGTGTGATGTGAGCCTCCACCCCACCCCCATCCCTCACCCATACTGGGTCTCGGCACTTGTAGTAAAGTTTGTATCCAGACAGCAACCAGTGAGTGAACAAAGCATGGAAATGAAGAACATCCTCATGCACGCTAAGCATCACAGTTCCAGAGTCATCAGAGAGCTTAGAGATGCTGGACCTCCATAACACCACTGAACAGAAGAGGCCCCGCAATACCGATGAATCGCTTTGATGGAACTGAAACAAACAAACAAACAACAGAGCATACACAAAGAGACAAACACAGACAGTAAAGATGGGAAGACGGAAGGAAAAGGTAAGAAAATGGTCGACAGCATTAACTTGCGAATGCTAACTCAAGTAACAACATATGGGACGAGAAGGAAGGAAGAAAGGAAAGATGGAAGGAAGGAAGGAAGGAAGGAAGAAAGGAAGGAAGAACTTTACTTCCTCTTTTGTCACAGTTGTTGTATGAGACAAACTTATGTAGAAACAATATCGAATACACCAAACTCACAGAAAGAAAAGAGGCAGAGGTGGAGGATGTTAGAGAGAGACAGAGACAGCCAGCCAGCCAGCCAGCCAGACAGACAGACAGACAGACAGACAGTCAAACATACAGACACACAGTCAAACACACACACATTGGCCAGAGAACAAAAGCTGCACTTTCGGTAATGATGGTGCTGGCCACCTATCTGCCCATTTCAGCCCTGGCTGATCACAGGCCCCACAGCCGCCATGCAGGCCGGGGAAAGACGGCCCAGACAAGATAGCAACACATGGAGGACCCCCTCACCGCTCCGCCCCACTGACGCTGCTTAACGCCCGCCGACCCCCAACCCCCAACCCCCCTCCTCTCCAGGAAGGCACCTCACTCACTCACTCTCTCACTCTCTGTCTCTCTGTGGGCAATCACTTTAACCAAGTTGAGCAAGCGATGGCCAAATGTGATTATACTGAGGCAGAATGCGCTAAATTATTGATAATCCGCCTGCTTTTTTTATAAACAGCTGGCAATTGGCCACCGGCGCCTGAACAGAGCGTTGTCCCCTAGGGTGCAGGGGCTGACTGGTCCCTGTTAGCACACAGCCTGGGAGACAATTAATGACATCATCAACTATTGATGCCTCAAGACTCCCCTGACTGTTGGCAAGCAGCTGGAAGGACAGGAGGAGATGAAAGAAGAGATGCAGGGATGATGCGCAGATTCCGTCGGCTGGACGATCACAGCCAGGCCGCCAGCCTGGGTAACTTCTAGTCCTGCAGCAGCAGCAGCAGCAGCAGCAGCAGCAGCAGCAGCAGCAGCAGCAGCAGCAGCAGCAGCAGCAGCAGCAGCAGCAGCAAAAACAGCAGCAGCAGTAGCAGCAGCAGCAACAACAGTGTCAGCCAGACACCAGTGGTCTCCAGCGCAGTGGTGAATGCTATGGACCCCCACCTGGGAGGCAGCAGGTTTGATCTCTAAGTGTTCCTGACATTCTGGGGCTTCGGTTGGGACCTGTCTGCACTTGACTGAGACTAACGATTTTGAACATCGTTCCGTTCATTTATGGACGGAGCTTTCAGGGTTTCGTTCAAATGATTTTACCAGCCTTGCAGGCGACTGCATCTCAAAAGCCTGTTTGATGCCTGATTTCAGTTTGGACGGAAGCATAAGCATATGTCTCTCATGTACTTTGAAACCGGAGTTACCTTCACGGATTCACCATTATCGTCCTTTCTGTCATGGATTAATCTGAAGACAAGGCAGCTGGTCACTTGCATGGGTTTTCATCGTGGCCAAAAGATTTGAGAGGAAGACAACTTGGAGGGTAGTCATTGGCCAAGTCATAATTCATGGAAGCAGCCCACATGATGGTTTTGGCTCAAGGTGTACAGTTTGAGCAATGTTTTCCTGTCGGTATCCCTTCTGAAGATGCTTGTCTCCCTGGAGACCTGAGGTGTTCCCTCTACTTCAGCGTTATCACAACATCGGTTGCTTTAGCAATGTTCTAATGAACATTAGGAATGCTTCAGTAGTACTTCAATGACACTCCAAGAATGACTGGATAACTTATTTGTTTTCTGTCATAGCTATCTATCTATCTATCTATCTATCTATCTATCTATCTATCTATCTATCTATCTATCTATCTTTCTATCTATCTGTAAAGGTGTGGGGAGCGAGATGTCAGAGACCTCAGCTTCTCCAGGGGCCAATATAGAAAGAGCGGTATTCATCTCCTCTCCCTCGCTGCTTTACCTTCCCTGACCCTAAAGAGGGGAGGTACTCATTTTCAGCTGGGTGAACTTGGGGGAACTGTACTGAAGCCAAGGCACGCAAACAGTCACCCATCCACTTGGTAACCACGCTCAATATTATTTAACCTTAGCTTGGGGAAAGCGAGTGCTCAACCAGTGAGCTTTCCCGTCCCATTTATATATATATATATATATATATATATATATATATATATATATATATATATATATATATATATATGTGTGTGTGTGTGTGTGTGTGTGTGTATGTATGTATGTATGTATGTATGTATGTATGTATGTATGTATGTATGTATGTAACAATGGTTTATGCAGGAGCTAAAACTCAGGAGTCATGCTGGGCAAATCTCACAATTCATAATGCCAACAATCTGAAATGCTGATACCAAAGTTTGAATTAACATGCCTCCCGTATCCCCCCCCCCCCTTCCATATGCCCATATGCTATCATATCATGTAACTGCACAAAGGTATCTACTCTCCCCTCTCTCAAACACACACCTAAGCGTTGCTAGAATGCAAGCAACTGCGTCTGTGGATGCGTATACACCGCAATACACAAACTGACATTCGTGCGTAGGCACAGACACGCACGTGTGCACGGAGGTGGAGGTAGGGGTGGGGGTGGAAGTGGTGGTGAGAAGAGTCACTGTGTTACGCAGGATGTAATCTTTTAGTATTTCAATACAATTAATCACAATATTCAATTCTGGAGATGTGAGGAGGAGAAGGGCAGGAAGGGGTGGGGACAGGATGCCGTTTATGAGGCAGGGGGGTCTTTGGTCTCCTTCTTGATCACCCAACCGTTCCGTGCCATCCTTCAGACAGGAGAAGGGGGGGGGGGGGGGGGGGGGGGGCGGTGTCTGTCCCTGATTTAACCCCCTTCCTCTATTTCCTGCTAGTGTTTCACTGTCGTCTCTATCTCTGTTGCTTGCCATTTTTTCTCATTAAAAATATAACACCTAGAAAAGAAATGGAAGAAGCTCTGAGTCAGCTTAGATACACACTTTCTGTCCATTGAAATACTTTCTTATGAGGATTGAGTCTACCTTTCTGCTTGTTGCATGTTGCATGTCCTTTTCTTGACATAAAAATACCTGGCAATTATGGAAAACAGCCACCACCCCCTCCCCTTACTTTCTTATGTCTCAAGTATACTTAATCATCTGAAAGAAAAATGAGAAATTATCGAGTGGTGTGTAATATCAAACAACACAGTTGTAGATTCAGTCATCCATTGAATGTGATAGCTTGGTCCCAGGCTTAACCATAGTATCTATTGATGATGGAGACTGCCCACACAGCCCAGTGAACTACCTATCAGGCGTTTCTCTCTGTCCTGCACAGGGTGTTTGTGTCTGAGCATCAGTGTGTGCCATTCATGTTTGGAAATGGACATCTTCATCAACTCTGAGGACAGACAACATCAGAGAGCGGACTGGCTGGCTTGAGCGGAACGACTTGCTAGGGAAAGCTGAAAACCGAAAGGAGAGGTGGAAGCTAACTGAAAAATCTTCAGTGGTGCACCAAAGGTGTGCAAGACTAGGGGATAGGCAAAGGTGAAGGTGAGAAATTCATTGCTCCTCCTGACAATGATAACTGACCCACCTTTTGTTGAATCTGCTGCGTCACTGTGATGGTCTGGTTCATCCACCTGTCCACCATCCTACCCCTTTCCTCTCCCCATTCCTCCCCACTACCTTGTCACAAACAGGTGCTAAGACGTACAGATATTTAATGAGGTCATTAACTGTCTCACTGGCTGTCCCAACAGGAGACTGCACTGACGTGTCAGCACAGGAACCCGGTAGAGAACCTTTTTTTGCTGCTGCTGCTGCTGGTGGTGGTGATGGTGGCCAACTGCTGGCTGTTTGAGGAAGCTGAAGGCGGTGAATGATTCAGTGTGCTTTGTGCAAGCATTATCACATTTTATCTGCCTTTTTTTGCACTGTTCTTGCTTGATACATATTTGCCACAAGGGAGGTATATTTGTAGCAAATGTTAATTCAGTGGGCTGAGTTTAAATAGGCAGTCCACAGTCACTGTCGTCACTTACACTGACTGCTTTCTCATCAGCATCTCCATCCTGCCTTGATGTCTTTTTTTAAACAATATATTTTTTAATCCAGTCGTTGTCTAGTCTATTTCTTTAGGCCTCACAGTGTTGAAGTTTTTTATACTATGGTTTTACTTTGGGTTATTAGTCTGAAAATACCAGTTGAGTATTGGTGAGTTAAAAAAATGAAGCCTGGGTGATTTCTTTGTACACACAGACTCATTCACCTTCCAAGGGAAATACAACAGCTTTGTGGGCCAGCCCTCTGTCTGGTCAGTGGGTTTCAGAGAGGATCACATGACACAGCACCAAAGAGAGCTGAATGAAGAGGCAGACAGGATAGCAGCAGTCATCATAACAGTAGCATCAGTGGCATCATCACAGTTCCAGTTGACCGCCTACTTCAAACTCAGCACACTGAATGAACATATGCAACAACTTCTCTTCCCTTACGGCCAACATCTATTTAAAAATAGGTGATAAAAAGCAATGCCAAAATTTAATTATACAATCGCAAAAAAAAGAACAACAACCGAAGATAGCAGCAACAAACAAACATTAGATTATTGATAATGTGCCGGTTTTTGCAAACAGCCAGCAATAGGCCACCACCACCACCACCACCTTCACCAGCAGCAGCAGCAGCAGCAGCAGCAGCAGCAGCAGCAGCAGCAGCAGCAGCAGCAGAAAAGGGGTTCTCTACAGGGTTCATGTGCTGACAGGTCAGTCCCCTGATGTCACAGTCATGGAGACAGAAAATGACATCATTAAATATGCATTAAGTCATAAACCCTTTGTTGGTGAGGGAGGATTGGAGGGAGGTGAAGGTGGTTTGATAAACCAGACATCACAGGGATGCAGTGGAGTGGGAAGTTGGTGGATCTGTTATCCCCACAGTTAGGTGTAGCAGCAGAAGTAGCAGAAGACATGATTATTTATTATTATTATTTTATTTTTAAAACAAATACTTTATTCACATCTCTTTTTAGTTTCTTTTAAATTACTGGATGTTAAAGACATGATTATTATTTGCAAGAGTGTACACACACATATCTTAAAACACACAACAAAATAAATAAATAGCTTGAATTTAAGAATTAAGACATAACACTAAACCAGTCACTCTAGCTCGATGATAGGCCTACTGACACCCACCTTCTTTAAGAAAAGAAATGGATTATTTTCTGTTTTGATGAGCCCATACTTTTAAATACCTATATGACTATTATACACCTATGTGTTATGTTTATATACCTATATTATAAAAAAAAATGTTTAAAACAGTCTTAATCCACGCAGCAGCACGCCAATACACAAAAACAACAACAACAAAGACAACAACAAAACGTGAATGATCAACCCTTGTAGACCAAGTTCCAAACGACATTATTGTTATTGTTATTGTTATTGTTGTTATTATTATTATTATTATTGTTGTTGTTGTTGTTGTTGTTGTTGTTGTTGATGATGATGATGATATCATCATCATCATCATCATCATCATCATCATCATCATCATTATGATTATGATTATTATTGATATTATTATTATTATTATTATTATTGATATTATTATTATTATTATTATTAAGCCAGAAGCCAGATCAGTCAAATTTGAAAAACTTTCGTACAAGCCAGTAAAAGACGACCTTTGTCTTTTATTTCACAAAATTAATGATAGGCAAGTTCCATGGTCATTAAAGCCAGCCCTCTCTGTGGCCATTGGGGCTGAACAAGGATCACAGACCACACCGCCACCAGACCGGAACTGCAGAAAAGAGCAGACGAGATAGCCGCCATTGTTGCCATGCCACCAGTGTCATCACTGTTCCACTCCACAGCTGTTGGAAGCTCAGCACGTCAGGCAGGTTTTTGTTTGCTTGTTTTTTTTGTTTGTTTTTTAAAATATAAACCTTGTGGTAAGCAAACATTAGGTCTGCAGTCAAAAATCACGAAAATCGTTAAGTAACCAGTCCCAGTGTAAAATAAACTTCAAATGAAATTTCATTGCAACCCCCAACCCCCACCCTCCCCACTCCAAAAGAAATCTTCCCCCCCCCAAAAAAACAACAAAAACCCAACAACAAACCCCCCACACATAACAGCCCCAAACCAAACAAAAACGCATCTAAAACAACAGCAAAAACAACAGCAGCAGCAGCAGCAACAACAATAAAACTTTCAAAGATGGCAGACAGACTTTCCATATCAAAATAGTACAAAAGCTGCAAACTCATTACAAAACTTTTACAAATCATTCTTTAAATTCTTTTATTTCGAGGAAAATGGAACAAGCATTCAAGTGGGTGGGTTTTATTTACATCTAGTCCCCGTCTGTATGCAGTTTTGAACATTTTGTCATCCATTCCCACCAGCACACAATGGCCTACTCTTCTGAAAAGCAGAACAGGTTTTTACGTGTTCGCACACGGGACCTTGATTTACAGTCTCACCCAAAGGACTTTATTGGCAAGTTCTCTAGCAAACCATATAGTTGGAGAGAAGATAAAACACAAACCAGAAAAAAAGGGCCATGAAATAGAATTGAGGTAGAAGAGCAGACAAGACAGCTACCATTGCAACCACAGCATGGTATCATCACTGTTCGCCACTGACTGCAGCTTAAAGCTCAGCTCAGCACACTGAATGGATTGATATCTGCCACAAGTACACCCCCCTCATGACCAACCTCCCTTTGAAAATAAAAGCAGCGGACAACAAGCGGTGCCAAAAGGTGATTACATTATGGCAAAACAGGCTGAATTATTGATAACCTGCTGGTTTTGCAAACAGCCAGCAATTGGCCACCAGCACCACCACCACCACCACCACCACCACCAGGAGCAGCAGCAGCAGCAGCAGAAAAAAGGATTCTCCACAGGGGTCCTGTGCTGACACGTCAGTCCCTTGTTGTCACAGCCAGTGAGACAGTTAATGCCGTCATTAAATATTCATACGTCATAACTCCCCTGTGGGTGACAAGGCAGTGGGGAAGGGTGGGGAAGAGGAGAGGGAGGGACTGGGTACCCTCTTTAGGTTTGGATTTGTTTTTTCTATTCCTCGGCTAGGGCTTCCAGGTCTACCTATGGATATGCAGCCTTTTTTCGCCCACCCTGAAGGTAGCCGCATTCCGACTTCAGGGATGTAGATGTCTGATAAAGCAAACCATCACAGTGACGCAGGGGACTGGAAAATCTGTGGGTCAGTTATCCGAAGAAGAGGCAGCAGAATAAGTTGTAGGGATATCCATTATAATTATATGCATACATATACACTCGACTCTCCAAGAACACGGGAATACATGTATGCAAGGTATGCAAACTTTCGAATACTGTTGATAAATAAGAGGGCATGTAAGTTTTGGATGTGCATAGGCTCGCATGTGTGCGTGCGAGCCTACGAACACACACACACACACACACACACACACACACACACACACACACACACACACACACACACACACACACACACACACACATCTCTCCCACATATGCTCACCAGAGGGTCTTTATGAACGCACCAGAGGTACAAGAGTGTCATTGTATTGTGCAGAATTCAAACATTTAGTATTTCCATCTATTGCAATCTTTTACTGTTTCAATATATAAAAATTATTCAATATTTCAATAGATTGCAATCTCTTGATTTTTCAATTCATTACAATCTCTTGATTTTTCAATACATTGCAGTCTTTTAAATAATTCAGTACATTGCCATCTTTTAAGATTTCAAGTCGTTGCAATCTTTTAAGATTTCAAGACATTGAGATCTTTAAGATTTAAAGACATTGCGATCAA
>CM054147.1:12946194-12966194 GCA_028751875.1 Rapana venosa
TTGAGCGTTGTAACTTCGTGGATGGATACAGTCAATGCCCCCTGGCTTCAGTACAGTCCCCCATTTCACCCAGCTGTAAATGAGTACCTGTGTTCTTCAGGAATAGGGAAGGTAAAGCAGCGAGGGAGAGGAGATGGGTGTCACCCTCAAGATGCTGGACCCGAGAAAAGCTGAGGTGTCTGACTCGCTCCCCATCCATCGCATAGGTTATATGACACTCCCCCCTCTCCTTGTCACATTTTCATTCAGTTCCCGGTGTTATGTTATGCGGTAGTCATTATAGGAAGCGCTCTGGAATCCTCCGGGTATCCTTTGGGGAAAATATGCAGCCACAAAGAAAAGTTCCGCATTCACTGATCAAGATAAATGTAAAGGGATGAATGGGGTTGATCCATAGGTCGCGGGTTCGATCCCCGCTCGGCTCGGTGTTGTGTCCTTGGGAAAGACACTTTATTCCTATTTTCCTCACTCCACCCAGGTGTACAAGTGGGTACCAGCTCTGCTGGGGAAGTATCTGGCGACAGACTAGCGTCCTGTCACAGGGGTGGTGAAAAACCATCAGTTCGCTTAACGCTACAGAAACTGGGATAAGCTCCGGCTCTATGGGCCTTCTGGCTCGAAAGAACATACTTTTATGAATGGGGCAAACGCAGAGTGAAATATTCAAGCTAACGATTAAAAGACTTTTGACACAGAATAGTTTGTTTACTACAGCTTTTCCCAGTAAACAACTCGTATTAAAGTCCCTGTGTTCTTTTACGTGCTCTGAGTGCATGCTGAAACAGGGCGTGAGTTCATCATCTCCAAAAAATCTCCATCCTCTCTATTGCTATCCAAAAGTACAACAACTAACAAAACAAAACAAAACTAAAGTCAGACGAAAAAGAAACCAAATGTGGGAAGAGATTCGAACTTTTTACTCTTGCCTTTTCCTGTCGAAGTGTGTGAACCTCTTACCCACATAAAGCAAAACCTGGGACCAGATTTGAACTAGCGACCTTCTCATTACCCATACAAGGACGTAAACCTGTGGGCCACAAAGTGGACAAAACAATTCCAGGGGTAACAGACAATAACGGGACAAGGACACAGGAGAACTGGCTGTCACGGTCAGACAGACAGACACAGAACGGTTCTAGAACAGAAACCTCTCCCCCTCTCGTTCTGTGACTAATTCATCACTGATTCCGCAGCCTCTGTCTCTCTCCTCTGTCTCCGCCACGCGCTGCAACACTACCTGTCAATGGAGCTTATGTAAAATTAACCCCCCACGACATTTTAAAGACGCTGTTAGGAGCTTTCCATGTCCTGTGACGCTGACGGTGTCGTGTGCTGCTGCTGCTGCTGCTGCTCATTGATGCAGGGAGACATTGACGGACTGTGTTCAATGCCGAAAATGAAAATAGAAAAGAACAAAAAAAGGGAATGTCTTATAGCTGATTACCTGTAAAAAGACTACGTGTCGTGTGGTGGATTCCCCTGGCGAATAACGTTTGCTGCAAAACAATGGAATAATTATTCACTCCCGGATATTCTCAAATGTATAATTATCTTTTGTACTCTCTCAGTTTCATGTTCTGGCTTTGTTTTTTCTTTTCAGTTTGGTTGGTTGGTTGTATTTCTACTGACTGGAATGTTATATCGCTACTCTGAATGAATCGTAAAATGTTTTGTATAATTGTTTATAATGTATATAAATGTACTTGTATACTATGCAAAAAAAATCAGTAAAAATATTTTTTTACAAATTGCTGCAAAAGACCTGGTTTTAATCAAAAACAACAGCAAATTTCTCGGATAGGCAAACCTTGGCAAAAGAAAACCCAGTTTTTAACCAGTAATCGGCATATCTTCTTCGAGAAGGCCAGGTAGGAAGATCCGACATACATCAATACCACCTTGTCCAAGATGGAATTCTCCTTCAAGCCCTGGGACAGGGTGTGTACCTGCTGGCTGAGTACAGGTAACCCTATGGAAACAGGGGAGAGACTGGACTCGGTTTGATGAAAGGCGATCACAGTTCTGCGACTGCGGTTTTCCGAGCTACCTACCGTTGGTTGACAAAACTGCGTTCAAAGAAATCATCCGACTGCAGTTCATCCTCCTCACAATAATGCGATGCACACCGATGCCCTTCCCCGACACTGCTTTGTGGACTGACGACAACATGACGCAAAATAACGAGAAATAATGAATGATGAGGAATGAACAAACTGCCTTACCGTTTACATAGGCGTCACTTAGAGGCTGATTGACCTTAAACAAAAAGTTCATAATGTGGAAACATTTCAGAGGGACTGGCCTCTTGATTTATAGAGGAGCAAGGTGTACACAAGACTCAGATCCATATCATGGTTGTTCCCTGTTGCAGGGGAAAATATGTTGTTTACCTTGGGAAAAAAGAGTTCATGGGATATGACCTGCGACCTAAGATTGAGCTAAAAGCTACAGTTGGTAGACGATAAAGTTTTCTGACTACCATCCACCGGCAGCATTCCTGGAACACAAAAAGACTGTCAGCTGTCTGGTGGTTGCAAGTTTCAGTCAACAGGTCGGTACGTCCACCCACAGTGATGCAAAACTCATCCCGATGCAACTGCATGGAAACAGTTGAAAGACCAGAAAACTGAATTTTAAAAAAGCTGTTGCGAGACCAGAAAACTGAATAAAAAACAAACGTTGAGAGACCAGAAAACTGAATAAAAACAGTCGACAGACCAGGCAGCTGAAGATTCAATCACAAACATGTCTGCTATTGTCATGCTCAGCTAACCACGAGCATGACAGCAAATGGAGACAAAAGATAAGGAGATGCAAGAGCAAGACAAGATGATGATGATGATGATGATGATGTTGGTGATGATGATGATGATGATGATGATGATGGTGATGATGATGATGATGATGGTGATGAAGAAGATACTGATTATTGTACTAAACCTAAAGAATATTATGGTGATATACTTTTGACAGAACAAGCGATACCTCAAAAACTATCTAAAACAACAAAACTCAAACCTTACCTACTCTAGACAAGGAATTTTAGAAATATACCAAAGACTGCACAATATCAATCAATACTTGCAGCTATTGGGAAAGATTAGGCAAAACCAATAAAAAAAATAACGACCATAATTTAGTATTCTTTTATGTGAGTATGAGTAGGTCTGTATCAAAGTCGATCTGGAAGAGCATTCAAATTTTCAGTTTTAACTCTCTTGCGCGCAGCTGAGAGTTGACTATCATCTAAACAGTATTTTACAAAAATGTAAAGATTCAAAAAAAGATCTCATAATGAAAAGCAAACGTCGTATAGCGTATCTTTGAAAGACTGATTGCCAATATAATAATAATCTCTCTGTCTCCGTCCACCTTTGTCTATATGTCAGTCTGTCTCTCGCTCTCGCTTGTTTCACCCCCCCCCCCCCCCCCCCCACACACACACACCCCACACACCTATATGCAAAGCAGGGAAGGAGGGGGAAGAGAGGAGGCAGAGCAAAAAACCCCACACAAACCAGGAAAGCCACACCAAATCCACTGCATTAAACCACAATTGTTTTGCACCAGTTCTCACCACCAGGTACGAATCGAACTCTGCAACAACCACTTTTCTTTTTTTTTCTGCCGCCCAAAATCGATAATTCACATACAAGGATCTGCCACAAAAGGCCTCACAGCGAATCAAAGAAAACAACAGCATGGGAAGAAGAAAAAAAGAAAGAAGAAGAAGAAGAGAAGAGAGGAGAGAGAGAGAGAGAGAGAAGAGAGAGAGAGAGAGAGAGAGAGAGAGAGAGAGAGCGAGAGAGGGAGAGAGGAGAGAGAGAGAGAGTGAAGAGAGAAAGAGTGAGAGGGTGAATGAGAGAGAGTGAGAGAGAGAGAAACAAACAGAGAGCGAGAGAGAGAGTAGAAGAGAAGAAGAGAGAGAGAGAGAGAGAGAGAGAGAGATAGAGAGAGAGAGAGAGAGAGAAAGAAAGAGTGAGAGAGAGAATGAGAGAGTGTGAATAAGAGCGAGAGAGAGAGAGAGAGAGAGAGAGGAGAGAGAGAGAGAGAAGAGAGAGAGAGAGAGAGAGAGAGAACAAATAGAAAAGACCAGGCTCTTAAAATAAAAAATCAACAACCCCAAAAATTAACATAGCCAGCAACTAATTCTCGGTGAGCTGAGCTGGTTTGCCCTTCACAAACGTTATACTACCACCACCTCAGTGCGCGGTTTCAGAAGGAAGGGGGGGGGGGGGGGTTAGAGGAGGGGGATGGGGGGGGGGGGGGGGGGGGGGGGGGAGAAAGGGGGTGGGCTGATTGCAACAGGAAAAAGCATTGAAGCTGCTTGATTGGGAGCCCCTCGCCAGATTGCGCGCCTGTCAGGGAACATGTCTCGCAACCCGCTCTTCTCTGTAATCGAAATGACCCGGCGCGGAAGGCTTGGAAAGGCAAATGATACGCTTTTGAACTTGCGAGCCGCAAAAACTTCCATTTACATAGCGCGCGGTCCGAGAGAGGCCCCGGGCTCTTGACAAGCAGTTTCCCTGGCCGCTGCTGCTCCGTCACTCTGAATAATGCATCGCGCCGCCACTGTAATTTGGCGGCAAGGACCCGGGAATCTTTCCGCTAAACATTGACTAAAGCATCTTAGCAGATTGGCTTTTGAAGGAGGGCTGGCTCTCTTCGCCTTCTTTTCAGAGCCCAGATTTCTTTTTCTTCGTCTTCAGGATTTTTGTTCTTTTCTGTTTTGTGTCCTTTTTTTTCTTTCTGTTTCTCCAATTCCCCAGTTGACCACCTTCGTTTTCTCCTCCTCTCTCCTCTTCCCCCTGTGTGGACTCTGTGTGTGTGTGTGTGTGTGCAGAGAGAGACCTGAGTTGTGTTGTGAAGGTGGTGAGGAGGTTACACACGGAAGTGGGGTTGAAATTGTTGTTGAAATATATTTGATGGCAGGATCGGTGTATGGTTTATTGTTTGTGATTGTATGCTTTGCATTTGTGTTGCTGTTGTTATTACTGTTTTTTGTGTGTGTTTTTTTAGCGTGAGATTTGTCCTTCTCATTGGTGTATTGAATTATGATTATTGATTTTATTAAAATTTAAACAATTTTCAGGTCAATTATGGTTTTTTTAGTTACAGAAAATTGTATTTTCTGCGTCAATTGATTAAGCATTGCAGTTCTATAATCAAACACTGTTATCTGATCAAGTCTTATGTTATCTAACCCCTTTGCATTTTCTTACAATGAAAACGAAGACATATTTACGTCATCTAAACAAAAACAAGTCAAGTCAAGTCAAATTTTTATTTCCAGATGGTACATTGAATAAGCAATGCATTTGCTTTTTTTTTTTTTTCATCAAGCCATCTATCTAAGAACAAATTTCTTAATTTCTAGTCTTAGTCATCCTAAGGAATGAAGCAGCCACAGTTCTGTTTTATTTGTCTACGTTTCTTGTTGTTGTTGTTGATGTTGTTGTTGTTGGGCTGATGGTGGTGGCGGGGTGTCCCCTGCCTAACACTGCAGGAGTCATCCCAAACAGTTATGCACGCTGTCTACCTCATCACATCTGAGCATCACTGTGAGACAGAACAACACACAACGGCTGAGAAGTTTGCCTGTATGGTTGTTTTCACAAGTAGCCCACCTCGCCATATAGGCAGCCATACTACGACCTCAAAGGCTGTCCACATTAATTTTCAACGTGTTTGTTTATATTGTATGATATTTCCGTTCTTCCCTTTGCCATTTCCAGCTTTTTTTCTCTTTTTTTTTAACCAGTAGTTGCAAACAAGCCAAAATTATTATTTTTAATATGTTCACTGTCTGATGCTTTTATTTACGTGACTTAATTAGAATAATCATAGGTTGCAATGTCTTCCAGCCTTGTTATAGCTTTGTGAGAAGTCAGTCAAGTCCATTTACACACACACACACACACACACACACACACACACACACACACACACACACACACACACACACACACACACACACTTGAGTCTACTTTATTGTTATGGATTGTGGTAATAATGTAGTTAGATATCATAGATCAAGTTGTTTTTGTTCCTAGATAGATGGATTGATGGAAAAAAAAGCAAATGCATTATTCAATGTACCATCTGGAAATAAAACTTTGACTTGACTTGACTTGATTTGACTTCACACACACACACACACAAACACCACCACCACCCACCACCAATAAAAACAATACAACCACCACCACTAAGAACTTGATTTACAGCACAAAATTTTTTTTTTAAAGACAATGTCAGTTATAAAACAGTCTCCCCCCCCCCCCCCCCACCCTCCACCTACATACACACCCACACCCACCAATCACTGACAACCCCAAGTTTAAAAAAAAAACAACAACCCCCAAACACCCTTTCTTCCATCCCCAGTTCAACCCCCCTCCCCCCAACGAAAAAAAAAGTCATGTCCCTTATCCTCCCGGAAAAACAGAGTTTTGATTTAGACAGACTCCGCCGTCAAGTGGCTTAGAGCAGGAGAAGCGCCCCAGACACTGGCAATCACAAATAAAAAGGGGGAGGGGGAGGGAGGAGGGAGGGGGGGGGGGGGATCCAGACCCATCTTTGGACCAGCTGAGTCCATCATCCACAGGGCCCTGGCTCTTGCAGCAGGCAGCAGCAGTAGTAGTCGGGGGAGGAGGAGGAGGCAGAGATCGGAGAACGCCAGGTCCAAACAGAGGACCCCCATTTGTCGGCGACTTCACACTTTTGCGGGGAGCGCTTTTCTCCTCACCCTGCTCTTTAGCCGTCTGTCTGCAAAGGAAATGTTTGAGTTAATTTTGACGCTTTCAATTAAAAAGGAACCCCATCTCCCGGCTCCCGCTATTGACCTAGACCGGAAAATCCGGTGCTCAGTGACGCTGAGCCCCCCCTGCCATCAGGTGGCGCTGTGCTCGCTACCATTTCCACCAATTGTTCGCCTTGGCTGTCGTGGCTGCGGGCCTGCTGTCTCTCCGGAACTCATTCAAACGCTAATTACACCTTGCTTCCAGCGACACCGGCCCTCAAGGGAAGGGAAAAGTCAGCAGGGACAGACAGGAGCTAGCAGACTTTGAGAAGAAGCAGAAGAGGGGAGGGGAGGGGGAGCCGGGGCAAAAGCGGGGAATTAAAGTGCTAGAAGTTGGGCAGACACACATCTCCCTCGCTCTATTGACTTGACCATTGCCGAGCCCATCTTAAGAGACAGAGGCGGAATGTGGGAACATTCACTGCAAAAAAGCCCACAACATATGGCAGCAGTGGCGGTGGTGGCCATGGTGTCCTGCAAGAAACAAAAAAAAGTGTGAGAGTAATTTATAAAAAAAAAGAAAAGAAATAAAAGGGAAAAAGTCAGTTGGATTAGGTTTGATGGGTACGGAGAGAAAATGAGCGGGCCAGAATGAATATTGGCAACTGGAAGGGCATGACGATCAGGGACAGGGCATTGGGTAAAAAATAAATTCTCATCAAAAGAGAAGGAAGCTAACCATAATAAAGAAAAATTTCATTGATTCTACTGATTTATTGTATAGCTTGTGTGCAAGGGTTCAACCATTCAAATAAACAAGAGGGTGAAAGAAAAAAAACCGCTATCTTTATCAGAGAGTTGTTCTAAGATCAATTTGCAGTCAAACTATGAAGCCAGCAATAAAGCAAATGGAAAAAAGAAAGGGCTGTGTTTGAGCATGTAAGTGCATTACAGAGTTTCTATGGCATGTCATGGATGAGAAGTCAAGACTTGCTGTAGTATAGATCATACCCAGCATGCTGAGGATCGGTGGTCTAGAGGTAAAGCACATGCCTAGAAAGCGAAAAGTCTGGGTTTCAAGTGTGTGGTGGTGGTTCGATCCCCGCTTGTACCCGAAACTTTTCCCCCATTCTCTAGATCATGAGTGGTGGTCTGGATGCTAGTCTTTTGGGTGAGACGATAAACCGAGGTCCCGTGTGTAACACGCGTTTAGGACACGTAAAAAGAACCCATGGCAACAGGAGTTTTCCTGGCAAAATTATGTACAAAAAAGTCACTGTGATAGGGAAACAAGTATACATGCAGACAGGAAAAGAAAAAAAATAATGGGTGGCGCTGTTCTTGTGGAGACGCGCTCTCCCCAGGGAGAACAACCCGACTTTTAGGCGGAGAGTATCCCTGTGACTGAAAGTGGTATACAATACAATACAACATAGTACAATACAATACAACATAATACAATACAATACAATACAATACAGTTATGTGCGTTCATCTGTACAGTCCTTATGTAGGTTCTGTTGCATTGTGTGTTTTTGGGGCTGCCTCTGCTTTGTTTGCATAATCCTTTTATCAAACAACAAGACGACAAGCATGACCATCAGTTGAAACAAGTGATACACACCGTTACAGCTTGTACATTAAAAAAAAGAAATGGTTGTATTTCAATTGGGATAATTCTTTCATGCAATAATGGGGTTTACGAAGTCCGACTTAGGGGATATAATTATGCTGGGTATGGTCGTGTTTCCGAACCCCCCCCCCCCCCCCCCCTAATCCGAACGTTGACATGAATTATGGGACCTTTAACGTGCATATCTGATCTTCTGCATGTGTATGTTCGCATCCATCACAAAATAATCCTAAAAAAACACACACAACACACCAAAGCACAAGAAACAACAACAAGATGGAGAAAAGGAGACAGAGAAAGAGACAGAAAAAAACAACAGAAAGATAAGACAAACAGGCAGAGGAGGCATAGAGATACGGTGACAGTGATGTTTGGACAGAACTGTCCATAATCCAATGAAGAAGACAGCAGTGTGTGTGTGTGTGTGGTGTGTTTGGTCAAGCCTGATAATCAGGAAGTGGCCAGTATGGCGGAGAGGACAGTTCCGCAGTTAATTTCCGCCAATCAGATCGGTGTAAAGGCGTCTGTCCGTCTGCTTAGGGAGAAAGGGGAAGAGAAGCTTTAAATCACTTCCCTTCAGTGAAGAGAAAGGTTTCTTGGCCACCTCTTCTTTTCTTTCTTTCTTTTGTGTGTGTGTGTTGTGTGCAATCGGTAAGTTAGGGGAGAGAGGTTGTAGTGGGTGGGTGGGTAGGGGGTATAAAGTCTCTGTGTGTGTGTGTGTATACCTACTGTGTGTGTGTGTGTGTTGTGTGGAATATGTACAGTGTGTGTGAGTATGTGTGTGTGTGTGAGTATGTGTGTGTGTGTGTGCTCGCACGCACGTGCACACGCGTGTGTGTCGAGGCAATTACGTTTGTTTGTTCATTTATCTCTGACATACCCACAGTTAAGAAAGACCGTGACATCCCAAATCTTTGCGCCTTGTCAAAGGGACAGCAATTCCTGCCAAGGAGCGGCAAAGGGAGACAAGCGGTAATCTGACAGTTCCAGTTCAGCAGAAGCCTAATAAGTCGCTCTACTCATCAACCCTCGCCTGAAACAGTCTGCTACTGCTGCTAAGCACAGGAAAGGGGATGATGGGGGGGGGGGGGGGGGGTGTGTGTGGAGTGGAGTGGGGAAAAGCAAGCGGGGTTAGGCGGTTTGTTGGGGCGGGTGCTATTAGGCTAGGGAAGCAGAACGGTTTTAGCATCTTGCATCAAAGTCCTGGTGACAATCCCCTGGCAGGGCGGCAGGAGTATGACAGCGGTCAAGAGCAGCAACAATGACGGCTGTCGGATACTGCGGAACGGTAGGAAGTTCAGGTGAAGGGATGAAGACCTGGATAAAGCACAGACAGCCAGGGTCTGTCTACAGACAGCCAGAGTCTACAGAGAACGATGGTCTACTTCAGACAACAGTGACCCTATGTAAAAGATGGAAATGAAGGAAAGTGGGAAATGAAAATGAAGGGGATGAAAGAGTGGGATTAAGACAAGTCAGGAACGGCAGAGAGGTGGCAGCTATGCGTGGTAAAATTAATGGAATGAGGGTTTGCCGGATTGTTCTGATGCTGTGTGAATTAGCGTCGGCAGGGATGTTTTGGAGTGTGTGACGTTTCCTTTCTTTCACCAGAATGCTTAGAGAGGGATCTGATCTCCAGTACAGAGCTTGATTATCAACATGGATCGGGGATAACCGTCTTCTTCATCCAACGTTCACACAGCAAGCACTGTTGTCTGTCAAATGAGCGAAAATTGCATTGCGCTGCCGTTAAGCGCCTGACAAGTCAGGCCCAGCGCATCTGACTTCGGCGTGGGACATCTTTCTGGAAAAAAAAAACACCCGCAGGAAAATGGACGAAAAAGGTAGAAAACAGACAAGAAGGAGATGACAGGAAGAAAAGGAACAAGGCGGAAACAAAGAGATATAGAAAACGGAAATCCTGGCACAGAATTTTGAGAAGGTGGGGATGCTATTTATACTAACAGTACCCCCCCCCCCCCCCACGCATCTCCACCTGGCAACTGTCATTCAATTTCTTGGAAAAGAAATTAATTTTTGTTTGTTTTGGGTTTTGTTGTTGTTGTTAAAGCACACTCGTCCACACTGAAAGCTTTAAGAAAAAACATTTAAAAAAATTTAAATAAATTTGCTTAATTGTCCAAAAGAGTACTACAATAAACAAAAAGCCACAAATAAGAAATATGTGAAAATAAACAGCACACCCTACAACAATAGAAGGTACTCAGAAACACGGGACAAAGCAAACAAAGAAACAAACAAAAAGAAAGAAAAGAACATGGTATCAGCAATACAAACATGGATACAAACAGGATGACAGAGAGACAAGGAGAGCCTGAAGCACAGAAGAGAAAGAACAGACAGACAGACAGACAGAGATTCAGAAAGACACAGAGAGCCTGAAACATCATAATAATAATAATAATAGTAGTAGTAATAATAATAATAATAATAATAATGATAATAATAATAAAAATAAAAATAAATGGAATAGGTATAGAGCTATATCTTGCAGAGACAAATCAGAGCGCTTGCACTCAACTCATCCTTACACAGTCATACAACCAGTAACTATTAATAGTTCCATCAAGTCCAAATGAACCATAGAAGAGAAAGAACAGACAGACATACAGACAGAGACACAGGCAGGCAAAACTCACCTCTGTCTGCCTCTGTGTGAGTGTGTGGTTGTTGTGTTGGTGTGTGTGGTGGTGGTGTGTGTTGTGTGATTCTTCTATCTGTCTGTGAGTCTGCCTCTGTGTGTGTGTGTGTGTGTGTGTGTGTGTGTGTGTGTGTGTTGTGTGTGTGTTGATGATTGTGTGCGTGAGTGTGTGTGTGTGTGTGTGTGTGCTGTGTGTGTGTTGTGTGTGTACTGTCTGTCTGTCTGTCTGTCTCTCCAGTGAAGCAGAAAATGAATGTGTGCATCACTTTCATCAAAATGATGCACACCCGGAACAAAACAACACAAAACAAACAACAAACAACAACAAAAAACAAATAAAACAGCCCCCCCCCCCCCCCCCCCCCATACTAGATGACAACAACCATTGCAAAAGTTGCAACCACAGCCCCCCCCCCCCCCCCCCCCCCCCCCCCCCCCTCCCCACACACACCTCACCCCCACTCTACGCCTCTCTGTCTTCCCCCTCTCCTCCCGTTTAGCCAAGATTAAGTCCCCCTGCATGGGGCGACAGATGCTGGAGAGTGGTGTCCCCTTTCTGGCGGCCATGTTGATGAGGGTGGGGCCGTGATTAAATCGCCATCGTCAGGTTTTGGAGCAGACGACAATGAAAGCCATTTTCCGATTGATGGACACAGTGGGTGGGTGGGGGTGGGTGGGGTGGAGGAGAGAGGGATGGGGGCCTACACGCGCCAGCAGTCAAGTGTGTCTGTCAGGGGCTATTATTATTATTATTATTATTATTATTATTATTATTATTATCATCATCATCATTGTTATCATTATTATTATTATTATTATCATCATCATTATTATCATTATTATTATTATTATTATTATTATTACTACACGAAATTAAAAATATATCTCTCTTCCCTATTCCATAAACTACTATCTACTTTAAACTAGCTTTAAACTCGTGAAATTTTGACTGTTAAAGTGCGTTTTATTTATGTAGACAATTAGATGTTTATAACAACACAAAACAAACCAACAGAAAATATGTGTGATCAAAGTTTCATTGAGTTTAGTCCAAAATTCTTTTTAGACGGTTTGAAAGATAATGAACACACGATTTTGAGAAAAAGTGCAAATTGGACTGTCCAAAATAAGAAATCCAAGTTCATCCATGAGTCCACCACATACACTTAATTCCAGTAATAGCTTTGCGCTCAATTTATCACTGACAATTTTTAAAAAAAGGACATAAGAGGGAAAAAATGGGAATAGATTTCATCAGTATCGTTATTTCATCGGGATACAAACTTAACTGACAATAATATTGGTTATGATGATTAAAGTACAAAAAGAAACAAACAACTCAGAAACTTGCAATTCTCTTGCTTTGCTGTACAGTTCCTCTTCGTTGTCAAATGCTCAGACAGCAACTCCTGAAGCCAGGACAAATACTGCCCTGCGCTGAAGGCCCTTCAGGGTCCTCAGGTTTTGGTGTGTAGGACAGGTCTGGAGGAAGTGTTCCAGTGTCATGGGAGAGGTGCCAAAAGGGCACGCCTCAGAATCACCAATGCGGAACTTGGTAAACATGTGATGTCCGAGTCTGCAGTGTCCAGTCCTCAGCCTCACAATTGTTACTTGGTCTTCTCTGGGGAGGAGGTGGTAGTAGTCATCCTTACTGTTGAAATTAGGGTGCTGCTGAAGCCATCTTCTCTTTTGCTTTTCCTTCACAATTGTCTTTGCTTCATACGTCACCTCCTGCTCCTCTTGAGGCATCTGACCTTTTATCTTTGCCAGCAGGTCAGCTTCCTCATTGCCATGGATGCTGCAGTGTGAAGGATCCCAGTGGATGACTGAATACTCAGTGGACTGCTGCAGGGCAACAAGAGCAGAGGCAAAGGTGTAAAGCATCACTACATCGTCCTCATTGTCACTGACCATCATGCAATACAAATACAATTTACAAAATAAAAATTCAATTTAACGTGCACTGTTTGACAATGTTTTCACATTCCCAACTGAGTTGAGCGTTACTGGCTTGTCTTAGGAGGAACACAGTTATGAGATATGGCGCTATATGAATTCCATTTATTATTATTATTGTTATTATTTTTATTTTTATTATCATTATTATTATTATTACTATTATTTTTAGTTATTAGTATAATGATAATGATAATAATAATAATAATTATAATTATTATTATTTTGGAGCTCTCAGGGATCAGGGATAGGTTTTGTCCCATTTTAAGAGTAGTTGATATAGTCCTCCCACAACGCAATGACCATCCTGTGTTGTTGACCCTATGGTCGCAAGGGCCTTGATACGAGGAGCAACCGAGGAATTGTTTTTTTTCTGACTGTTTTCTTGTTGTTGTTGTTGTTGTTGTGCGTGTGTGTTTGTTTTTTTTCCCCCTTCCTCGGCTACAGCTCCGCGGTTCAATGATGGTGAGATTTTGCCCACCACGAAGGTAGCCACATTCCGACTTCGGGGATGTATGCTGGGTATGTCCGTGTTTCCGTAACCCACCGAACGCTGACAGGAATCACGAGATCTTAAACATGCATATTTGGTCTTCTGCATGTGTGGGATACACGAGGTGAATTAAGGCACTGGCAGGTCTGCAAAAGTTGATATGGAAGATCGTAAAAATCCTCAGCATTGATTCACCAGACGCCACTGAGATTCAAACCACGACTGCACGGGGGACCCATGGTGTTGAAGTTAAAGGGTCTTAACCACTCGGCAATAGCTTTGGTAGGTGTTATATAATCTGTACATTAATGGTGGTGCTGCTTTAGGCTCACCTGAGCTGTGCCCATTAATGAAGTGATAACCCTGATAAGGCCTCCGTGGTGGGCTGAACTGCCACAGGCAATCTGATTGGATGAGATTGGCCCTCGGCATCCTGGAATGAAATGATGTGGAGGTGTGTGGTGGATGTTGCCTGCTTTTCTTGTGACTTAAAGTAAATGTATTGTCTACAAAATTTCAGTTACATTTGTTACTAACATTCCTTCCTCATGCTATAAAATCAACTGCTGTTAGGTTTATTCTCCTGTTATTTAATTCTCCATAACCCCAAATTGGGGGTTAAAGGAAAAAAACCCCACCTTGCCTCTTCTGTTGTGTGTGTGTGTGTGTGGGGGGGGGGGGGGGGGTACTGATGATATGTTAAAGTACTGTCAGGTTTATTTACCTGTTAAACGTTTTTGCAATCCTCCATACACCACAAAGGGGTTAAAAGGAATTATATCTTGACTCTGTGTGTGTGTGTGCGCGCGTGCATACGTGTGTGTGGTGTGTGTGTGTGTGTGTGTGTGTGTGTGTGTGTGTGTGTGTGTGTTGCGCGTGCGTGCGTATGCGCGAGCGTGTGTGTTTTCATTGACACATTTCGTTTTTACCTCTATAAGACTAAATCATTATTTTGGCTTGATACTAGGCTTTTGTAGTCCAGTCCATCTGTTGATCAATCGTATAATTGATCAATCAATTTAACATCAATCTTTCTCGCTATCAGACATCCAGCAGACCGTGTGATGGTTTTTGTAAATGAAATTGCCGCAACAGCTAAATGCACCATACTGATTTGTGATCGCGAGTAGACAGGCAAAGTCAGCAAAAGGGAAAAAAGAAGACGAAGAAGAAAAGAACAAAAGAAATGAATTACATTTTATTTTATTTTGTTCAGAAAGTGCCTTCTGATTAACAAGAAAAAAAAGTCCCAAACATTTCATTATAAAAAAGACAAAACAAGACACAACCACACGAACAGACAGATAGAACAACAACAAAACAAAACACGTGCTGATGTGTATCAAATCCAATATTTTGTATAAAATCCAATATTTTGTATGAAATCCAATATTTTTATAAATTAACTGATGAACGTGTGAATGAATGAATACATGGTGAAGAAATCAATAAATGTACCAATTAAAACAGACAGAAATGATTGAGGAAAGGAATAAAAAATAAGTTTGAAAAGAAGCATCAGGAAGAAAGTTGAACACAAAATACACACACACACACACACACACACACACACACACACACACACACACACACACACACACACACACACACACACAACCGTGAACGTAAGAACAGAATACGATGATCTAGTGGTGATGATGATCATAGTTACGTCAAAGATGACGACAAAACGATGGATGATGCTAATGACCACAATGAAAGGAGACGATAAGGATGAAAAAGAAAGTCAGATGGAAAAGAAGAAGGGAAGGAAAAATTAAAAGCAGTAAAAAAACGAGAAAAAAAGAGAAGACTTTCAGCCAGTCCAGTTAGGTTGGGAAAACTCCAAAGGAATGTTTTTTAAGCGTAATTTTTTCTACTATTAAAGGGGGCCACCTTGGCGGTGTCTTAGAGTTGGGTTGTTTGTTTTGTTTTTTCCTTCCTCGGCTAGAGCTCCGAGGTTCACCGATGGTGAGATTTTTGCGTATGCCACCGTTTTTGCCCACCATGAAGGTAGCCGCATTCCGACTCCGGGCACGTATGCTGGGTATGTTCGTATTTCCGTAACCCACCGAACTCTGACATGAACTACATGATTTTTGCCCCCATTTTATTCTTTTATATCGAGGATAATGGAAAAAGCACTTACGTGCTTTTCTACATCCAGTCCCCGTGTGTATGCAGTTTTGTAAATTTTGTCATCTGTTCCCACCGGCACACAATGGCCTACTCTTACGAAAAGCGGAACTGGATTTAACGTGTGCGCAAGATGTTTGCGTGCGTTCGCACACGGGGCCTCGGTTATTAGTCTCATCGAAGGACTTTTGGGGAGAGTGGAGTCTGCATGATGTTAACTCAGGGAAAGTATCCCCTTGAACGGGCATCGAACCCGGGTCGTCAGATTGCGACGCAATGTTCTGACCACTAGGCTATCCCGACCCGTGCGCTTAACGTTGCATATTTGATCTTCTGCATGAGTGCATGCACGAACGGAGTTAAGGAACTGGCAGGTCTGCACTTGAAGTTGACCTAAGCGATCACAAAATTCCCCACCCTCAATTCACCAGATGCCGACGCCGAGATTCAAACCCACGACTCCCCGGATCCATGGGGTTGTTGAAGTTGAACTGTTTTAACCACTCCGCTGTATCGTCCGGCTTATAGTTAGATAAAGCTATAGACCACAAAACGAGGAACTGGTCCTTCAGAATCATTAATTCCGTAATCGTTTGTTTTCTTTTTTTGTTGTTTTGGTTGTTTGGTTGGTTTTTTTTAAACTGATCAATTTTTAGAGCTGAATTTTTGGGGGAGGAATTTGCTTTAACCTTTTTGGTACTTTTGGGAGAAGTTGAAAAATATCTCTTTTCGCTACATCATCTCAAATCTGAAACCCTGTCTGTTTGGTCCATTGAAAGGTCTACCTTAATTCTTAGTTCTGTCCATACACATTCATTCAGACAAAAGGAAAGCCGCTTCCGCTTCTATCCCTTAGTCGTTAGACAGCTGGGGCACCACTGAAGATTTTGCAAACAGCTTCCTTCGCTCAGAAAAGACAGGAGGATAACTGGATTAGTTCATACCTGCAGACCCACAAAAGTGACTGACTTAAAGTGGTATAAAATCAAAAATTAAAAAGGAAGCAGGAAAATGATTCTCTCTCTCTCTCTCTCTCTCTCTCTCTCTCTCTCTTCTTCTCCTTCTCTGCGCGCCGCGCGCGCGCACACGTTAAATCCTGTTCCGCTTTTCGTAAGAGTAGGCCATTGTGTGCTGGTGGGAACAGATGACAAAATTAACCAAAACCGCATACACATGGGGACTGGATGTAAAAAAGCACATGAGTGCTTATTCCATTATCCTCGATAAAAAAAGGAATAAATAAATAAAATAAATAAAAATATCTATCTATCTATCTGTCTATCTCTATCTATCTATCTATCTATCTATCTATCTATCTATCTATTGTTTTGCACATTTCATTCCACAGCAAACTCCTATGGTTTAAAAATTTTGTTTTTCGTTCAGACAAGTTATAATAGCATCATATGAAATTTGTGTACAACACACATAAGGCTGTAAAGAATACCCTAGAGAGTCATGTTCAAAAATAGCCTGCAGCTGAACAAAATCACGTCACATGGAAGGAAAACGAGGCAGCTGTAAAACAGAATTTGGACTGTAAAAATACCAGAAAAAAACCAGGAAGTCAATCCAATCCAGTCCTGTTGTTTATAGCCCTGCCGACCACAGAGGCCATATCAAGGCTGTCACGTCGTCAAATTTTAAATCTCAGAATAAAAATGTGCAGCTATATACAGATTAAAACAGGATATAAAACCAGCTCTACTGTCGTTCCTTCTAGCAACGCCCTGGCCAACCATAAGGGTCAACCCAGGACGGGAACCGTATTGTGGGAAAACCACATCAACAGGAAGCAAAATAAATGGAAATAAACAACAGGGTATATAATCATATACCCATTGCTTACTTTCATAGTCATGAAGAACTTGTAACTAGTTACCTGTAATTGGATTCCCCCCACATTAATTTACTCGGTTGTAACCACTTTTCCTTCTTTTTTTTCAGGGTATTCTCCTCGCTTACAGAATGGCGAGGGCGTTGTGTTGTGGTGATATTTAAATTTTTTAATTTATTTTTTATTTATTTTATTCTTTTATATCGAGGATAATGGAATAAGCACTTATGTGCTTTTTTACATCCAGTCCCCGTGTGTATGCGTTTTGTACATTTGTCATCTGTTCCCACCGGCACACAATGGCCTACTCTTACGAAAAGCGGAACAGGATGTAACGTGTGATATCGTTCTGTGTGCCATGAATGGCTGTTCAGAATGATGACTGCTACCCCAGGAGGAGGCCACCTGCTGAACAATTATGATGTTTACATTAGCAGTGCTAGGCAGGTAATCCGTCATGCAACGGGCTTCTCTTTCTCAATCACACACACACACACACAGTGAGAGAGAGAGAGAGAGAGAGAGAGAAGAGAGAGAGAGAGAGAGAGAGAGAGAGAGAGAGAGCATTCATAACTTAACAATGCAACAATAACTTGGGTTTCCATTGCAATATCAATACAACTTGATTGAAAGTGTATATGAACAAATCAAATTGATAACGATGATAATAGAAATGAATATATGGATGAAACACCTTGATCGAAAAAGACCAATACAAAAGATGATAACAGATCTCCCCCCCCCCCCCCCCCCCCTTTTAAAAAAAAATCTCCATTAACAAAAGAAAACAACAAAACAACCAAACAACAAAATGATGACATTTTGTCAAACATAGCTATGAGAGAGAGGCAGACAGACAGAGACAGAGACAGACAGACAGACACACACACACACACACAGAAGCTGATTTTTAAACCGGAACAGTGAGAGGAAAAAAACCAACAACTTATCGACAAACACCCTGGCTCATATTTAATGAAGAAAGTGACAACACCCCACCACGGCCTGTTATTGTCTAAAGTCGTCCTTCCCCCACGCAACTCCAGGTTTCGGGCCCTGGCTCCAACACGAAAGGCAAACACCGAACCTTCCACACCGTTTTCAAAGTCCCCGTCTGCGGCTAAACATCATCCGCAATGCATGCTGGTCCTGACAGATGGGAAGCGCGCGACTGGCACCGCAAGTACGCATGCGCCGGGGAGTCCCACGCACGTGGTGGGCGGCGGGAGTAGAGGGCGCTGGTGAATGCGACACGTGACACAGTTTTTCTCCATATGCCCTCGACGTAAGGTGTCTTGTAAAGGGGCCATGTTTGGCCGTTCAAATTAAACCTGTGGTGGAGATAGAGAAAGAGAGAGTGGGGGGTGGGGGGCAAAGACTAGTAGTGTAGTCCATTCTTAGCAGCTAACATGCGTCTTGGTGAATCATGCATGAGGAAAAATGGGGTAAGATGGAGTGTTTAATTAGCGGAAAGCGCTTGCAGCGTGAAGGGCCCCAAAGGCAGAAAACGACTTTAAGCTTGTTGTCACTGGCGTGGCAGTGTGCGTCCTTTGTGTTCCTACCCGTGTATGGCAGCCGTCATTTTGCTGAGGAGAGAGAGAGAGAGGAGCGAGAGACAGAGAGAGAGATGATGGTATTTGGTCGTGGGGGGGGGGGGGGGGGAGGGGGGGGGTGATTATTTTTAGGTTTTAGACCCACTCCTCTCCTCGAGAAGTGAGAGAGAAAGGGGGGGGGGGGGGGGGGGAGTTTTCTTTACTTTAGGTTATAAACCTACTCTATCCACTCCATTTTTTTCCCCCCAATAACCAGGATCGTTAACAATAGCGTTTTAGGAACAAAAATAAAAGGATACACACAAACATATCAAGTTTTACGCGATATTTTAATGTATTAAAAAGCTGGCTCCGTAATTAAGTTGCGCGCACGTACACACGCAGGCAGGCGAGCACACACATCAGCATAATTACGTACGCCGACTCTTTGTGTGTTTTTTTTTCCATTTTTGTTTTTCACACTATAGTTATGCAAGTGCTAAGAAGAAGAAAAACGAGTTTGCAGCCCAACTAGCCTATCCCAGAGATGAACCAGACCATATCAACAAAAACATGACGTATACTTGCACACGCTCTTATGGAAAAATGACTACCCAAGTTAGTATGACGTCATAGTCGGTATGATGTATCAGTCTGAAGAATTACTATTGTAACCTTTCTATGTCAAAATTGAGAACCGCCATAGCAGAATCGTGATCAGCTATCTAACCCTAGAGCAAGGGCTTGGCTTCTAGCCTAGTCTAAATCCGGCTGTGTATTTCAAGTAAAATGTCTGGGGTTTTTATTTTTGTCAATTCTTAAACATTAAACTGGGGTTTTGTGTTTTCATAGATAACTGAGAGGAGAGAATTCCAGACGCTGTTCATTTCGTGATTGTTAGATCTATAACAAAAATATAAAAAAAAGAAAGTTTGTGATAGTGGCATTTCCATGGATCGGTGGTCTAGAGGCAACGCGCCTGTCTAGAAAGCGAAAAGTTCGGGTCGGA
>CM054147.1:12971194-12976194 GCA_028751875.1 Rapana venosa
TGTACAGGAATCGTACTTTGTCGCTTATTTCAGTTGTTTTCACGCTCAAGTAAAACCATCGTGATGCCTAATGAAAACACAAAGGCTGCCCTTTCCTTTCCGACACCCACCTTACTTGTTGAATGGGACCTAGTAGTAAGTGACAGGCGATGCAATCGAACATCAGAAATAATATCTGCACACAAAAATCGATATTTTTGAAGCCTGATTTTACATTATTTTTGTTGCCCATCTTTTTGTGCTGCCATCCCATCTCAGCTGTTGTTCCTCTTGTCCTAGTCCAACCCCTACTGCTTTCTCATGCAGACCCCATCTGCAGAGAAAAAAGAAATTGTCATGTTCCTTTATTTCTATTGCTTTTTCGAGTTGACATTAACTTGCCCCGATCACTTCACCCCCCAAAAGAGAGAAGTGACAATCAATGACAGGCAGTGAAAGACAATGACCCGGTCTTTCTTTCTTTCTTTCTTTTCCCCCGGCACATCTTGAAAGGTTTGATTGGGACAATCGTCAATGATTAAATGCTCAAAACAGCCGTAAAAGGTCCCATCTGGGCCCAGCCCTGCAATCGATAGCAGCGTGTTTGAACCATCAGGGCGCCGTGTGGGCTGAGCAGCTAGTGCTAGGAAGATGCCTCCTCCCTGAGTCTGGCTCTCCCTGCATCCTCCCCCACGCGCTCACCCCTTCCGCTATTACTTCTGATGTTCGATTGCATCGTCTGTCACTTACTACTACTACTACTGCCCATTCAAAAAGTAAGGATGGTGTCGAAAAGGAAAGTGCCTCCCCCTTGGGTAAAGATTATGTCCGGGTTAAACTGGTACCCCCATCATTTTTGTTTGTTTTGTTTTTTGTTTGTTTGTTTGTTTATTTGGGGTGGGGGTGGGGTGGGTGGGTGGTGGGTGAGGGGGGGATTTTGGGTTTGTTTGTTTGTTTGAATTTTGTTTTTGGTTATTGGTTGTTTTTTTCGGGTGGGGTGTAGATTTGTGCTTTGTTTGGTCCCCCCTCAAACATGGGATATGTTGCTTGCCAGTGATATGATACCCGTAGTTGGATGGACGTGTAAAGCTGTGTGAATGAATGTTTCCAGAGTGAAAGTTAATTTGATTTGAGGGATTCACTTCACGTAGATATTAGCTTGACCTGTTTATGTGGTTTTGATCAAGACTGAAAATGCTACTACTCAAAGAAGTAAAACGTTGGTACTTAACTCATTTGTAACGGGTTTGTCATCATGCTAATGTAATGTGTCCAAAATTCCACAAAATCTTAATAGTATGACGTAATGTCCTTAACGTGGCAAAGTCGACTTATTGCGAAATATAAGCAATCTCATTACAGATTCAAGATTCAAGATTTAATTCCTTGCACCCCTTTTGGGATATGGCAAACAGCAGAAATTACCTCCCATCGACAAGGTTGGCCTGGATCTTTGCATGTTGGCCATAGTAACTATTAAGGGGTGAGAGATGCAGAGAAATGTAATACATCTATTTATGTAATGCAATATTGCCACTAGAAGAGTCCCCCCCCCCCCCCCCCCCCCCCCTCAATTGCAGCTCTCTCTCTCTCTCTCTCTCTCTCTCTCTCTCCTCTCTCTCTCTCTCTCTCTCTCTCTCTCTCTCTCTCTCTCTCTCTCTCTCTCTCTCTCTCCTCTCTCATAAACGACCCTCTTAAGTTGACAGTAAAGGTTCAGTTTAAGACAATCAGATGAAAATACATTAAAATCTTCAAATGTCACGGTCCAAATATACCTTCCACAGACCGTTCTGGTTATTCTGGTCAGTTTTACAACTTTACCTAAGAACCTTTATTTTGATTCAGTTTTATTTTATTGTTTGTATTCTTCTATTTCTCAGATAGTGAAATAAGCACATGTGTGCTGTTTTTACATCGAGTTCCCTTGTGTATGCGGTTTTGTAAATTTTGTCATCCGTTCCCACCGGCGCACAACGGCCCAGTCTTCCAAAAGCGGAACAGGTTTTAACAGGCGCTTTTCAGGCAGCAAGAAGCACACGTACTGTCATATTTACAAAACAAGCAATAACAAAGTTAACAGACGATGAGCTAAGACAACATTAATTCGCAACAACTTATACCAGTGACGTCACAGTCAACACCAATGACACGTCAGTTTTGCGCTAAAAGCGTAACAATATCAAGTGTTCCCACTTACTAAAAACCTTCCCTACATAAAATCTGTTCTTTTTTTGACTGGGTGGTAGATTTTTAATAGAAAGGGGGAGGGCGGTTTTCTTGACACCATCACCGGGCAACATCTCCCTTATTTTACCTGGCGCAAAAAAAGTCGCAGGTGCGCCAGGAAGAAGGTGTATTTATTTTCCTCCGCCCGCTCTTTGCTGATGATGCTGCGCTGTCTGGAAGCTGAGGGCGGGAGGGCCGCGGAATCAATCTATAATTCGCTCATCTATTCACCACTTAGGCGGCTGTTAAATCTGCCAGGAGCTGGCTACATCGATCGCCGGCCGGCCGGTGTCTTGTGAACACACGAGCAGACGGACATCATCAGTGAAGATTTCCCGCCAACTGTCGGTAAACAAAGACTTTTTCAACATGTCACGTTTGGAGAGATTGCGCCATTTGGAGAGGCTGGCGTGATTTATGCTTCTTTTCTTTTCTTTTTCTTTATATTCTGCTTCGTTTTGTTGGTATCTTTTTGATCTCGAGTTGTCTGCTCTTTTTTATATTTTTTTTATAAAAGGAATTCTCGCAGCGTTGGAGAATTATCAATTCACTCCTTTGCTTGATTATTATTCCTCACTTGATGTTCCCACCACTGCAGCTGGGTTTATGATTTAGCCATTGATCGTTAATTATCTTTCGGCCAATTTTCTTCTTTCATTCCCATCCTCTCTCTCTCTCTCTCTCTCTCTCCTCTCTCTCTCTCTCTCTCTCTCTCTCTCTCTCCTCTCTCTCTCTCTCTCTCTCTCTCTCTCTCCGCCGACTCCACTCTCCCCAAAAGTCCTTCGGATGAGACTATAAACCGAGGCTCCGTGTGCGAACGCACGCAGAACATCTTGCGCACACGTTAAATCCTGTTCCGCTTTTCGTAAGAGTATGCCATTGTGTGCCGGTGGGAACAGATGACCGTCACCCTCACCGATCCCTCAGATTCCGAATCCTTTGGGGCGCCTTCGAAGCTTTGTCAACCACCTTTCTCCAGTCCTCGCGTCTCTCAGCCGCTCTCAGAGTGTCTCTCAGCTCCATGTCTGTCCACTCTCGAATGTTGTCCTCCCATCTCTTCCTTTGTCTGCCTCTTCTTCTTCCTCCCCCTCACTGTGCCTTGTAGGATTGTTTTAGCAAGGACAGAGGAGCGTGTGACATGACCAAACCACTTCAGCTTTCGTTGTCTTGTGAGTGCTTGAAGGTCAGTAAAGGGACCGATTTCATTGCGGATGCGTATCTTGACTTCTTCATTCGTGATGTGGTCTTTGTATGAGATGCCTAAGTCTTCGGAAGCACCTCATTTCTACAGCTCTTATTCTTCTCTCTAAGTCGGCTGTGAGGGTCCATGATTCACATGCATATAAGAAGATTGACATGACCAGAGAGCGCATCAGCCTGATCTTGGAACTGATGGCGATTTTTCTGTTGCTCCAGATGGGTTTGAGCTTGGTCATTGCGGCTGTGGTCTGGGCAATTCTTGACAGGTTTTGATCTCTCGTCTGTCACGATAGATCCCAAATATTTGAATCTGTGAACGTTTTCAAGTTTCTGGTCTTTAATTTTGATTTCTGATGTGAAGTTGCTGTTTGTTATCACTTTTGTTCCCCCCTCCCCTCCCCGCTGATTTTCATATTTCCATACCAAATTTTGTTGATTTATAACAAAACCGCATACACACGGGGACTGGATGTAAAAAACCTACATAAGTGCTTATTCCATTATCCTCGATATAACAGAATAAAATGAAATAATTTTTTAAAGAAAATCTCTCTCTGTGCATGGATATGTATCTAGTTTATTTGTATTAGTTTGTTGTTTTGTTGACTACTTGGCTGGTAATGTGAGAAGCCGATCGCATAAACACCTAAATGATGAGGGTTTAAGTTTATTATAAGCTTTTATTGTTGTGTGTATATGTTACAGATTTCCTCATGTTAACTTTCTTTTCTTTCTTTTTTTGCATGAGGGCCTGGTACAAAGAAGCCTCTGGCTTATCCAATTACCCTCACTAAAACATTCGAATTGTCTCTCTCTCTCTCACTCTCTCTCTGTCTCTGTCTCTCTCTCTCTCTCTCTCTCTCTATATATATATATATATATCTCGCTCTCTCTCTCTCATTCTCTCTCTCTCTCTCTCTCCTCTCTCTCTCTCTCTCTCTCTCTCTCTCTCTCTCTCTCTCTCTCTCTCTCTCCCACCCACCCATCCACCCAGAACGTAACTTGCTTTCCGATAGTAACGTCTTACTTTTTCCTGTACCATTGACTCTTCGATCCGCACTATAGAAGGTGAGTGAAGTTTTGAAATGGAATGGACGCACCACTAGGCCAGTCTTCCCGTCGATTGCACAGCATTTGCTATAAGTACATGCATACAGGTAGCTTTTATCGCTGGCATTTTAGCGCAGCACTCTTAGCCTGGAAATTGAAACCGGCAGAAAGGACAGCAGAGAGTAGTGACGAGAGAATTTACAGGAAAATAAATGAGACCTGTTAAGTTTTTTTTTGTGGGTAGAATTTTATATGATTTTAATTTGTACTTTCTGGAATTTTTTTTTCGTTCCTCGGTTAGAACTCCGAGGTTCACCTGAGAGAGAGAGAGAGATAGACAGACAGACAGGCGCACAGACAGACAGACGCACAGACAGACGCACAGACAGAAATCAGAGAGACAGACAGACAGACAGACGGACAGACAGAAATCAAATAATGGTGGATCGACGCTAAGCTGAAGAAAGGAGGGAGACAGACAGACAGACAGAGAGGGACAAACAGACAGACAGACAAACATACCCTACACCATCATCACCACCATC
>CM054147.1:12981194-12988694 GCA_028751875.1 Rapana venosa
GACTGTCCTACAGGGAACAGTACAAGGAGGGAGACGAAGAGACAGACTGAGAAAACGATAGAAAGACAACATCAGAGAGTGGACTGGTCTTGAGTGGAGCGACTTGCCGCGGATAGCTGAAAAACGCAATGAGTGGAGGAAGATGGTTGTAAACTTTTCAGTGCTGCCCCAACGTTCTACAAGACTACGGGATAGGTAAAAGTCAAGAAGTAAGTCACCATCCCAGGTAAGTGTTTCGTTCATCTGGCTTTGAAACATAAGTAAACCATCGGAAGGACACTTAATAGCCTACATGATGATCTGCATAATTATTATGCTGACTGAGAAGCACAGGCACCACAGAACATTATCAGAGTGACCCAGCAGTAGTGCATGGTCGTTTCAGGTAGGTGGCCTGAGAGCGGCCTAACATCATTTGTTTCCTCTAAGCTTAGACTGTAAGAGAATGACAGGATGAGCCTTGATGTCTCAGATGAAATTATTACTCTGAAAAAAACAACCTGGAAGTTGTAGAAATTTTAAAAGGCTTTTCTTGTTCACGGACCGTAAGCTGTTGGGTCAGACAACAGTACGTTTTTAAACTATTTAGTTCAGCTTAATTTCATTTGTAGCTGTTTAAGTGAAGACACTAATACAAACTGCAAAACTCATAGCTAGAAATGCTAGCGAGAGTTGGACAAAAGCAAGCAGATAGGCATTTACACACACACTACACTACACTACACTACACTACACCGACCACAAAACCCATGAATATCTACCTACAGTGACCAGCATGCAGTGCAGTGTGTGAGTGACACCCCATTTGTGCAGAACAAGGCCGCCAAGCCGCGCCGGCAAAGCCAGGCCATTCACCAGGCTGTCTCAGGAGAGGGCAGCAAGCTGTTGAGGACACGGGAGCCCCAGACGTTTACCACCCGAGCCTGCTTCTCCCCGACTGTAATTTAGTGTGCAAACAGCCCAAGCTGTGTTCCGACACAGCACCCCATTGCACGTGTAAATAAACCACTAATTGTCGGTAATGACCCAACGCTTCAACCACAAGTTCCACTTAGACTCTCTGTCTCCTTTTCTTTATTAACAGGAACAAGGACCCAGATAGAGTGAGAGAGAGAGAAAAAGAAAGCGAGGACAAAACAATAAATCGGCTAAATTGGTGAAATTGCATAATGCAGTCTTTAGTCGTGAAATGATTGATGGGACAAGAATGGGTAAAAGAGACTGAGAGAGAGAGAGAGACTGAGAGAGAGAGAGAGAGAGAGAGAGAGAGAGAGAGAGAGAGAGAGAGAGAGAGAAATCTGCGAAGCGTGACGGGAGTTTCGGGTGTTGGTTGTTCCAGCCTTGTTGGACCATTGTGTCAGGCAGACGGTGCACACATACCGTTAGAAGCCAGAACACGGCTCCCCCATCTGGTCCCCGGGCTGTTTCTTTTCACTTGTTGTCTGCCTGCTGCGCGTGGATGAATCGGGTTTAATTAAGCCACCCACAATGGGACTGTATGTCGGCAACACATCTTTCTCCATGCTTCTCTTTTGCATTGGGGGTGGGGATAAGGGATTGGCACACACAAATTAGTCAGATTTGCCCAGGCCACCAACACCTCCCTGTGCCACAGTTACCTGAGAGGGGGAGAGGGGAAGGGGGAGAGGGAAAATGCCCGCTGTGTCTGTTTGACCAGAGCGGTGGCTGAAACCGTTAACGCTGAATTATTAAGCTGCCCGCCATTCTCCAGCGCGCGATGGCTCCGCAAGGGGAGAGCACCGCAAGCGGCCCCTAGGGGACAGCCTGCCAGCGCCATCTATCTGCGCTGGTGTCACTTAATGAGATCATGAAGAATTAATTCGGCCAGACCTTTTGTTTAACATCAATTTATGATGAGTTTCGCTCAGCTCGCCGGTGAGTGTTTCGTTTCGATCAATTGCCGGTGTGACTTTTGGATGCCCCGAGCTAGTGGCGTAAAATAGTGTGGGCAAACAGTTGTGGATTGTCCCTTGCATCCAGTTAGGGAGGGCTGTGCAGCCTGCCCAGTGCTGTTTCCCGTCCTCCGACGTCAGCGTAAACCTGTCCTGAATGGCTGTTCCTGGTGTTGCCCTGACGGCTTTATTGGCGTGAATGTGGCGGTGACTGCAGGCTTGCCCTGTCTGTAATGTAATGTAATGGCTCATGGAGAAGGACAAAGAGCATGGACCCAAACCCTACATGGGATAACGTGTAGACATGAATGCGTATGCATACCCTAGTTGGTAAAGTTTGCTCAGGTCAACTTGGTAGATACAGCCGATATCAAGAGCTTTGTCAGTTATTGATGTTAACAAAGTGGCAAAGGCCTACATTAAAATGGTGTTATTCTTTGAAAATGTTATGCTGAGATTGTCTGAAGCCATGACAAGCGCTTAGCATAACAACTTGCACTCTCCTGAAATTAAAGGAGAAAAAAAATCATCTGAAGTCGGAGATGACTATCCATATGGTGGAGTATTTAATAACAATCATACACGCAAACTTCTACCATATCACAGGGATACCCAGGTAGGATGAGTGAGTCAGAGGATATCAATTTGGGTGACTTTCAGGGGGTTAAGCTGGGGAATAGCACAATAACAAGAACAACAACAAATTGGTAGGTAGGGGTAAGAAATGACACTGTAAGACTCTTTGCGTATGTGTAGTTTTTAGAGTAGACTGATTTGAATAGGATAAAAAAAAAAGTAATCTTAAGGAGAATGTGAAAGGTTCCCTTCTCGTTCCCTTCGCTCTGCTGCAGATTCCTTGTGCTTACAATCACCTAGATTCAACCAGTCCACTGTTGGCCATCGCTCTTTCTCTTTTTCTGGTCCATCGATTTGGAATGGCCTCCCTATCTCTCTTCGCCAAAGGCCTTCTTGTGACTCTTTTAAATCTGGCCTCAAGACATATTTGTTTCAAACCTAAGAATTTCCTCTCCTGTTTCATTTCATAGCTATCCCTGCTTTTCAACAGCCAAAAATTCCATCACCCTGCCAAAGCGTATAACGTGTGTGTGTATGTGTGTGTGTGTGTGCGCCATTTGGACTTGTTAGAACTATTACTTGCTATTGGTTGCATGACTGTGTAAGAATGAGTTGAGTGCAAGCGCTTTGATTTGTCTGTGTTAGATACAGCGCTATATAAATTCCATTTATTATTATTATTATTTGGAAAAGATCCTCTTGTTACCAAAAGAAACCAAAAAAATTAACCTGGAATAAATTTTTCTTGTGACTGTTTTTTCACTGTCTCCCTGTTCCTGGGCTGGGGCTCCAAGTCTAATTTTGCCTTTTTTCTATTTAATCTCATTTTTGTGTATGGGACCGGTGGGTTTTGTTCCACCATCAAGGTAGTTCACTTTGGGGATGATGTCCAAACGCAACGCAAGTGTGCACGCGTTTTAGTGTTATATAAAAACGTGTTTTAACATGTGCACAAGATGTTCTGCGTGCATTTGCTCACAGGACCTTTGTGATGAAGTCTCATCCAAAGAACTCCTGGGGGAGTGGAGTCAGTACTGATGTAACTGGAATTAATCCCCATGAACAAGCGTTTCGTTGGTGGCCTGAACCCGGGTTCGATCCTGGGCCGTCAGATCACGAGCGCAATGGTCTAACCACTAGGCTCTCTTGGCCCCCGTGTTTTCTCTTTAGTTTAAACAAAATGTTATTCAAAGAAGAGCATCTTTAAAACAGTAAACTTTGGGAGGTGCAGTCAACACTCCTTAAGCAGAACTGTTAAACAAAATAACATGGATGATGATCAGTTTTGTGGTAATCCCTGACCAAGGGAGAACTCTTGGCGTTTCACTTCCTTCGGATGAGACTATAAACCGAGGCCCCGTGTGCGAACGCATGCAGAACATCTTGCCCACACGTTAAATCCTGTTCCGCTTTTCGAAAGAGTAGGCCATTGTGTGCCGGTGAGAACAGATGACAAAATTTACAAAACCGCATACACACTGGGACTGGTTGTAAAAAAGCACATGAGTGCTTATTTCATTATCCTCGATATAAAAAAAAGTAATTGGAGCGCTTTGATTTGTTGCTTTACAAGATTCAGCGCTATATCTTCTTCTTGTTCTTCTTCTTCTTCTTCTTCTTCTTCTTCTTCTTCTTCTTCTCATCATCATCATCATCATCACATCATCATCATCATTATTATTATTATTATTACTTCAAAGTTTAGACCCTATTCTTTTGTGAAGAAAAAAATCTGTAATAAGAATTAAGACATTCATAATTTAACTTATCATAGTTATGACTTATTCCCAGTTATGATTTATCCACAGTATTGACATAGACAGTTGTGACTTGTCGACAGTTGTAAATTTCCCCAGTCACGACTTATTCACAGGTATGACTTATCCACTGTCGTGACATAGACAGTTATGACTTATCGATAGTTTGAAATTATCAACTGTAACGGCCTTTCCATACTCGTGACATGTCTTATTGACAGCTATGACTTTTTGACAATCATGGCATATCCTCCGTCGGGACATCGGCAGCTATGACTTATTCACTATCATAAATTTCCCCCATAGTTTTGTAGCTCAACATTTATGACGTATCGACAATAATGACTTATAGGCAGTTATGACTTATTGACAATAATAACTTATAAACAGTGATGACTTATAGACAGTTGATGACTTATAGACAGGTATGACTTGTAGACAGTGATGACTTATGGACAATTATGACTTATTGGCAGGTATGACTTATCGACAGTGATGACTTATCCTGTCATACTAGCGTTCTTTCATTAGCTCATCTATGTTCCTGTATCTTAGCACTTTGGGCTACTTTAAGGAAAAATACTATGCAAGTTTCCAATAGTAGTGTCCACTCACATTAGTCTTTATTTCTCAGCACACACACACACACACACACACAAGAGAGAAGAGAGAGAGAGAGAAGAGAGAGAGAGAGAGAGAGAGAGAGAGAGAGAGAGAGAGAATGCGAATGCGAAAGTTTTAATCAATGTAGGCCCTGGCCCCTTATGAAGGGTGGCGTGAATATAATCAACATGACACAACATATTGCATAGAAAACTTTTGGAAGCAAAAGAAGATACTTCAACAACAAACAGTATTTCTACTTTTGAAAGCCTTATACAAATGAGTTGCCAGTCGCTTATTAATGCATTGGTTAGTAGATGATGACATAGGTCTACAAAGGCTAAACATGGAAGGGGACCTCACATATTTTGGCAGTATCCCGCAAAAATTAACCGGGTTCTAAGGTCATTTAATGTAATACGTAATCAACATTATACAAAATCAACTTCGTCTTCGACAGACCCTTTACTTAATGGACAAAGAAGATCTCTATCACAGTGTTGTCTGTAGCAGATAACCATAACAATAATAACGAACTTTTATTTTCTGCCGGTAGCAGTAGTAGTAGTTGTAATAGCAGCAGCAGCAGCAGCAGTAATAGTAGAGAGAAAGAGAGAGCGCGGGAGAGAGAGAGTTAGAGAGAGAGAGACAGACAGAGAGAGAGAGATTTATAACAAGCATAGACCTATCCATACCACTAAGCCCCCCACTACCACCAAGCCCTGCGGCTATTGGCGGAGGCCGGCGAGTGATGTGGTTAGAGTAAATCAGCAAGCACTAAAACCACTTGGCCCAGGCTGTCGAGCGTTCGCTTCCCCCTCGCCACTTTATCTTCGCCTCGTTGCCGCGCCGGTGACAAATTTTGTATTAACCAGCCTCACATCACAGAGAGCGCGATTCGTTTCCTGGGCCGCGACAAGTTTTGTATTAAGCAGCGTCAGATCAGAGAAGGGGCCCTGCAAGGGGTGATTGGGGGCCACGTGACGTGATCATCCATTTTACGCCCTGTTGGGCTGCTTGTTTCAGGCACATAGCCGTCTGCTACCCATCCATTTGTGGTCTGGGGATGCTGGAAGACTTGTCAACAAAAAGCTTGGGGAGGGGGGAAGGGTGGGGGGACACAGTGGATGGTTCTACGGGTAGCAACATGACAGCTCCAGCTTACGTAACCCATTTATTTTCATTTGCACCTGCAGCCAGTTCCGTTCTTAGTTTTGGTTAGTTTGGTTGGTTTGGTTGGTTGGTTGTGTGTGTGTGTGTGTGTGTGTTTATTAAAAAAAAATTTCATATTCTTTTATATCGAGGATAATAAAATAAGCACTTATATGCTTTTTTTTTACATCCGGTCCCCGTGTGTATGCGGTTTTGTATAAGTTCTGTCATCTGTTCCCACCGGCACACAATGGCCTACTCTTACGAAAAGCGGAACATGAGTTAATGTGTGCGCAAGATGTTCAGTGTGTGAGTATGTGTAGTGTGTGTGTGTGTGTGTGTGTGTGTGTGTGTGTGTGTGTGAAAGTCAGTCAAATTTTTCTTTCCAGATGCATTTGCTTTTTTTCCCCCATCAAGCCATTTAACTGAGAACAAACACTTCTTAAAGATGATATTTAACTACAACATTGTTACAACCCTTAACAGTAAACTGTACCAAAAAAGAAGAAAAAATCCCAATAAAACAATATACTGCAAAACACACACACACACTCTTAGGGAAAAAAATGTGTCGTGCGCGTGCGTGCGTGTGAGCGTGTGTGTGAAAGTCAAAGTCAAATTCTTATTTCCAGATGGCAATGCATTTACTTTTTTTTTCATCTATCTAGGAACAAAAGGTAACTTATCAATAGTACAATATTAATACGACTTCCAACAAAACTAGAAAAGAGAGAGAGAGAGAGAGAGAGAGAGAGAGAGAGAGAGAGAGAGAGTGTGTGTGTTGGGGGGTTTTCCCCACAGTTTAAAAATGTGAAGGATTGAGGACCACGGGAAAGCATGCAATGTAAAAAGAAAAAATTCAATTTTTTTTCATACATCTTTTTTTTTCATGGGGAAGGGGAGGTAAATAGTCTCGCAATCATTTGTGCTGTTGGCAAAATTGCCCACAAAGTAATGAAGCGAGGGAAATGAAGCGAGGGAATATAGGTTACGTTGTGTGTGTGTGGGGGGGGGGGGGGGGGGGGGGGGGGGGGGGGGGTGTAAGGGGGAGGGAGGGAGGGGAGTGTGAGCAATAAACTGTCATTCCACAGAAATGTCAGCACTCATATCGTGATACATCCGGCGGTGCCAGACACTTCTCTGTGTTTGTTTGTTTGTTTGTTATACTTGCTTGGTGATGTGGCTTTTATTGTTTTGTTTTTGTTGTTGTTTATTTTCTGTTTGTAGGGCTGCAGGATTCTTTGGTCTGTGTTTTGTGTTGTTTTGTTTGTGATCCTTTGTTATTGTTGTGGTTTTATTTTTGTTTGGGATTCTTTTGCTACTTCAGGCATCAGACTTCAAGAATTTATGTGCACCCCGCCCGGTATACACAAAATGATACAACACATTTAGAATTGGTAGACATGAGCGCGTTAAAGTACCATCTGAAACATGAATACTTCTAGTTAAATCATCTCACAATGCAGTTGATATAATTATTTCAAATAGTACACCAGACG
>CM054147.1:12993694-13001194 GCA_028751875.1 Rapana venosa
AGTGTGAGTGTGTGTGTGTGTGTGTTTCCAGCTATGAGGAATTGTATCTACCACGATAATTATAGTTTATTTTCGATACAATAGAAATAAATAACATTTATTTGTGGGTTTTCCATGTTGCAGAGGATCTACGATGACGGTAGTTTTTCCATTTCTTGGTCAAAATAAATTGTGCTTGTGATAGCAATAATGTTTGTTTTGTTTTTGTTATCCTCTCTTGGAATATGAAGCAGTCTTTAAAATGTCCAGATTGGATAGTCAAAGAGAGAATGCATAAATGTAGGAGTGAATGATCTTTAAACCCAAAGATAAAGATTTTAGGCTAAGTGTAGTCTTACAATCTATCCTTGTAAACATCCATGTATCAAAACGCGCGCGCGCGAGCGAGAGAGAGAAAGAGAACTATCTTTTACTTTCTGAGGAGTTGTAAATGGTTACCTGTACTTGTTTTCCTGCACTTCTATTTTTTGCATTAAAACTTTCTGTGGTTTGGGGCTGACTTTTAAAAAATTTCTTTGTTTGGTTTGGGTTTGCATTTCGTAAACTTCAGTGTCTATTTTATCCAGCATGATATTTCTTGTTCACTAACAATGTTTTTACGTATAACTGATTAGTTAGGTTTGCATATGAAGAAAAAGTGTATAATTTTCTGCACCCTTTTTATGCAGTAAAAATGGCAAAGTTGAAATCAAAAAGTCTTTCGAATAGTACCTAAATTTTTGCGTTTAGGAAACTTTGTGAAAGGAAAAGTTTTTAAGTTATGGCTTACCATCTGTCAAAAATAACTGAAGAAAATGGTCCCTAACTACAAAAAATTGTTAACAAAATTGAATATCAAAGAGACAAACTTGTCCATAAATGTAAAAACAAAACAAAACCCAGCAATAACAAAAAAACCCCACCCAAATAACTAAGTTAGGTATGTAATAAATCAACTACAAAAGATTTTTTTTAAAGAAAACAACCCAAGCAATGCCACTATAACAGTTTTGAAGTTTCATTAATTTGAATTTTTACCATTGTCGGCCATCTTGAATTGTTTCGACAACCATTGGGTTAAAAGAAACGAATTTCCCATAATATTTTTGGAAGCTCTGGACAATGCCTTAAAACAACGTCCACTTACAATATGATTATATATTATATATATATTATATATATATATATATATATATATATATATTATTATATATATATTTTATATTATATTATATACATATATATATTGTTTACATTCCAAAATGGGTCTTGTGGTTCAGAAATAGCCCCCATATGCTAAAATATGATAACAATTTCGCTAATGTTGAAGGCGAAAGCATGGGCTCCATGGCACAGAGAGAGCGAGAGAGAGAGAGAGAGAGAGAGAGAGAGAGAGAGGCTGAAGGGCATTAATCACCAACAACTTAACCTTTTCGGAACGGCCCACAGTCAGAGGCTGGACCATGTGCTCTCTCTGTTGTCCCATCACAACACCTCTCCTCTCCTCGTCCGTCCCTCGTGGCTTTCATTGGGATTCATGACTGCAGGATGAATTGCTTCCTTGTTTGTGTGTTTCTCTGTCTCTGCCTGTCTGTCTGTCTGTGTCTGTCTGTCTCTGTCTCTGCCTGTCTGTCTGTCTGTCTCTTTCACTCTCCCCCCCCCCCCCCCCCCCCCCCCCTCTCTCTCTCTTCTCCCTTACCATCATCTCTCCCCCCCATTTCTGTTTTTCAAAGATAAAATTTCTGTCTCTCCTCATCTCCATTTCTTTAACGGGATAGCCTAGTGGTCAGAACATTGCGCTCGCAATCTGACAACCCGGGTTCGATTCCCGTTCAAGGGGATATTTTCCCCTGGAGTTAACATCAGTGCAGACTCCACTCTCCCGAAAGTCCTTCGGATGAGACTATAAACCGAGGCCCTGAGTGCAAACGCACGCAGAACATCTTGAGCACTCGTTAAGTCCTGTTCCGCTTTTCGTAAGAGTAGGCCATTGTGTGCCGGTGGGAACAGATGACAGAATTTACAAAACCGCATCCCCCGTGGGACTCCCGGGGTATGCTTACAAGTGAGCATTGCAAGAATAGGATCCCTGCCCTCCAACCAGGCATGTCGTAAGAGGCGACTAAGGTGGAACCCTTCCTCCAGGTTGGGGGTTGGGCACAGGGCTAACAACCCTGTCCCGAAAAAAAGAGCAGTTACAGAAACAGCAACAGAGAAAACTTATACTTTTGCGTGCGAAGGACCTCCCGGGTCCAGTGAGACTCGTATGAATGCTGACGGCCAAAGCCGAGAGGAAGCTACCAGCAGGATAAGGGAAGACCTGAACACCACCAAAACTAAGATCAGACTAGGACATTGGAACGTGAGGACGATGTATGAGACGGGCAAGCTGGCACAGGTAACATTAGAGATGAGAAGATTCAACCTCCATGTCCTAGGAGTAAGCGAGAGTAGATGGACTGGATCTGGGAGAGTGAGAACACCACCGGAGAAACGTCCTCTACTCTGGGAGAGATGACGACCAGCACCACGAGGGAGTTGCCATCATCCTCAAGAAAGGCGTTGAGCGATGCCTTATGGAGTGGAAGCCATCAACAGCAGACTAATGAGTGCGGAGACTGAAGGGAAGACACATCAACATCACCATCATCCAGTGCTACGCACCAACCAACAACAGCAGCGATGAGAGACAAAGATGACTTTTACCAGCTGCAGACAGAGACAGAGAAAGCCCACGCCATGACCTCATCGTCATCATGGGGACCTAAATGCAAGGTCGGAAGTGACAACACCGACTATTTAGAGAGTCATGGGAAAACGCGGGGTGGGGAACAGAAATGACAACGGGGAGAGACTTGTGGAGTTCTGCGCCTTGAACAACTTAGTGATAGGAGGGACCCTATTCACGCACCGGGACATCCACAAGCTGACTTGGGCGTCGCCGAAATGGGAGAGAAAATGAACCTGATTGACCATCTGATGACAATGGTAAGTGGAGACGATCTCTCCTGGATGTGAGAACCAAGCGAAGTGCGGATGTCGGGAGCGATCATCACCTGGTGACAGCACACTCCAGATGAAACTGAAGAAGAACACAAGACCAACCACTCAAGCGCGATTTGATACCCAGCGATTGAGAGACACAACTAATGATTCGAGTGTGAAAGATTCAATCCTGCATCATGCCAGTGCTCGATAGCTGGAAACAGATGAAATTACACTAGACGAAGGAAACAGATCGGCATCAGGAGACCAAAATGACTGGTCACAGAACCCTCAATGCCATCAGAAAACGAGACAGAAAATAAGAATTACGAAATAGGGAAGAGATTGTAAAGACACGAGGGAAGAACCAGCAAGGACAATCATCGGCCATCAATAAGAAGAAGACCACCAAGGACTGAAGATCAACAAATAGAAAGACACATTAGAACTGAACATGGACATACAAAGAAATGAAGAGAGGCAAAAAAAGAGAGATGTCTGCCATCCAGTAACGTTCTCTCACGGCAACGAGAGAAGGCCCCGGAAGAGTTGTACAGAGACCCAACACAGGGAAGTGGTGATAGACCTCGCACCGGCACCGTGACAGCAGGACGCCATGTGACCAGCTGGCAGACTGAGCAGAAGATGGCCGGCGCCCAGGAGGCAAAGGAGAGTCTACAATCACCAAGGAAGTATGCAAAAAATTCAAGAGGAGCCCTGAGGACCTCAGGACAACAAGGGAAACTGTTTGCAACAGAGATAAGGCAAGACAAGGAAGATTGGGCTTGAACACTTCAGGAAGTCTAACCGACCACACTGACGAGACAGCCGACATCCCAGAAGCTGCAAAAAACTTAGACATTGCGTGACCCTCAACAAGGAAGAGATAAGGCCGCCATCAAGACCCTCGAACGGCAAAATCACAGGCGGACAACTGGTGCCGAACTGTTCAAAGGCAGATTCTGAAACTTAGCAGCTCATATGGCAAACCACTGTTCAACAGCTGAGTAAAACAACAGAGGAAAGTACATTACTCAATTGGACCAAGAGGATAGTCAAAAGACCCCAAGAAGGAACCCTGGCGACCTGCAACAAACTGGAGGGGAATCACTCCTTTTTCTGTGCCAAGCAAGATATGGCCAAGGTCATCAATCCAGAAGAATATCAACGTGGGGCGATGCTTTGAGGAAGGAAAACAGGGTTCAGGAAGCAACGAGGATGAATAGGAACAGGGTGCGCTCAGAAACAATCATCGAACATCACAGAGTGGCAAAGACAACTGTATGTAGAACTTTTGTGGGGCTTCGAAAAGGCATTTGGAAACCAGCATACACAAAAGACAGCCTTTGGAGTATTCCTTCGACACTATGGATCCATCGAAACTGGTTACACCTTATCAAAGCTTCTATGACAACTCAGATGCCTGTGGGCCATGCAAATGATTCGAAGTCAAGACTGAGAGTAAGACAAGGATGTTTTGATGTCAGCAGTTCTCTTCAATCTGGCCATTGATTGGGTGAAGGAGGAAAGACGACAGAAGACACCCCAAGAGGGATTCGCTTGGAGCCTGTCTCAACACTAGACGGACCTTGACTTTGCGGATGACCTGGCGCTGCTGTCCCACACACACCAACATATCCAGGAGAAGACCAGCAGACTCCTAAACATTCGGACACAAGTGGGCTTCATATTAAACACCAAGAAAACAGGTCATTCGCTCAATGTGAACACACCAGCCCCTGTGGGAAGTGAATGAAAATGACCTCGCCAGACAGACAAGTTCACATACCCTTGGCAGCATCATCAAACCAGAGGGCGCACAAAAAAAGAAACACAACAGATGGGCAAGGCCAGGAATGGTTTAGGGAGATGAACAAAAATCTGGAGATCAACTCAGTACAGCACCTACACCAAGCTAAGCTTTACCAGAGCTGTGTTGTGTCTACGCTCTGTAGGTTCTGAGTGTGGATGGATGACGGAAGTGGATCTTACCAAACTTCGATCCTTCCACACCATTGCCTGCGAAGAATTCTCCGGATCTTTTGGCGCAGAAAGATCTCCAATGAAAGACTTACTACGGAGATGCAGGCAAGAAGAATGGGAACCATCATCACCAGAGCGGTGGAAGTGGATTGGGCACATCCTCGAAGGACCCACAGTGTGCGAGAACAGCATTGCACTGGACCCCAGAAGGAAGGAGAAAAAAAAAAGACCAAAAGCAACGTGGAGAAGAACTGTAGAAGTGAGATGAAGGCCATGCAGCACTCTTGGGGATCAGTGACTAGGGTTGGCCCAGAATAGGCAGAGTTGAGTGGAAGCGCTGGGTTTTAATGGTAATGATACAAAACCGCATACACACAGGGATGGATTTTAAAAAAGCACATGAGTGCTTATTCCATTATCCTCGATTAAAAGAATATTAAAAAAACAAAAACGTTTTTTTGAGAAATCAGTAGTTGTGATAAAAAAGATAGTCCCTACTAGGGCAAGGGCCAGATGAAAAAACGTTTTGTCAATATTATGTGTAACCCTTGGGAATAAAGATCAACCAAAACAACCAACCAATCAATCCCCAAACCAACAATTAATCAATCAATCAATCAATCAACCAATCAACCAACCAATCAATCAATCAATCAAGCAAGCAAGCAATCAATCTCTCTCCCTCTGTCTGTTTTGGCTACTCTGTGTTTCTGTTTGTTTGTTTGTTTTTGCTTCGTTCATGGGCTAAAGCTCCGAGGTCCACCAATGGGGAGACTTTTTGGCGTATGGACCGTTTTTGTCCACCATGAAGGTAGCTGCATTCCAACTTCTGTTTATCTGATTCTCTGGTTCTGTCTTTCTGTTTCTGTGTCCGCCTCAGAATCTGTTTTTTGAAATTCTTATTAAAAAAATTGATTGCCTACCGGTTTTGTTTTTCTGTCTTTTTTTTTGCACTTATTTCTTTGTCTATCTGTCCTATGCCTGTCTGCGTTTCTCTGTGTGTGTGTGTGTGTGTGCGTGTGTGTGTGTGTGTGTGTGTGTGTGTGTGTGTGTGTGTGTGTGTGTGTGTGTGTGTGTGTGTATGTGTGTATTAATAATAATAATAATGTATGAAATTTATATATATATATATATTTTTTTTCTTTGTTGGCGTTTCTGTAGCAAACTTTGTTTTTATGGGGTGGGGTTGCTAGCCCCACGCCCAACCCTCCTCCTTTCCCATCCGGGCTTGGGACCGGCAATGGCAGAGAAATTTATATAGCGCTGAATCTTGTAAAGCAACAAATCGAAGTGCTCAGATTTTTAAAAAATAAATTATACCGAGGATAATGGAATAAGCACTCATGTGCTTTTTTACATCCAGTCTCCGTGTGTATGCGGTTTTGTAAATTTTGTCATCTGTTCCCACCGGCACACAATGGCCTACTCTTTCGAAAAGCTGAACAGGATTTAACGTGTGCGCAAGATGTTCTGCATGCGTTCGCACAGGGGGCCTCGGTTTATAGTCTCATCCGAAGGACCTATTGATGATGGGCTGTTTGCTATGAACGAGTGACCTTTCTGTTCTACCCCCAAATCGTGGATTCAGGGTCCGGCTTTCCGTGTTTTCCTCTGTGGCTGTTCATTGTCATGATCACATGAGTTATCTGACGCCATGAATGCCACTGACTGGTGTGTGTGTGTGTGTGTGTGTGTGTGTGTGTGTGAGAGAGAGAGAGAGAGAGAGAGAGAGAGAGAGAGAGAGAGAGAGAGAGAGAGAGAGAGAGAGAGAGAGAGAGAGAGAGAGAGAGAGAGAGAGAGAGAGAGAGAGTGCGTGCGGGCGTGAGCGAGCGAGCGAGCGAGGGAGATAGAGAGAGTGTCTGTCTGTCTGTCTGTGTCTGTCTGTTTCTGCGTATATGTATGTGTCTGTGTGTGCGTCGCACAGCCTTACTCGATGTATAAATAGCAGATAGGTGGATGGATGCATGCATGCATGCATGCATTCAGACAGACAGATAGACAGTCATACAGGCAAAAAGACAAGCAGGCAGGAGGACAGACAGCAATGTAGACAGGCAGATGAATAGGTAGACAGACAGATAGACAGACAGATAGATAGATAGATAGATAGATAGATAGATAGATAGATAGATAGATAGATAGATAGATAGATAGGCAAGCAGACACATTAATAGATAGGTAGACAGACAAGTGGGAAGACAAACAGACAGACAGGCAGACAGACAGGCAGACAGACAGGCAGAGAGACAGACAGACAGACAGATAGATAGATAATAGAAAACAGACAGACAGATACATAGATACATAGACACACAGGGAGATAGATAGATACAGAGATAAACAGACAGACAGACAGATACATAGATAAACAGACAGGCGGATAGATAGATAGATAGATGTGGGTAAGTAGGGAGGTATATAGGTTGGAAGGTGAGTAGGTAAGTAGGCTGGCAGGTAGATGGGTAGGTAATTAGATGGATAGGTAGGTAGGTAGGTAGGCATAAAGGTAGATAGGTAAGTGGGCAGACATACTTACAAACAAACAAACATGAA
>CM054147.1:13006194-13088694 GCA_028751875.1 Rapana venosa
GCATACTCTCACCACAAAACACACACAGCAGATGAATGGAATAATCCACCGTTTTGCGTGATTGAAACTTGACCAGCACTTTGATTGAATGGAAATCTAAAAGAGCTTTCATACTGACATAACTACAGCTTAGAATTCAGGCTGTGTTTTTCTATTGTTGAACTTACGTGAGGACAGTCAACAAAACTTCTTATGCCAAAGGGTAATATGCTTCATAACCTCACCCAGCTAATGACGTAATTGCGATTTAAGCATCAGGTCTGGCTTTAGATCAAAGCTATTTATACTGGATGATCATGAAAATCATCACATGAAAACGACCAGGAGCCACCAAGACTCACACTCTCAGCCAATGATTCAGGCCCATTACGATGTGAAACCCATCTCGCTATCTCCTCAGCCATTGTATCCATCAGAGCACACACACACACACACACACACACACTCTCTGCACATTAGCTACAGTGCACAGAAAGGTGGATGTCTGCACAACACCACGCACAGGGGACCACACTGTGACACCCACACCCACCCCTCTGAGAGCTGCAGCACTCCATGCATCATCAGAAATCCTTCACACTTCAGGGCAGATAACAGCAGTATGTGAGGAATAAATAACAACTCACCACCGGGGTTTTTCCATATGATAGATTGCGTTTATGATGACGATGATAATACTTCCTAGTCACACTCTCTGAAATATATGCCAGTGTGACAGAGAGAAGAGAGGGGAGAGGGAGGGAAAGAGAAGAAGATAATGCCTGAAAGCTCTGAACAGGACTGCACAGGTTTCATCTCACACCTCCTCTTGGGTCAACAGCAAACACAGTATTGTTGAAGTGTGGTGGACAGCAGACATGAAGGGCATAGATAGTGTGAGTGTGTGTGTGTGTGTGTGTGTGTGTGGTGTTCGTGAGTGTGTGTGTGTGTGTTCGTGAGTGTGTACGTGCGTGTGTGTGTGTGTGTGTGTGTTCGTGAGTGTGTGTAGTGCGTGTGTGTGTGTGTGTGTGTGTGTGTGTGTGTGTGTGTGTGTGCACCAGAGAGAGGAAGTGGCCATCATCACCAGCACTGTCACCTTTGTTAAAGACCCCACAGGCAGAGGAAAGAAGAAAGGAATAAATGAATGAAAGAATGAATGAAGGAAGGAAGGAGGTGTGCTAGCTGAGTAGTCTCCATAGTGACCCCTCCTGCTCTTCCTCTTTGTCTTCAGGCATGTTCAGGATCAGGAAATGTAGGTGTGCAGACGTGCAGGCACGCCCACGCGCCCATTGAAAACTGTTATCAATATTCTTGGTTGTTAAATAAAACAAATAACATCGGAGAGATAAGAAGTACTATGGCAGTAAGGACATTTCAACAAAAGAGATTCAGCATGCACATAATAGAAAAGAAGGACAACAGCTAGTAGTGTTCTGTAAGGTGTTTATCAAACGTGTAGCTGTGAAGGTATGATGCTTCTCCTGCCACTATAGTATTTTTTCTCCCCTTAAGTTAGTTCTTAACATGCAAAGTTTTACCCTGCTAAATTATATCGTGAAGGCTGTAATATATCTATGCAGGGAGAAAATTGTAACGTCCTGTAAGAAAAAAAAAAGCGTATGCCTTTCTCAGGAATGGAAACAAAATTGGTCATAAATGAACAATTAATTTGGAAAAAGAAATTTTAAAAAATTAACAGGTCGGAAAAGACAGAAAAAAAGGAGGAAGAACGAAAAAACGGGAAAGAAGAAGAAGAAGAAAGAAAGAAAGAAAGAAAAAGAAAGAAATAAAGAAAACGAAAGAAAGAAAGCAGTAGATGAGTAAAAAGATTGTTTAAAAATATAGACCAGACTAAGAGACCAAACACACTGACTGGAAAGAGAATGCAGGGCTAGAGCTAATTGCCCAGTGTGTACATAACTGCCATCAGCACCATACCCCATGCTTCATCCCAGTAGTAGAAAGAATTCCCCAGGGAAAGAGAAGGGTTACATACCCAGAGACTCTCCCTGTTATACGTTTCCTGTCTCCATTAGTTAATGCTGGTGCCAGGAAACCAGATCTGCTCACCAGCGATTTGGGGGGAGAGGGGGGCAGGGAGGGAGGGAGGGAAGTGAGACTTAGAGGTGAGGACAGGGGTGGGGAGGGGGGTGTTTGTGGTGGGGCATAGTGCGGTATTGGCTCATGATTTTCATAATTTTGAACTATCAGTAATATCGGCACTCTTCTCATTTGTAGTAGTTGGTGGTGTCGAGTGTTTGCCCAGCTTAACACCCTGGGGGTCATCCAGAATAATTATGCAGGCTGACTCACTCACCCCACTTGTACATGCTGGATGAAAATATTGTGTGTGTCACTCTTTTCAAGTACCATGCCACACAGGCAGCCATACTCCGACTTTACCAGATTTTTTTTAATCCTTGATTTTAAACTTATTTTCGCATTTACGAGAAGAAACTTATTTCTGGTGGCCTATCAAACCTGTCAGAAATGATAATAGAACAAGGAAGAAAATATGCTTGCATAAAAAGATATAAAAGAAAGAAAGAAACTAAGCAACTAGTGAAACTTTGTGCCTAATATCTGGCAATCTTTTAAAAGGATGCAAGGGAGATCATAGAAATGTACTCTCATAGCTAGATAAAAACTCAAACATTGCTGTCGATACTAAAAGTGCTAACACGGGCAAGAGAAGCTGAAAAACGGGGAATAGATAGATAGATAGACAGACATATAGATAGATAGATAGACAGACACATAGATAGATAGATAGATAGATAGATAGATAGATAGATAGATAGATAGATAGATAGATAGATAGATAGACAGCGCTTATGCTTCTATTGTAAAAAATTCTCTTGCAGATGTAGCCTTTCAGTGACAAAACCCAGGTTGAACAAAGGTAAATCAATGAATAAATGTAGCGTATGAATGACCGGCATCAAAGAGTCAACTCCAGCAACAAAACAAATAAAATTCAGTTTAGAAAAATTGAATGAAAATGAAACAAAACAAAAAGCAAACAAAACCCCTAAAACCGAAAAAACCCCAAAACAACAACAGCAACAAACAAACAACCCAGCCACTCCAAGGGCCATTGGATGAACGGCAGTTACAGGTCTGTAATTGTCTGAGCTGACTACCTCTGATCCATGAAATCGCGGTCGAAGAAATCATCCATATGCGGTTCATTATAGTGACCTCAATTTTGGTTTAGCAAACAATTCTGTGCCTGTGGTGAGCAATGGGTCGGAGGTGTATAGGGGGGGGGGGGGGAAGGGGGGGGGAAGGAGGTTGTTTGGGGATGGGGGGGGGGGGGGCAGCTCAGTGGGGGTCACCACATCAAGTCACAGTGGAATACCAACCACTCTTCCATTCCTCATTGACAGCTGAATATCAGTGAATCACATTTAACTTCAGAACACACAGGCCAGATATGTAGGACTATATTTTATTCAGACCTGATATGAATACATGTGATATCAATGGATTAAAACTGGCATACTTTATTACAGAGTAGAAACTTTTTCAACATTTGGTGTTAGACAAATAAACGAGACAAAGAATGGGGGAAGGTATGTTTGCTCTGCATGCTCATAGCAATCAGTCATTGTTATTCTAGTCCCATGACTGATCCCACAGCATGCTTAGATTTGAGCAATAGGCTTGAGAAGGCTGGAGCATCTCGCAAAGGAATATAACCTCATGGTCCCTGGAATTTTCCATTGTATAACCACTGCACACAAGGCAGTCAGACCAGCAGGACCCAGGCAAGGGTGCGTTCTGCAGATCCCTCCAGGAAATCACTCAGAACAAAAAGTCTTTAATTCAAGCCTGTGCATGTTCAGCTTTGATGCAGTCTGATGATGCTGTTCACTGTTCATTGCCTTCTTGATCTTTGGATGGTTTACTTCCTAATGGCTAGGGAGTTAATCATTATAGAGTGAACGGCTGTTGTCCTTTTCATATTTCACAAGTTGCTTTTTATCCCTGAATCAGACTTCTATAGAATTTCAACTTTAAAATTCTAAGAGACATGCACATGTACTTAGATCCTGGTCTGCAATGCTGACTGTTTTTAAAAGGCATTTGAGTTCATGTTGTTTTTTCTTCTCTTTACAAAAAGACACAACCTTTACGAGGGACATGTGAGTCAAAGAAGCATGAGAGAAAAAAACACATGCTAAGCCACAGGGGCAAACCAAAGTGCAGGGCATTACAGACGTCTGGTCATAATAATAGGAAGCACTGGAAGGTAAAGTCTTCAGCTGACATCCCAAAGGAAAGAGGCTTTTGTCCTATATGCCACTGTTTGAAGTCAGCCAGTGCAGCCACGACGCCATTTAAGGGTGAACCACAGTGACCAGGGTTCTATGCTTGCTGCATACTTCATGACCCGGACTGTGCGGCACAGGCCTTTTTCCTTAATGTGCGGCCATCAAACCCACGTTTTCCAAATGGTCCACATCCCCAAGGAATGAATTATTGTGAGGCGCATGTTCCACTGCACTCGTTTTGTGTGATTATAGCTGCGTTCCAGTGAACAGATCACCTGTACTTGAACAGAGTGGCTCCATGTTTAGGCAGTCACCCTGAAAGGTGGGCGTAGACTTGCTTGCATGTCTGTAGTGGGTGGAGAAAGGTTCCACTTTGTTTTCAGTACTCGGATTGTTCCAAGGTGTCGCAACGTGTCTGTCCTACAGGGAACAGTACAAGGAGGGAGATGAAGAGGCAGACAGAGAAAACGATCCGAAGACAACATCAGAGAGTGGACTGGCCTTGAGTGGATCACTTGCTACGGAAAGCTGGAAACCGCGAGGGGTGCAGGAAGCTGGTTGCAAAATCTTTGGTGGTGCCCCAATGGTCTACAAGACTACGGGATAGGTGAAGGTGAAGGTGAGGGAAGGTCGCAACCTGGGAAGTATTCTGCCAGGACAACACATTGATGATGATATTTCATGTATGTTACACAATGGTCTACTTATATTTCATTCTTACCACTTTTCTTTAAACAAAATAATGTGCTTTAAGTGCAATGACACCAATAAAGAGGTTTTCAATGTAGTAGTTGCCGAAAGTGTCTCAACTGTAATATGGAAAGAAATACTGTTGCAGACAGGAAATACTGTTGCAGACAGAATATCAGTTGGCATGTCTACCGGTTGCCTAATGCAAAAGCTGAACATTTTGTTCCTGTTGAGCACACTAGCTTTCAGACTTTTGTTGCTCTTTTGTAGATTTGAATACATATAACTTTCTCTATGAAGTTTTGTTGAAACCGAAAGCAACGTAGCCTTTTTCGGAGGATGCAGGACCAACTTCATGATCCATTCTACAAGGAAAACCTGGAATTAAAAAAAAACACACACCATAAAGTTGTTTTTTTTTACACTCCCCGAAACTGATCTTTGCAAAGAAACACAAAGAACAGGGCTTGCTTGCAGGTTGGGTTTTTTTGTTCCTCGGCCAGACCTCCGAGGTTCACCAATGGTGGGAGTTTGCATATGCGACCACATATACCCACCATGAAGGTAGCAGCGTTCCCATTTCTGGGATATTTGCAGGTATCAGCATACAGTTACCTGAAAGATGTACAAGACATTAGATCTGCCCTGCCGGGAGATACTAAAAATTGTACTCTTTCATCCACGAGGTGTCATCAAGATTCGAACTCCCTACCTATGACTGCAGGACTATTGCAATGAAGAACCTGTTACATTATCCACTCAGGTACTGTACTCATCTTGGCAAAAGTTTATAGACAATATCTGGTTGTCTTTTGGGAATATCCGATAATACCGTTAATTATCATCCAACTAGATAATGTAACAGACGGACTGATAATAAATTATGGAATCTGTCAAAAGTTCCTTTTTTTTCAATTCCGCCCTCCACCTTCTCTCTCTCTCTCTCACACACACACACACAACACAAACACAAACACACACACACACACACACACACACACACACACACACACACACAACACACACACACACACACAGCACACTCTCTCTCTCTCTCTCTCTCTCTCTCTCTCTCTCTCTCTCTCTCTCTCTCTCTCTCTCTCTCTCTCTCTTTCCACGGTAACCCATGCGGTGACACACGTCTCGCTGATATCCTGTCAATTCATCAATGCCTGCTGCTGCCTCTCCCTACCCGGCAATAGCTGACACAGCTTATCCACATTCACTGAGTTGGAAAAACATAGCACAAAGGGACGTGTGTCTAAATCAGAGCATTGATCATCCCAGTCATCAGAAGTAACTCGGCCATTTGGAGTGCATTCAGGTTCCACTGTACATATCAGCAAAGCGGAAGGAATAAACAGTGCATTGCCTTTGTTGTGTGATCGCCCTATGGGGGTACATATTGGGTGGGAAGCATAGCGCCTGGTAGTCATCTGCGCTTGTGACACTTGATACACTAGATGCGCTAGGGCCGAGTGGGATCTGGTTGAATCATCAAAATATTGAATGCAGTTACAATTGGTTTAAAACCAAAGTTTAAAGGTTAACTGATGAGTACTATTAGAAATAACATGTAAACTTTGTTCCAAGAGTTTGATGTGTGTAAACAGACAATAAATGTTCTATAGTAATGTGTCCAAAGTCAAGTCAAGTCAAAAACATTTTAATCATCCCGTGAAGGGCAATTACAAAACTGACAGGCACATTGATACCTATAATTATCTCGAAAGACACAAGACACATTTCAAATTGGTATGAGCAGTCCAAGGTAGCTTTAAAAAAAATCACACACACACACACACACACGCACACACACACACACATACACACACACGCACGCACGGCGTACACACACACACACACACACACACACACACACACACACACACACACACACACACACACACACACACACCAATATAGGAATACAATGTTGTAAAAAACCATTGATTGGAAAAGACATATAAACTTATTATTTACGTGTGCACGCACTCCCTAACACGCACGCACAGGTGCGCACACACATACACACACACCGATATATGAACACAATTTTATAAAGACTATTGACTAGTACACACACACACACACACACACACACACACACACACACACACACACACACACACACACACACACACACACACACACACACACACACAAGATCCAGTTACATGGTGCATGTATGGTGTTAAGTTGTGATTTTGTTCATTGATATTGTGTAAAATCCTCCATGTCCCTAAAGGGATGACAGGAATTAAAGATTTTGACTTTGAATTTGACTATGCACGGGGAAGGCCGGCTGGCCTCTACCAACGCATTTCAACCAGAGCAACTCATTAAAAAAATTTTTTAAATAATTTTATTCTTTTATATCGAGGATAATAATAATAATAATGTATGGAATTTATATAGCGCTGAATCTTGTAAAGCAACAAATCAAAGTGCTCAGGAATGGAATAAGCACTTATGTGCTTTTTTACATCCAGTCCCCGTGTGTATGCGGTTTTGTGAATTCTGTCATCTGTTCCCACCGGCACACAATGGCCTACTCTTACGAAAAGCGGAACAGGATTTAACTTGTGCGCAAGATGTTCTGCGTGCGCTCGCACAGGGGGCCTCGGTTTATAGTCTCATCCGAAGGACTTTTTGGGGGAGAGTGGAGTCTGCATTAATGTTAACTCCAGGGGAAAATATCCCCTTGAACGGGAATCGAGCCCGGGTTGTCAGATTGCGAGCGCAATGTTCTAACCACTAGGCTATCCCGTCCCCCCTGACCTTGTCTAGCACGTGACCCCTCTTGGTGGAGGATGCGGAGAACTGGTTTTGTGGTCACGCTGGTCATCCACGCCTATACCCCAGCTGGAGGCTGTGTCCGCCCTGCCCCCTGTCCTGTCCCCAGCAACAGAACACCCACACTAACGTGGCGTGGAGGTGCACTTCAGCGTTCATTTACTCCTGACCCAAGAGAGTAAGTGGGAGATCTTCGCAGATCCGTTTTGTCTGCAATGACAATGAGAGTTTTAGCTTGACATGGTAAATCAGCACGAAACAGTAAAGAAGAGATGAAAGTTTGGAGTATGGAGAAGAAGATGGTTAGGTCGGGAATGGAGGGGTAACTACAGCCAAAAGCTCTCAGCAAAACAAGTGGCTTTACTGCCATCGTGAATTGAAACAAAGCAAAATGGTGTCCCTGAGATATCAGCAGAAAAAAACCAGAGTGTTATCAAAGTATAGACAGTAGTGATGAGGCTGAATGTAACACTTGCCACCATGTCACACAACCGCAGTTAAGGGCACGTGTGTGTGTATGTGTGTGGGTGTGTGTGTGTGTGTGTGTGTGTGTGTGTGTGTGTGTGTGTGTGCGCGCGCGCGTGCGTGTACGAGCGTGTGTGTATGTGTGTGTATGTGCGTGTGTGTGTGCACGTGCGTGCCAGCTTAGCTGGTGTTTGTCAATGGTGAAACACTGTTAACTGAGAGTACAGCTGTGTGTGTGTGTGTGTGTGGTGTGTGTGTGTGTGTGTGTGTGTGTGTGTGTGTGTGAGAGAGAGTGAGACAGAGACAGAGACAGAGACAGACAGACAGACAGACAGACAGATAGACAGACAGACAGATTTCCAGAAAACCCCCACAAAAGAGACATACACAGAGAAAGCTCGGTTACTGTAATTAAAACACCTTACTCAAGAGACCTCATTGTGACACAGTGCTGGGAACCCCAACATCGTACTCAGTTCATCCTGCTGAGTGAATTAATTATGAGAAATGCCTCCATCATCAGGAATAGTTTTACACTGTAGTATAGATAGCAGCGGAACACACAGAATGAATAACTATTAACTTGTGGGTGGTTTTTTTGGTGGTGGTGTGTTTTTTGTTGTTTTTTTAATGTGATGAACATTATCTCTAATGGCAATGATTAAGTGTCATCTAAACGCACGCAGAACATCCTGCACACACGATTTTTAAAAAAACCCACCCGTTCCGCGTTTTGAAAGAGTAGGTCATTTCGTACGGGTAGTTAAGGGTGACAGCATAAAGATAAAACCCCGCATAGGCTCAGGTGTCGTGTTTAGACACCATACCTGAAGTTGGAATGTGGGTGCCTTCATGGTGAGCAAAAGCGGTCGCATACCCAAAGATCTCACCATTGGTGAACATCGGAGCTCTAGCCCAGGAAGGAGAAGAAAGACAGGAAGACTGAAGCCTTGTCTGGGCACAATGCCACACCACAGGGACCAAGTGGCTCCAGTCACCAGCTGATCAACCTCTCCTCCTCCTTTTTCTTTGCATTCTTGCATTCTTCTTTGCATTCTTCTTTGCACTCTTCTTCTTCTTTGCATTCTTTGCATTCTTCTTCTTTGCATTTCTCTTCTTTTTTACATTCTTCTTTGCATTCTCCCTTGCATTCTTCTTCTTCTTCTTCTTCTTCTTCTTCTTCTTCTGTTGATGGTGAAGTCTCCAGTTTTTTATTCTTATTAATTTTTTAAAAAATTATTATGCTTTTATTTCGAGGATAATGGAGTATGCACTCACGTACTTTTTTGCACCCAGTCCCCGTGTGTATGCAGTTTTGTAAATGTTATCATCCATTCCCACCCAAACACAATGGCCTACTCTTCCGAAAAGCGGAACGGGTTTTAACGAGTGCGCAAGGTGTTTTGATAGTCTGTCGTAGTGACTCCACAAGTCCTCCACAACGTTTAACCCTAGAGCTCTACACTGGGCTGGGCCACGTCTGGTGTCTCAGATTGTTGAAGGAAGGGCAGGAGGGGACCTTTAGATTAAGGAGCTGCCCTCAAGTCAGGACTGATTGTGTCAGCTGAGGCCAGCCAGCAGGCAGACTTCCTGCAGAGTTGCAAGTGCAGGAGAAGACTAGACTCTACACTCTACACATTCCGCCCAATATGGGGGACGGGAGATAGCCTGGTGGTTAGAGTGATGCATTCGTGATCTGCTGACCCGGGCTCGATTCTCCTTCAAGAGGATTTTTCTTCTGGAGTTAACATCAGTGCAGACTCCACTCTCCCCAAAAGTCCTCCTCCGGATGAGACTATAAACCGAGATCCCGTGTGCGAACGCACGCAGAATATCTTGCGTACACGTTAAACCCTTGTTCCGCTTTTCGGAAGAGTAGGTCATTGTGTGGCGGTAAGAACGGATGACAAAATTTATAGAACTGCATACACACCGGGACTGGATGAAATAAAGCACACGAGTGTTTATTCTGTTGTCCTCTAAAAAAAAGAATAAATAAAATAAAATAGATAAATATGTATGGCTATGCAAACAATAAAAGAACTTTTCCAAAACGTCCCGCACTGTGAACCTGTAGAGGTTCTGAAGTTGAGGCGGCTCATCACTGCACCTTGGCTGTCACTCTCCTTATCTTTGTTAATTATTCATGAATTAAGTGTGGCGACCTTTGCTCTCTCTCTCTCTCTCTCTCTCTCTCTCTCTCTCTCTCTCTCTCTCTCTCTCTCTCTCTCTCTCCTCTCTCTCTCTCTCTCCCTCCCTCTCTCTCTCTCTCTGTTTATATCTGTCTGTCTTTGTAATTCATTGGTAATGGAAAAGATGATTACCAACGTTTGCAATATATAATTATGCATATTGCTAAAATGTATTTATAAAGTTTATCTATGATACTGGTACCCCCACCCCCCTTTTGACTTCATGGCCCCTATACTACATGAACAATATCAATCATCTCTCTCTCTCTCTCTCTCTCTCTCTCTCTCTCTCTTCTCTCTCTCTCTCTCTCTCACTATGTTTACAAAAGTTTGGAGAAATCTTCCGAGGCATGCGAAAGGAAGATTTATTATCATAGCAGATTCTATTTTGCTATGTTGTTGCTGTATTATCTAGCATTGTTGCATCTTTAAGTAATCCCTCAAGGCAGCGGCAGTGTACCGTGCTGTTCACACTGAAATTTGAAAGAATTTATATGTACATTTGATATCTACACACACTCACACACATCTAAAAAATCTCTCTCTCTCTCTCTCTCTCTCTCTCTCTCTCTCTCTCTATATATATATATATATATATATATATATATATATAAGGTAAAGATAAAGGAGCTCCATAACCTATAAGGTCGTAGGAGAACGAGGCGTGAGAGACCTCACTTCTCTAGGGCCAGCATATTGAGGGCGGCGCCCATCTCCTCTCCCTCGCTGCTTTACCTTCCCTGACCCTAAAGAGGGCAGGTACCCATTTACAGCTGGGTGAACTGGGGGAACTGTACTGAAGCCAAGGCGCGCAAACGGTCACATAAAAACGGTCATATAAAAACGGATATATATAAATATATATATATATTATATATATATATATATATATATATATATATATATATATATATAGAGATATAGAGAGAGAGAGAGAGAAGAGAGAGAGAGAGAGAGAGAGAATTACGGTTTCTTTTGTGTCGGAAAACGATGGTTGCCCCTTCGTTCACTTCAGTCTTGTTTGGAGTAACGATACTCTGGAGCGGCTCACCACTCCAAAACCGTGCATGGCAGTCTTTGCCACATATGCTGCTGACAAAATATGGACAACTGGAGTTGATGGCCTAGTTATACTGTCTCCTTTCTGCGGCTTCTCCTGTCCTTTGATTTCTGGAGTCTCTTCACTTTTTGCCTGTTAATTCCCTTATGTGCTGCATGATGTATGTATGTATAATATATATTATACCCAGGCCGAAAGAGTAACTAAACAAACAGGGAGGAAGCAGCATCGATCCCAGCCATTGTTAGGGGAGAGAACTGGAAAGGGTACCACTCCCCCAGCAACAATGACAGATCCCTCTGGGGCAGGGGAGAGAATAATCAGCCAGTGTTCTTTCTCCATTAGTTAAATGTTGGCAGACAGGATGTTAACAGTTTCGCTTTGCCAGAGAGAGAGGAGTGTGGTGAGGATGGCAGGGGGGGGGGGGGGGGGGGGATTTGAAAGGGGGTTGGGAGGGTGGAGGGTGGGTGGGTGTTGACGCAACGTGACGGTTGAGTGACCATTACCCTTATCAGGTTGAGTGATGGGCAACAACTTGGTCCTCCCTGGGGCCTCTCTGGCGTGACGGAACATATGCATGAGGTAACGTCCCTTCCTGTCTGTCTCGCCAGCGTTTCCTTTATCTCTTTTAAAATTGGTTTCATTGCCAGTTTTTAAACCCTCAATCCTTTCTTCCATTTTTTTTATATTTGTATGAACTGTTTGGGGTGAGTTACGTTTTTTTGATTATTATTAATTTTATCTATCTATCTATCTATCTATCTATTATTTGCTTATCCAGGAAAATATTCTGCAAAGTAATTCTGTCATAGCTGGCATCCGGACCTAGAACAATCATGTTGCAGTTCTTCTTCAGGATTGGTGGAATAAAAATGTGTTAAGTGATGTCATTTGATTCAGATGTCAAGCAAAAATAGTGAGGTAGCTTGTGCAGACAAACTGGCGAGGATTTAACAACACATCGCCGTTGACAGCGCTGTCTTTCGAGTGGGACAGTCAAGTCTATGCCAAACACAAAATAGAAGTGCAGCTGGAAAATCACAGGAAAAAAATCTCATTCATTTCATACTGCTGGAATAGTAGCCACCAGCTTCAAACCAGCAAAAAGATTATCATGACAGTAGGTCCCAAAACCATACAAAACATACAAATAAGCATCGTATAGGGCCTAGTATGTAAACCCTAGAAAAACAAACATGATGCACGGAGCGAAATGGTAGATACTGAATAATGCCCTGGAGATCTGGAAATTAACTAGAGGGAATAAGTATTTTAAACCAAAGTCAACACAAGAGGTATCCATCCTAGTGTCTAGGTCAGACTAGTGGTATCATTAATGAAGTACACCATCACTGCCTCACACTCTGACGCAGTATAGGTTAAGATCTTATGGAAACTACTAGCAGTAAAATACCGGTACTTGGAGCCAATCCATACTGGCTGGATGTTCGTTGTTCATGTTCCTCTAGGTGCTTTTCTCCCTGACTCTTACACTATCTCCACACACACACACACACACACACACACACACACACACACACACACACACACACACACACCTTAAGCTTCAACTAGGAAAGTGCACCTGCTATGTTCTTTGATGCTGTTCCTTAATGCTGCACTTCTTTGATGCTGATGCAAGAGATCAATAAAATCCAAACATTTCTTCTCTTTGTTAAAATAAATACAGTAGTCTTTGTCAACATTCAAACCCACAGATTGAAAGGAAAGTTGTTGCTGGCATTAAAATAAAATTAAACGGGTGGCAAGCCAAGGTGACAACATGGAGATCAGTTGTTGCTGGCTTTTTTTTTTAAACGGGTGGCAAGCCAAGGTAACAAACATAGAGATCCATTGTTGCTGGCTTTTTTAAACGGGTGGCAAGCCAAGGTGACAGAACCACGGAGATCAATTGTTGTTGGCTTTTTTAAACGGGTGGCAAGCCAAGGTAACAAACATAGAGATCAGTTGTTGCTGGCTTTTTTAAACTGGTGGCAAGCCAAGGTGACAGAACCACAGAGATCAATTGTTGTTGGCTTTTCTAAACGGGTGGCAAGCCAAGGTAACAAACATGGAGATCAGTTGTTGCTGGCTTTTTAAACGGGTGGCAAGCCAAGGTAACAAACATGGAGATCAGTTGTTGCTGGCTTTTAAACGGGTGGCAAGCCAAGGTGACAGAAACATGGAGATCAGTTGTTGCTGGCTGTTTTAAACGGGTGGCAAGCCAAGGTGACAGAACCAGGGAGATCAGCTCACAGCAGGCTCCATTGAAGCAGGGACCTTCAGCTCAAGGCCTCAGGAGACAGACAGGCTTTTGTTCCGGGTCAGGGTGGGAAGGAAGCAGCCGACCAGAGCGGCCATGCCGCCACTTACCGCTGAACCAGTGTGGCCGCCATGTTCTCTGTGCTTGCTGCATTCTTCATGATCCCGGACCTGTGGGCTCAGGCCTTTCTCTTAAAGTGCAATCCATTTCACCGTTCTCCTAACGGTTCAACCAGTGGAGAAAGAGTGAATAATTCAGCCAGGTAGCGGTGTGGTCGTTTTGTGTAGTTATGTTTGCCTTTCAGTTAACTGCTCGTTGGTCTTTTTAATCAATGGGGGATGTTGTGGTTGTGGTTGTTGTTGTCAGTGTTTGTTTGTAGTTTCCCTTCATTATCATGCCGTTGATGGACTTGCAGATTGGGGAAAAGGGGGGTTGTCAGATGATTGACACGGTCGATGTGGGCACGAAACATTCTTCCACATGATATGGATGAGAGGTGTGAAATAAGCTCCAGGAAACATTGGCCAGTTTGAACTTTGGCAGTGATTAGCCAGTGCCATGTGTTTGCCACGCCTCCCTGATACCTGACGGCGCTTATAGATCAGGATTGCCAGCACGTTTGAAATCTTCAGGTCGATTTTCTTCTCTGTCATACAGCTGCGGTGATAACTCCTGTTCTTGTCATATCCTAGCTCGTTTCCACTCTTTTCTCTGTAGACTATTACCGTAACTGTGGTTTTGCAGCAATATTTTGAAATTGAAAAAAAAATTAAAATACAAAACCATTAACATAAAAGACAAATGGTTGCATACATTTTGATTGTAATCATAAATCAACGGTTTCCTGTTTGTTCTGATGCGAACAGCTCCATGTTTGTATTCGAAATGAACCACCCTCACTCAGCCAACTGCTGGGATATGCATGCTCATTAGACTGATCCCTTAGCTCTGCCATTTGCTACTTGCGGATCATCGACAAGCAAAATTTTCAAATTGTACTGAAAAGGCAAAGGTAAAGGTATTCCCATAATCTATGTGGTTGTAGGGGACGAGGTGTCAGAGACCTCACTTCTCTAGGGGCCAGCATATTGAGGGCGGCGCCCATCTCCTCTCCCTCGCTGCTTTACCTTCTCTGTCCCCCAAAAGAGGCAGGTACCCATTTACATCTGGGTAAATACTGGGGGACTGCACTGAAGCCAAAGTCATTCATCCACGAAGCAGCTTCGCCCAACGCTGCTTAACTTTAGCTTATCCTCTGACCACTGAACTATCGCGTCCTCATTGATTGTATCAAAGATTGTCTAAACTAGAGGTTCGGTAAAATAAAAATTTGTGACACTGTTTTAAAATTGGTAATTCTTTTTTAATGAACAATGTTACAACTGCAAAACAGAGAGAAGAGGGCTGCAGTAATCTCTTTCCCCACCCTCCATCCCACCTCCTCCGATGTTGAAGGGTACCGTCATGACCTCCACAGATGCTGATGACGTAAACCACCAACTACTTTACCTTCTATGAACAGTTCACAAACCCGATGATGGGTTTGTGTGTGTGTGTGTGTGTGGGGGGGGGGGGGGGGGGGGGGGGCTGCTATGTGGCACTACTTCGTTGTTCCTGTTTTCCTTTTGTTTGTTGTCACTATTTGCCTCTATTACCATTCATAAACTCTCTCTCTCTCTCTCTCTCTCTCTCTCTCCTCTCTCTCTCTCTCTCTCTCTCTCTCTCTCTCTCTCTCTTCTCTCTCTCTCTCAAAATTGGACCATAATCCACATGCCCTTATTCCTAGCTTTTTAATTGTTTCAAGCTGCAGAATGATTCAAAACCGGTTCTATCTTTTCCTTTCTTTCTTTTTTCATTCATGCCACCTCCCAAGATTCAAATTTTTGGATTATGAAGTTGTTTCTTTGTCCAGCACTACAGCAAGCAACATTTTGAAGCTGTCATATTTAGTTTTTTAGTTTAGCTGTTTACATTTCAGTGGTGTCTATAAATTACTCTTGCACTTTTTAAAATCCCATACTCAACTCCTTTAGGAAATTTTTATATCCTTATCGCATTAAAGTAGTTTCAGTGCCGTCAAAAAGTATTCAAATCAACTGAAACTTAGTAGTGGACAAAAGCTCTGGGAATGATGATGATTTTCCCTGTAATAGAATGCAAAGTAGGGCAATGGAGACCTTTTTGGTGACATCAGACATAATCAACCCAGCAGGGCAGTTTTTGAACCCTTTGTTTCCACAAAAAGCTTTGGTTACTTTAAGAATATTGACATACCTTTATTACCAATAATCTTTTTATCTGAGAGCCTGTGGTGTGTGTTTCCCTGAAAATAAATATGAATGCTACAATTGTAACTGGAATGCCACTAAAGCTAACGGCAAATAGGTGTGATGCCATTTTATGGATATCCAGTATAAGAACAAATATTCGTCTATTTGTTTGTTTCTTGTTTACTTGTTATCCCAGTTAACAACTGGGATGTCACTAAAGCTAACTGCGAATAGGACTGATGCCATTTATGGCTATCCAGTATGGGAACAAATATTAGTTTGCTTGTTTACTTGTTTGTTGTCTGTTCAGCCAAACTGGATTGTATAACAAAACTTGTCAGGGTCCTGAATATGACCATGCACACGCTGACCATGCTGAGCACTACACTCCTCTCCTGAGCTAATTGCCTGAAGGACAGAACAACCTCCCACACTGCTTGCTGGGCTGGGCTGCCAGGAGGTAAGGAATTCTCCAGGGAAAGGGGGGAGAATATGCCAGTGTCCTTTCTCCATTAGTTAATGCTGCTTCCAGGAAACAGGATCTGCTTGCCAGAGATTGGAAAGGGGAGGAGGAGGGGTGGGGGAGAGAGAAGGGGGTGGGGGTGGGAGTGTGTGTTGTGTTGATGCAACATGATGCTTGACTGACGATAATTTTATACCCTAATCGCTGCGTGACTGATCGGCAACAACTTCATCCTCCCCAACCGCCGCTCAGCCGTGACGGAGCATATGCATGACACCCCCCCTCCCCCCTTCCCCCCCCCCCCCACCCCCGCCCTTCCCCCACCTCACCCCGGGGCCCCTCCCCTACCCTACCCTTATTCACCCCTCTCTACCCTTGTCCCCATCTCTCCTCTTTGTTTCGGTTTCAATCACTCCCCCTCCCTCCCTCCCTTTCTCTTGCTCTTACTGTAAAGGGAGAGGTATTGGAGGGGGTGTAAGTGGGCGGGCGTTGACTGTTTGTTTATTGCTCTCACGTGTTAATCTGTTCTAATGGCCTTAAAGAGAGAAGGGGAATAATGGGAATGAAGAGAAGAGGAGAATGTCAGAGTTAAGACTAATCAGTAGACAGTTGTTCTTCTTGTTCTTTATGGACATGGTTGTAGAAGGGATTAATGAAGATGACTTTTTACAGTCTGACTTTAGATTTATGATTAGGGTTAGCACTGAGTCATGCAGGAATACTTGGTTTAATTTTTGTTTGTTTGTTCCTCGGCTAGAGTTCCAAAGTTTACCAGTGGTGAGATTTTGCATATGCGACAGTATTTACCTAACATCAAGGTAGCCACATTCCGACTTCAAAGAACTTGGGTGAATAAATTCGTCTACGTTCATTACAAGTAGTTAGGAGAGAACTAAAGCATGAAAAATGTTGGATACAAGTTAAGATCCATACTCTTTCAATTTAAATCAAACAGAACAAGAAAAACCGCTTGATCTACAGAGTTCTCTTTACAAAAAAAAGATCCCAGCAAACAAAAGGGTAATGATAGAGCCAAAAAGCTAAACAGCTGTGTTAAAACTGGTCTACGACCAGTAGATCTGTTTAGTATTTTATCCTCCAGATGTATCCATTTCACTGCCAGAAGAATAAACAACCGCGGTCAGTTTGAAGAGACAGCCATGGTGTCCTGAGGGTCAGGTCAGCCTGCTGGCTGTCTTCAGCTCAGTGTCTGCCTTGTGTCTGTCTTCCTCTGAGCAACTTCAGCTAGGAATAAATCATCACAGGCTGAATGGTTGGTCCCTGTTCACAGTGTGAGCTGTTCCTTTTCTTCACGATTCATACATAACTTACACACTCTTTCAGGGTCTGATTGAGAAAGTATAATATATGTGCATGTTCTTTTAACGCAGTTGAATCATGCCGAGCAGTCTCTCTCACGCATTCAAGAATTCAAAGGTATAATCTTTCAAGAATGGTATGTAGTCTTTATTCACGAACTTTCAGAGTGGAAGAGGTATGGAAAGCTGCTTGATTCATCGGAGATGTAATTAGCAAGCAAACCTAAAACATTGACCCATGAGAAAGACTGGTGGAAGCTAAGGTCTCCTTCTCAAGATCCCCGGAGACAGTGGCTTTGTTCCGGGTTGTATTATGAAGTCGCACAGTGCAACCATGCCGCCATTTACCGGTGAACCATTGTGACCAGGTTTTCAGTGTTTGCTGCATACTTCATGATCCTGCATTGTATGACGGAGGCCTTTTCCCTCCACGTGCAATCAAATGCAAGTTTTCCTCACGGTTCAACCAGTCGAAAAGAGGTGAATTATTCAGGGACCTTTCACTGCACTTGTCGGTTGTGTGCTGTGTGGCTGCGTTTGTTGTTTTCAGTTAACTGACTTGTCTGTGTTTTAATCAATGCAGAAACTGTATGTGTACTTTTACTAAGAAAAAAAGGTCTTTTGCAAATGTTGGTATAGGATTTCTTGTTCCAAATAAAACTTGTGTGTTCATATATTCCACTGTTTCTTTCGCTTCAAATAATTATGGCCAGTCCAGAAGCCAAATTCATCTTACGATGCCTTATAACCAAAACAAAAGCAATAAACAAAGAAGAAACCAAAATAAAAAAAAAGAACCAGTGAAAAGAAAACCAACCCCAAAACAAAACAAAAAGAAGATAAAGAAAAATAAAACAAAACCCAAACCCTCACCAAACTAAACAAAAAACCCTTCAACAACAGCAGCAACAACAACAACAAAAAACAATGAAACAAACAAAAAAGCCAAAGAAACGGATTCCCAACACCTATACAGTTTACGACTATGTCTAACATCTAGATGGTGTGATGCTTCACCCTTTTTGTCTTTAGGGCTGATGCACTGTGCAGAATCCCTCATAAATATGTGAGATGAGAAAGTTTTCATTCTTCAGTCTTGACTAAAGTTATCTTTTCTGAGATGTGGCACTCTGATGCAAAGAGATTAAATCGAAATGAGTGTTTAAAAAAGTTTTGTGTTGGTCTGGTTTTGTTTCTTTGTTATTCTGTCAGTGCTTATCACTTTTTGTTTTTTACACATACAGTGACATGACAGAGGGAGGTGTGTGTGTGTGTGTGTGTGTGTGTGTGTGTGTGTGTGAGAGAGAGAGAGAGAGAGAGAGAGAGAGAGAGAGAGAGAGAAGAGAGAGAGAGAGAGAGAGAGAGAGAGAGAGAGAGAGAAAAGAGAGTGTATGTGTGTGAGAGAGAGAATGCTTGTCAACGTTTAGTGCTAAACTCTCAAAACAATGGACGACCATATCATGTCGATTGGTGTTTGTGCACTTTTTCTCGTCTTCCATATTCCCCGTTTATTCCAGCACGCACACTGGCGATTAGACAGAGTACAATGATCTGTCAGATAAAACGAGAAACTCAGCTCCTGTGTCACCATGTATTAAGCAGCTAGTGCACGTAAAAGAAACTACAGTAACTGATCAGATTCGTCTTTGGCAAGACTCTACCGATTATAATCTGTCTATAGATGCAAACAGACTCTACAGATTATGATCTGTCTATAGATGCAAACAGACTCTACAGATTATGATCTGTCTATAGATGCAAACAAACTCTACAGATTATGATCTGTCTATAGATGCAAACAGACTACAGATTATAATCTGTCTATAGATGCAAACAGACTCTACAGATTATAATCTGTCTATAGATGCAAACAGACTCTACAGATTATAATCTGTCTATAGATGCAAACAGACTACAGATTATGATCTGTCTATAGATGCCAACAGACATACAGCAACAAGTGAACGATGGTCTGGTCTGTGAGCAACGCACCTGCCTAGAAAGCCAAAAGTCCGGGTTCGATCCCCGTCTGTTCCCACAACGTTTCATCCATCCAACAGACCAAAAATGATGGTCTGGGTGCTAGTCTCTCAGATGAGACGATAAACCGGGATCCTGTGTGCAACACGCATTTAGTTCACGTAAAAGAACCTCCCTGGTGAAATTCTGAAGGGAAAAGCCATTCTGACAGGGAAACACAACTAACACACATGCAGACAGGATAAGGTAAAAGAAAATAATGGGTGATGCTGCTTTTGTAGTGACGCGCTCATCCCGGTGAGAGCAGCCTGAATTTCACGTAGAGAAATCTGCAGTGGCTTAAAGTGGTATACAGAGGTAAAAGGGATGGAAAAGACACGACGTCTCCTGGGAAGTCAAGACGAATACAGACACCTACTGCATGTGACAACACAATACTAAACAGTTCAACACAACGATAGAGGTAATTTCATATAAGAGATCTACTATCACGAGGTATACAGTATGAAATGATATATTATCGTACACGACTGCATAATTATAATCCGTTGTCTTTCACGCGAAGAAATCTGCCTTGACATTTGGGACATGAGGGTCGAAACTGAAAAATGTTGTTTTTAAGCTTTTATTAGAAGTCGTGCCAGATATTGAAAGAGCATCACTTGTAAAGCCTAAAGATCCATAAATGACTCAAGTTTTATACACTGCTGCCATGGCCGCCAAAACTTAATGTTTCCAACTTCGATACTTTTTGATCGATAACAAGTACATGAAACCTGGGTTTTTTTAAAGACATGTTCTACAAAATAACTTCTTATCAATTTACAAAGAGAAATCTCCATGTTTGCAGTAAGAAATCTTTTATGCTAAAAAATGATTCAGACCACTTTGTTTTTAAACCTGTCTACCCTTAAAGTGATATACAAAATACAAATTAAAAAAACCTCCCCAAAACACTACCTCACACACGCGCGCGCGCGCGTGCATGTGTATTCTTAGACTATCACTTGGAGTGGAAAAAATATTCAGTCACAAAGGCCCATGCCCACCATACCAGCCGATAATCCAGTTTAAAAACCTTGAACTGCGTTGAAATTTTATGGGGAAAAACACCATCCAAACTACAACAATGCTCGAAATCATCTGTGAACCGTTAAACAGACAGCGCGAAATCCACCGACTAATCAATCACTGACAACAGCTTTCTGTCACTCTGCCTCCCAGATCCGATTTTTGTATCGATGTACATAACACCAACAGAGTGAAAGCTTCAAGCTTAAAACATCCACCGCTTGTGCCTTGACCAAAACCAGCCCTAAACCTAGCCTACCTCCACAGAACTGAGACAAATCTCTTTCCGTGACAGCTGATATCAGAACAGCATGTGTTACTTCAGCATAAATTCACAGCCACAAAAAATGGTCTAACTGCTCCATTAAGCTAATGATGTGGCGGTAACTCTTGCCGTCTGATCGCTCTCCACAGACTGGCCGAGAGCTGTTGGCAATTAAGGAAATTGGCAGCTGTTAATTAGAGCGGCCTAATGCTTCAGCCTCGCAGTGAATCGTGAAAACATAAGGCAGGAAATAAGACAACAGCTCTGCTATTTAATCTTGCTGTCGACGCAGGAAGGGAGCTAATCTATCGTCAACTGTGAATTGTGGACTCTGAATGGTGTTACAAATAGGCGTTTGGCTGCAGTGCTGGTGTGGCTGGTATTCGATATGTTTGTGGCTTTTAGACGAATTGCTTCCCCCCACCCCCACCCCGCACAAGCACAAAGCCTGCTCTTGTTGCTTGGTTATCATTACTTTACCTGGGGAAATATTGAACAATACAGCAATATGATTATTATTCAGGGTCAATCACTGCTTAATCAGAGTAAAGCCATTTAGCAGGAACAATGATAACAGTTGTATCACAGATACTGTTTCTGGACGTTTTGTAAAGGCTATGAACTAGTTACATTTTTTTGTGTTTAGTGGGGCCTACTGATTTTGCCAATAAGCATGCACTAGTGTCTAACTTGTTGTTTCAATGAAATGGCCATCATGGCCTTACTGGGTGGAATGCGTAGTGCTTGGTCTCTTCCTGTTCCCCAGTCTCAACCTCAGCCGACTTCAGGGTAGTTTATAAGAAAGTTCAAAGGAAAACATTTTCAAATGTGCATGGGGAAAAAAGGCAGGAAAATGGGCTGGTTAGGCAGAAAATAAGCATAAACGGGAGAGAGAGAGAGAGAGAGGGAGAGGCAGACAGACAGACAGAGAGAAAGACAAGGCAGAGAGAACTCAGGAACTCAGAGAGACCGACAGAGACAGAGACAGACAGAGAAAGAGAGAAAGAGAGAGAAAACAGAATCAAAGGGAGTGATAGAAAAGGGGAAATTACTAGCAGAGAATTTCCAGATGGAGATGCTATTTATACTGAAAGGGCCCTTGGCATTCCCACAGGGGAAAAATGAAATGATAAGACTTTATTCAACCTGCAACTGTCTTTATCATCTCCTTGTTGAAGCACTACAGTGCAATTTCTGCAACCCGGCAACTTGTGTAAGCATTATTAAAGACTTCACAAATATTTCCAGTTTCCCCCCTCCATTTTCAGGTAGTGTACTTCTCAGCCCCTACCCCCCCCCCCCCCCCCCCCCCCCCTTTTCATGAAGCGTACTTCCCAATGTCCACTCCATTTTCATGAAACGTACTTCCCAATGTCCACTCCATTTTCATGAAACGTACTTCCCAATGTCCACTCCATTTTCATGAAGCGTACTTCCCAGTTTTCCCCTCCATTTTTAAAGAGCATACTTCCCAGTTTTACCTTCAATGAAGTGTGCTTCCCAGTTTCCCCTTCATTGTCAAAAAGCATAGTTCCAAGTTTTCCCTTCAGTTAAGTGTACTACCCAGTTTTCCCTTCATTTAAGCGTGTTTCCCACTTTTCCCTTCATTTAAGAGTACTTTCCAGTTTCCCATCCATTGTCAAAAGGCGTACTTTCCAGTTTCCCTTCATTTAAGCGTACTTCCCAGTTTGCCTTCAATCAAACATACTTCCCAGTTTGCCTTCAATCAAACATACTTCCCAGTTTGCCTTCAATCAAACATACTTCCCAGTTTGCCTTCAATCAAACATACTTCCCAGGTTCCCCTCCATTGTCCAAAAGCCTACTTCCAAGTTTCCCTCACCATTTTGAGAAAGCGTAGCTTCCTTAACATGTAACGGTAAGCTTCTGGTTAGTTAATGTATATCAGGACTATGTGAAAGTTACCCCCTGCCCAAAATGTAACAGTTTACGGAAACTTTCAATAAAATGATGCAGTTCGTTCACAGACTTGGAATGAAGCTGCCAGAAGAGAGGACGGATCTGATGGAAATCGTGGCCTTTTTGTTGAATATAAATTAGCCGACGAATGTGGCACGTTTGATTCTCAGCCACCCCTGGTGGGGATTTTTCCACTCTGCCTGCAGAGCGGTTTATGAGTGAAGCTGTCAGTGTCTTTGTAACTCCTTTCACCGGTATGGCACATGCACAAGATCAATGTGCGCTCCAGGGATGTGGCAGTTAGCTTTACTTGAATGTGGCAGGCTAGCAGAATCATGCTTATACTTGCAATGCACAAATCAGAATCGATTGCTGAACTGATGAAATATTGGGGTGTGAAAATAAAGCGAGGCAGCATGACTTTCCAGAGGGTGCCTTCTCTCAGGGGTCTTTGCTTTGTGGGAGGTAGATAAAGGTTTCTTTTGTGAAGAAAAATGAAACTGTGGCGTGTCTCTTCTTTTGATCAGTTTAGATAATCTTGGTCAGAAAGGTCCCAAGAACATGATTCCAAACACTGAGTTTAGAAAATCATGCACACTTATTTTGGAACACGGCAGTATTTTTTTTATATACTTTTTTGGTTCGTCAGCACGAACTCCGAATTTTACCAACGTGAAGTTGTATAATTATCAGCAAGTATTTTGCCCACTATGAAGGCAGCCACTTTCCGATTATGGGAATAATCTGTTCGTTGATTTATTTTAAAGGTCATGATATTGCACACACATATTTGTGCTGATTATACCATTAGTATTCAGCAAAAGGACACACGTGTAGTCAGCGAGAGTTTCGTCTGCTGCAACCACTCTCATTCGAATTTCCTGCAGCAGCATTCATGACAGCTGTTACATCACATGTTTAGGAGTGAAATCGAGCCGAGAGCAGACGATCACTAAAGAACATGCTGAGGGTGCTGCAGCTAGACATTGACGGGGAACTAGCAACTGCAGAACCACAGTTTGTATTGATAAAATTAAATTCACCAAGAGGGATGGAAGCATTGACCCGCAAAGTCAACAGAGAGGATGAGGATGGCAAGTAGTGGATGCTAGGGGAGATGTGTGTGTGTGTGTGTGTGTGTGTGTGTGTGTGTGTGTGTGTGTGTGTGTGTGTGTGTGTGTGTGTGTGTGTAGGATGTTTCCACCAGAGGCCAACATGGTGAACAGGATGGTTTTGTAAAGGTTGACCCCGAATGAAAAGTATGATATCGATATGTTCCCAAAGTGTTTGATCACACTGAAGGATTTTAATTTGTTAATTTAATTTTTTGAATTTTATTCTTTTATATCGAGGATAATGGAATAAGCACTTATGTGACTTCGGAGATGGTGTGTAAACGCGACACCTGTGTGCATGTGGGTTTTTTTTCTTTCTTTAAAAAAGAAAAGAAATGCTGTCATCTGTTCTTACCGGCACGAATGGCCTGCTCTTCCGAAAGGCGGAACGGGAATTTAACGTGTGCACAAGATGTTCTACGGGCGTTCGCACACGGTGTCTCGGTTTATAGTCTCGTCCGAAGGATTCTTGAGGGAGTGGAGTCGGTACTAATGCGTTAACTCCAGGGTAAAACTCCCTAAAACGGGCATCTCTGCACGTATGGCTTAAATATAATGCACACATTGTAAAGTATAGAATATGAGTCCTTTAAAATATTGACGAAATTGTTTGATTCACAGGTTGCATAGAATGGTGCTGAAATCTGGAAACTCTATAGTGTTGCTCTGTTGTGTAAGAATGTTCATCTATTTGCTTTGAAACAATTCGCAGGAGTAACCAAGCAAAAACCAAATGGTTTGGTTTAAGGAGAAACAAACAGATTTGAAATACACTCAAATTCTGCTACTAAAATATGTCCGTTACTGGTTGAAAATAGTGCGCATGGATGGGGCGAGAATGACTAGGAAAGGTTCCAAGAGGCTAGTTGACAAGGGAAAGACATATTCTAATGGGTATCAAAGGTCACACACACACACACACACACACACGCTCGCGCGAACGCGCACGCGCGCGCACTCAGCTTTATGATCATTTTATATGCATTTACACGTACTACATTATTTTGCGATCGTGTTAATAATTGTATAAATTTACCATGCATATCATTTCAATAGTCAGAGAGAGAGAGAGAGAGAGAGAGAGAGAGAGAGAGAGAGAGAGAGAGAGAGACAGACAGACAGACAGACAGACAGACAGACAGGCAGACAGACAGACAGAGACACAGAGACAAAGTGAGAATTTATATTTTGTATGGAAGACTGTCATGTTCTGATTTTTGTCTTTTGCCCAGACAGGGGAAATCATGCCCTACACCATTCTTGTCTGTATTGCTATGGGTAACGGTAATGTAGTCATAATATCCATAGCAAAATCCTGCCAGACATATCAGCAAGAGTAAGTTGTGAGCAATGTTGTCACTCTCAGTAGTGTAAAGCCAACAAGCATTCTAACTGGCATGCAACCCAGTGGAAAAAAACCCGTGCTTTTTCCCCGTGGTTCCCTCACCGTTCTGTGACCTTCAGGTTGTGTGACCCGCGCAGATCTTGAGTCTCTGGCATAAGTTCAGTCAAATTGAGGTGGGTTAGATATGACGTCATTGGCTCCCCCCCCCCTTCCCTAATTATCTTTGGGTTACACTTTTCTTCTATAAAGCTGGTATGCATGAACTCAATATCTATTTTTACCTAAACAGTGGCCACCTTTTTGCATGTCGGCAGGAAAAATGGTGATCTTTGGTGACATCAGACCTGATCCAATTTCGTAGGGTATTGAACATACCCATATTAAAAAAAAATTTTTTTTTACACAAACAAGGGAGAGTGTCACCTTAGAGGGCGCTTCGAATATCAGTTTTGTCTCTGATTGGTCAAATTACCACCACTGCGGGGCGCACACACGGGTCATAGAGGACCGAGTCAGACGCAGACAGAAGCCCGCCATGTTAAGTTTGTGAACAATACTGACACAGTGTTAAGGTAAGTGTGCTCAAATTTTAATTTACAAAAGCGAAGCTGTTCAAATAATCGTCGGTCTTAGTCTGCCAAATACAAATATGTTTTCCAAAGCTGGTATCTTCGTGCAGACGATAAGTATATCTCCCTTTTTCATTGAAACCGTGAGGGTTAGGGTGGTGGGTTTTTTTTTGGGTGGGGGGGTTGCCCGTTCAGAATCCTTGTTCTTTAAAGATTGCCGTTAATCAAGTCTGTTAACCGTTGTCCTTTAAATGTATTTCCACTCATTATTTTAACTGAGAAAACGAGTATTTGGAAAGTACCAAGTTAGAAAACGTGTCAAATGAAAAAAAACTTGTCTGACCAGCCTTGTAAATTTAAAAACACAAATTCATGCTGGAGAGGGACGTTTTGGAACAGTTTATTTTAAAATTCAGGTTTATTTTCATGTCCCTAGAATTTTGGTTCATTCTTAATATGCAGTTAAAACTTCAGTTTATTATCATGCTATAATTTTTGTTCTTTATTCTGGTATATTAATAAATAACGTTTTAATGTAATGTGGTTTCTCATAATTGTCAAGAAAGTGTTCACTCAATTGCTGGGCCTCTGCGGGGAGACTTGATCCCCGCTTCCCCTCAAGTGACCCTTTTCAGCACATTTTGCAGAATAGGCTGTTTAGATTGTTGTCTACACTGATAAAGGGAGTTAACAAGACTTCTACACACGCATATTACGTGCGCGCACGTGCCGGTGTGTGTTGTTCGTTTTTCGACTTAACGTCTTTTTACCCAATGGGTCCATGAAGTCAGGAGTTTGAATCTCGGCAGCTACATAAAGGGAGTTGCTGATTAATGTCGAGACTTTACACATGCGCGTGTACGTGCACACGGGTTTCGTTTGTTCTTCGATTTAACGTCTTTTCTTTCAATTTATCCATGAAGTCGTGAGTTCGAATCTCGACAGCAGGGTGTGGTCAATTATTAGAGGTGTCCTTGTGATAACTTTCCCCTTGAGTTGGCAATGGTTCCTACTCTAATCCCATGCATGCCCTCCCCCCACACACGCCTGACTCAGGTCCCATGGTGTTCCAACGCATGCATGCAGCCATCAGATACTGACCAGTAGCTGCGAACCTTCTGATGACATCAGAACGCTAGACAAGTGTGCCAGTACAGGAGACAGTGCTACTGGACTGTTCATTTTTGTATGCAGAAGCAAACGGTGACTGATGGTATGGATGCCAAGCATGAATGCTCTGACTTTAGGGATGGGTTCCACAGGTTTATCTTGCCAAGACATGCGGCTTGATTACTGCAGTGTCCTAGTAACTTCTGAAGAAAGAAGTCAGTTCATATGACAGTCTTTATGAAAGAAATGCAGTCGATTCAAAAAAAAGTAGCTCACAACCCAACTGATACTGGAAACTTCAATGGAAGAATTTGGAAGAAAATTGGTGGAATCGGAGGGAAAAAAAGTATGGGTTATTTTTTGTTGCTTTGTTTGGGCTTTTTTGGTGGTGGTGTGTGTGTGTGTGACACTTCTATTTTTGTCTTAATCAGACTGGCCAGCAATCGCGGATCTTCCCATCAGAAACGAGGGAGATGCCGCACATTCTCCATCATGGTGCAGTGCCAGTGGACTGTGTGTGATAGCATGACTCCTGTCGTAGGCGTCTTTTTAGATTATAATATTGAAGTGCTGGAAAGTCTGAAACCAGTCTTGTTAGCTGCCTCTTTGTCATAGTTCTGAGACAAATGTATGTTCCTTTGGTCTTGGTCTTTAGAAGTGGGTTATTCTAGCGCCCCACTGCTCAGCATTCAGGAGTATTATTTTCAGAGGCTTCAGAATTGAGTCGGAAGAGCTCACAGCGTGTTTAGTAAGAAGATAGGAGTGTCCTGATTTTATGATTGTGAATGCAATGACTTCATTATTGCTATTTAAAAAAAAGGGGGGGCGGAGGTTATGGCACAAAGAAATATTTAAGGGGAAAGAAGCCAGTAAGTGCAGTAATTGGCTGTGGAAAGTTGCAGCTGGGAGTAAAGTTAAATATATGAAGTAGAGCTGCACAATTGCAGGCCAGCAATTGCCGCCTGGCCCTTTACAAAGGCATCTCTTCAGAAAGAAAAACCAGAGAGATTGCCTGCAATAACTTAAAACTAAGGTTTTCTACTGTTCTGATCAAATTTTACTCCTTCAGTTCTATTGGTTGGACAACCTGTCAGTTGCCTCTAAATGATTACTGGACACCACGTTTGTGAATGCTTTACCACCTCTTGCTTTTAAAAAAACCCCTAGATTAATTCAGATAGAGCTTTAAAAAGTAAAATAACTAAACTTCTTAGATAAAAAACAAAAAACTTAACCTATATAAGTAAACTATCAAAACCCTTCGAGAAAAACAAAAGATTAAAAATAAACTGGGGATTTAAAATGAAATATAATAAAGTATTTAAAAGATAGCCAAAAGCAAACTAAAATGAAAGCTCACCTTACGGTTAAAACGTCACCCGTACAAAAAAGCTAAAACAAAACAACCCTTAGAACTAAAATAAAAAACAAAACGAACCAAACCTTGGATAAAACTAAAACGAGTAAAACTAAAAACCAAAATAAACGGACAAAATGGTACAAACGTCAGTAAACCAAACACTGAATAAAAAAAAAACCCGAGTAAACCTAAAAACCAAATAAAACCGGTTAAAACTAAAAACCAAGTAAACCGAGTAAAACTAAAAACCAAATAAACCCGGTTAAAACTAAAAACCAAATAAAATCGATTAAAACTAAAAACCAAATAAAACCGAGTAAAACTAAAAATCAAATAAACCCAGTTAAAACTAAAAACCAAATAATCCCGGTTAAAACTGAAAACCAAATAAACCCGATTAAAACTAAAAACCAAATAAACCGAGTACAACTAAAAACCAAATAAACCGAGTACAACTAAAACCCAGAAAAACAATCAAGTAAAACCAAACTAAAAACCAGACAAACCCAGTAAAACTAAATCAAACAAAACTAAACTAAAAACCAAATAAACCCAGTAAAACTAAACACCAAATAAAAAATAAATAACAGAACTGAAATTAACCAAACCGTGAAAGTAAATTACCCCCCCCCCCCCTTCCATTAAAAAAACCAACCTACTAGGGGAAAAATAAAAATTAAATCAAATAAAACCGTATCTCCCCCCCCCCCCTTAAAAAAACCCACTAAGACCCCTAAACCCTCACCCTAAACAATTAAAAAAAGCCATAAAAATGTTTAAAAGTTGCAAGTGATCAAAGGCTAGCAATCTTGGTGTCCCGGAAAGAAAATCTTTAAAGGCACTGACCATGCATGGTTCAAATTAGTAACTTAGGAAGATAGCAAAGATAACCAGGACTTTAAATCTGATTGATGGTCTGTTGTTCTTGATCTGGACTTTTGCTTAAGGCCACAGCCCCTTATGAACAGAGGGGCCAACAAATGATACAGATGAACATAAAAGCAATTTAAAAAAAAAAACGTGTCTTGTCGGTATGCAACAAGTTGAGAGAAGCTTTTTTTTTTCCACATTTGGAAAACTTTAAAGTACATCGCTAAGTTACGATCAGTATTTCCATTTTCAGATATCAACAAACATAGACGAATTGGGCTTGGTTACATATAGAATTCTTTTGGAATAAATCCTTCATTGCCGAGTTGTTTTGGAGGCAACTTGTCGATCAGATCCGGGCCCTAAAGGCAACCCCACAATTTGGACACGTGGGTGGGTACTGTAATGAGACAAAAGGTGGCTCAGGACTATAGCCTGCTTTTTCTTGAAGACTAGTAACTCTTGTTCGTTTACACTCAAGCATTTTGCAAACTGTCTAGTGTCTTTTTATAGTAACTCTTGTCCGCTTACACTCCAGCATTTTGCAAACTATCTAGCGTCTTTTTATAGTAACTCTTTCTCGCTTACACTCAAGCATTTTGCAAACTATCTAGTGTCTTTTCATAGTAACTCTCGCTCAATTACACTTCAAGCATTTTGCAAACTGTCTAGTTTCTTTTCATAGTAACTCTCGCTCAATTACACTTCAAGCATTTTGCAGTCTAGTGTCTTTTCATAGTAACTCTCGCTCAATTACATTTCTCCAAGCATTTTGTAAACTGTCTAGTTTCTTTTCATAGTAACTCTCGCTCAATTACATTTCTCCAAGCATTTTGTAAACTGTCTAGTATCTTTTCAGTCTTTTTCTGCAGAAGGCCTAACATTAGGGTTAGTTGTCATGCTAGCAGATCACATTAGCAATTCAGAAGCTGGTTCGCTGGTACTCTACCATCAGATATGAGCATCCCATCCATCATCAAAACCGAGACATCTACCTTCAGTCATCAAGGCTTCAATTGTAAGTTAACATTAATATAGATATAATTATGCTGCTAGAATTCAGCTGACTTTAAAACGGGATACATAGTGTGTATGTTTGTGGGTGTGTTTGCGCATATATGCATAGCGTGTTCAAATCCATACCTTACAATTAAGGTAAGACTGTAAAATGCAAAGCTCATTTTGTATGAATTTGCCTTTGCCTATTAACAAAAAGTTATAAAATGTCAGTTCCACAATTATCGTATGTAGAGTGTGGTGTATCTTTTTAAAAAAAAATAGTAGTCTCTTTTTTTACATCAGCAACTTGGCAGCAGCCATAGAAAAGCTAAAAGTAGTGTGTTAAAAGAAGTACTACTTTGATTACAGTTATTTTAAACGGAACGAGTTTATGGTCTATCACTGTTTTCGAAGTTTCATAATGGAGAGCATATTAATTTTCTCAATTTTATGTCTATAACAAAGATGTGCAAAATGGTAACATTTAGGTTATTTTTTCTGATTCCTCGGCTAGAGCTCCAGTGTTCACTAGAGTGAGACATCATGCAACCATTTTTGCACTAAGGTAGCTGAATTCCAACTAAGGGGATGCTGTCTAAATACAAGTGCATGCATTTTTATAAATTGTCATCCATTCTTACTGGCATACAATGGCCTACTCTTCCAAAAGGCAGAAAGAGTGTACAAAATGTGGCGAAATGTTATGCATGCATCCACACACTGACCCTTTTATTGTTTCACCAGGACTTTCAGGGCAGTGGAGTCAGTACTGGTATTATTTATATTGCAAAAATCTTATTAAACCCAGATCTTGGTCATGGCTTGATTCAGTGCTGCCAGATCATGAGCGCAATGTTCAGAGCATTTACTAGGCTATCCTGACCGCCTGCTTAGGTGATGAAACTTCATCTCCTTGCATAAGCAATTATTGTTTACCACTTGTATGAGCTATGCATTGAAGTAAGTACTAACAAACTTGTTCTCCCTCTCCATGTTTCTAGCTTAAAGATTTATGTCTGGTTACCAGATGCCATATGATCCCGGAGAACTCGTGAAAGCTGGGCTACAAGAACCCCACCTACCTGTTGTAAAAAGGAAGCTGGCGTGGGTTGATCCTGTCGCATGTCAAAACTCTAGCCAGAACCATCCTACAGGAAACATTTGAAGAAGGAAGACACAGGGGCAGACAGAATTGGTTAGATATCAAGCGTTGGACCATCCTTGACGTGGGAGTGCAACTAAAAAAAACCCAAAACTAAACTGAGGACAGTCTAGTCTGAAGAAAACTGTCGGACAAGACAGCCATGGCATCTTTGATAATTTGCACCAATAAACTGATGGTACTGACATCATCCTAGACAGCAGCAGTATGTCACCGAACTACTCTTCAACAACCCAGACACCAATGATGATATCGAGCACCACGTCACTGAGCTACTCTTCAACAACCCAGACAGCAGTGATGACATCGAACACCACGTCACTGAGCTACTCTTCAACAACCCAGACAGCAGTGATGACATCGAACACCACGTCACTGAGCTACTCTTCAACAACCCAGACACCAGTGATGACATCGAACACCACGTCACTGAGCTACTCGACAACCCAGACATCAGTGATGACATCGAACACCACGTCACTGAGCTACTCTTCAACAACCCAGACACCAGTGATGACATCGAACACCACGTCACTGAGCTACTCTAAAACAACCCAGACACCAGTGATGACATCGAACACCACGTCACTGAGCTACTCTAAAACAACCCAGACACCAGTGATGACATCGAACACCACGTCACTGAGCTACTCTAAAACAACCCAGACACCAGTGATGACATCGAACACCACGTCACTGAGCTACTCTAAAACAACCCAGACACCAGTGATGACATCGAACACCACGTCACTGAGCTACTCTAAAACAACCCAGACACCAGTGATGACATCAAACACCACGTCACTGAGCTACTCTAAAACAACCCAGACACCAGTGATGACATCGAACAGCACGTCACTGAGCTACTCATCAACAGTCCAGACACCAGTGATGACATCGAACACGTCACTGAGCTACTCGGATTTGGTAAGCTGATTTCGTGGCGAACCGACGCATTTTTGTGCGCTCTCTCTAGCCCTACACTGAATTGTTGAGCTGATTTCTTGGACTTGGAAAAAATTCAGCCCAGGTCTACTATCAAATTTTCCATACACTGAACTGCTGAACCGATGTTGGGGACTTAGAAAAATACAACCCAGATATATCAGCAACCTTTCACCGATCATGCCATCCAGCTATATGGACCAGCGAATTGGCTGCGGCAAGTTTTACTGGGTTTTCCTTGCCTTCATGAGACAGGTGAAGTGTTACCTGGTCCTAAGGTAAGGGGTGCGCGTTTCCGACCACACTGAGTTGACTTTGGTTCAGCGCGTTTTCTTTACCTTAAAACAGAATGTTAGCTCTTCTATTTCAAACAAGCATCATTCAAACCTTCAGACAGACCAACGGCAGGCGCTCGATTCGGTGCCATGACTGCCTTGTTTGTTGCTGTTTTTGTGTCGCACTTTCTCCTCCGGTGCATGGATGTGGAAAGCAACCCAGGCCCTCAATATACAGAGAGAAAAAATCGTGCTCACACCGACACATGGACTGGCTTCTTGTCAAACGATGATGGCCCATTGACAAGCTGGCGCACATCTCAGAAATGCCCAGACAGAAATTTTCTTGCCAGCATGCACCCCACAATATCATCATATAGTGGCAATGTCTCCAGGCAGTGTACACAGCCTGCCATTTTACAGAGGGACCATTCAGCTGCTCTCAGAGAGCTCCAAGAAGATTTTGCATGCCTCTCTGAAAACACAAACGGGCAAATGAATGAGTTGAAATCCGGGTTTTCTGAGTTAACCAGCTTATTGGCTGATGTTCAGTCATGGTGCCAGTCCCAGCATACTGAAAACATCGAACTGAAAGACTCGATGAACCAACTCTCAACCAGCACGTCACATCAACTGCAAGGAACTTGTGAACAGCAGAGAAGGATAGATGACATGACCACTCTGTACGACTGGTGTAGGTCACTTCAACAAGAAAACACGTTGAGGTCGGAAGTGGCCACATTAACAGATCACGTCAGAAGTCAGTCCATGAGCCCTGAGCAGTCACAGGCGGGATCAGCGACAGTCTCGCAAGAAGACTTTTCGGAAATCCTGAAATGGGTTCAGTCTATCCAAGCTGATAACGATGCTTTAAAAGATGTCAAATATCTCTCTTCTACATGCGCCACACTTGAAAACCAGTGTGGAAGACTGCTTGACTGGAACAACCACATCGATGACAAAAATGCCATCATGGACAAAAAGCTGGAAAAACTGGAAGCAGGTTCACGAGCTCGTAACATCAAGTTCTTCAATGTGTTCGAGGGAAACAGCAGGAATGAAGGAGACTGTGTCCGACAGGTAGTGCAGTTGTTGAACCGTTTCTACCCCAACAAGGTATGGACCACTGATGACGTGGAGATAGCAAGACGGGTGGGCCCAAGACAGAATAGCTCTCATCCCCGACCTCTCATTGCCACAATGCACAGATGACGAGACAAGATCTTTGTGCTAAGAGAGCAGGAAGGAGATGGCTGACACTCTCAACATCCATGTGGCCACAGATTTGACAGACAACCAGTACAACATCCTGCGGGAAGAAAAGCTGGCTGGCAGAAAGGCCTTTTTCTACAATGGCCGCCTGCATTACCACAATGGGAACAGGTCGCACTGGTCTATCAAACACAGCTACAGAAAACCACAGGAAAAAGAAGAGGAAAGACATGTTTAAAGCAAGACAGCAGGTCAGAAACCACAGTGAAGACAAACAAAACAGATATCACTGTGAAGACAGACAGCAGGTCAGAAATCACAGTGAGGACAAAAAAAACAGATATCACTGTGAAGAAAGACTGCAGGACAGTTTATTTCAAGAATACAGGGAACAGGAGAAACACCAGGAAAGATATAATCATGCCAACAGACAACAACAGCAGGAACGCATAGAAAGGGAAGTTCCACAGGAAGATGCAGAACACTATGGACACGACGTGGATTGGCAACAGAGCAACCATTTGTCTGACGCTGGGCCTGGTCACAGGGACAGGCGATCAGAAGAGTCGAGGAACCAGGTCTTGGATCAGAAAGACAAAGATGTACAGAACTCCTCCAGAAAGAAACGACAGAGACAGAATCAGGCAAAGGAGCATACCTCCATTTGGGAACAAACAGAAATCCGTGTACAACCATTCCACGAAGATGTCCGATCAACAACATGGAACTATGGACGGAATCATAGGTGTAACCAAACACCAGACATATCATCTTCAGAGGGGGCTGGCAACAACCCACAAAACCAAATTAAACAAAATGCTGTAAGTCTTCCCAACCTCTACAGTATGGACGAATTTCCTCCCCTGAACAGAGAGTTACCAGTGAGGACAGCTTCTCAGAGGACTACAGCACAGAAGTAGACTTCAGGCCATTCAATTACCCCTTCACCAGATCCACATTCTCCAGGGACATGTGCAACCCAAGATGGCAACTTGAAAATGATGGCCCCAGGTGACGAAATGACAGCCTTACGCACATTAATTTCCTGCAGAATGAGTGGAAGTACCAACATGTCAGAAAATAAAGCCAATGCTTCTGCTCAAGATGGAGAACGAAACGACACACAAAAGAAAATGGCGAATACCTTCACCCAAGAGACAAGATGCGATGATATGAACTTCACACACAGCAGTGTGTACCAACCATTAACAGAAGATGAAATGCTGGCGCCCGTGCAGACTCCACCCACTCTGGAGGTACAGCAAGATGACAACCAGACTCTTGTCAAATTCTTGACCCATGGGAGTCTGCAGAGGATGGTCAAAGCAGCATGCCCTCGTCACCAGGCAGAAAGAAAGAAGACAGCCCTCCCCATGACCAGACAGGCAAAGATGCAAGCCTAAGGATTGAAAATGAAGTGACACCAGCCACTCCTGTACACCGGCCTGTGACCCGCAGCAAGGCAAGATGCAAACAAATGCACCTGACGGACTCCTTCCTCAGTTCAGGGTCTCGTTCCTCCAGACCAGGAACAAAGACTCGGTCACCTGCTGCTGCCAGTAGTCCCAAATAGGAACTCGTCCCTGCCCATGTCTGCCAGGGAACTAGAATTGAAATGTCACACAATTTAGCTTTCCTGACATACAATGTAGAAGGACTTGGTACAATCTATCGAGCAGATTTAAGATCTTACATATCCAAGTTTGATATAGTTGTGCTGACAGAAACATTCACTACAGATTCCCTTCACATCTTTTCCCACTGCATGTTACATATGCTTCAAAAGCTGTTAAAAGTCTCCAATGCACCCACAGCTCGGCTGTGTGGGGAGTAGCTCTGCTAGTAAAGAAACACATTGCTCCCCTTGTTTCTCAGGTACATCTAGAATATGACAATTGTGTTGTGCTTACGCTGGCTAAAACACTGAAAGGTCTGGACATAGACTGTGTCTTAATTGGCATGTATTTACCTCCACAATATAGCCGTGTTATTCTGAAACGGACATCTATAACAGTGCTTCTCTTTTGGAAAGTAGTATGTGATGACATCAAACACCACGTCACTGATCAAACACCACGTCACTGAGCTACTACGTGAGCTACTCTTCAACAACCCAGATACCAGTGATGACATCAAACACCATGTCGCTGATCTACTCAACAGCCCAGAGAGCAGTGATGACATTAAACATCACTATATGTCACTGAGCTACTCAACAGCCCAGACAGCAGTGATGACATCAAATACCACCATATGTCATGAGCTACTCAACAGCCCAGACAGCAGTGATGACATCAAACACCACCATATGTCACTGAGCTACTCAACAGCCCAGACAGCAGTGATGACATCAAATACCACCATATGTCATGAGCTACTCAACAGCCCAGACAGCAGTGATGACATCAAACACCACCATATGTCACTGAGCTACTCAACAGCCCAGACAGCAGTGATGACATCAAACACCATGTCACTGATCTACTGAACAGCCCAGACAGCAGTGATATCAAACATCGCCATATGTCACTGAGCTACTCAACAGCCCAGACAGCAGTGATGACATCAAACACCGCCATATGTCACTGAGCTACTCAACAGCCCAGACAGCAGTGATGACATCAAACACCGCCATATGTCACTGAGCTACTCAACAGCCCAGACAGCAGTGATGACATCAAACACCACGTCACTGAGCTACTCAACAACAGCCCAGACAGCAGTGATAACATGCCTGCTTGCCTGAAGTGGAACCGGGAGTGAACCAAAGGTCAGGTAAGAAAATCACAGGAACTGTTACTTTGATCATCTTCTCTCCATTCCTTCATTGAGAAGCCACTAGGGCACTGCACCCACTACAGGGCTGGCCACTGGACAAACTCGACCTGGTGGAGCCCATCACTCCAGGTGCATGCTGGATACTTTGTTTTATTCCTTGGATGACCTTTGAGGTTCCCAGATGGTGGGATTTTGCATATGCGACCGTTTTTGCCCACCATTAAGATAGCCTGATGTCGACAGCCTGAACTTGCTTGCATTTTAAAGTTTTGATATCCATTCACACTGGCATACAATGACCTACTCTTCTGAAACGCGGAATGGGTTTTAGTGTGTAGGCAAAATGTTCTGCATGCATTTGCACATGGGGGCTTGGTTTATATTCTCATCAGAACTTGCTGGGTATGTTTTCATATCCAATGGGGGCTTGGTTTATATTCTCATCATAAAGACTTGCTGGGTATGTTTTCATATCCAATCAAATGCTGGCACGCATTATGGGGTCTTTTATGTGCATATTTGATCTCATTATCCATTAGTCACTTGAGGAAATAAAGCACTGTCATGACTGTATTTAAAGTTGACCATATTGTAAAAATCCCCCCCTCCTTTCAATTCACCAAACCCACCAACTGAGATTTAAATTTGCATAGCTGCCAGCCATTTCTCCATGGAATTTTTTCTTCAAATTTTAAGCTGCATATCGGGTTTTCTGATTTTTACATTTTTCAGTAAAAATTTCAGTTAAAAACAAAAAAACGTTCACTTGACCATAAAAAATGCTTGAGCTTCAGGGGTCCCAAGTTCCCTTTTTGGATAGTCAAAGGATGGCAGCAATGTATTGTATTATTTGTCTCCATGTCGTGTCTTCTCTGCTTTGTCAAAATTATTTTGTCAGTCCTTGTCTGTGCTCCTCTGTGTTGGACGGTCTCCAGTTTAAAACACAGAAATGTCAAAACCCGACTTGAGGCAAGAGCAAAACGCTAAAGAAGTGACAGGAATATCAAAGGCCCTGTAGTCCAGCAGTGCTAGTGCTGGGTATGGGTAGACCAGCAAGTGGACAGGTCACACAGTGCTGGACTTTTAAAAGTTTGGGCACTAGGAAAGAATCGTACTTTCGCGTATGCAGCAAAAGTATGGCATGGTTGTTCTTAACTTACAATCACGGGCAATATTCGGGGCAAGCAAGGAAATTTTTGCTATGTAATCATCAGCAAGTGAAGGAGGGGTCACTTGGTGCTGTACTTAAGTTTAGGCACTAGGAAAGAATCACGTATGCGGCAAACGCATGGCATGGTAGTACTTAACAGTCGCAGGCAATGTTCTGGCAAGCAAGGAATCCTTTTGCTATGTGAGCACCAGTATGGTGGGTAGTCCGTACAGTCACAGGTGTCAGTGATCACAGCAGAGGGAGGCAGGGTTTGGTTCTCTACACAAGATTTAGGCTATTGTAGGTAATCTGTATGAGTAGATTTTGAAAGCAGCAATATGCTTTGTTTCTGGCAAATTGTGTAAATAAAAATGGAATGATTGCAGCATTCTTGAGGTACAGCAGTGAGATTTCCTTTAGACGATGACTGTATCAATATGATGAATCCTGGGATTGATGGCACACTTACACCAGCACACTTGCACCCACACACTTTACAACTTTATCGTTTTGTCACCAGGCTCTAGGAACAAACTTAACGATGCATCAGGGCAGCCTCAGGACGACTTTATTGCACAGCAGCAATATGTGCGCAGCAGAAACGGGACAACAGCACACTGCAGCAGCAACAACAGTTAGCAGCAGCAACAACAGTTAGCAGCAGCAAAACGGGAAGACATGTTGAAAAAAGCAGCAAGAAGACATCTTAAAGAAAGCAAGAAGACATCTTGAAGAAAGCAGCAAGAAGACATCTTGAAGAAAGCAGCAAGGAGACATCTTGAAGAAAGCAGCAAGAAGACATCTTGAAGAAAGCGCAAGAAGACATCTTGAAGAAAGCAGCAAGGAGACATCTTGAAGAAAGCAGCAAGAAGACATCTTGAAGAAAGCAGCAAGAAGACATCTTGAAGAAAGCAGCAAGAAGACATCTTGAAGAAAGCAGCAAGAAGACATTCTGAAGAAAGCAGCAAGAAGACATCTTGAAGAAAGCAGCAAGAAGACATTCTGAAGAAAGCAGCAAGAAGACATTCTGAAGAAAGCAGCAAGAAATGTAGAAAGCAGCAACAGAATATCACAGGTAGCATTAGGATGACATGCAAGAGCAGCAACAAGACATTGTACAACTAACAAGACCTCATGATGAACTTGCACATTAGAAACTTGTGCAACAATGACAATATCTTATGCTTCAGATCTCTAGGACTTCTTCACAGAATAGAACACCTGAACTAAGTAGAGCTGAAGCACTAGAATCTTGCCATAGACTTGAATCGTCATAACTGTATAATAATGCTCTTTAGTGCCTTGAGCAGAAGATGGCGAACAAAATTATTTAATATATCACCTGGACTATTAGGAACTCGGCGTGGATCGTCTGGACATCACCATAAAGTGGTATGTAGAAAACTTGGAAACACGGTTAAAATTTTCTTGTACAAAGACTATACAGTGGGCAGTGCTAAAGGCATCAAATTAAAGAAAAGAGGACAGACTGAGATTTTTTATTTTATGGGCCTAACAGTTTGTAGATGTAAAGCATCAACAACAAAAAGATCCCCCCCCTCCCCACAAAAAAAATTCAAATGGTTGAGGGAAAAAACGACCAAAAAGAAAAGGAAAAAGTTGTTTTTTTTATAAACAAAGGAAAATGGTGCTTGATCTTCTAAACAAGGCCTACTCCCTTCCCCTTTAAAGAATAAAACCACTGTATTATTGTAAAGAGCCCAGTACCTGATATGTCTGCATAAAGAACAGTGGGGTGAAATGAACTTTTTTCTTAAGACTGATGGATATTTTTCAGATTCAGTTGTATTCAATTTGAAATATTTCATAGATTTGGATGCTTTCAGGACGTTCTCTCTTTGAGCGGGTGAGAAGGGCAAAAGAAGAGATGCCTGATTTTGCCAGGCTTTACAGTCTGCCTTTTTTCATGCAACGTCAGATTTGATTTTTCATGCAACAAGTCGGTTTGGATTTAATTGTACAGTCAACATACAAGTCAGTTTTTTGTATAAAATTATTCAGTCCAAAAAAAACCTCATGTACTGGTTCATTTGGTTTTTTCTGCTGAGATGGTCGTGTTAACGATGACAGTTTGCCAATAGTGGTTCATTTTTCCACATCTTTCCACAATATAGTCGGTAAAAGTGGAGGAAAACGAATTACAAGTGTTAGTGTGTGTATCCATTTTCAAAACCCATTGCAACTTTTATTCCTTATTGCATTGAAAAATAGCAGTATGTGGCAACTATTGACATGCAATGAATGTGATGTAGCTATTTTATGAGAGAATAGCATGCAGTAAAAAGGACGGAAATGACAATAGACTTACGATTGCTTTTTAATGTTGGCAGATCTGTGATGGTGTCCAATGGTAAACCTTGTTATACCAAAAATACAGAAACTACACTAGACAAGCGCTGAGCAAAGTGTTGGTTGATACGAGATCCCACTGACACGCCCTTCAGAAATGTGAATCCCCCCGTCTTGTGGCACGGTAGAGTTCCACTTTAGAATTACTCTGCAGGCCCTCCTAGGTGGAATGTATACAGTATAGCTCTCTATAGCACATAGGTTGTGCTGATATGACGGTATGGATGCTCCATAAGGCACTGCACGTGGCAGTCTGCTAGTAGAAGAAAATAAAATAAAAAGATTAGACAGGTGCACTTTTTATTTAAGTCAGAGAGGTGTTGTGTAAGAGACACACGTATGTGTGCGTTAAAGACCTCAGGAGTTGAGAGGAGGTACATGTATTAAAGTATAAATGTTGATAGGAAGCGGTGTTGACAAAGGATAGCATGGGGAGGGACTTACAGGTATTGTGAGGTGGATGTTTAGGAGGCAGTAGTAAGGAGGTTGCAGGTATTGTCAAGGTAGATGTTTAAGAGAAAGGTGTCAAGGAGGAGGATGTTGCATGACGGTATTGAGGTCAGTCTAGGTGTTGAAAGGATGTTCAGAAGGGGATAGTAGGGGGGGGGGGGGGTGCGTCACAGGTAGGGTAGGTATGAGGAAGGAGTGGTAAGTAGCATTGAGGGTGGAGGTTGAAAGTATTGTCAAGGTAGATGTTTCGGAGGAAGGGGTGTTAGGAGGATGTAGCATGAAGGTATTGAGGAAATGAAACATAGATGTTGGACTATTCGGGAGAGGGAATAGTTTGTTGGGTGTTTTTTTTTTTTTTTTTTGGGGGGGGGGGGGTTGGATATTACAGGTATTTGTAGGGTAGGTATGATGAGGGGTGTTTAGAACAAGGGGGTTGTAATTGAGCGGATGTGTTTACAGATATTGTCAGGTGTTTAAATGGAATGTTCCTGAGAAGGGGGTGGAAAGCATATTATTAGTATGACTGGAATAACAAAAAAATCAAAACCGGGCTCATTGCCAACGAAATAATAATAATAATAATGTATGGAATTTATATAGCGCTGAATCTTGTAAAGCAACAAATCAAAGCGCTCAAATTGAGTCTGCTCTCATGGTTTCATTTGAGATAATATTGAACAAGATAAAGGGATGCAATACGATTTTAAAACCAAAAAGGTCATGACTTGAAATCTTAATTCTTAGCACGAGGAGATATGAAACGAGAGTCCAAGAAATAATCTTTGGAGTGGTAATTTGTAACCAAACTCTACCGACGTGTCTATGTGCCATTGTGTCCACATGCTTTCACACATCTACAACACAAAGACACTTTGCATGATACTAAATCTTAACCCTAACTCTGATACTAAACCAACTGTTAACCTTGCATGAAAACACAAAAGCAAGTGGACACTACGGTATATGAACACAATGGTAGATATATATATATATATAAAACACCTCTACGGTATATGAACACAATGGTAGAGATATTAAAAAAAACACACCTCTACGGTATATGAACACAATGGTAGAGATAACAAAAACTACAGTATATGAACACAATGGTAGAGATAAAAATTAAAAACTAGCTAGGGAAGTGAGGGGGGATGGGGGGTGCTGGTCCTGATCTGTGGGACTAAAAGGTGTATGTAATGGGCAGAGGGGATAAAGGTAGGCAGTTATATAATAGAAAACAATTTAGGGGAGGAAAAAGGGGGGGGGGGGGGGTTAATAAGATGGATTATGGTAAAGGGAGAGAGGAGGGTGGCTATAGATGTAAGAAACCGGAGGGACAGGGGATGGCTATAGATTATGAAACGGGATAGGAAAGTCAGGTTGTCGGCTGGGTTTTTTTGGTAACGAAATGATACAGAGGGGGTGGGAGTTAAAGGTGTATGCCATGGGGATAGGGAAATCAGGCAGTCAGCTTTCTTGTAATGAGATATTACAGCTGTTTTCTTGTAATGAGATATTACAGAGGGGGGAATTATGAAAAAAGGGGGGAGTAGGTGTTGGATCTGGGGGTGGTCGTGATAGGGAAATGTCGATGGTAAGCAGGGCAGTCATTTTTTCTGTCAATAAGAGATAGGAGAGAGAATGTTTTCTTGTAGAAAAGACTACATGCTAAAAAAAAGAAGTCACTATACATTATAGGGGTCAGTGAGAAAGGAAACGTGGGAAAGGCAAAAATTGTTTGCCAGGTATAAAAGGAGACGGATAAAAGCAACAGGTAGGAAATTTTTTATACTTTTTGATGTGGGAGGGGACGCACTAAAACTGATAAGGATGAGAGAAAAGTGTGTGTTCAGGTCAGTGGTAATGAAGGAAAGAACTTGACTGGTATAGTAGTATCAGTAAAAATATTGATTGCGCCTAATCTCTCCTGGAAAGCCCTAAGCTGCTTTTGTGTCTTGAGTTAATGTGGTAGGGGTGGTTTGCACCCTAGGCAGGTATATACACTGGTCTATCATTGGTATGCCTTCATAGATTTTACAACAGTTAAGATCTGTGTTGTGAAACCCGCACAAAAGTTGCATTACTTATAGTAATGATTTTTTTTTTAGTGGAAATGTCTGAACGTGAAATATGCATTTGTTGGAAGAAACTAAGGGTTAGGAAGTCCTTCTTAAAGGATTGTTTAAAGCCTCATAAATGGGGGAAGAAAGGACAGCTGATAGATTTTTTTCCTTGAGATTTTTTTCTTCAAATGATGAAAATTGTAGCTAAACACTGCAGCCCTGAAATAAGATTGCTGTTAAGGCTGGGATTTTGTAACTAGAATCCCCAAATGTTGTGCTGGAAAGAGTTTTGACGATATACTTTTGAAAAATGTATTAGATTTTGTGTAGAATATTGTGGTCCTGTAATTTTGTTGTTGGCTAAAGAATTTTAAATAGTTCATCATTGAAGGATGGAGACCAGTATTTGTTGTTTTATATTTATTTAGAAATGTTCCTGAAATGTGGAAAGGATGATACATTTCTCACGAAAAAAAAAGTAGTGTTTATACAAAAATCTTTTTATTGCTTTTGGGTTGTTTTTTTGATCATATCATTTAGGAATGATGCAGTTGCATTTGTTGACAGAATGATTTTGGTTTGGAGAAAAAAAAACCTGAAGCCCCCCTCCCCCCTTTTACATTTTTATTTTATTTTAGTGACGACGTTTAGCAGAGGAGGAGGAGAAAATAGAGAAAAAACATAATTTTTTTTTCTATCTGAAGAGACACGTGAAGCCTCCCCCCTCCCCACAAAAAGGAGTGGGCCATATAGCACCCCCCCCGCCAACAAAAAAAAAGTTTCATGAAACACCAACACAACAGCAAAAAAATGGTTCTCTGTGAAATGTATGCAACTGAGGCGCATATAAAGAAAAAAGGATTGGAGGGTTGCAGCTTTTTTGTAGGGCTTGATTTAGAAAGATTATGATCTTGAAACGTTTGTTGTTGGTAGGTTTTGTTATGGAGAAATGGAAAGTTTTTGATTTTTTTTGTCTGATTAAAAGTTGTTCTGGAATTCACTTTTTATTGAAAAGATACTTTGTTATAGAGATTGTGAGACTGTTTTATGTCTGTTTAAAAAATGCTCAAGCATTGTTTGTCTTTGGTTAGATTTGCTTTCAGATAAAGACCTGAAATTGGGCTTGTGCCAAGCAAGATGAAAAACTAGTTACGGAAAGATGATAGCAGGAATGGATTTTGTTTTTCAGATATATGGGCTTTATTTTCCTATTTAAGAAGGGGTGGGGGTGTCTGATGAAATTTGCATGAAAATATTGTAGTCCTTAAATTATTTGCTGATAGTAAGTTTGTGATGCAAATTTTTTTTTAAACAAAAAGTGGCTAGTTACATGGCTGTTCACTTTTAAGGGTCCCCCCCCCCTTTTTTTGGGGGGGGGGGGGGGGGGGAGGATGGCAATTTTTGTGTGTGGGTTGGATTATATCATGAGTGAAATGCGTCACTACCATGTTTACAGTTGAAGAGAGGATACATTTTGCTGTAGAAAGACTACAGAGAATGATAAAAGTTTTACCTTAAAAAAAGGACGAATTTGTTTCTAAAATATGTCGCTCTGAAATGTTTTATGTTAGTGGAATGATTTGTTATGGAAAAATTGAACGAGTGTATTTTCAGCGATATGGTGTATTCTTTTTTTTGTTTTTAAATACCTGCTGTTTTTTTGTGCTGAAATCATGTTCTTGAAAGCCTAATTTTGTCAAGGAAAATGTTTGTCATTTTTTTTATATGTTTTTACATGCTCATGTTGTTTGGGGCTTTTCCTTCATAGTATGTTAACACATTTTATGCTATCTCCAACATACTGCATAAGAAAGAAAAAAGACAAAACAAGCAACGGATTATAAAAAGAGAAAATTGGATTACCAGGAAGAGTGAAAAAGACCAAAACGTACCGATTTAAATGAATATGAGATTGAAGGAAAGGTGCTGAAGCCAGAGACAATAATTAAAATGCTAAGCTATTGAAGATCATACTGTGTACAAAAATAAGAGAAATGACAAAAGAGAATAATGCATCAAAAGGGGAGGCATCGCAGCTTATTATCAGTACTTGTCTGCATCTCACCCACCAGTCTATGATTTCCATTGACAGCATAAATGTACCTCTATCACAGCCTTTTTTTTTTTTTTTACCATTTTGTTTTTGTTAAATGTAAAAAGAAGAAAAAGGGGAGTTGGAAGCTCCACAATGTATTTTACCCCCCCCCCCAAAAAAAAAACAACCACAAAACCAAAAATAAAACCACCAACAGCAAACAAAAAAATTTAAAAGATGAATAAAAGCGAAGAAATAAGTTAGGGGAAAAGGTTGGATACCCCAGAAAAATGTTGGCTTGTATCAGTAAGACAAAATTGATTTTACATGAATCGGTGCAACGAGTATTGCCTGCTTTCTTGTATTGTCCAACCTTTGTACTGTATCTGTTATAGCCATTTGTTGTACTTCTTTATCTGCAAGTATGGAACTTCACTTCAAATATGTGTATTCTAAAATTACAGTGTAGCAATTGGGAAATGTATTCTAGTAGATCACAGTGGGGTACAAGTTGTGCTTTTGTTTTTTTCCAGCCTTTATTCTTGCTTTTACTTTGCTCTCTTGAGACTTGGGTTATGTAAAAACTATAAAAATAATTTAGCATGTGTGTATGGGATTTTTGTGATTGAAGGTATACCGTTTACAAGCAGTTGTCGGAACACTTGGTATATATATATATATATATATATATATATATATATGTATTTAAAAAAATCATTTTGTTGTACATTTCAGGCAGGAATGTTGGCGGATAGCTAGTCTTGTCTTCAAAGCCCTTGTCCATGTTTTTCTTGTCAGTCACATCTTTGACACTTTGTATTGAACCATTTGTTTCCTAGACTTAACTTCAAAAAGCTGATGTTCCTTTCATTCTTGGTGGTGGTTTTGGTTTTTTGGGTACTCGATTTAAAAAGGTGGGCACAAAGTGAAGCAGTTATATTGCTAATGCCCTTTGTATTGTAGATGGTAAAGTTGGGGTATTGTCAACTGCTGTTACCCTTTATCCCTATAGATCATTATTCCAGCAAAGTCTGACAATTTTTAAGTCGATAGTGACTTTATGATTTTCCCTCAGCTGTAAGGGACATGATCTTTGTGTGGTTTCCTTTGCGTCACTGGGTGGTTTGGCTTTCTTCCTCTACTGCACAGACAGTTAAGATAACCATGGTGTCCCAAGAAAGCTTTCTCATAGTTTACTACTGCCGAACGTAACATTGCCCTGAAGGAATCGCACGATGCTGTTAAATTCACATGTTAAGTAATTTGTTTTTTGGCATTGGATGTTTCAATATTCACTTTGGAGGGTTGAAACATACCAGCTCTATCTGGGCAGATGTGCAATTGTTTAAGTTGCATGTCTCCATTCAAAGCAATGCCCACATAACCTTCAATCAAGGATAGTATGTATGTGTGTAGCTCGTTGCCTGTATCAATTCATAACAACCTGAGGGGCATGGCTTTAATCATGTATTTAACATATCCTCTTTGTGTGCGACAATTATTTTGCATAGTATCTGGTAGACTCAAGTTGTGCAGTTAATGACCTCAAGTTTGTTTGCTTCTTTCCCTGTTCCCAACTATTCCGCGATCAAAATTGGAGTGAAATGTGCATTATTTCAAAATACATTGCATTTGAAACTGCTTTCCGACTAATTTTACTTACATGAAAAGGTGAACTTAGACCCCATTTACCAGTAGCATACTGAATGAGACAGCCCTGATGTGGTTTTTCTAGTCGGTAGGGCTATAAACATAAATTTAATGGCCAGTAGCATGCTAAGCTTTTTGGTTGCAAGCGTATCGGTGGTTTCATTGCCCTGTTACTGCACTTCATTTAAAAAAGACCGATGCCCTGAACCAAGTTGACTTTGTTCCAGAATCCCAACAAAGGTGTGGATAAACTTGTACAACCCCAGTTTAATTACTATATCATAATTATGTGATAAACCAAGCTTGCCCATGTGGATCAGGGGAGAAAATGTTACATATTCTTCTAGAGAATCAACCAGAAAGAGGTTTCCTGTAACCAGTATTACTTTCATTTTTTTCTCCATGTATTTCATAACAGCCACATAAAAAAAATATTGAGATTTTTATATTTTTAAAAGTTAATCAAGTGGTGAGCACACACCACAGGCACTGGACTACCCAACTGACTTTACTTGCTTTGCACTACTTCCTCTTTAAAACTAACAAGCTGATGTTTTGCACTTAAAATTCAGAGTGTCTGTGCTTTCTGGCTGTAAAGATAACATGGCTGGAATAAAGATGATTTTTGTTACTCCTATGTTTTGAAAGCATACTGGAATTGTCAGTATGGTAAAATATAAGTAATGGTGTTAGAAATCAAAAGTCAGTTGGTGGTCATAGTGTCAATGCTGGTCAGAGCATTGGGAAAAGCCTACCTCCCCTTCAGCGAATAAAAAAAAAAAAATGGCTGAAGTAGGGTTGGGTAGCCGGCTCGCAGCTGAAATAAAAGAAACTTCAGAATGGCTTTAAAAACATTGTCAAAAGTTTATGAAAAGTAATGCAAATATGCATGAAAAAAACGCAAACTCAAGTAGTACAGGCACGTCACACCAACATCAGGACTGGCCAAGACTGTCCTACAGGCAACAATACCAAGGAGACAGATGAAGAGGCAGACAGAAAATACGACGGGAACACGTCAGTGAGTGGACTGGCCTTGAGTGGAACGATTTGCTATGGAAAGCAAAGAGGATCGCAGGGAGTGGGGGAAGCTGGTTGCAAACTCTTTATTGGTGCCCCCATGGGCCTACAGAATAGGTGAATGCAACTATGTGCAAAAATCATCAGACTGAAAATAAAAACTTGACCCTGAGGTCTTTTGAGTCTTCCTGAATGACTTGTGTTTACAATGCAGAGTATGTGGACAGGATCACAGATGCACATATATACGTCTCTCTTTCTTTTAGACATATATATATATATATAAAATCTCCTTCTCTCTTTTTGCCTGTAAACACTTATTTTACATTCAAATGTGCTCCCATCAAATGTACATGAACTTGACCAATTCAGATGCCTGTCAGAAATAAACATGCATACACAAAATGTGCACTCTTTAGTCTGCTCATTTTTTATCGGCATATTTAAGGGGTCTGGCCGGTTGTAGTGAGTTGTATCCACTTGTTGTGCTGCTTGGCCTTGAGAGTGAGTCTTGGCTTCAGAAAAAAAAAGTCGGACCTGTCCACCTGCTCTTGGGTGTGCCTTCCTTTGCCAGGGAGTCGGCAGTCTCATTGCTGAGCACATTGCAATGGAAGGATCCACTGCAGGACTACTGTGACTTGCAGAGGGAGGCCAGAGTGGAGGTTAGGTCAATGTGTTGGACTGTAAGACAGCATCAGTCAGGAAGACTATTCTGTGAGAATGGGCTGATCATGTGGGCAACTGCCCTTTTAACGACTTCTGCCTCAGTTTTGTAGTTTGTGGAGTAAAGCCCAGAGGAGAGACCAATCCTGTCTTCTCTGCCTTCAGGGTACTGGGTGTAGATCCCTGCCCCTCCTGTTCAAACTGCATCCTCAGCAGAGCCAATAGTGGAAACATGGGCCCAGGTTCTGATCATGACATTTTGATGATGATAAATTATTATCAAAATGATAATTATCATAAATTTTTTTGTCTATATTTAAATCATCAACCTGATGAGTAATTATACACAGGGCGGGGAACATAGAAAATACAGAAAAAAGACAGAGGGTGGTTTTAAATGAGATTTCAGCATAATATATGTTTGCCTCAAATTGTGTGTGTGTGTATATATATATATTATATAAAGACATAGAAGGTGGTTTTAAATGAGATTTCAGCATTTATTATACTTGCTTCAAACTATATTATTCAGCAGAATTCGTCCTGTCAAGGTCATGACAGCCCATGAAGAAGTGTTTTACCTTGTTAGGTGAAAAATTGATGTGGATATATACATGAACGCGGTTTTAAGTTGGTGATGATAGAAGCTGGACTCAAGTGTCCTGCGTTAGTTATTTCCACCAATCACGCTGTTTTATGTGTGTCATGCTGTGTTATCTCTAACAGTAGATGCATTATGAATACTAAGGCAGGTGCGTTGTTAGCTGTATGAATTTTTTCCTTCTATGTGAGCAGATACAGACTGAATTGCAAATTGGTTTCTTTTTTGTCCCTTTCTAAAATAAACATTTTCTTCTTAGTAACTGATAATTCCTTGCAAATCAAGTACTAGTATAAAGCAGTACACGTTCTTTTACACACGCACGTGCATACATGCACACATACACACTGAAAGAGGGAGGGAAAGGCACACACTGAGATCTTGAAAAGGTAAAGGAGTCCCATAACCTATGTCGTAGGGGAGAGAGGCGTCAGAGACCTCACTTCTCTAGGGCCAGCATATTGAGGGCGGTGCCCATCTCCTCTCCCTCGCTGCTTTACCTTCCCTGACCCTAAAGAGGGCAGGTACCCATTTACAGCTGAGGGAGCTGTACTGAAGCCAAGGCACGCAAACGGTCACCCATCCAAATGGTAACCATGCTCGACGCTGCTTAACTTGGCTGGGGGAAAGCGAGTGCTCCGACCACTGAGCGTCCGGCTTCAGTACAGTTCCCCCAGTTCACCAGCTGTAAATGGGTACCTGTCCTCTTTAGGGTCAGGGAAGGTAAAGCAGCAAGGGAGAGGAGATGGGTGCCGCCCTCAATATGCTGGCCCTAGAGAAGTGAGGTCTCTGACGCTTCGCCCCCCTACGACCTTACAGGTTATGGGACACCTTTACCTTTTTAGATCTTGATTATTTTGTTAAAATCAGTTTATCTCTAAACCCAGTAAAAACTATCCTTGATTTTACCTCTGTTTTGCATCATAATAGGTGGTCAGATTAAAGGGCTGGGTGATTTTAAAGCAAGAAAAACCATTCTGTCTTGATACTGGAGTACAAAGCAGACAAAAGTTTTATAACCAATTAAAATCTCAAACCAACAACCTGACCCCAACCTGCCTAAAATCACTCCTAGCAGATAATATGGCCAGGAGCAATGTGACTCGTTTCATCATTGAGCATCACCTACACACACAAAACACAATACTGTTCCAAACAATACAGGAAAGATTGTAAACCAATGTTGATGACAAATTTATTCAAAATAAAACACATTATGACCAGAACATACCTTCTATGACACAAAACCTAAATGTTTATTACGCATCATTTGTATGTGCAGCATTTTGTTAGATTTTGAGATGTACCAAAATGGAAATGTGCTAATGCCTACATAATTTTTTCTTCTGAAAACCTGGCCAGCTTTCATTTTCATTGACTTAGATATACACATTTTCTTTCACCACATTTATAGCATAATAATGATCAAACATCTTTCAATAAATCGTTTTACTTTAAATAAAGCAAGAAACTAAAAAAACAAAAACAAAACCAAAAAAATATCCCCCAAAACTAAAGATAAAATATGGTTGTGTGAAGGGGGGGTGGGGGGCAGGTATAAGTGTGGTGTATGTGTGCGCATAAATAATCGCCACCACCACACATTTTGAGTATCATGCACAAAACCACTCTTTCAAGCAGTATTCAGTGAATGAGATCACACACGCACATGCAAAGACAAAAAATGGGAAAGCAAGCAAAGGAGACGAAATCGAATCAAGAAAGACGCCCAAGTAATCAGTTTAGGACAGGCCATAACGAGGGAAGATATGAAAACTTGACATGCAGTCAACTGAAAGAGACCAACAAAATCGATCAAATTGAATAAAAATGCATAATTACCAGACAGGAACAACTTTAAAAGAGACTGCAGAAAAGTGGCAAGGATTTTTTCTTTAACGACTGTCAAAACATGTCCCACAAGACTTGCACTTTGCTACCACCTGCCATTTCATTAGCCAATATTCATGTGTCAGTTAAACAGTGCCAAAAGTGAAACTGTATCATTCATCATTCTGTCAATTTATTTCAGTTGAATGATGAGAAAGGATTGAAATCTTTTTTCTCTCTTTTTATGTCAGTGTGATGGAGGAAATGCACACAATAAATAAATAAGTTTATCCCAGCTACCACTTTCATTATTCCTGAAGTAAAATAATGTCCTTCCTATTAATTACATATGCTTGGTATTTTTTGCTTTATTCATGAATATTTTTCTCACAGACATGACTATAAAACACTTGAAATTTGCTTTAAGCACATGCTCATCCTCCTAGTATTCCACACAAAAAGTTATCTTCTTATCATAATCATAATCATGTTATTAATCCAGGATGTAACCAAACTGTCTTGTCAACCCTAAAAGCAGCAGTCCCATGTTATACATTTAGCCTGGAGCCATGTTAAGGATAGGTAATGAAACAATAAAGAAGAGGAACAAGCCACCTGTGCCACAGTGGTTTACATACTGTGTTTCTCACTGGATGGTTGTGGGTTCAAATCTCATGAGTCATAAGGTTGTTTTTTTCAGACTCTTGTCTGGCTCCTACCTGTGCCACAGTGGTTTACATACTGTGTTCCTCACTGGATGGTTGTGGGTTCAAATCTCATGAGTCATAAGGTTGTTTTTTTCAGACTCTTGTCTGGCTCCTACCCAGGGTGATTTGAGTCTGCTGTAAGCCCATTGGGAAGACTGGGACTACACAGTAAAGTATCATTCACTTTTCAGGTACAATGTATATGTTGAAAGAATGAGAAAATGTTAGGAGTCTGCACTGATACATTTTCCAAAACCTGTCCACTCATTCTGACTCCAGAAAACACAAAACTGGCAATGAAAATGAAATATGTATATCCATTAATTTTGAACACTGTCTCCTTGACGAATCAATTCCAAGTCTGAATATTTGAATGAAAACTGAAGGTTTGGTGTTTTATATATTTTTTTCTTCTTGATTTTGATTTATTGGTGCTGAACTAAAGTTTTTCAGTATCACAGAGCATTGGACTTACTGGAATGTCAGGAAAATTGTCACAAATTTCAAGCAACAGTTGCCTATCTGTAGCAAAATCTGTGTGGGTGTGTGTGTGTGCGCTTGCATGTGCATGCATGAGCATATATCTATGAGTGTATGCAAGCATGCATGTGTAGCATGTGTATTTAAGTGTGCGTGCATGTGTGTGTGAGAGTGTGTAAAATTCTGTAGACTTTCCTGAGCAGATTAGAAAGCATGACATGGCATGAACTTCTTGATTTACTTTTTTCAATGTGATAAATCCTTAACATTATGAGCAGAGTTGTACTTTTGTACTAAAGTTTTAAAATCCTAAAAAGTATGGAAAGTCTGTTCATGTTGGCAAGTACAGAATGGCTACACACACACACACATACACACACACACAGGTTAGAAAATTAAAATTTGAACAAAGTAATGAGGAGCCATACAATAAAGAACAACAAAATTTCATGACAAATACACTGAAAAATCTTATCTGATATATATTTCTAAAAAAACCCACCACATTACATACACCAAACATGTCACAAGTTTTGCACTAATTCACTCATTCTGATAAAATGCTCAGGAATATGGACATAAATAATGATAATATGACAGTCTCATTAAATTACAAACATACTGAGAGATCAACAACCAAAAAATGCACACACAAATTCACACTTGTTTATGAACACCACACAAACAAATTGAAAAAACAGCACACAAATGTCAGTCAAACACTAGATAATCAAGACAATTATGTGGCACATTTTTCAACAGCATCTAACTCGTGCTGAGCAAGTTTCTATAATCACAAGCTAAAACATATGTTCAATCTGACATGAAGATTTAAAAATTATCAAAACTAACCGCTTTTTATTCACTGCTGTGTGGCTATTTTTCATATCTTACTTCTTACTCTAAACCTGTGTGCTACTTGTTTCTATTCACATGGATGCGAAATAAAAGTATCGTTATTTTCCAGGTTATAAGTCGCACTGCCATATAAACTGCACAACCTAAATTGTAGAAAAAATTGTATAATTCATTTATAAGATACATTTATTTATTTTATTTATTCTTTTATATCGAGGATAATGGAATAAGTACTTATGTGCTTTTTGACATCCAGTCCCTGTGTGTGTGTGGTTTTGTCAATTCTGTCATCTGTTCCCACATTAGGAATATAAGCCATGTAATGACAAACGGAAACGATTTGGCCAATGAAATATCAGCCCTGTTGCGATTAATATTGCAGCACACATCTAGCTATCCAGTCAACCACACTTCTCCAGAAATACTTTCTTGTTAAAATTTTAACACTAAGGCCTGGTGACAAATGATTCACTGCTTTTTTGTTGGACTTTTTTTTTATTGAGAGAGAGACTGGATGTGTCCACTGATTCAGCTTTGATCCAAGATGGTGGACATCATCAGCAGTTGTTTGAAAATGGCGTGTTTTAAACTAAATATCAAAATGGGCAATGCTGTATCAGATATTACTGAAAACCACTTTTTATAGCAAAAGTAAAGGAATACTGAGCTTACAATACATTCATTAAACTGGAGAATCAATGACCAGAAATAGAATGATCTTACTGAAACTCCCCCAAGAAAAATCAATGACAACAAAACCAGAACAATCAATGACACATCTATACACTGCATTTGTTCTGTAAGCCACTGGAGGGAGCTAGTATGGCATAAAAAACCCAGCTTAAAACCTGAAAAATTCTGTAAATGATGCAGTGAACTGGCAATCATTGTATTGACTTTTTTGGACAATCTGTATCTTTGGTGCATTGATGACTTTATTCAACTTTTAAAAAAGCCATATTCCTTTGAACACACATGATTCAAGACGATATAGCTTTGTGTCCTAAAACAGTTGAACTTTAATTCATCACTACCTGTTCCTACTTGTTTCAGGCTTGGAAAAAGGACTTGCACATATATATATATAAAATGAGCTTCAGTTTGAAACTTTGCTGATTTCTTTTTAGACATCTGGATGCTATACTTTTATACTTGAAAAGTAACAACTCATACAAATGTCCTGACAACACCACTGGCAGTGAGCTGAGTCAAGTATTAAAGCTAACTCTAAGATTCTATCACAGTTTATCTCAATATCGCTTTTTCAAAAATTTTTACAATTTCAAATAAACTTTCACAAATAACCATGCATACTCTTCTCCACTGTTGACCCATTTTGATCATTTTAAACACCCAACTCTTCAAATATTCACGCCACTTTCATATAAACCATCGACACATATGGGTACTTTTGATTAGCTTTTTAAAAATACCTATACCCGGATCATACATACAGACCAAATAAACAACGAAAAAACCTAATAATGCATAAGAAGATGCCTCCTTCAAAAATCGTAGAGTGTCGGGTCATCACCTTCTCTTCTTGGCCCAGTTTTCGGCAGAGAACAGTCCAGGCCCCAACTTCTTTTTCCGCAGCTGGTACATGTGGTGCAGTAACAAGTAGCCAGCTGCAACACAGTCACCACTCCTGTCACTGTGCGTCTGCTTCACTTTCCTCACACGAAAATGGAGAAACGTACATATATGCAAAGCCAAATCCACTGTCTACATAAACAAAAGTAAAAAATAATGTATGCACTTCACTGATGATAATAGAAAGATATGGTGATAATTCGCTAGGGGGGGGGGGGGGGGGGGGTGTGGAAAACAAACCAAAAAGAAAATCCAGAGTAAAAAAACCCAAATATCCCAAGTTAAATCCAGAGTAATATCACATAATATACACAAGTTTCAATAGAGTTACTTGATTTCTAAAGATATTTCCTGATGCTGCCAAATAAAAATTGTTTAAAAAATGTGATCTCCAATCAGCAGTAATTTGTTCCTTGGCCAGAGCTCTGAGGCTCACCAACAGCAAGATTTTGGCATAATTATATGTGTGACCGTTTATGCCCACCATTAAGATAGCCTAGGGGGTGGTGTCTAAACAGAACACCTGTGTGCATGCATTTTTAAAAAATATACTTTTTGTCATCCACTCTTACTGGCACAAATGACCTACTCTTCTGAAAGGCAGAACAGTTTTAATGTGTGTGTGCAAAATGTCCTGCGTGCGTTCACACACAAGGCCTTGGTTTGTAGTCTCATCCAGAGGACTACACTGTAATATTGCCACTTATCTTCTACGTACACTTTCCATCTGCACTTGAAGTCTCACAAGCAAATGTCACAAGAGTGCATTGGTAAGCCCTCCTACATAGCAAGTCATTTTGCTTGCTCACACAATACCACAGACACGCCAGCGTGACACCATTTATTTATTTATTTATTCATACCAATTTAAGTCATGGCAGATTTCTCTGCGTGAAATTCGGGCTGCTCTACCTGGGGAGAGCATGTCGCCACAAGAGCATCGCCACCCTTTTTTTTTTCATTTTCTGCAACAGTATTTGTTTCCCTATCACAGTGGCTTTTTTCTACAGAATTTTGCAAGGGACAACTCTCTTGTTGCCATGGGTTCTTTTATGTGGCTTACATAATTATGTGCAACAAACGGGACCTCGGTTTATCGTCTCATTTGAAACACTAGTGCCCAGACCATCACTCATGATCTAATGGATGGGGAAAAAGTTTCGGGTCCAAACGGGATTCGAACCACCGCACACTTCCGATCCGGGCTTTTCACTTTCTAGACAGGCGCGTTACCTCTAGACCACTAATCCACTATAAATGAACACAACCCTTTTTTTTGTGTTTCTTGGAGAGAGCTCTGAGGTTTACTAATGGTGAGATTTTGCATGTGCAACCGTTCTAAACACGAGTTAAGTTGAACTGGTGAACTAAACGTAAACATGAGCAATGTCATGAATGAAATAGTTGAGAAATGAGCAGAGAGAGGCACATGGAGTGAGTGAGGCATGCAGAGAGAGAGAGAAACTCACCGCCTGCCACAATGAGGGGGTAGACGAAGAGCAGGTAGGGGAAGTAGAAGGCCATGTTGGCCGAGTTGGGCAGAATGAAGCTGAAGAAGCCCGTCTCCTCAAACAGCGGGATGGCCATGATCACCACCGTGCCTGCCCCACCACAAAACAGGCGTGTATAGATAGACAGCTGACTATACATACAGCATATAACTTCTTCTTCTTCTTCCTTTTTTGTAATGTTTCTCCCAGGGGAGGTTTGACATTGATGAGCCTTCTCCATCTTTCTCTGTTTTGAGCTTCCTCCTTATTTATGCCCCTTTCTCTAAGATCATCTGCAATACAGGCAGCCCAGGTTTTGCTAGGTCTTCCCTTTGGTCTCTTTCCATCCACTACGAAGTTCATTGCTCTTTTTATGATGTGGTGGTCTGCTTTCCGTTGAATGTGCCCAAACTAGCGCAGTCTATTGCTACTAGCTACAGACTTCAGATCATCAACTTTGCACATTCTCCATAGTTCTTTATTCGTGATCCTGTCATACAGCATATAACTAGTATACCCAAAAATACCAAACCAACCTTTCATTCTTACAACCCCCACCCCCCTCCACCTGACCAGAATAAGATATGAAAGTTTGGAAAAAGTGTTTCTAGATGAAAATTACCCAAACGAACAACAACAACAAAAGATCAGGATAGGGAGGAGGGGTTGAAAAGTAAAGTATACTATTTTCCCAGTACAAATGGGCATTAGGGGTAGTGGCCAAAAAATAAAATTTGAAGCACAACAGGATTGATAACCAGAAACAAAAAGAAGACATTTTTACTTTATCTAGTGCTAAACATAAAATAAAAATGATAAACCCACCACCACCAAAAAAATATAATTCAACTCGATCCACTACTGTGTGCCAGTGGGAACAGATGACAAAATCTACAAAACTACATACACACGGGGACTCGATGTAAAAAAGCACACAAGTGCTTATTCCATTATCCTCGATATAAAAGAATAAAAGAAATAAAAAAATGTTTAAATAAATAAATTTAAAAAACTGCTGAGCCCTAGATTTTGTTTTTACAAGTTAGGGAAATTTCATTGTCAAAAGTTTATCATCACAATCAATTTTTAACAGACTGATTGTGCCTTAACCTGAACAGTGCTTTGTTTTTTGTTTTAAATTTTTGTTCATCAGCTAGAGCTCCAAGGTCCAGCAATGGTGAGACTTTTGCGCATGCAACTGTTTTTCGGCAGCTTTATTCCAACCTTGAGAAAGAGCAGTGTTTGAACTGAATTGTCTATAGCAAAACATTTTATGCACATATCACTCTGAAAAAGATCCAAATGGCAAATGTTATTTTCCAGGAATATTGGAATCGTATCCTTCTTCCCCCAACTGTCTGAGGTTTAAAATGCCATTGACATAACTTGACTTCTCTTGTAGCTCTCTGATGTGTTGCTGAAGCACTATATGGGATTTTTTAGGCAGGGGGACATGCGGAACATATTGGTCGATAATCTACACCAGGCTGATCTGTCTGTCTTCAGCCTTTCGCTGCAACACTGCCATGTCCAGGCTGGTTCAATCTTTGATGTTCTGCATCCATGCATCTGAAAAGCCATCAGTCTAAGGGAGGTAATATTTACCAGGGATTGTTTCTTTACAATAGTTCTTTCCCTTTTACAGATATACCACCATCTTCATGAAAGGAAAAAAAGTAGACATACACACACATAGTGTATACATATATATATAGAGAGAGAGAGAGAGAGAGAGAGAGATCGATCGATCGATCGATCGATCATTCTCTCTTTTTTTCCTTTGATACTGAGGGGGACAGAGAGAGAGAGAGATATTCTCTCTCTCCCCCCCCTCCCCCCCCCAGCAAAGAGCGCCAGAACGCCCTCACCTTCCAGAAACATGCCCAGGGGGTAGAGGGGTATCCACATGGTGTAGCGCAGCCAGGTGACCAGGCGCAGCTCCCAGCGGGCGCTCTGCAGCGTGTAGAAGGGGTAGCGCACCACCTCGATGGCCGACCACACCAGGAACAGGTAGAACACCACAGGACGATCCTGCAGCCGGGGCTCTTGCAGAATCAGTCCGAATAAGATGAAGTTTCGGCCTAACACCTGCAACAGTGACACCAGGTAGAATGAAGGATCTCACCTGTCAGCATCACCGAGCAACAGTGACACCAGGTGGAATGAAGGATCTCACCTGTCAGCATCACCGAGCAACAGTGACACCAGGTAGAATGAAGGATCTCACCTGTCAGCATCACCGAGCAACAGTGACACCAGGTGGAATGAAGGATCTCACCTGTCTCACCCGTCAGCATCACCGAGTTCGGTGTTGTACCGCCGCGCCCAATGATACTGACAGAGGATGAATGTGAAAAACCAAAAGTCACATCTGCATGTCTCGTTTGTGATACACCTGCTAGGGAGAGAGGTAACCAAGAAAAACAAACAAAAAAAATCCCAAAGAAAAAAAATAATCGAGAAGGTTTGGTGACAAGTAATGGGACATAACCTCTGTTAACAAGAATATTGGGAATTTCCTATAGCACAGTTACTTCCCATCATACTGTTGAAATATACTATAATTAATTTCAACAGTATGATGGGAAGTAATCGCTTACTTCTTTTCAAATGCGTGGTTTCAGATTTAAGAAGGAAATATTATTTCCTTCTTAAATTTGAAACCTTGGTTGTCGTACAGAAATTCTTGCAATAGGGATAGAACTGAAAGGCGCCATTTATTCATTTACCTAATCCTGCCTAATCTGGTGTTCTTAACTCACTTGGCCATGCGCGGTTTTACCCCCACAGTAAGCAAATTTAGCATCTCAGTCAAGGCTCCAGGGCCCAGTGCTAAAGTTAGCCCCTTCCTTTTCCTAAGTCCAAGTGCAGCATGTTCCTGCTATAATTAGCACCAGTTGGGTTAGCATGGATAGCAGCTGAGAGTAGCTGAAAGTGAGGGGGGGTGGGGGAACTGACGGCTGTGCCCCCTGCTTCTTCCAAATCATGCCCAGTCAAACTCTACATCTCCCCCTCCCCAGAACACAAAAAGCCTAGGGTCCCTAACCCATCAAACCAAAGCAGAGGACTGACTGCATACAGACCTGAGCGACAGGGGCCATAACCCCTGTCCTGACCAAGCCCAGCAGGGGATGGAGCACCTCCAGGAAGGCAGCGATCTGACAGACCATCAGCTGTGTCCCCACGGTCTCAAAGGCCGTGTGCTTCCCCTCTGCTCACACACAGCATGCTGCAGGTATTAGTGCACTCACATACACACACACATAAACATGTGAATACAGGTAAGCACACAGAAGCAAGCACAAATAAGAACACACACACACATTTACATACATACACACACACAAACACACACGCACGAACACACACACACACAGAGTTTTATTACATGTTATTACAGAGTTATTATATAATAAGGTTTTACATGCTTAAAAAAAATTCTACTTGTAGAGTAAGAAAAGACCTTATCTTTGAAACTAGGCATCTGGTACACTTTTTGATTTTAAGAGGTAGTACTGTTCCTTTCTGTTGGGTTCCCTCACACACTGGTATATATTTCAATGAAAAAGTTGACAGCCTTGCAAAATATGGAGCGAGGTAGAAAAATGCTTCCTGTGAAATAAGTGTTGCCTTATCTCTGCATGAGGGGATACAAATTGCGACAAAACGCTTGCTAGAAGCATTTAAGAAAGAAGATAAATGAGTTTGGCAAAAGCTGTACAAGCAATGTGACTGATTTTCAAAATGCTTTTATTTCTGACAAAGTCTGTGGTTGGTATAATCGCAGAAATATGTTATTCCTCATGTACAGGTTTAAGCTAAATGCTTTCAGGACAAAATATGTGAAAGATGTAAACTGCATTTTTGGGGAGAAGATCTCCAATAGTCATGTTATTTTTGGTTGTGGAAATTTAAAAGCATTTTTACCTGCTGTACCTAGTTTGTCAATGGATCAGATTCTGTCTAACCATTGTTACTGTTGGACATTGTGTTAGGGTTGATAAAAAGTCCGATAACTGTTAAAGTTGGTTTTTATTTGATACTGTTATCTGACATTTTTCAGTTATCGTTTGCTTTTTCTTCTTAGATTTTTCCCGTTCAAAATCACTAAATGTGAATAGACGTTAAACTGAAGATATCACAGAGTTATTAATACATTATCACTCCTGCACAAATTTAAACTTGACTCAACTTCTTCCTTCACTCCTTACTGAGCTGCTGCCCAGGGCACTACAGTGAATTTTCTCAGGTCATGAACTGTGGACAAACTGAACCTGGCTGAGTTCATCTCTCTCCAGCATCAACTTACCCACGCCTTTCCTGAGGTAGGAGATGATGAGACTGAAGAAAATGTAACAGAAGCCAACAGTCTGGAACAAGTTGTAGAACACCAGGTAGATCATCTTGAAATCCATCGGTGCTGCAGAACAAACAATCACAGCAATAGGGTAGGGCAATGTTTGAGTTTGAAATCTGTTAAATAAAATTTCTTCAACACAATTTTACATCATTCTATACAAAAACAAACATGAAGGAAAACAAAACACCATGTAAAAAAAAAAATGAAGACAAAACATCGTTTTTTTTAAAGTTTACAAACTAGATAAAGTGACTTTCTGAAACCAATCAATTAAATGGTTAATACGAAAGAAGCAGAAAGAGGCACTTTTTCATTTCATTTGGATGAAGTCAGGTCATTTTCTTATGTTTGGGTAAAAGTACATGTTTACAAGAACAAAAAACAACAACAAACACAGAAACGAGCAAAAATAAAACAAAACAAAACAAAACACCCACCTACAGGCATACAAAAACAAAACTATGAGGCAAAGCAACGAACAAAACAGAACAACAAAAAACCAACAAATATGATGTGCATTTAAAATTTTTCACTAAGTGACTGGCCACAAAAACTAGTGACAGTTATGTTCTCATAAAAGAAAAAAAAAATTCCTCTGCATTTCCATTTTGATAGTAAATGGACAGAATTAAGTTTGATATCCTATCACAAATATCCATGACTGTAAAACAGAGAGCAAATTATGACAATGAGGTATTATCACTGAAAGCAGGTGAAGGAAGGTGGCAGGATGGTTAAGATGTTTTGCCTGCCAACAAGTAAACCGTGAGGTTCTGGGTTCGATTCCCAGCCTTGCCCTTTCTTCCCAGTTTGACAAAAAAAATCGAACTGAATGTCAAAGTCCTTCGGATGAGACTATAAACCGAGGCCCCGTGTGTGAATGCATGCAGAACATCTTGCGCACACGTTAAACCCTGTTCTGCTTTTCAAAAGAGTAGGCCATTGTGTGCCGGTGGGAACAGATGACAAAATTTAAAAAACCGCATACACACGCAAAAAATATATAAAAAATTAATTTTAAAAAAAAATCATCTGAGCGCTTTGATTTGTTGCTTTACAAGATTCAGCACTATATAAATTCCATACATTATTGTTATTATTATTATTATTATTATTATTAAAGCCAATAAGGGAGAAAGACAGCAGAGGAGAAGGGGGGGGGAGGGGTGCAGGTAATAACGTAAGTAAAGTTTTTATGATGCACCAAACACCAAGTATTTTATCTTCTAGCCATGATGAATAAAGAAACAACAACAACAAACCCTTGACCTGTCAGGGCTAAGGTGAACAACAGACCTGCACAGAAACACTCACCTGATTCTGCTGATTTTGGATCCCGGAGTTCTGTGGTGATTTTGTTTATTATGTCTGGGTCAAAGTCCTGTAAAACGACATGGTTTCAGTAAGAATTATTTACATCACAGCAGACCTTAGGTATTATCTTATATCTGATATCACATCATAATCAGACACAAGTAAGATAGCAGAAATAATAGTTTGAAACTGTCGTACCAAAACAATTTTGGTAATAAACACTAAACAACAACAAGGTCTGCATAATTTTTAGCCCCTTACCCTTCCCCCCAAAATCTAAAGGTAAATGTAACCACAAAAAAAACCCACCATAATAGTCATGCAAAAATTCCTGTGGTTCCTTGCTAAGTCACTTAATAAGTGTCTGCCCCAATCTTTATTCAAAATTGTGTGGAAAAACTTATGTTCCACAACTAAACAACTTTGAACACACACAGAGAGACATAAATTAATACATGTAGCTCTGCTGCTTGTACCACTCCCCCCTTCAGTATACTCTATCCAGCAAGCTAGCTGTAATAATGTTTTCGAGAAAACAAAATTTCATCATCATTCAAGTCGTTTTCTCTCATGAAACATTAAACTACAGAACATTTCTCTACATTGAAGAAAAGTTTTCAAAAAAACCTGAACAGCCATTAGCCTGATTAGGTAAAAATAATTGTCTAATATGGCCATGCTCACCACATATTACCTATCTCAGAGTTGACCAAAAACAAAACAAAACAACAACACCACCACTACCATGGCCGCCCATCTCAAAGCTTTCTCTGCTAGCAATATATATCAGGAAGTTTCCTTCTTGACCACTGCAGTAACCATGTGGTTAAAGTGATGAATGAAGAGAAGTATTTTATTCATTAATAACATTCATTACACAGCGCACAAATCCAGCATAACTCAGTCAAGGGTATAGGGCTAAAATAAGCACACCCCTTCCTTTTAGGAAGTCTAAGTGTGGTCAGTTCCTGCTATAATCAGTACCAGTTGGCTCCAGCTGGGCTGGGCTGGGATGGAATGGATAGCAGCTTAGAGTAGCTGAAAGTGGGGGAAACCTACAGCTGTGAATATCATATGTCTCAAAGCACAAAAATGAGCTATACACTCTTTCACAGATGCAAACAGTTCAAACACAAACAAACAAACACACACACAAACCACCAGCCGGGATACCTGTTGTGAGTTTGTCTCTTCCTCTGACTCCCCTTCCACCATGAATTTGTCAAAATCGATTTTCAGCCATGGCAGTTTGATGCGTTCCTCAGTCAGCCGAGGCCATGTTTCTGCAGCTGTCTTTTTGATCTGGAACTCCACACACGTGTCTGTTCTGCGGTAGCGGCTGTTCTGTGACACATATGAATGAATGAATGACAGACATTTCTGTGTTAATTTCTTCCTTTTTTTTTTTTTTACAGTTGTTTTTATTTAAGATTTGAACAATATGATTACTTCTCAAATTTCCAGGTTTGTTTTCTCATTGATGCTTGCTATGTATCGTTATCACTCACACAGAGACACACACTCACTAGCGCACATGTGCACGCACTCACTCACACACACACATCCTGTAATAAACAAAAACAAAACCTAGAAAAAGTTTTGCTCTTGTTTCGTCCCTCAATGCCTCTCAAAGCAAATTTGGCCATGACATGTCACTCTGTCAGTACAAATGGATGAGGATGACCAAAAAACCCCATGCACATTTGTGTCACATTAAGACCACAACCCTGAAAACAGTCACTATCTTCAACTCGACACATAATGACAATGACATACAATGCAAGAGTGCCACCAATAGTAAAGGAAGGAGAAAATACAGCAGTAATAATTCCCTCTGATGAACACCAACTGGTAGGTGGATCAACCACTAAGGTATCTACTATACTTCACAGTATCAGCAAGTCGTTACTTACTTCTGGGTCAATGGGCAGATAAAAGGCCAGCTGGACACTGTACAGGTTGTTGCCCTTGACCCCATCTCCTGATGCTTTGAAAGAGAGGCCTTCTTCTGTTAGTTCAACTTCATTATCCTGAATGAAAAAGACAGAGATCAGATATGTCTATAAACAGAAAATCTCCATATGATAATACATGTTAGTAAGTATTGCAGTTCTTACAGTATACTGTAAAACTGACCTTTTGAATTTGATACTTTCAGCCACATCATTATCACTGAAAGAATAACAACTCTTTATTATCATAGAATCTTTCCAAATCTAACCGGTATGTGCTAACTGTTCTTGAAAATAAAAAATACATTATAAGTAACACTGACTGACTGAGTCTACAGCCTTTGTTCACTCATGACAGTCTTGTCCAAAAATCCACTGCTAAAAGTAAAATGCTGATTTAACCAACAAAAAAGGTCAACTACTTATTAATATTGGGGTGGGGGTGGGGTAAATATATGTGCCTTTTTACATGTATAAGTTCTACACACACACACACACACCACACACACACACACCACACACACACACACACAGAGTAAAGGGGATTTTACCCTGGAGTTAACTCCCCAAAGTCCTGGCCCCCATATGTTAGCTTAACACACCCAGTACATCTTGCATGTACACATTGGGCATGTACCCAGTCAACTTTTGGAAGAGTAGGCCATCAAGTACCAGCGGAATCGATCACAAAATTTACAAAAAATAGCATGCATAAGGGAACTGGATGTAAAACACACATAAGCGCTTATTCCACTATCTTCGAAATAAATGAATAGATAATAGATATTAAAGATAATAACACATAGGCACATGCTCGCATGTGCCTGTACCATACATAGTACGCAAGAACGCGTACACACCGACCCAAATACACACACACACACACACACACGCATTTAGACAGGCATGGATCGAAGTATGAGAGTGGACTGATACAGTGATAGCCTGGTGAGAGACTTGGGAGGAGATGACTCCAGAATATTCTGTAGCAGACGATGCAGTAAAAAGGCTGATCACTTTCAAACTATAACCAAATGTGCACCAATTCAGAAAAAAATGCAGCTACTGAAATGATAAGAAACTAGAATTCTAATATCAAGTAGATTAAGCTGACAAACCTCCGTGTTTCTAAGAGCAATCTTCAGAGAAATAATATCTTTTGTTTGCCCCCAGTACACAAACGGAGTCAGAGTGTCAGCCATGTTGAAAACTGTATGATAAGAGGGACCAGTTGTTATTCCTAGCATTATTTTTTTATGATCAACTATTACTTATAACATACACAATTTTTATTCTATACTCACTTTTGCTTATAGTAGTGCCAAACATTATACTTTGTTCAATACAAATAGGAAATTGAATAACTATACGGGAACAATATATATTCTGGTCAAGATCCTGATCCAATTTTTCAAGCCGAATAAAACTGAAAGTGCAGTGTGATAGTGCCATGATGGTGGTGAAAATACGTGGTACAACAACAACAACAACGCCAGCAAGAAATCAATAACATTTACAACAATATGAAAATATGATGACGACGATGGCAACAATAACAACAACAATAATAATAATAAGAAGAATGATGATGATGTTGATAATAGTAATAATAATAATTATTATAGTAATAATGATGATGATGATAATATGATAATAATAATAATGACGACGACGACTTATGATGAAAATGCAGGCCTAAGGGATATTGCATCAGTTTTATGTGACGCACAGTGCATTCTTATCCTGATCGATTAGATTGGGGGGGGGGGGGGGGTGGGGGGGGGGTGGGGGGGGGGGTGGATGAATGGTGTGTGTCTGTCTGTTGTGTGTATGTGTGCGAGTGATTACAATCTAAAAGATGTGCTGACAGGCATGTATGCCGTGCAGCAGGCCTAGTCTAACTGAGATGGTTATAAGAACTGGTTGCAGATAAACATAATAGTGGTAGACTAGTCATTCTGAATGTAGGAGTATGAGTGGCAGTTGGGTACTTAGCTGCATCTGGGATAATCATCGTCATCGTCGGCGTCGTTGCAGTTAACGTTATTCAGGATTCAAGACAACTTTACATCTCATAAAGAGATATTCTGGCAGATGTAGCACTACTGAAGATCACACAATGAAACATTCAGAATCACAGTTCTTAACACACATTCTCTGTTCAGATATATAATTAACAACAAAAAAGACGAAGACATGCCAACTGTTGAAGTCAGAAGACATCTTAAAGATTATTATTCAAATCATCTAGAAGTTGTAACTATCAAATCTATAATTACAATCGATTAAAAAGTGGGGCAGCGTTTATCCCTGACTTAAGAGTTATAAAAAAAAAGGAGTGGTAGAAAGTATTTTCATGTGTGTGTGTGTGTGTGTGTGTGTGTGTGAAGAAAGGAATCAAGCAAATCTATGGAATGATATACCACAGGTATTTTAATCACCAACCAGTGCATGCTTTATTTTTGTATCCAGCTCAAAAGTCACATACCCCTGTGGAAAATCGCTGTTACTAAAATAGAAACATGAATTTAAAATTCTCTATGTGTTAGGTTTAAAGAAATTTTAACATCTGGATAGCTGTAACCAACTTTGACTTGAAAACAATTATCATAATTTTGGAAAGAAACTTAGAATATAGCTGAATTGGAATGTCACACTAAAAAAAAAAAGTGCAGTATTTTCTTATTTCCTTCTAGCCTTTTTGCTTTGCTGTAGGCATTTGACAGGGTGTGGCATGCAGCTTTGTGGGCAACCATGAATTTGTACAGCATCAATGCAAACCTGATCAGAGTCATCAAACAGCTGTACAGCGAGGCCACCAGTGCAGTGTACTACAACAACAACATTGGAGAATGGTTTCGAACAACAGTTGGAGTAAGGCAGGGCTGTCTACTCTCACCCACTCTTTTCAACATCTTCCTTGAGAGAATCATGGCTGATGCACTGGAACATCATGAAGGATCAGTCAGCATTGGTGGCAGAACGATCACAAACCTCCGCTTCGCAGATGACATTGATGGAATAGCAGGATCAGAAAAAGAGCTTGCCAGCCTAACAGAACACCTGAATAAGGCCTCCAAAACATACGGCATGGAAATCAGTGCAGAGAAGACCAAACTGATGACTAATAACACCAACGGCATTAGCACTGATATCAGGGTTAATGACCAGAAGCTGGAAACAGTTCAAAGCTTCAAGTACCTGGGAGCCATTGTATCAGACCAGGGATCCAAGCCAGAAGTAGTATGCAGGACTGCACAGACAATAACAGCACTGTCAAAACTAAACACCATCTGGAGAGATAAAAATATCTCACTTATCTCCAAGATCAGACTAATACGCTCCCTTGTCATATCTATATTTCTGTATGCCTGTAAATCATGGACCCTGACTGCAGACTTGGAGAGAAGAGTACAGGCGGTGGAGATGAGATGCTTTCGGAGACTCCTTAGCATCTCCTACAAAGACCACATAAGCAACGAAAGCGTGCATAACAGAATCCAGCAAACCATTGGACCCTATGAGAACCTTCTAACGATCGTGAAAAAGCGTAAACTTAAATGGTATGGGCATGTCACAAGATCCAAAGGACTTGCAAAGACAATTTTACAAGGCACTGTCCAAGGAGGAAGAAGAAGAGGCAGACCAAGGAAGAGCTGGGAGGATAACATCAGCGAATGGACAGGCCTAGAACTCAACAAAACCCTGAGAAAGGCAGAACAGAGAGAGGAATGGAGGGAACTGGTTGTTGAGTCTTTGAGGGTGCCCCCACGGTCGTCAGACTACGGGACAGATAGAGTAGATAGATAATAGGTCAGAGGCTTGTCCATTACCCAGTTCATATCCCATTTTCTTATCACCAAGGATGCACTACAGCAGCAAATCCAAGCAGTTCTCCAAGAAACCCCTGCATCGACTGATGTAGAAGAGATATGGGGCACCTTTAGAGACGCTGTATACACAGCAGCAGCTGACACACTTGGCTTTGTACAGAGAAGCCACAAAGACTGGTTTGACGAGAATGACTCTGAGATCTCCAAGCTCCTGAACACACTGCAAAAACGGCATCAGGATCACATTTCTGATAAAGACTGCCAGAGGAAGAAGAACCAGTACTTGCAAACCAAGCAACTTGTACAGAAGAGGCTGCGTGAGATGAAGAACAACTGGTGGGAAAGAAAGTCCGAAGAGCTTCAGTCAGCTGCTGACGCTCATGACATGAAGACCTTCCATGATGGTCTCCGAGCTGTATATGGGCCAAGAGCCACAGGATCAACCCCTGTCCGAACCTTGGACCAGACCACCCTCATGACAGACAAGAAAGACATCCTTACACGCTGGACGGAGCACTTCAACACCCTCCTCAACAGGAACTCATCTGTATCTGATGAGGCAATTGCAGCCCTCCCACAGCTACCAGTCAGTAACTCACTAGCTGCCCCTCCCACAAAGGCCGAGACCTGGAAAGCCCTGAAGCTGACAACGTCAGGAAAAGCACCAGGAGCGGATGGAATACAGGCCGACATCTACAAGTGTGGAGGCGAGGTGATGACAGACAAGCTGACCGCCCTGTTCCAATCTATCTGGGAGAAAGGGGAGGTCCCCCAGGATTTCAAGGATGCTTCAATTGTCCACATTTACAAACGGAAGGGAGACAAAACATGCTGCGACAACCACCGTGGAAGCTCTCTTCTTAGCATCGCCGGCAAAATCTTCGCCCGCATTATACTGAACAGACCGATTGACCATGCCTCCAACACAGTCATCCCTGAAGCACAGTGCGGTTTCCGCTCAGGCAGGGGAACATGTGACATGGTGTTTGCAGTACGCCAGTTGCAAGAAAAGTGCCGTGAGCAGAACATGGAGTTCCACATGGTCTTTGTAGACCTAACCAAGGCCTTCGACGAGGTGAGCCGCCGTGGGCTGTGGAAGATCCTCCTAAAGTTTGGTTACCCAAAGAGCCTAATACAGCTGATTGCGTCACTCCACGATGGCATGCAGGCGAGAGTACAGGAAAATACTGACATGTCGGATCCATTTCCTGTGGTAAATGGAGTGAAGCAGGGCTGCGTCCTGGCACCCACACTGTTCTCTATTCTCTTCTCTTCAATGCTGATTGACGCCTTCCAAGACTGTGACAGGGGCATCTACATTCAGTTTCGCACTGATGGCAAACTTTTCAACTTGCGGTGACTCCATGCTAGATCCAGGGTGTCTGAGGCACAGTTGAGAGAGTTCCTCTTCACTGATGATTGCGCGCTTGCCGCACACACCCATGAGGACATACAGTTCGTTATGGATCGGTTCTCTACCTCCTGCAGGCGCTTTGGACTCACTATCAGCCTCAGAAGACCGAGTCCATGTACCAACCAGCTATTTCACAGAACGCCAGTGCCTTCCCCCCACCTGCAGTTAAGATCAATGACACAGAGATCAGGTCAGATGACAAGTTTTGCTACCTGGGCAGCTCCCTCTGCAGCAATGGAACCCTTGATGCAGAAGTTACAGTGCGCATCGCCAAGGCCAGTTCTGCCTTCGGCAGACTCAACAACAGGCTGTGGAACAACAAAGGCATCAGGCTCAGCACCAAAATCAAAACTTACAGAGCTGTCGTGCTGACCACCTTGTTGTACTGCTGTGAAACATGGACCACGTACTGCCGTCACATTCAACAGCTTGAGCAGTTTCACCAGAGATGCCTACGAAAGATCCTCGGAATAAAGTGGCAAGACAGGGTCTCCAACCTCCAGGTCCTAGAGAAGAACAGCCTGCCCAGCATCGAAAGCCTACTGATAAAGTACCAGCTACGCTGGACAGGACACGTTGTCCGAATGACAGACAGCAGATCCCAAGGATGCTATTGTATGGCCAGCTGAAGGAAGGCCTCCGAAAACTTGGAAGACCCTACAAGCGCTTCAAGGACACCTTGAAGACAAACCTTAAAGCCTGTGACATAGACATCGCTACCTGGGAAACTGATGCCCTTGATCGTTCTCGCTGGAGGATGCAGTGCTCCAGTGGCACAAAGACGTTTGAAAACAAGAGAACGCTGGCCATTAAGGAGAAGCGTAAGCGAAGGAAGCAGGGCTCAACTTCTGGAGACGTTTTCCCTTGCAACACCTGTGGGAAGTGCTGTGCATCCAGAATCGGCCTCTTCTCCCATATGAGGATACATTCTGACAGATAAGCCTGCCTGCCTACTCATCCGTCGATTCGACGGGAGACTCCATCCATCCCATTTTCTATAACTCTTCGTCATTTCCCTTAACTTTCTTCCATCTGTCTTGCTTGTTCTCTGCCTTCCCAATCCATAAGTCTGCTTTTTTGTGCAAATCTATCAGATGTTCTGTTGTCATTATATGGCATTTTGCCTATTTTTGGTGTTTTTTGTTTGGTTGTTTTTTGTGTGTTCTGGCTGCCAGATAGCGAGATTGTAAACTCTGGGATGGGCACAAGATGTCCATTCTGCAGCGTTATTTGACATTTTTCGTATGTATTGCTTTTGTACATTAACGTTTTCATCCTGCTTTTTGAAACATTTTTTTTAATATATATTTGATATATAATTTGGGGAAATGATACATTCAGCGGAACGGCTGGCGTCCTCAACACTGCTTGGTTTTATTGGCCCCAGAGAACGAAACACTTGTCATTCAACAGATGTTATTTTAGATTGACGGTGCTGGATGCTTGAAGAGAATTTGGTGATGTTGATGTTGGACTTCAGATGTATCACTCACTCACTCACTCACTCATCCCTTGGTCGGGACGACCGTTGAGGTACCCGCACGGACGCTGCAAGTGGACCGCCAAATGGTTCTGTCCTGGGCTGCTTTCAGGAGGTTTGGTACAGTGAGGCCGGTCAGATGTATAGTAGGAAAAAAATCACATTGCTGATAGGAATAATTGTTACTGAGATGTGTAGGGAAACAAAATTCACATTCCAGACAGGAATAATTGTTACTGTTGTTGCTGTTGTTTTAATGGGTGCCGTTGCTGGTAGTGATATTCTGGAACGGTGGTGGTGGTGGTGGTGTGTGTTTTTTCCCCCATACTGCTCTCTCGATTTTCTTGAAAAACATTTTCTCTCGAAGACGGGATAGACTGGTGGTTAGAGTGATGCATATTGAACTGTGATCTGCTGACCGGGGATCGATTCCGTTCAAGGGAATTTTTTCCTTGGAGTTAACATCAGTGCCGACTCCACTCCCCCAAAAGTCCTCTGGATGAGACTATAAGCCGAGGTCCCCTATGCGAACGCACGCAGAACATCTTGCACACACGTTAAAATATGTTCTGCTTTTTATTTTATTTTATTTTATTTATTCTTTTATATCGAGGATAATGGAATAAGCACTCATGTGTTTTTTTACATCCAGTCCCCGTGTGTATGCGGTTTTGTAAATTTTGTCATCTGTTTCCACCGACACACAATGGCCTACTCTTTCGAAAAGCGGAACAGGATTTAACGTGTGCGCAAGATGTTCTGCGTGCGTTCGCACACGGGGCCTCGGTTTATAGTCTCATCCGAAGGACTTTGACATTCAGTTCGATTTTTTGTCAAACTGGGAAGAAAGGGCGAGGCTGGGAATCGAACCCAAAACCTCACGGTTTACTTGTTGGCAGGCGAACGTCTTAACCATCCTGCCACCTTTTCTAAATAGTAGGCCATTATGTGCCTGTAGGAACCCATGACAATGTTTACAAAACTGCATACACACGGGGACTAGATGTAAAAAAGCGCATGAGTGCTTATTCCATCATCCTCAAAATAAAAGACTAAATTAAAAAGAAAAATGGAACTTCTCTTTCATGGCACGCGCATGTACTTACTCAACCTCTTTGGCTGATATGCTATTACTTCATATAATTATTTGTCTGTTTGCTTGGTTTTTCCTCTCCACAGCCAACCAGTGTTTTGTAGTTTGTATTTGTATACCACTGTCAGTCACAGCAGATTCTATCTATGCCTATGGAATTCGGGCTGCTCTCACAAAGTAGAGCGTATTTCTCACAAAAGCAATGGCACTCCTTATTTTTTTTATAATCTGTTTTTTAAATTATTGTTCTCCTGTCTGCATGTGCTTTTCTTTCCCTGTCAGAGCGGCTTCTTTTTTTTGCAGAATTTTGCCAGGCATAACTCTTGTTGCTGTGGGTTCTTTTACGAGTGCTGAATATGTGTCGTACATGGGACTTGGGTTTATCGTGTCATCTGAAGGCCTAGCACCCAGACCACCACTCGAGGTCTTGTGGATGGGGGAAAAGCTTCGGGTACACATGGCGATCCAACCCAAACACCTTACTTTCATGGTAGGTGCGTTACCTCTAGACCCCCATTGTACATGCCTGGTCCTAATCTTCTGTTTTAGACCTTGCCGTCAGTGTGTGTGTGTGTGTGTGTGTGTGTGTGTGTGTGTGTGTGTGTGTGTGTGTGTGTGTGTGTGGAGAGAGAGAGAGAGAGATGAGAGAGAGAGAGAGAGAGAAGAAGACAGAGACAGACAGACAGGCACACAGACAGTTGCAGACGGACATTCATTCACACTCAAAGACAGACAGACACACACTGGCTCCCCCCCCCCCCCCCCCCCCCTGCCACAAACACACGCACGCACACAGAGATCCCCCCCCTCCACACACACACACACACACATATACCACAGCATCATCAACAAAAAGTCTCAAAGAGTGAAGTCAGCAAGAAAGAATGTTCTTTAATCGTCAATACCACTCACTGAAGACATACATGGGTCGCTATGTACATATCACAGATACAGCCTTCAGAAACACAGTACCAGAGCAAACCACATACCTGTAACAGGACACTCTGCTGTACGTACAGGACCTCATACACATGGAGACTAACGTACGTAACGGTCACATACACATGGAGACTCTAACGTACGTAACGGTCACATACACATGGAGACTCTAAACGTACGTAACGGTCACATATACATGGAGACTAACGTACGTAACGGTCACATATACATGGAGACTCTAACGTACGTAACGGTCACATACACATGGAGACTCTAAACGTACGTAACGGTCACATATACATGGAGACTCTAACGTACGTAACGGTCACATATACATGGAGACTCTAACGTACGTAACGGTCACATACACATGGAGACTCTAACGTACGTAACGGTCACATACACATGGAGACTCTAACGTACGTAACGGTCACATACACATGGAGATTCTAACGTACGTAACGGTCACATACACATGGAGACTCTAACGTACGTGACAGGACCACATACACATGGAGATTCTAACGTACGTAACGGTCACATACACATGGAGATTCTAACGTACGTAACGGTCACATACACATGGAGACTCTAAACGTACGTAACGGTCACATACACATGGAGACTCTGAACGTACGTGACGGTCACATACAACTGGAGACTAACGTACTTAACGGTCACATACACATGGAGACTAACGTACGTAACGGTCACATACAGATGGAGACTAACGTACGTAACGGTCACATACAACTGGAGACTCTTAACGAACGTAACGGTCACATACACATGGAGACTCTTAGCGTACGTAACGATCACATACGCAAGGAGACTCTTAGCGTACGTAACGATCACATACGCATGGAGACTCTTAGCGTACGTAACGATCACATACGCATGGAGAATCTTAGCGTACGTGACAGGACCACATACTGCAAGGGGCTCTAGCATTCTCAAGACATATTTAACAAGATTTGTGCAGGTGTGACCAACTTATTCTTGTTTTAATAATGATGACGTATTTTGTGTTGTGGGAAAAAATATCATTGAGTATAATGTGTGAGAAGGGGCGGGGGTAGAGAAAGAGAGAGAGTGTGTGTGTGTGTGTGTGTGTACGTGCATGCGCGCGCGCGCGTGTGTGTGTTGTGTATGTGTGTGTGTTGTGGTGTGTGTGTGTGTGTGTGTGTGTGTGGTGTGTTTGTTAAATAATAGAAAGTGAGAGGAAGAAAAATACTGAAAGGGGTGGGGGTGGGGGTGGGTGGGTAGAAGGAGATACTTGAATTTCTTTTTTTATAACGAGATTCTCCTTCTTGTGTTTACATCTTTAGAAGAAAACCTTAGTTCATCACCCCCTTCTCTTCAAGACATTCATTACATTCATTTACTCATCAAAGGAGATATAACCCCCACCCCCACCCTCCCAAATCAAACGGTTCTCTGCACTTTCCCCCACCACCTCCCCCTTCCCCTTATCACAAAACAACCGGAAGGCTAATCATGTTGGCAAACTGAAGTCTCAACACCATCTTCATCAGTACACTGTAGGAAATAATGTTGATGGAGTTTTCCCCTGAGCATGACCAGTTTGTTCTTCGTAAATGCTGTATTGACAGAACGAGCTCTCTGCTACCAACATTCGCTCGCCTGTTGTTCTCTACATAAAAACGAGAAGAGGGCTGATGTGGGGGTAGCCTGGGAGGAAGGAGAGGAGGTGGGGAGCAGGAGGAGGAGAGGTATAAAAATCGGTTGATAAAAATGACAAGAATATATAATATAAAAACACGCTCTCAAACGCACAATTTCTCTTTCTCCTCTCCTCTCCCCATTTCTTTTTATCATGTCTAACACACATGCACACATGCACGCACACACGAACGCACGCGCGCGCCACACACACACGCACACACAGAGAGTCACACACACACTATTCCAATATCAAAATCAACTGAAATCGAGCAGTATGACACTCTTTGGACAAAAGGATTTAAAATACATAATATTTATATAAAACGAGAGATTCCAACCACCATGAGTATACAATCAAGGAAGAGACAAAAAATACTGACTACTTTCAAACTCAACACGAACACCATCCCCCTCTACACTGGCATTCTACTCAGAATAAATATGGATGAGGTTGATAATCATGTACAAACGCTCCGACTGAAGTAAAACATATATATTATACCCTCTCACACACCTATCTCCTGCCAATATCAAATCACAGATCAACATTTTAAAATACAGCAGGAACAGTGCATGATTTCAATATCAGGAGAAACTGTCTTCATGAGATAATGAAAACTCAAAACTCACTATTTGACCTATGTGAACATGAGATGGGAATAAAACAAATTCAATGGCAATAAAACAAACTCAATGTTTTTAACAAATGTAACGTTTGAAACGACCTGATCATCACAAAACTAACATTATTTCAGACGAAAATCATCTATTTTTGTTTCTGAAGAATATAAAACACAATAAATCGTTCAAGTTCACGTGATTTTTCATGGGATATATGAAACTATACACACTATTAACAAATCAACGCAAAGGTGACATAACAAATGACAACTCATACATAAAAAACAACTAACGTACATCATAACCTCTTCTGTAAAGACTCTACAACTTCAGCAGGGGGCAGGACACGTACTGGTCATCAACGAACACAAACAAACACATTGGCATCACACAACAAAACGTATTGAGACATACAGGCCCACACAAATCGGTAAACTCACAGGCAAAACGTGTATTTCAACGAAAACATTTGGCACAGTTGTAAAGTGCGACAACAGTGATCCATCCCCAGGTATAGTAATGATCTGTAACATTCTTTGTCATCAAGAAAGCAGCTGACGGAGGAGTTCAGCCATCTGTATACCTAGTCCAGCCCACCTCCCTAGAGTTTCTGACAACTAACTTAAATATTTTTAAAGTTATGTCTCTTTACCGCAGTTTATCCAAAAACAACAAAACAAAACAAAACCCAGCTATGCGCAGATTCCAGATCCGTATTTTCACTCTGACTCATGCAAGCAAACGATGCAACTCATTCTGATTCAAGCGGATGTCGGAGAAGTTACTGTTAAAGTTACTGACTACTGCAACAGTAAAGCAATGGTAAGCAGAAGCAGCAGTGGTTGCAGCAAACACAGCAGAGCAGCATCAATATAAAAAGCACTGAAGTGGCAGCAGTGTAGCAGCAGCAGCAGCAGCAATAGCAGCAGCAGAATAGCAGCAGCAGCAGCAGCACATTCGAAATACCTAGCACAGGGGGAACGAAGACGAACACAACCAAGACAAAAACACTAAATATAACAAATCAAGACAGGTTGGATGCAATTCTGTTTTCAATCACTTCAAAAGATAGAACATTTCAGCCCGGCATACTTGCATCCCAACAGCCAATACAGTCAACATAATAACAAAACATGAGACCGAAAAGTAAAGACATTATTATAGTAGACAAGCTGGTTTGTTTAAGCCGTTTCCTCTGCTTTGTTTAAGCCGTTTCTTCTGCTCTGTCATGAACTATCAGCTACAGAGAAAATGGACAACGTCTGAGTCCAAATGCTGTGTAAGATTATTATATATCTAACAAAATATCTTTGGAAGCGGCCAGAATCATTTTGAACAATACAAAAGCATTTGGAAATCACTCACTTGTAAATTAAAAACAAAGAAACGGACATAAGCTAAACAGTCAATCAGTCTATTGACTAATCGTTCATCACTCTATCTATCAAATAATTGATCAATCTAGCAGAAATGAAGATTTAACGAAATAAACAGTCCAATGAACCGAATCATCTATCAGCAAATTGACCAACTGTTATTTATTCATCCTCAGGGAAATATCATAATCAAGTTGTCCGGCAAAGGGGCTGGAGGTGGGGTATCTGATTCTACATGACTTGTCTTTGGGATCGCACTGATGACAGCCTTAAAGTCACACACACACACACACACACACACACACACACACACACACACCACACCACACACACACACACACACACACACACACACACACACAGCCATATTCACCTTTTAAAAAAGTATTTAACCCTGGAACATTTTTAATGTGCACTTTCAGCATGCAAAAGAACTCTGATCTCACACAAAAATCCTTCAACTGATGTCAATGTAACGATGACAACAACACTACAATAATGCTGATGCCGGTGGTAACAGAGATTACTTTCATATTGATGGTGACATGACACACATTACTGAATAACATTAATGAGGGTAATTAACGGGAATAGTGACACTAGTGATGCCTTTCTAAAATCAGAATCAGAATGTCAAATCGTGATAGTAGATTCTATGTCACAAAACAGCAGGAAGACAAAGCGTTTTGTCAACACTCTGCCGGCTGGTTGCCAAAAGAGATATTCACTATTTCAATTTGTCCCTGGTGACAAAATACAAATCACCCATAAATCATCAAAACAACCATTTACTAAAAACACTAAAGAAAGTCCCGCTTTTAAGCTTGACGTAGATCAAAAAACTTTTCTTCTATTTCGCTTTCAAAAATAGTAGAGATATTTCTGTTTATTTGTAATCTTAATACTTATGTAATGTTATCTGAAAATGTGATGATGAGAATCAACATGTTGGGATTCTCTGTGCGATGTTCCCCTAGGATCAGAAAGGAGGTGCCTATTACGGGACAATCTTGGGTACATGGATGTACACTTTGTGAAATAAATTTTGCTAAGAAAATGTGATCAGCAATGTTTTCCCCTGCACATGACTGTCTTCCGAATATCAAATCAATTTTGTGCCGTCGAGTGAAGATTCACTAAACCATAATGACATCATTATTAGGCTACAAGGGGTTTATAGAACTCATAGTCAATTCATTAAAACATTCATATATGAACTTTCTTAAGGCATAAAATTATGTCTAAAAGTACACAACGTGCACCAGATTACACACACACCCCCACACACACGCACACGCACACGCACACACACACACACACACACACACACGCACGCACACTTACTTCATATCAGAGTAATCACACTGAAGTACATGAAACATCTCAGTAAAAAAAACAAATGTACAAGCACTGGACTGTACACATACCCCAACGCGTCTTTTTATTATGCAAAAAGTACCCTGGGTGGTTTTCAATGTCACGTTCTGCGCGGAAAGCATGATACGTCCAAGACCCTTTTTTTTCTCTTCTTCGGAAACGAATAATGTGCGCGATGAAACTCCCCGAGAAAACCCCATGATCACAATGTCCTCTTCACGTCACCAGCGACAATATCACGTCACCACCCTCACCATGGTGTGACACTGCTGACATCTCGCCCTGCTGTCACACTCCCTGTACATAGTCCTTCTCATTCTCCCCAACCCTGACGGCTCTCCTACTCTAGAGTTATCAAAGATTTTTGTTACCTAGCTTTTTCCTCTCTCTCTGACTTGATACTATACGTTCCTTTGTGATAAGCAATCATATGAAAGCACACAATTTAAACAAACTATGAAGCTGGTTTCAAAATCTTCTGTGGTGTCCCAAAGGTCTACGAGACTCGGGGACAGGCGAGGAAGACAGCGTGAGATGTGGTGCCACTTGGTTTAGTGTGATGCAGTATTGTTCCAAACAATTTGATAATGGTTTTCCCCCCAATTATGACCGATAAGAAATTTAAACACAAAGATGTCTAGACCAATTTTCTACCTTTTTCATGGCTCGAGTTTCCCCCCTCATTTTCAGAAGAAAACTGGATAGGATTTTTTTCTTTTGCCATTTCCGTCCTCGCCCTCTCTGACGAGAAGGATCAGTGTACTTCAAGGCACGTACGTATGTGTGTACCAATTAAACTCTGAAAGGACAAAGTTGACAGGGGTGTTTTTCTTTTGGTTGGTATCTAATGACTACGACGAGATTTTGACAAGAAAACTTTCACAATGAACAAAAATTAATCAGATCCTACATTATGACAGAGATATACTTTTCTTCAAAGTCTGATGAAAAGGACGATTATGAAGTAGCCCTGTTAAAAAAATCTGTTGATCAAATTTCAGTTTTATTCATTTTTTTATTAATAGAACTTGATTGTAATTTCATTGTTGTCTATTGTTTCTGGGCGTACTTTTTGTTAGCCTCTATTCAAGTTTCTATGAAAACAATGGAGTACCGTCTGTTCTACAATTTTTTAAATTGAAAGAAAAAGGCCTGCAGGAAATTATTTTGGGTGTGTATAAGCCGAAAATGAAGATGACTAACAGTCCTTTGTGCGAAATCAGCCAAACTTCCTGATGTTTTAAGTCATTTTTTAATACACAATATTCAGCAACATTTATAATGAACTCTCTAGAACATAAGACTCTGCTAATCTTTTATTAGCTTTCTAAAACACAACGGTATCCAAAATGTTTAGTCAGTTCTCCACAACACACCTTGCTCCTAGTTTTTCAGCCGATGGTTTTCTTGCGCTCTCACCTCAGTGAGGCATGTACCTAGTTTTGCCAGAAATACAGACAGTGCCACACATTGTGAAAAGTTCACAGTTCACTGAAAGGACCACAGGAGTGCAATCACCATTATAACCCAGGAACATTCATGACCAGCGTTTATCAGCAGAGAAAAGCCAGTGTTTTATAACCATCACTACAAATAACTTGATCGCAGAGTATCATCAGACACCGGTCACAGAGTGATCCTTCAGTCTGCCACAAACTTTGGAAGATAATGGCGATGGTCAAAACACTAACGAAAGTGGAATCATAAAGAAAAACCCCCACAAAAGTAACACACACACACACACCACCCAAGCAGTGAGCACTAGCCTAAATGCATACCAGCATCACAAGGCCTTGGTGCGACAGCCCCTGTGGATGGCCTCGCGAGCTGTAGGCAGACAAAGAGAGCACGTGGCTGAATGGAGGGTCTGTCCTGAATGCCCCAGTGTCTGTCTGGCCGCTGAGATCTCCACGACACATGCAGCAGAAACACCCATCGTTCTACTAGTCTCTTTCAGCCCTGCCTGCGACAAAACTTGCCCACAGTCAACATTCGTTCTGTTTTTCTTTAGCGTTTCATATTGTTTCGCGGAGACACGAGTCACGCTGTTTACACAGTTGTGAGTTTGTTCAATACAGCCACGTTTTTCAGAGTGACTCCAGCAGAGCATGTCTATGTCGCAGTGGTCCATGAAACCAGGAACAAATACTGATGGCTAGGTGGGTGAAACAAACAATACAAAACACTTTGTATATCTACATCAAACAAACCGCAGAATTCTGTTCACTTGTGTCCTCTCTGCTTTGTTCTTCAACCACACTCTGGAAAGACAGATCGCTGGAACACAGCGATGAGGGGGGAGAATGGCCACCAGTCTGTCAGGGTCAGAATGAGGTCAGGCTGGCTGAGTGAGGCCAGCTGTGGCCAGGGCCAGGTCTCCCTGTCTTCTGTCTTTAGGCAGGGAGGGGCCTGCAGGCGTGGCGGGGTGGGGGCCCCAGTCTAGAAGTCGATCTTGTCGTAGGCCTTCAGGCTGGCCAGCACGATGTAGATGAGCCACAGGGTCACCAAGAAGCCCGCCGTCCCCAGTTTGGCTGGTAGAGACTTCCCGCCCAGCTCTCCTCCGATCACCTGGACACACACAGGGGGCAGAGGTTATAGAGTCATATACATATCACCTGTACACACACAGGGGGCAGAGGTTATAGAGTCATATACATATCACCTGTACACACACAGGGGGCAGAGGTTATAGAGTCATATACATATCACCTGTACACACAGGGGGCAGAGGTTATAGAGTCATATACATATCACCTGTACACACAGGGGGCAGAGGTTACAGAGTCATATACATATCACCTGTATACAACAGTGGTTATAGAGTCATATATATACCTATCACCTGTACACACACAGTGGGCAGAGTATAGAGTCATATACCTATCACCTGTACACAGTCGGCAGTTTTTAGAGTCATATATATAATTATGAATAATACGGTGGAAGAAAAAAAAAACCCGATCCGGTCGCACACGCAAAATCTCACCATTGGTAAACCTGGGAACTCTAGCCAAGGGACGACAAAAATGGTCAAAAACCGAAGAGCACCCAGTATAACGGCGAAGCTGTCTCCACACAGGCACGTCTTCTGGAAACGCTTAACCCTTGCTATATGTATGACAACAACATTCAGTATTATTCTAAGGCTGTGTCACAAATGACAATGTGTGTTGCACAGGGACCTCGGTTTATTGCCTCATTACAAGGTCTGCAGGATGGGGCAATGTTCAGGTTTCAACAAGGAATCGAACCCTACACCTCTGACTTTCCGGGCAAGTATGCTACTCACAGACCATCGATCCACCTTGACATAGTTTTTGTGATCTGCAGGGATGTAAACAAGATGGTATTGGTATTGATACGGGTGTTATCTTGTAATGTGTGCGTGCTGATGTTCATAGACCGTGTTGTGATATTTTGTGTGATCAATGTTTTTCCTGTTTGCTTTTTTATGTATGGCTTGTAATCCACATGGATTTCTCTTTTTGTGAGATAAATAAGTATTGAATTGAACTGGATTGAATCGAAGATGACTGTAAGATGGCTGTGATTGTATTCATTTGTAAAACGTATGAACTGTGGGTTTGTATGATTCTCAATAATCAAATGTTATGCGTATGGTATTTTAAATTCAAGTTTGTTTTAGGAGAAGAGAACAGAACAGAAATGAAGAGAAGAGAAATGAAGAGAAGAGAAGAGAAGATGAAGAGAAGGAGAGAGGAAGGAAGAGAAGGGAAGGAAAGGAAGGAAGGAGGAGGAGGTAAGGAGGGGAGGCAAGGGAAGGAGGGGGGAGGAAGGGAAAGGAAGGAAGGTAGGAGGAGGAGGAGGAGGAGAGGAGAGGAAAGAGAGGAAGGAGTAGAGACAGAGGAAGGAGAAGTGAAGAAAGAGAGAAGTTTAAGACAACACAAGAGAAGAGAAGTTAAGACAAGACAAGACAAGACAAGAGAAACCGAACGAAAATCCCAGCCAAAGGGTCACACTGACCTTTCTGCGGATGATGAGGAGGATGATGCAGATGGTGCCCACCGTGCCGAAGATGATGACGCTCTGGGTCAGGTTGTCTGTCTTGACCTTGAAGGTGTAGCCGTGGACCAGCGCGTGCATGGTCTTCAGCACCCAGGGCAGACCCAGACCCAGAAACACGTTGACGCTGTTGCTGCCTAAGGTGCACAAGAGGGAAAGGTTTCTGACATGAGAATTTCTGTTACAAGGAATCACAGTTTTTGTGTTCTGAATTGATACTGTCACTGCCTATGGCGCAAAGAATGACGGTTTTTATCTTTGGAATTGTCGCTGTTATTGTCTGAGGTACAAAGAATGTTAGGTGGGTTTTTTTTGTCTTTAGAATTTCGTAATAAAAATGACAGTTTTTGTCTTGAAACTTTCTGTAAAAAAGGAATGACTGGGGCTTTTATCTTCAAGAATTACGTAAGAATTAACAGTTTTTGTCTTGAAACTTTCTGTAAAAAAGGAATGACTGGGGCTTTTATCTTCAAGAATTACGTAAGAATTAACAGTTTTTGTCTTGAAACTTTCTGTAAAAAAGGAATGACTGGGGCTTTTATCTTCAAGAATTACGTAAGAATTAACAGTTTTTGTCTTGAAACTTTCTGTAAAAAGGAATGACTGGGGGGTTTTCTCTTCAAGAATTACCGAAAAAAATGACAGTTTTTGTCTACAGAATTTTAGGGAAAAGAATGACGTTTTTTGAACAGTTATTTCCCTGTGGGAATGCCGAGGGTCTGTCAGTATAAAAAGCATCCCCTTTGTCTGGAAATTCTGTGCAAGGAATTCCCTTTATTCTATCCCTCTCTTTGTTTCTGCCTTGCTCCTATTCCTCCTGTCACCTTCTTCCTATTTTCTGTCTTCTTGATCCATTCTCCCGCCTTTATTTTTCCTCCAAGAAAGACTTTAAATACAACAAGTCCCCCTCCTGGCCACGTCGGATGCGCTGGGCCTGACTTGTCAGGCGCTTAACGGCAGCACGACGTATTTTCGCTTATATAATAATAATAATAATAATAAAATGAATTACATAGCGCTGAATCTTGTAAAGCATTATATGACAGACAACAATGAGTTGCTGTCTGAGCGTTTCGAGAAAAAAGTTATTGCAGATAGACAAATAGTAGGACAAACAAACAAACAACACCAAAACAACCAACCAACAAACAACAACAACAAGTCCCCACCACCACCAAGCGGGTACAGGCGTGTTACCTGTGACATTGCCGATCGCGGCATCAGCATGTTCATCCTGCAGGGCGGCAGTGCGGGAGGCGAAGGTGTCGGGCAGGCTGGTTCCCAGAGCAATGATGGTGATGCCCGTCACGCTGGTCTCCAGC
>CM054147.1:13091194-13123694 GCA_028751875.1 Rapana venosa
GTAAATACAAATAAATACAAGAAAAATCACATGATGCATTTAACGTAATGAAAACCAAAAAACCAAAAATGAGCTCTTATGAAGGGATACGACTTTAAGCTCTGACGTAAACTCAGTTTCAAAATGAACACAAAGTAATAACAAGGATGAACAATATGAACCAATAAGCAATAACTAAAATAATGAAAAGAACATTCTAGAATGCTATATTAGACCATCCATTGACATTATATGTGAAATTTTCAAAAAATATTCTTGCTGGAGACTACAGCGTAATTATAAATGTTTCTTTATGTGTTTCACAAAATGCTGGAGTTTACATAATATAAATGTTACTTTAGTTTAGTCACAAAGAGAGAGAGAGAAAGAGAGAGAGAGAGAGAGAGAGAGAGAGAGAGAGAGAGAGACAGACAGACAGACAGACAGACACAGGCAGGCAGGCAGGCAGACAGGCAGAAACACACACACACACACAGAGACTGAGAGAGAGAGAGAAGAGAGAGAGAGAGAGAGAGAGAGAGAGAAGAGAGAGAGAGAGAGAGAGAGAGAGAGAGAGAGAGAGAGAGAGAGAGAGAGAGAGAGAGAGAGAGAGAGAGAGAAAGCGAGAGAGAGAGAGAGAGAGAAAGCGAGAGAGAGAGAAAGAGAGAGAGAGAGCAAAACAGAGAGAGAGAAACAGGGACTTACACAGAGAAAGAAACTAAAGTGCTGAGCACGATTTCATGTAAAAATGCAAGTGTTTGTTGTATTCCAATGCATTTTGTCTGTGGACATAGCAGATGCATGACTCCTGTCAGCGCGGGCCGTACGTTCTTCCATTGAACGTCTTTACACTATGAATGCTATCAGCTATCTGCGGAGCCTACGTGTGCACGCACGCATGCATGTGAGCTCACCTGTTCCACCACGGTTGTCATCATACCGATGAACATCAAGGAAATGATAAACGATGGCCACGCGCCCCACACAGATCTGCAAAGAAAGCCATCGTCATCATCATCAACGTCATTGTCATCATCATCGTCGTCGTCATCATCATCGTCATTGTCCTCCTCAACATGATCATCATCACCAACAACCCCAACATGATCATCATCACTGTCAACATCATCATTGTTGTCTTTGTCACCATCATCATCATCGTCATAATCATCATCACCATCACCGTCGTCGTCATCATCATCATCACCATCATTAAGAGTTTTCGTCATCGTTGTTGTCACTACCACCATGATCCTCGTCTTCGTCATTATCGTCGTTACTACAACCATTACCATGATCGTCGTCGTCGTCGTTGTCATCGTCATCATCATCACCATCTTCATCACCACAAATAGTAAGGAATAAGGAAACAAGAATCCTCCATCGGGTGTGCTTATATAAAAAAAAGCAAGTGAAAGGCAATAAAGAAAGAAAGAAAGAAAGAAAGAGAGAGAGAGAGAGAGAGAGAGAGAGAGAGAGAGAGAGAGAGAGAAAATAAAAGAAAGAAAGAATGAAGAAAGACAATAAAGAATGAAAGTAGAAAGGAAATAAAAAAAGAATGAAAGAGTAAAAGATAAACAATAGAAAGAAAAGAAAGACAAAATAGGTTTAAAAAAACAGGAAACAAAGAAGGAAAGACAGAAAGAGAGACAGAAGGAAAGAAAGAAAAAAGAAGGAAAGAAAGACAAAAAGACAGGAAGGGGACGAAAAAGAAAGAAAGAAAGAAAGGATAAAAAGGAGAGACATTTAGCTATGCAGATAGATAAATAGGTAGAGACAGACAAACAGATAGAAAGACAGACAGACGGACAAACAGATAGACAGACACCAAACAAACAAATCAATAAACAAATATCTCACCCACACAATCCATCAACCTTCTTCAAGCAACCACACTACAAAGTAAAGACAAAAGCGCTACTAAAATCTCCACTCATGTCTAAGCTTCCTCTGTGGGCATGCCGGGGGCCTGTCAGCATCAATAGTATCCCCACATTCCCGAAATTCTGTGCTAGAAATGTCCCCCTTATTTTTGTATCCCTCTCTTTGTTTCTGCCTTGTTCCTTTTCTTCCCGTCACCTCCTTCTTTTTGTCTATTTTCTGCTATCTTGGTCCATTCTTTTGCCTCTCCCCCCCCCCCCCCCCAGAAAGACTTTAAAAATACAACAACCAATCCTCTCTCCTCTCTCAGACGGATGTGCTGGGCCTGACCTGTCAGGCGCTTAACGGCAGCGTTACGCATTTTCGCTCATATAAACAGACAACAATAGTTGCTGTCTGAGGGTTCCACGACGACGAAGAAGAATATCTAAGCTAAGATCCCATGAGCATACAGCGCAGTGCAGTGTAGTGCAGAGCAGTGCAGCATAGAGCAGGAGCTTACGTGGGCGGGATGAGGGCGCAGAAGACCTTCCAGAAGAAGGTGAGGAAGTGCATGAGGTAGTGGTTCCACTTGGGCTGGATCTCGTTCCCGTCCTCGTCCTTCTCCGGGGCCACGGTCATGGCTCTGTGCGGAGAGCAGGGAAGGGTGGGTGAGGCACGCTTGTGGTGGGGTTGTTATGCTGTGTTGTGTTGTGTTGTGGTGGGTTGTGTTGTTGTGTTGTGTTGTCGTGTTGTGTTGTGTCGTGTTGGATTGTGTTGTGGTGGGTCGTGTTGTGTTATGTTGTGTCGTGTGTCGTGTCGTGTCGTGTTGTCGTGTCGTGTCGTGTCGTGTCGTGTCGTGTCGTGTCGTGTCGTGTCGTGTCGTGTCGTGTCGTGTGTCGTGTTGTGTTGGATTGGACTTGTTCATTCATCTATTCTTTTGACGAACGTTAAAGCAGAGTGGTTAAGACCGCTCGACTTCAGTCTCAGAGGTCCATGAAGTCGTGGGTTCGAATCTCGGCCGTGTGTCTGGTGAATAAAGGGTGGGGGATTTTTACGATCTCCCAGGTCACCTTCACGTGCAGACCTGCCAGTGCCTCAATACCTTTTGCGAAAATACACTTGCAGAAGATCAAAATATGCAAGTTAAAGGTTCTGTAGTTCATGTAAGCGTTTGGTGGAAGAGTAGACCATTGTGTCCCGGTGGGAAGGGATGACAAACATTACAAAACTATGTACACACGGGGATTGGATGCAAAAAAGCACGTGACTGCTTATTCTATTATCCTCGAAAGAAAAGAAAAAGGAAAAGAGAACACACGCACACCCCACCCAACACACACACACACACACACACAGACACCCACAAAACACACACACACACACACACACACACAACACACACACACACACACACACACACCACGCACACACCACACACAACACACACACACACACACACACACACACACACACACACACACAAAGAGGAATCAAACGTTGGTCAAGACTCACTGGACAAACTGACCGCCCCATGTGACCTCTTCCTCCTCCTCCTCATCCAGAATATCCCCCACTCTCTCCATCAGTTCGTCTGTCACCAGGCAACACACACACATGCCATCAACATCAACTTCAACATCAACATCAACTTCGACATGAACTTCCAAAACATCATCAACATGAACTTCTAAAACATCATCAACATGAACTTCAACATCCTCAACACGAACTTCATCATCAACATGAACTTCAACATCCTCAACACGAACTTCATCATCAACATGAACTTCAACATCCTCAACACGAACTTCAACATCAACATGAACTTCAACATCCTCAACACGAACTTCATCATCAACATGAACTTCAACATTCTCAACACGAACTTCATCATCAACATGAACTTCAACATCCTCAACACGAACTTCAACATCAACATGAACTTCAACATCCTCAACACGAACTTCATCATCAACATGAACTTCAACATCCTCAAAACGAACTTCATCATCAACATGAACTTCAACATCCTCAACACGAACTTCATCATCAACATGAACTTCAACATCCTCAACACGAACTTCAACATCAATATCAATTCAACTTCAACATCAATGTTTTCCTTTGACCTCCTTCAATAAACAGGATTAGAAAGGCGGGTTAGGGGTGGGGTGGGGGGAGGGTCAGGGGTGGGGGGAGGGGCCGGGGGGGGGGGGGAAGGGGGGCAGAGGGGTAGGAAAATATGGTAAGGATGTGACTTTCTGATGGACTTCATGTTTTTTTTTTTTTTAAAAACGAAAAGAAGCGAACTAAATAACCCCCCTCCCCCCAAAAAAACACCACCAAAACAACAGCAAGCCACTAATACCACCACTAGTACCAATAACTACAGCAGCAACAATACTATAATTATCAACTTCAAATCCTTCTGAATACTGTTCTAACAAGTTACTTTTAGAATTCTGCAGACAGACAGACTGACAGACAGACAGACGGACGGACAAACAGACAGACACGCGCGCATACTCTCACACGGAAACATACACATATACACACACTCCCCCTCCCCTCCTCCCCCAACCACACACACACAACTACTCTGCGCACAATGATTCATATGTATGCACAAAGACATGTAGAGAGACGTGTGTGTGTGTGTGTGTGTGTGTGTGTGTGTGTGTGTGTGTGTGTGTGTGTGTGTGTGTGTGTGTGGTGCGCGTGCGTGTGTGTGTATCATCATTATCATTATCATTGTCATCGTTAGTACTGTTGTTGTATCATCATCATCATCATCGTCGTCGTCGTCATCATTATCGTCGTCGTCATCGTCATCATTGTTGTTGCTGTTGTCATTCAGAACTCCATCCTTGTTCGTTACTATTCGTGGTGTAGCTACCGTACTGTTTGTTATTGTTGTTGTCGGTAGTGGCTGTGTTGGTGTGGAATTAACCCCTCTCTCACTGCAGCTACTCTCCTCCTCTTCACATATCATAAGGTAAAAAGGTAAAGGTAAAGGAGTCCCATAACCTATAAGGTCGTAGGGGAGCGAGGCGTCAGAGACCTCACTTCTCTAGGGACAGCATATTGAGGGCGGCGCCCATCTCCTCTCCCTCGCTGCTTTACCTTCCCTGACCCTAAAGAGGGCAGGTACCCATTTACAGCTGGGTGAACTGGGGGAACTGTACTGAAGCCAAGGCGCGCAAACGGTCACCCATCCAACTGGTAACCACGCTCGACGCTGCTTAACTTGGCTGGGGGAAAGCGAGTGCTCCGACCACTGAGCTATCCCGTCCCCACATATCATACACACAACAAACACGTATCATATACCTCATCTACTACAGGCACATCCATTTGTGCGCGCGCGCGCACACACACACACACAAACACACACACACATATATATACACACCACGTGCGCGCGAACACAGGCAGACAAGCAGACAGACAGATAAATAGAAAGACAGACAGATAGATGGAAGCATGTATGTATGTATGGATGGATGGATGGATGGACAGACGGACGCACGCACAGGCGGACGGATGGATAGATGGATAGAAAGATAGATAAATAGACAGATAGATAGACGGACGGACAGACGGACGCACGGACGGATGGACGTACGGACAGACAGACAGACAGAGAGATAGATAGGTAGATAGATAGATAGGCAGACAGATAGATAGACAGACGGATAGATAGACAGACAGACAGACAGATAGATGGATAGACAGACAGATAGACTGAGACAAAGAGGGACATACAAAGACAGACAGACAGACAGAAGCGGAGGCAGAGACAGAAAGACCGACAGAGACATAGGCTTTAAAGCTTACAAGTAAGCTCAAAGCGAAAACAAGACCAAACAAAAAACAAAACACACACAAAACCACCCCCACCATACAACTCTAATCACAGCGACAAAATGGTCCACAACATTTTACAAACACAGCAAAAATCACCAACAATTAAAACACAACATAATAGCACCCATCTTGATTTCAAGCCAGGTTTTTTTTCAAAAGCACAACCTCTTTACTAGTGGTTCATTTTCATATCATATTTGTTTCAAACCTAAGAATTTCCTCTCCTGTTTCATTTCATAGCTATCCCTGCTTTTCAACAGCCAAAAATTCCATCACCCTGCCTATGTGTATAGCGTGTGTGTGTGTGTGTGTGTGTGTGTGTGTGTGTGTGTGTGTGTGTGTGTGTGTGTGTGTGTGTGTGTGTGTGTATTTGGACTTGTTAGAACTATTACTTGCTATTGGTTGCATGACTGTTTAAGAATGAGTTGAGTGCAAGCGCTTTGATTTGTCTGTGCAAGATACAGCGCTATATAAATTACATTTATTATTATTATTATATCATCGATTTTGTAAAATTTACCCCCCCCCCCCTCAGTATTTCTCAGTAAAGGACACTACAATAACACAGCACGTTTTTCAAACATCGGTTACATGATCATCGTAGAAGATGTGATGTGGTGCTTGTGGTCGGCTTGGCTATGAACACCATCAGTAGTCATATTTGTCTTCGAGAATTATTATGATCGTTCCTTTAGCTATAATTCCTCTGAGCTCAAGTATTTCAAATGCCAGGCTTTTCATCTACCGAAGACCACCGCTCTTTTCTTTAAACTTATGAATGGGGGAGTGGGGATGGGGGGTGGGGTGGGTGTTGAGATAGCTTTGAAGTTTGAGTGTTGAGCTCATGATCTGACAACGCAGATTGGAGCTACCACTGAGACATCCGTTCGACAGGATTTCCCCTATGAAGTTAACATCAGTATCGACTCCACTCTCCCGGGAAGACCTTCAAATGAGGCTATAATATACTGAGGTATCGTGTATAAACACACACACACACTCACACACACACACACACACACACACACACACACACACACACAATATCTTGTACACTCGTTAAACCTATTCCGCCTTTAGAAGTTATGGGAGAATGTATAACCAACAACTTCTGTAGTGTATACATATGCACAAAACCATCGTTTCATCACACACACACACACACACACACGCACACACACACGCACGGCACGCACACACACACACACACACACACACACACACACACACACACCACACACACACACACACACACACCACGACACGACACGACACGACACGACACGACACGACACGACACAACCCGCGAGCTGGCTGCAAAACTAAGCACTTCTGTCTGGTCGCTAGCCAAAGCGGCACACAGAACAAACCCAGGCACAGATGAAGAACACACGGGCAACACCACAGCCCCGGACTACCACTCCCACACACTCTAGGCACACTGAATACAATGCACGCCACTATTTTCAAAGCTCGCACCTCCTAGACAGTTCTAATCATAGTTCACACATAACGCAAGTCCTAACTGGTCACCTGCATTAGTTTTCCTCCACTGTTAATTTCTGAATAATAATTTGACATAACTGAGAATTTATCAAAAGATGGAAAAAGCAAACCCTTGCCATTACTGATGTATAGAGGAACTATTCAATTTGGCTGTGAAAAGGATTGTTTGCAATGTTGGGACTTATACGCCTCCTTCTTGTCTATTTTCTTCCTTCTTGATAAATTCTCCTGCCTTTATTTTCCAAAAAGACTTAAAAGAGAACAGTTCTCTCTTATGCCGAAGTTGGATGCGCTGGGCCTCACTTGTCAGGCGCTTAAAGGCAGCGTGAAGCATTTTCGCTCATATAACAGACAATAGTTGCTGTCTGAGCCTTCGACAACGAAGAAGAAGAAGTATGGCCCAAAGGAAGATTTCACTGTTCATAACGTAATGAAATGTGTGCATGCACTGCTAACTAAAACAGTGAGTTTGCCCAGTCTCTGTCCCAACCAGAAACCCAAAGAGAGGATGGTAACAGAAAACTGGACATATGCTTGGGAAACTCCTCAGCTGACATAAACGACGAACATCTTCAACGTAAAAAAGAATAAAACACGAACCTATGATAAAATGAAAGAAATAAAACAAAGCCCTGAATAATGAATAGATAAATGGATAGATTTGGACAGATTTAAGTGCTTTGATTTGTTTTTGCAAGATATAGTGCTATATAAATTCCATGTGTTATTATTATTAAATGGAGAGAGGAATAAATAAATAAGTACATAAGCGAATGGATAAATAGATAAATAAATGGATATATACAAAAATCAATAGTAAAAGACAATAACCCGGTAATTATATATAAAAAAAATCAAAATCGATCCACCGCTTACAGAATACTTCAGTGCATGCAAAATGGAAAAGTGTGCAGGGGAGACAGCTCATTTGAACAAGACCCTTGCAGATTTTATTTTATTTTATTTTTGAAAAGAAGCTTACATACTGGTTAGACTTCAGATTTGCCTCTTTGTCTCTGTTGTGGTATTTCTGACCTTTTAATTACTTTCAAATCTCTTCGTTTACTCCTTTTCGTTGTTCTTTTTTTTCTTTTTACATATAAACTGTTTCAGACATTTCCTAACGTTTATCACACTCACAGACTTAAAGAAATCAGTAAATATTGAATACTAAGACCAAAAATGCCCACTTCTAAAAACAAAGATGAATATCAACTAGAAAGAGACTGCTGACAAAACAGACTCACAAATGAAAAAGAAGATGATAAAAAAACAACAACAACAACCCATAAGCAAAAAACAAAGCAGGCACACGGGTACATACATACATATAACCAGAAGCAAAATTTAGGAGGAAGGCATGAAAAACAAATTTGAAAGCAGTCGTTGGCGGGAAAATAAATAGTAGGAGAAAGAAAAAACAAACTCTTACCCTCTGGAAGCCAGCAAACGAGGACATACAAATAACACAAATATAACAAAAATAAAAAAAGGTTAAGATGACAACTTACATTGAGAGATAACTCAAGATAAAGCAACTTCAGTAACCTATGGCGTCTAATTATGTATCCTGTTTTTGTTGTTGTCCAAAATAGTTATAAATTCGTCAAAAATAAAGAAACAAGTCGGAGCACGTAAGGTCAACAAAAATCCTTCAATGAAAAAGAAATAAAGAAAAAGTCCTGGGTTCTTTTCAAAGTCAAACAAAGACAAGCACACTACCCTTAAAAGCTTTTTCATTTAAAAAAAAGAATTAAGAAGAAGAAGAAGAAGAAGAAGAAGAAGAAGAAGAAGAAGAGAGGAGGAGGAGGAGAAGAAGATGATGATGATTGATGATGAAGACGAGGACAAAGAAGAATAAGAAAGAATGCCAGGTAGACAACAGGTATTCAAGAACAATCAGCGAAAAAATCACCCCACATTAAAATGAATGAACGTAAAGGCACTCGCATTTTTTTTCTTCAGCTTCTTGAAAATTAAAGGGCGTTTAACAGCTACTGTTTTATGCCAACCTTTTCTGGGAAGCTGACAAAAAATGACATGACATAGCATCAGAAGCTGAGTAGTGGCAGAAGCAGCAGCAGCAGCAACAGCAGCAGAAAGAAGAAGAAGAAGAAGAAGAAGAAGCAGAAAAAAAAGAAGCTGCAGCAGCAATAGCAATAGCAATAGTAGTAGCAGTAGCAGCAGTAGTAATAGGAGTAATAATAGTTATGTAGTAGCAATAGTAACAGTAGTGGTAACATCAACAATAATAGTAATAGTAGTAACAGCAGCGGCAGCAGCAGCAGCAGCAGCGGCAGCAGCAGCAGCAGCAGCAGTAGTAGTAATTGTTGTTGTTGTGATTGTTGAAGTATTAGTAGCTCTTGTTGTTGTCGTTGTTGCTGTTGCTATTGTTGTTGCTATTTCTCTTTCAGTAGTTTTTAGTCGTCAAATATTCTACAAATAGTTTATCAATATCTTACTGTCACAAAGACACACACACAGACACACACACAGACACACACACAGACACAGACACAGACACAGACACACACACACACACACACACCTAGCTTGTTGTGCAGACAGACAATAACTAAAACAAAAACGTATTATGCAGGAAAAAGAATCACACACAAATCGAAAACGACAACTGGGGAAAAAAACTGTACGCTAAAACAGTGGCTTACCCTCTGAGAGTCATCAAATGAGTGCAAATAAATCAGAAGAAAAAGCAAAGGAGGACAAGAATTTAAAGCAAACAAAAGTTGGTATCAAAGATGACACTCTAAAGATGAGGTGTGGCAAATATTTAAAATGTTCAAAGTGAGAATGAGTAAATGAACTAAATGATTAAGAAATCAAGCATACACAAAATTCAAAATGAAATCTGTGCCAACTAAACAAGCAATGCAGATAGCAAAAGCAAAAAATAAAATCGTACACCCCCCCTCTTAAAAAAAAGTCATGAAAAATCTGTTTTTAAAAAGCAATAAATTTCCATATAAAAAGTCCACACAAATCTTCATGTAGCATACAATGGAATTTTTGTGCGCGCGTGCATGTGTATCAAAAATGAAAACTTCACTGAATAGATAAAAACCAAACAAAACACACAAAAAACCCCAACCAAACAAAAATAACCCTTTCAATTAAAACAATCACACGGAAGCAAAAGATAGTATATATATAAATAAAATGAAATAATGACGAAACAATCTTACCCCCTGGACGCGCAGAAACGAACGCAAAAGAAAAGAAAGAAAGGAAAAAGAACGTCACAAACCAACAGAGTTAAGAAATTCTGAAGTCTGCAGAAACCAACATGTATATATGTCCCCAAATAAAAACAACAAAACACAAAACAAATGAGAAAGGAAATGTAAATTATTATACACAATTTGATTCTTTGAAAACAACACACGCCAACAATGAGGAACAAAACAGCATCACCCAATATCTTAAATGAGAAACTTAAAGAAGATACTTATAAGTATGATTTCAAATATAAAGTGCACAAAAGAATCAGCTGAAATAAGATAAATAAGAACTAAGAGAATGCAGATGTCACCTAGAGTCCACTCTTGCAAAATAATAAACAAACAAACACGGATAAACAAAACCTCTCACTGCAGTTGAATGCATTAAAAGACAATCTGTTTTATTGTTTACTTCAAGGGACTATACCTTAAACTGTGGTTGGGCTTGGTTATTTTTCTGTTAGTCTTTTTAAAAAAAAATAATGCTTACGAAGAACTTTCAAATTGAAGTCACTTCTTCAGCACTACTTTTAAAGACTTGGATATTTGTGCCTCTGAACTGACAGCCACACTAGGTCTTCAGGAAGCCAGCTAAGCACGAGAAGTGCACGTGCCCAGGTTTAGACACGGGAGTACACGTAGCAGAAGTCAGGTTGTTGTAGTCTTGAAAGTTCTATGTACTGATGTGAAGATTTCTTTGTGGGTGAATTCAATGAACGTGGGTTATAAAACGTGCATGTGAAAATGCATTTGTTACCAGTTTTAAGTGTTCGGAGATGAAAAAGATGTTAGTTCTGGCGGCCATTTTGGATTGTTTTCATGGCGACGGTGCATGGAGTTAAGTTATGTGTGGATTTTTAGGCTTTGCAAGGGATGAATTTGAGAGTGTAACGATGATTTTTGACAGTTTGTGATGACTAATCTTTTAGTTACAGTGTAACGCTGCTTTCACATAACTAGCCCCCATGCCCCTGGCTGAACACATGAACCATGGAGACAAACTGCCAAAAGGAAGACAGCACCACACGAGCAGCAACCCCTTTCCTCATTACAGCCCGGAAAGTATTTACGTGAAGATTAAAAAACACGACTCCCAACCAAAAATTCACATGAAAATACTATCGCAGGATGACCACTTTTCTGGAATTAAAAAACACACCCCCTCCAACAACCAAACAATAAACCAAAAAACCACAAACCAAACCAAAAAAAAAGAACCAAAACAATCCCAACCTCCCCGCACCCCCCAAAAAACCCCAAACAAACAACACCCCATCAAAACCAAACTCAAAACGAAACAAAACTTTAAAAAAAACAACCCCCCCAACAAAAACCCACATCCAACTCAAGTATCTTCCCGAAACAAAAACCAACAAAAAACCACCAGCATAATGTTTCTAAACCAAACAAAAATGAACCGAAAGGACTGAACACTATAGAAAAACTGATGTTCAGAGAGAGGCAAGCCGGGGTCCACACACACCCTCCTGCTCACCTTTGTTCAAGTGCACCACCACAGCGCTGCGTATACCGATCTTGGCACCGATACTGGGGTTTCGGAGAGCGATGATGAAGTTCTTGGGACCCTGGAAAATCATTATTTATTTATTACTTTCTTTCTAGGATAATAGAATAAGCACTCATATGCTTTTTTTTATTATTAAAAAAACCCCACCCAGTCCCTGTGTGTATGCAGTTTTGTAAATTTTGTCATCCGTTCCCACCGGTACACAACGGCCTACTCTTCCGAAAAGCGGAACAGGTTTTAACGTGTGCGCAAGATGTTCTGCGTGCCTTCGCACACGGGACTCGGGTTATAATGTCATCCGAACGAACTTTTGGGAGGAGTGGAGTCGGCACTGATATTAACTCCAAGGGAAAGTATCACCTTGAACGGGTTTCGAACCCGGGTCAGCAGATCACGAGCGCAATGCTCTAACCAACCAGACTATCCAGTCAATTCGATGATGATGACGTTCTTGGGATCCTGGAAGATAAACAACATTACACGATGATGATGACGTTCTTGGGATCCTGGAAGATAAACATCATACGATGATGATGACGTTATTGGGATCCTGGAAGCTAAACAACATCATACGATGATGATAACGTTATTGGGATCCTGGAAGCTAAACAACATCACAAGATGATGATGACGTTCTTGGGATCCTGGAAGATAACGTCACACGATGATGACGACGTTCTTGGGACCCTGGAAGATAAACAACGTCACACAATGATGATGACGTTCTTGGGACACTGGAAAAATAAACAACATTACTGGACTATGATGAAGTTCATGGAGCCAGGTAAACAGCATCCGGCTGCAAGACAGCTGTCAGTCACAACACACTCTGGCCTGCTGACAGACAGTGATTGATACCTGTCCTGTGCTGTCGACAGATCCTTCATGATTTCACGCCATGATCGTTGTATAAGAAGACTAGCTCCGGGTTAAGCGTGTTATTACCATAGCTAACAAGAATCTTTTTATCGCTACAGACTGGAATGTGTGTGTGTGTGTGTGTGTGTGTGTGTGTGTGTGTGTGTGTGTGTGTGTGTGTGTGTGTGTGTGTGTGTGTTTGTGTGTGTGTGTGAAGGTATGTATGTATGTATGTATGTATGTATGTATGTATGTAGGTAGGTAGGTAGGTAGGTAGGTAGGTAGGTAGGTAGGCAAGCAGGTTTACAAAAAGCAAATGAAAATACAAACAGTAAGTGAACAGGCTAATACCCTATACATACAAAAACCCCAACAAAAAACAAAACAAACAACAACAAACTTTCCAAAGCTGAAACAGAAAAAAGAACAGACAGGTGCATGTACACTGTGTGTAGTACCTGGGCGTTTTTGTTGAACTCCACGGTGACGGTTTTGGAGGTTTCGGCGTGATCGAAGGTGACAGTGCCGTGAGCCTCCACATAATCCACTGCGCTGCCCACTGACTTCCCGCCCACTGCCGTGCCGTCTCTGAAATCAGCGTTATCATTATTGTCATCATTATTGTTGTTGTCGACATCGCCGTTGTTGTTGTCATCATCACTGTTGTGGTCGTCATCATCATCATCATCGTCGTCATCATCATCGTCGTCGTCGTCATCATCATCGTCGTCGTCGTCATCATCATCGTCGTCATCGTCGCCATCATCGTCGTCGTCGTCGTCGTCGTCATCATAATCATCATCATCATCATCATCATCATGACAACCATCAATACCACGACTTTCATCATCAACCTTCCCTCGTGGGGATGCCAGGGACCTGTCAGTATAAACAGCATCCCCGCCTTCTGGAAATTCTGTACTAGGAATTCCTTCTTTTCTATCCCCTCTTAGTTTCTGCCTTTTTACTCCTTCTAGATCCTTTCAGATCCTTGTCTTTATTTTCTGCCTTCTTGGTCCATTCTCCTGTCTTTTTCCCCAGAAAGACTTAAAAGATAATTTTCTTCCAGGCCAAATCGGATGTTCTGGGCTTGACTTGTCAGGTGCTTAACGACAGTACAACGCATTTTCGTTCATATGACAGACAACAATGAATACTTGCTGCCTGAGCGTTAGACGAAAAAAGGAAAAAGAAGAATCAACCTAAATTATCCCGAAATTGCAGGCATAGCGTTCGAGTGACCATCTTGGGTTGACCCTTATGTTTGGCTAGGAGGAGTGACTGAAGAGTTGATTTTAATCTTGTCTCTTTATCTGTAAATAGTTGCACAGTTTTCATCTGAGATAAAAACTTTAACAAGGTGACCGCACAACCCTGATACGGCCTCTGTGACGAGCACTGGAGCCGACACTGATGTTAACTTCATGGGGAAAAGTATCCCCTTGAACGGGCATCTGGGTGGTGGTTACATCGTTCTCTACAGTACGGACTCTCAACATCTCCTCAGGGAATTCAGCAAAAAGAGACAACAGAAAGCTAAAGAGACATTATCTTGAAAGACCAGAACACTGGTAACACAAAAAACGTCCCAATATACTAAACTGAAAAAAAAGACAGACTGACGATAGTTACAGCGAACCCAGCATGCACTGAGGTGGACTCCACTCAAGGGAGTAACTCACATGGTGGAGTACTCCAGGGAGACCTTGCCGTCAATGCCCTGCTCCCGGATGACCTTGACAGTGATCTTGCCACTCTTCATGTCGGCGTGGTAGTGGGGGTGCTCGAACAGGAATTCTCCAGGCTCTGCAACACAGCAGTCACACAGTCAGTGGTCGTTACAATGCACATACAGGCTGAAGCTTATACAGTGTGTCTGAATTAGCTTTCAAAAGCAGACACATGCCAGCATGGATGCTCACTCGTGCACGCACACGCACACACACAAGCGTGCGCGAATATCCTACACACAGAGATACACACACACTTACGTACGTTCGCGTGCATATACACACACATTTATTTTTTTTATCTTATTCATTTATTTATCTTATTTTATTATTTTACAACGAGGATAATGGAATAAGCACTTCTGTTCTTTTTTTACATCCAGTTCCCGTGTTATGCGGTTTTGTAAATTCTGTCACACAATGACCTTACTCTTACGAAAAGTGGAACAGGAATTACGTGTGCGCAAGATATTCTGCGTGCGTTCGCACACGGGACCTCGGTTTATAGTCTCATCACACACACGCACACACACACACGCACACGCACGCTCACACACACATACACACACACGCACGCACACACACACACACTCTCTCTCTCTCTCACACACACACGCACGCTCACACACACACACACACACAACTCACACACACACGCACACACACATACACGCAGCGCTCACACACACACACACACGCTCACACATACACACACACACACGCGCACACACACATACACGCGCGCTCACACACACACACACGCTCACACATACACACACACACCTTCACACGCACACACGCACGTTCACACACACTCACACACACACACTCACACGCTCTCTCTCTCTCTCTCTCCTCTCACACACACACACACAACACACACGCACACCGCCCCCACCCTCACGTCCCACTCCCCCATCCCCCCTGGCAGTCTAACTTTCAGCAAGCCCTACCATCATCGTCCACCACGGTGATGCGGGAAATGCTGGGGTCCCCCAGGCCAGCTCCCCCCGTGGGGTTTTTCAGGATGAGGTAGAAGTCCACGTCTGCCTCGTACTGGTTGTCGTTGATGATGGGCACCGTGATGGCCTTCTTGTACTCGTTCTCGTTAAACGTCTGCACATGCAGCCACACACACACACACACACATACATAATTATGATGTCCACATACATATTTGTTTCAGACACATCGCTACACTTCCATCACATCAATACAAATTCATCACTGCTTTTTCGTGTCATTGTATTTTAGATACATCCACATATTTCACCCGTATCATCAACCAACCAACCATCCGACTGACTAAACCGACCGACCATCCAACCAACCGACCAACTACCCCACAAACTAACCGACCAACCAATTGACCAACCAACTAACCGAATAACCAAACAATCAACCAGCCAACCAACTGACCAATCAACCTACGAACAGACCGAACAACCAACCAACTAACAGAGCGACCAACCAATAAATCAACCAATCACCCAACAAATCAACCAGTCAACCAATCAACAACCCAATCAACCAGAAACGAACCCCCCCCCCCCACCCCCCCTAACAAACATGTGACTTAAGTATATGTAAATGTAAAAGCGACTTTATCTGCATAAGCAGCAATGTAAAGTTACCACAAGGTAGAGACTTACAATAAACTGTAGTACGATGCCTTTCCCTCTTGCTATATCTTTGTCTGCTTAATGAATTAATTTGATATAACACGTATACTGAACAAGCACCGTTTAAAACCAGAGCAAACCCCCCAAAAAACCCAAACAAAGAGCAGTGACAGAAGAGAACTGGAATCGCTGACCAGAGTGCCCTGGGTGTACTTGAAGTCCTTGCCGGGCTTGGCGGACCCTTCCCGCGTCTCGTAGTCCACAGATACCACGCCCGTGATGCTGTTGGAGGAGGGAGCAGCCAGAGTTACCCCGCTTGGGCTGATGGGCACCGCCTGTCCATTCTTCGTCGAGTGGTTCGTGTTCTGTTGTCAGGCAGGGTAAAGAGGAGAATAAGTCTGGAGGTCAGCCTTGTTGAGAAAGAAAGAAAGGAAGGAAGGAAGGAAGAAAGAAGGAAAGAAAGGAAGAAAGAAAGAAAGAAAGAAAGAAAGAAAGTAAGAAAGAATAATTTTTAAAAAGCACAAAAATGCAACGCATAGGCACACGTACACATGCATGCATGCACACATACGAGAGAGAGAGAGAGAGAGAGAGAGAGAGAGAGAGAGAGAGAGAGAGAGAGAGAGAGAGAGAGAGAGAGACAGACAGACAGACAGACAGACAGACAGACAGACAGACAGAATGAAGCCATCTTACCAAGTTCTTTAGCAAGGACGCTGACCTGCAACACACCATACATCCAACATTTTATTTTCCATTTTACCACATAATGATTATATCTTGAAACATTACATCATATCACGTAACGTTACGTTACATTAGGTTACACTGCCTTGCATTACATATCCCGTAGTCTTCTCGACCTTAGGAGTGCCATGGATGACTGGACCACAAGCGAGATAAAGAAAGAAAACACATTGTAAAACAGCCTTTATATGCCTAATGTTGTTAAGAGCTGTGATCACTTTAATGTTGTACCAACAAATCCTAACATATAGCAATAATACAGGTGACCAGTAAATTGCTGATACTGAAAATGAAAACAGTGATTTCGAAGGAAACTGTAATATTACCTAGCCTTTTTGGACATACATGAACTGTAACTTTTGTTGCTGAATTTTGGCTTGAAAGCTGAAATCTCTCTCTATCTCTCTCTCTCCCTCTCTCTCTTTCTCTCTCTCTCTCTGTCTCTCTCTGTCACACACACAAATGACAGTCAAGCGCACTCACAAGCACATACGCCCTACAGTTACAACACTCTACCTCTTCCTGAAATAAGTCTTTGTAAAGTGTATAATGATGCCAAGTGAAAACATGGCAAAACTTATCCCTGTCACTTACTCTGTTCCAACTACCATCCTTCGAGGAGACGACTTTGGAAGATCTTGTATACAGAGAGTTGGAAAAGTAGATAGTGTGACAGAGAGTCATTTACATTGTCTTACAATCAGGGAAAAGGATACAAGCTTGAGAGAATCTTCTGTACCGCAGAAAAGAGGATACAACAATACAACGGCAGTAACATGAGAAAGAGAGAGAGAGAGAGAGAGAGAGAGAGAGAGAGAGAGAGAGAGAGAGAGAGAGAGAGGAGAGAGAGAAAGAGAAAGAGAGACAGAGAAGTAGGGAGAGGGAGGGAGAGAGTGACAGACACAGAGATAAGCACAGACGCAGAAAGGAATAAAGGCCAAAACAAAGAAGAACAAACAGAGAGACAAAGAAAGAGATAGACGCAGAGATGGAATTGATACTTCCCGATTCATCGTCTCTGCAGAAACACTAGAGCCCGGAGCACCAATCACGATCTTGTATACTAGGAAGGAAAAGTCCTACTTTCGGACAGACCGTGTTCCATCCAGGAACCTCTCGCTTTTAGACAGACGTACTGTCCTACCTTGGGGGGAAAAAAATCACTACTAGCAAACCATTATTAAAAAAAATCCTGCTTCGTTTGATCGTGGTTTTTAATGTGACGCTGCGTTTCGCCACAAAATCTGAGTGAGCGCTATAGTGCACTTTGTCAAGTTTTCCATCATTCTCAACAGAGTTGAACAAACTGTGGTGTCTGAATCACGCTTGCTAGCATGAAATGGCTTGTTTAGGGTAAACTAAACAACCTGGTCATTATCATCATCATTTGTCTCTTAACCAAGATGGTCGTAAAAGAGGTTGGGGGTGGGGTGGAGGTGGAGATGTAAGACATGCGGTGCTCGACAGCTTTCTTTAAGTTGAATCATCCTATATCATGTTTCTTTCGAGTTATAACCATTGCTTTTGAAACCAAAAAAAGAATACTTGTTGTTAAACAGAAAGCGAACAGGCATACAAACCAACTGACAGTGAAATAATTATACAGAAAAATAGGCAGTAAAAGAAAGAAAACAAGGGCAGAAGCTTTGAAAAAATGTCTATACAAGCATACACTTTCTTACAATGAAAAAAAATCAAAGCGTGGAAACACTGGAATATTTCCATCAAGTCAAGCATACACTTTCTTATACACAGCAATTTATATAGAGAATCCTACAACGTACAGCCCGCAGTACCAAACAGAGAAGAGAGAGAGAGAGAGAGAGAGAGAGAGAGAGAGAGAGAGAGAGAGAGAGAGAGAGAGAGAGAGAGAGAGAGAGAGAGAGAGAGAGAGAGAAAAGAGAAAGAGAGAAAGAAAGAGAGAAAGAAGAGAGAGAGAGAGAGAGAGAGAGAGAGAAAGAGAGAGAGAGAGAGAGAGAGAGAGAGAGAGAGAGAGAGAGAGAGAGAGAGAACAGCAGTAAAAACTAAGTTTCTCTAACTGAAAACTACAAAAGCAGGGGAAAAAACGAGAAGGAAAACGAAGACAGTTGAAAAGGCCAGATAGATTTCAAACTGGAATGGATAAAAAAAAAACAATCATGAAGAATGGACAACAGAACAGAGAAGAGAAGAGCAGAAAAAAATTCCTGGAGAGCCTAGAAGAGATCAAGAACGAGGAAAACAATGCGAGAACAAAGAAATAAATGGCAGGAGAGTGAAAACAAAGAAGAGGAGCTGCATTGGAAAGTGAAAGGTAGATGCAGGAATGAAGGGAAAGTACCTAACTGAATGAGAGAAAGACAATGAGTGAAAAGAGATAAAGAAGGAGGTAAGAGAGGGCATAGTGTAAAGGATGGAGGGAAAAAGGACAAAGGTGAATGAGAGAGAGAGCACAAAAGAAACAGGTGTAATAAAGAAACAAATCGTAAACAGGACGCAGGCAGACAGGGAGAGACAGAAAGACTCAGAACTGAATGAATGATCTTTAATACGCAAGAATAATGATTTAGGCCAAGCCTTGCCTTACAAATCTGTTCTTGCAAACAGAATATGCACAAAAAACAAAACGAGAGCGAAAGAGAGAGCGTCCGCGAGAGAGAGAGAGAGAGAGAGAGAGAGAGAGAGAGAGAGAGAGAGAGAGAGAGAGAAAGAGAGAGAAAGAGAGAGAGAGACAGAGAGAGACAGACAGACAGACAGAAATGAAGAGAAAATCGCTAAACAGTTGCAAACGTCTATAAAGGCCTCTACCAAACCAACACACATCAAGACAGACTATCTAAGGCGGAACAGGAGAATCTGTCCACACAAACTATGCCTAAAGCCTTTGATTCCAAACTGTCAAATCCAAAGCCAGAAGTCCGTCATTGTATACTTGACACAGCTACTTCTATAAACCACATTGTCTTTTCGTGCTTCTTTTTCCTTGTGAAATAGGATCTTTTCTTCTCTTTCGTTTTTCAAATTGTCTTTTTCGGTTTGCAAACTGTCTTGACTTGTTTCTTTTTCATCTTACAAATTGGCTTGCCTTGGTTTTCTTTATTTTGATAATTGGCTTGTCTTTTTTCATGTAGCAAATTGCCATTATTGTTTTCCGTTTTTGTTTTCTTTTGCTAGTTTTCTTTTCTTGCTTCTGTTTTCTTTTTGCTAGTTGTCTTTTCTTGTTCCTGTTTCCTTTTGCAAATTGTCTTTTCCTGTTTCTATTTCATTTCCCAAATGTCTCAACGAGGGCAGAAAGGCCTGGTGGTTAGAACATTAAACTCGTAATCTTGCGGTAACTGAGAACATGTTTTGTGTCTCTATTGCAATAATTGTTGTGCAGGAATCTTGTTCCCCTAGTTCATATTAATTTCGATTCCCTGTCCCTGCAAAGACCTTCGAATGAGACTATAAAACAAGGCCTTGTGTACAAATCCACACACACAATGTCTTGCCCAGACGTTCAAAGACCCATTCACGTTTTGTAGAAGAATGCTCCAGGAATGACTGGCGGTATGGATAGCACAATCACACCCAGCATGCAGTATATGCCCTTGATAGAGATAGGCTCCGCCATGTTCAACTTGCCCACGACACACGACCTGGGAAAAAATAGTGCATTACCCTTACAACTCCTCAAGGAGTTGAAGGCAAAGGAGTCCCATAATCTATGTGGTCGTAGGGGAGTGAGGCATCAGAGACCTCAGCTTCTCAAGGGTCCAGCATATTGAGGGTGGCGCCCATCTCCTCTCCCTTGCTTCTTTCAATGAGTTAAGGGAGGTTGAAATCAATGCTTAGGTTAGTGAGAGTCTAGTGGTGGTGTATAGCGTTGCAGTGGTTTTATAGGGAAAGGATTGTCAATGGTACACTGCTCATTGTGACAAGTAGAGTTATCGTTAACTAGCATCTGCAAGAGTGCGCTGTTACCATGACTGCATCACATACTCAGAGAAGTGAAAAGCAAGTGACCAGTGGTGAAATGAAAAAGAGAAGAAAAAAACACGAAAACTGAAGTTTTAAAGTAAGATGCTTCAGCAAAAAACATTGCACAGAATACTCTGATATATATTTTGGTAAGTTGCTTGTCTTATCGTTTCCTCATCAGGGATTTTATTTTATCTGTAAAGAAGGGGAGGGGATGGGGTGCTATCGTCCCTCTCTATCTTTCCTTCAAATCTTATCTTTGGACAAGTCGCAGCTGTCGCAGCAGTATAACTAGTGCTAAATAAAGAACGAAGGAACAACAAAATAATAATAGCAATGAAGAAGAAAGGAAGGGAGATAAGGGTTGAGGGAGAGAACTCTGAAAAACAGGAAAGAGGGCTACAAGAGCTACAGAAGTATTCAGAGAAGAGAGGGAAAGGAAGATAAACTAAAAAACATAACAAAAAATAAGGATTCATTGCAAGTAGAAGTAGGTCAGTCTTGTTTTTGGGATGTTTGAGGGCAGAACTCCGACAATGGGCAGACCTAGCTAGCCATTATTCTCATGTTCCGTCAGACACTCAAAGGGCAAAAACAGTGAAGACCACACTGTGGTGGCTTCTCTTCAGCACCTGGTCGTAGGGAGACTGTGCACACACGCACACACACAGTGCAAAGACTGACCTAGCCTGTCCTTCTCCGTGTCTTGTCACTCACAGTAGCAGACATTAGCACCAGAACGAAGGAGGTACTGATTGCTCCGGCTCATTCTCACGTAACTCAGGTTTTGCTTTTTCTAGTTCATGTTTGCCCAAGTCTTATCATTGCAGGTTTTTTCACTTAACCCTCCCCCCCCCCCATCCCCTAGTAAACTCTCTCTCTCTCTCTCTCTCTCTCTCTCTCTCTCTCTCTCTCTCACACACACACACACACCCACACACACACACGCCGCACGCACGCACGCTCCACCACCCTCCCTTTTTCATTTAAAGTCCATCTCATTATCACTACTATATCATTATTAATTTGTTGAACATCACAGCAAATGAAAATCTGAGTTAGCGCCCAAAACTGAGCCAGAGCAAACAACAGCAGTGTACAAGTTCAACTACTTCGATACACAGAGCTAGTGTGAACAGCACGCCAGCAGCCAGTTGCTACTACTATACCCGCCGACTGTCTTTTTCCCCAGTTTGTCGCTGGTAAGCAGGTCCAGGTAAAGCACAGTGCAGCCAGACACACAGACACAGAGGCATCAGTACAACCAGCGAACGCATACACATACACACATACAACATAAACGTTCAACTCCGCTGAATAAGATCATTTGTGTTATCGCTGTAATAAAAGAACAACAACATCGACATGTATGCAAGTACAACATAAAAAGTTAACATTAAAAATCGTTCACCTGGAAAGAAAAAACAAGCCTTATGCACTTGTTATGACAATCTTTATATGCACCTGACAACAGGCATAATACAACCACACCTATAGCTAACAAGCTTAATGGTCAGTGGAATGGGTGAATCACTCTTCAAGAAGGCCAACAGACAACGGAACACCCCTTCCCCGTCTCTCTTACAGTAGTAGTAAGCACTCTGAATATTGAGTAGCTCTTTGTGTCTTTAGTTAGCGCCAGACATATCTTTTGTAAGATTTGCCATTCTTACCATTTTTTTTCTGAGGGTGTTGGGGGGTGGACGTGGGGGGTAATTGGGGTATGGGGAGGGAAGGTGGTGTGTGTGTGTGTGTGTGTGTGTGTGTGTGTGTGTGTGTGTGTGTGTGTGGTGTGTGTGTGTGTGTGCGTGTAATTCTAAGTTGCAAAGCTGTTACAAAAAGAGGTTACGACCATGGACAGTTACATTTTTTCAAACCCAATCCAAAACATATCTGACTACACCGCATTAGTTCTCGTTTGATCTTTTTCAACAAGAAACAAAAAACAACAAAAAGTAGATAGGGAATTTTTTTTCCTCGGGTTGTGAACTTCTGTGAAAAATACCCAGGTCTCAATACCATTGTTTTTTTGTTTTTGTTTTCAAACTTTTGTGGGAGATGTTCAACATGTAGACCACCTTTACGAGTAGTAATTAGGGTTGTTTGGGCTGCAAACTGAGTGTAGGTAAGCTTAACCCGCGCCAGCTGCTGACACATTTCTTTCTTTCTTTCTCCTTCTTCTTCTTCTTTCTTCTTCTTCTTCTTCTTCTTCTTCTTCTCCGGATGAGACTATAAACCGAGGCCCCGTGTGCGAACGCATGCAGAACATCTTGCGCACACGTTAAATCCTGTTCCGCTGTTCGAAAGAGTAGGCCATTGTGTGCCGGTGGGAACAGATGACAAAATTAAAAAACCGCATACACACGCATTAAAAAAAGCGCTTTGATTTGTAGCTTTACAAGATTCAGCGCTATATAAATTCCATACATTATTATTATTATTATTCTTCGTAAATCTTAATCTTCTTCTTCGTTCCTCCTCCTTCTTCTTCTTGTTCTTCTTCTTCTTCTTCTTCTGTTTCTTCTCCTTCGTCTTCTTCTTCTTCACTTTGTTAAACGCTCAGACAGCAACTACTGTTGTCTGTCATATGAGCGAAAATGCGTTGCGCTGCCGTCAAGCGCCTGACAAGTCAGGCCCAGCACATCCGACTTCGGCGTGGGAAATCGATAAGCGACATGTTTAACATCAAGTTAATCGTCAACGCTGGTTTAAGGTGGAAGTGGTGGGGGAGGGGGGGGAGAGGCGTTGAGGATCTACAACAATAGGGTGAAATTTAGTCGGTTCATAGAATCTATATGATCAGTCTGACGTATGTGGTTTAGTGGCAATGACAACAGCAGCAGGAACAACAGCAACAATGACAACAACAACAGTAATAATGATGATAATGATGATAATAATAATAATAATAATAATAATGATAATCACTTTTATCAGTTTAAAGGTAACAATGATAATGTTACTGTCATCATTATCACCATCATTATTATTACCATTATGGCAAACAAACACAACACACCGTTAAAATGACCGTTTCAAATGGAAGCAAAGCATAACTGGGTATATCAAAACTATAACAGAAAATAGGCATACTGAAAACAAAACCAAAAACAGTTACAAGCAACAGCGCCTATAAAATTCATAAAGACAACTTTCTCTTTACACTACTTTGGATACTAAAACGGCATTAGTGTACAGTGACGCATCATAGTGGACCTATGCAAGCACACTACAGTTACGATTTTAGCAAACCAAAGTCTCCTCTCTCAAATGAAAAAAAACGTCAAACTTAAGTCTTTTAAAAAAAAAGTATTTCCATTAAACTTTGAAGAACAGATGAGCACGTTAAAAAGCAAACTACGCAGCAGCAGTAACAACAACAAAAAAAACAAGAAACAACACCAGGAAAAACCAACTTTATAAATCGATTACACAGAAAGAAAACAGTATGAAAAAGTCAGAAGATAATTTAATAAAATTACCTTATTTTTTTCTGATATTGTTTTCCTTTTGGCAAATTTTATTTTAAATGGTGTTTTTTTTAAGCAAGCAGAATGACAAGAAGAAGAACGCCAAAAGCATTCCGACACTGACAGGTAAGGAAAGGCAACTCAAACTGAACACCAGGGAAATAATGAAGAGTCAATAATCATCATTTCCGATTTTTGAGAGGAACGAAAGTTAAGGGATTAACCCTCACCGGTTAATCGGAGCGAAAATAATGATTTTTTATTTTGTCCGTTACTGTCTTCGCAAAATGTTGATTATTATACTACTGGAAGATTCGGCTCTACTTATCTGATTTCAAGTTTGGGGGGAGGGGATTTTTTTTCCCGTTTCGTTTTGTTTTGGGGACTTTGTATTTTTTCCGAATCGGCACTGGGTGTTTTTTCACTTTGCGTGTTTGTTGTTTGTTTTTTAAAATTTGTTTTTATTAACTGTTTAAAAACATATTGCGTAAATATTACAAAAGGAAGGATTTTTATCATACCATATAAAAAACCAAACCGGGAGGGGATGAATTATAAAACAAATAAACAGGGCTTGCAAAAATATCACTAGAATGACTGGTGTGTGCATTGCGTGCTCATGCGTGCTTGTGTGTATGCATATGCACGCACACATAATTATCCAGCTTGTTTGCCTGCCTACCTGTCGTCTCTACACCCGTACACTTACCTTCATACAGACATTTGTGCATGGGTGAAAACGAACCACGTAAGTGCACACAGGGAACAGAGCAACATTCTCAGCAGTAGGTAGGGTAAGTGAAGGGGGAAAAAACCCCACCTCTTAGAAGAAAAAAACCACACACGCAAAAAAACAGAAAACGGCTAATAGACCCCTGTGTGCACACATCTTGCCAGTTCATTAATGTTTAAAGGGTCTACGCAGGGAAGTGGGCTGAAGGCAGCAGAAGGAAAAGTTTCAAACTGAATTACAGGGGCCACCTTGTCCAAAAGGGGGGGATAACAAAGACAGACAAAGGCCCAGACAAAGCCATAATTATGAGAGAGAGAGAGAGAGAGAGAGAGCAGACTTTTCTTAAATGAGTAAAAAAAAGAATTAGCGCACATGGTGGCTTTTTTGCACAAATACACACACACATTCAGAGAAACAGACAGAGGCTTAGAGACATAAAGACACACAGAGAGACAGATACAGAGAAAGCCAGACAGACGTAGAGACAAACACATAGAATCACACACAGACAACAAAAAGATAAACACACACACACGCGTACACACTTGCCCGACCCCCGCCCCCCCCCCCCCCCCCCCACACACACACACAGACAAAACAAAACCGACCCCCCAAAAATAGACAACGGACCAAAGCTGACCATCCAGTCAGACACAACCATCTGATAGAACAGATATCCACGATAAAGGATAAACGAAGAAGAACGGCAGGAAGGGAAAGGAAGAGAGGAAGGAAGGAGGGATGGACAAAAGACTTACAGGATCTGTCTGTGGAACAGCACATCCACGTCCAGTGACCCAGCACTCTCCAGCACAGCGTAACGGTCAGAGGCAAAGGTGAACTTGCCCATCAGGTCACCTGCCCACACATTTCACCCAGCTAGTTAGTGTGTGTGTGTGTGTGCGTGTGTGTGTGTGTGTGTGTGTGTGTGTGTGTGTGTGTGTGTGTGTGTGTGTGTGTGTGCGTGTGTGTGCGTGTGTGTGTGTGTGTGTTTGTGTGTGTGTGTGGTGCTGCGTGCGTGCGTGCGTGCGTGCGTGCGTGTGTGTGTGTGTGTGTGTGTGTGTGTGTGTGTGTGTGTGTGTGTGTGTGTGTGCAAGGCAGCCCCGGGCAGTTCTCTCTTCTTATCTGTATGTATGATGGTGCTGAGAGAGACAGAGAGAGAGAGAGAGAGAGAGAGAGAGAGAGGAGAGAGAGAGAGAGAGAGAGAGAGAGAGAAGAGAGGGGGAGGGAGGGAGTGGGAGACAGAGAGAGGGAGGATAGAGAGGAGGGGAGGGAGTGGGGAGAGAGATAGAGAGAGAGGGAGGAGAGAGAGAGGAGAGGGGGAGAGGGAGAGATGGATAGAGGAGAGGAGAGACAGAGTCAGAGAGACAGACAGAAAGAACAGACGACGGAGACAGAGAAGAGACGGACAGAGATAGACATAGAAAGAGGAGGGGAGGTGAAGAGGGGAGGGAGAGAGAGGAGAGGGAAGGATAGGAAGATAGAGATTGAAGGGGGGGGGGGGGGGGGGGGGGGAGAAAAAGAGAAAAAGAGGGGAGAGAAAGACTGAGAGACGACAGATGGACAAAAAGCAAAAGAACAGACGGAGAACGAATAAAGAGAAAATGGAGGGAGAAGAGAGAGAGTCAGAGACAGAGAGACAGACAGACAAACAGAGAGAGACAGACAGACAGAGAAAGACAGACAGACAGACATGTGTGCATGCCTAAGCAAATCCTCTTGCTGTAGGCCTAGTGCAAAGTTAACAAACCAACACAGAAGACACACCATCATCCATACAGGCCAGTACAGAGTCTGAGGTGTCCTTAAATGAATTTCTTGTCGCTAACTGGATTAGGGCCTTCACCTGCGCGAATCTGGTCCGAACATAATTGGAACTTATTTCTGAATTGCCTAGCACGTCGGTTTTTGTTTTGGGGGTTTGTTTGTTTGTTTGTTGGTTTGTTGGTTTGTTGTTTTCGTTCCTCAGCTAAAGCATTGCGGTTCACCAATGGTGGGATTTTGGGCATGCGACTGTTTTTGACCACCATGAAGGTAGCCATCATTATTTATCTATTTATTTTCGAAAATGTGTTGCTTAAATGGAACCCTCATCAAGCTAACTACGTTGTTTTTGGGCTCGTTGGGAAAGCTGGGACTACATCACCATCATCATCATCATCATCATCATCATCATCATCGTCGTCGTCGTCGTCGTCATCATCAACATCATCATCATCACCCTAATCACAACCATCGTCATTGTCATCATCGTCGTCACTATTATCATCACCACCACCACCACACCATCACCACCATCATCATCACTACTATCATGATCATGATCATGATGACCATCAGTCCCTTGACCAAGATAGTTGTCCTTGGGACGCGAAGGACCCATTGGTGGAGAATATATTCTCCAGGCTTGTCTGTCTCCAGCCTTTAGCAGCAACATGCACAACAACTCTATCAAGGCCGGTCCTGTCTTTGGTGTTCTTCACTTTACCAGTAACAATGTGTATAATTTCTCTAGTTGAGACATTAAAGTATTCTTGAGTTCAGTCTTGAGTCTCCCTGCTGACTGGCGCTGTGGTGTATATTCCGCAAAGAAGCACCAAAATACAGGCATGCCTATACACGTCGGATCACTGTTGTTTCATCATCATCATCACCACCACCATCATCACCATCATCATCATCATCATCATCGACCATCTTGCCATAATTACGGCAGATGTCGGGGATTGTATGGTACTTCCTGTTCTGGCTGGCCTCAAGGTGACCTCAGCTTCGATTTTTCCTTCGGCTTCTTTGCTGTTGTGGGTTTATTATTTTTTTTAACAAAGTGTTTGGATTCACGGAAGACTCTCTCTCTCTCTCTCCCCTCCCCCCTCTCTCCCTTCTCTGTGTATGTGTGCGTGCGTGTGTGTGTGCGTGTGAGTGTGTGTGTGTGGCGTGAGGGTGTGTGTGTGTGTGTGTGTGTGTGTGGTGTAGTGTGTGTGTGTGTGTGCTTGAGGGTGTGTGTGTGTGCGTGAGGGTGTGTACGCGTGCGTGAGTGTGTGTGTGTGTCTGTGTGTGAGGGTACGTGCGTGCGTGTAGTGTGTGTGTGTGAGTGGCGCGCGCGCGCGCGTGTGTGTGTGTGTGTGTGTGTGTGTGTGTGTGTGTGTGTGTGTGTGTGTGTGTGACTGTCTGTCTGCGGGGAAAGAGTGAGAGAGAAACAGGCGTTGATGTACCAGTAGCAGACGTGAATACATGCCGTCAGTGCCTGCGACTTCGGTCCTGACTCTGTGCGTTTCCTTGGGCCCGCAAATACACAAGTGCCTGTATCACTCCCCCCCCCCCCCATCAACACACACACACAGAGGTATACTTCACAAGCTTTCCTTCATTTTTTGCTTTTAAAAAGATGAATAGAAAACACTTCACTCTGCTAATGAAAATTTCGCTTTTGAAAAAAAACCCCACCCCACCCCAACTCATACAATCAGCTGTCAGGCAAAAGACTTCTCTTTGCTTTTCTTTAACTCATTTTGCTGTTACAGTGCTGTGGTACCGCACTGAAGAGCTATTCGCTAACTTTCTCCACTTATGTCGGTTTGTGTGTTTAATTCGGAGTTTCTGGAAAGAGGTTGTCTGTCTGCTCTTCAGTGTTGTCCGGCCCCCAGTTTTGTGTGCTTTTGGTTTGGGTTGGGTTGGTTTAGTTTGGGTTGAGCTGGTTTTGTTTGGTTTGGTGGATTGGGTTGGATTGTGTTTGGGTTTGGTTTGGGTTGATTTAGTTTGGGTTTGGGTTGGTTTGGGTTGGATTAGGTTTGGTTGATTTAGTTTGGGTTGATTCGGTTTGGGTTGGATTGGGTTGGCTTGAGTTGGGTTGGTTTGGTTTTGAGTAGGATTGGTTTGTGTTGGTTTGGGTTCAGTTGGGTTGGTTTGGTTCGGGTCGGTCTGGCTTAGTTTAGTTTCTTCTTGGCTTTTTTTATATTCTTTGTTTCTTAGCCACACCCTTTACCTCCCTCCACGGCCAACCGAGGAACAAGACTATCAAAGGGCAGAGCAAAACAAAAACAAACCCCAAAACCTAAAACAAAACCAATCAACAAACCCATACAAAACAAACCAACAAAAACAAAATAACTTCTCACCCTCTGGAGCCTTTCCCTGTTTGATGGCGTCATTGATGGACTTGACCTTGCTGACCACTTCGGCCATACGGGTGGATTTTTCCGGGTGGCGATTGAAGTTGCTGCTACCCATCAGAGCGCTGACGGCAGCGTGGCGGAATCTGCAGAGAAGGCAGCAGCATCAATAATAGAGGAGGCAGCAGCATCAACTACTCAAAGGACGGGTGTGTATGGGCAGCAGTAAAGTTGTGTTCTATGGGATAGCCAGAGAATGGGGATAACGTAACCAGCTTCAAGTAGATAGCGTTTATGTCGTGTTGGTGTTACAGAGAGTGTAGGTAGGTGTGTGTGTGTGTGTGTGGGGGGGGGGGGGGGGGGGGGGTTGTTGTGTGTGTGTGTTGTTTTTGTTGTTGTTGTGTGTTATAGGCCACAATACAAATGAGAGAGAGAGACAGACAGACAGACAGAGCTGAATGGAGAAAAAAAAGCACATGAGGGCTTAGTCATTTTTTATTAAATAAAAGAATTTGAATGAATAGAACACACACACACACACGCACGCACACACACACACACACACACACACACACACACACACACACACACACACACACACACACCGTTTATAGTGCAATGTGTCTAATGACCCTATATCTTTCTGTCTGTCTGTCTGTCTGTCTGTCTGTCTGTCTTCTCTCTCTCTCTCTCTCTCTCTCTCTCTCTGTTGGAATATTGATTTGTAATTTTCAATCAGTAAAACAATGAAACAATGAGTCTGTGTGTCGCTGTTATGTAGAGAGATTTGCATGTCAGTGACAATTTAATAGACTGAAAATGATTTCAACTGAACACATACGCACGCTTTCATATATCATACAAGTGGAAAAAAAGATAACTCGAACTCGAACTCGAATATTTTAATGAGGGTACATGGATCAGCCAGAGGCTTCTTTACACCAGGCCCTCATGGGGGAAATAGAAAACAAGCATGAATAAATCAATTAATTAAATAAGAGAGAGAGAGAGAGAGAGAGAGAGAGAGGAGAGAGAGAGAGAGAGGAGAGAGAGAGAGACAGACAGACAGACAGACAGACAAACAGACAGAGAAACAGACATAAAAAAATCATTTACATAAATATTACATTTGCACATTGTTGACGAAGTGCAAAAAAAGCAGTGTGTAAGCTTACACAACATAAACATGTTCCACGGTCTTGCTGCCTGTACATCAACCTGCAGCTTCACACTGAACACAAAGCGCATCAACCATGTAGCCACACCGCCACGAAGACAGGTCACAGGAACACAGGCCACTACCTACTAAATAAACCCTTCACTTTGACTTCACCCCAAAGTAGCAGAAGCCACATCATCGTCACTTTCAGCCAGCAACTGGGCTACTTTACTTACCTGTCTAACCAACCACAGACATCATGGACGAAGATACAGCCTGCATACAATACCAAGAGGAAAACAAGCGTCTTTCTTTAGCAGCAAAAACAGCGGAGTGTTGTGTGTATTCTAAGGTTCCGCATATACATACATACTTACATACATACATACATACATACATACACACGTAACAGTGGCAAAAGCGGACGAAATGTGCAAACAGGATTGTAGTTTGAGGTTTTTTTGGTATGGTGTTGTGTTGTGGTGTAGTGTAGTGTGGTGCGGTATGGTGTGGTGAGGTGTGGTGTGGTGTCTTTCAGTGCAGTGTAGTGTAGGGTAGTGAACTGTAGTGTAGACTAATGCAGTGCAGTGTATATTGTAGTGTAAAAGTAGTGTAGTGTAAAGTAGTGTAGTGTAGTGTTAGAAAATGCAGAATAGTGTAGTGTGGTGTAGTGTAGTGTAAGGTAAGGTAAGGTAGCATAATTTAATAGTGTAGTGTAGAGTAAAGTAGTGTCCTGTACTTGTTTTGTGTTACATTGTCTAGAACTACATTATATCGAATCACATTCTATTGTATCATATTGCATTGCATCATACAGTATTATATACCACTCGCAGTGAACACTGAATAATTTTCGCCATGAAACTCAGACTGCTCTCCTCATAGGCAGCACAGACCACCACGACAGCCTCGCCTTTCAGTTCGTGTTCCGTGTTCTTCTTGTCAAAATTGGGGTCGGCCCTTCAAATCTTCAAATATGCTCCAGCGGGAACATAAGACCAGACACAAATGTTTGAAGCCCTGGCATACATTCTGAGCAACATAAATAGGAGAATACTTTTTTTCTTGCTTCAACAATGGACAGGAGAGGTGAACGTTTTGAGGAGGGGCTTTTTCACAGCGGAGAAAGGCACAGAACTTTTAGCCCGTGGTTTCCAAAAAAACCACCCACAAAGCCACGCAGTACGTAAAAGAGATAGGTAAGGGTCTATAGCGAAACATTGAAATGGAAACACGTTACCTCACAGCCAAAAAGAAATCTTAAAAGGAAAGAGAGAGGAGAGAGAGAGAGAGAGAGAGAGAGAGAGAGAGAGAGAGAGAGAGAGAGGAGAGAGAGAGAGAGAGAGAGAGAGAGAGAGAGAGAGAGAGAGAGAAGAAGAAGAGAAGAAGAAAAAGAAGACGAAGACAGAAATGAAATAAAAAGAATTTAAAAAATAGGAGCAAGAGCAGTTGAGAAAGCAAAACAACAGAAAAGAAAGAAAAATAGAAAGAAAAGAACAGATATAAAATAAAGAAAGAAAAGACCACCAAAAAAAAAAAAAAGGAAAGAAAAAGAAAAGGACAGAAACGAAGAAAAGAAAACAAAGAAATAAATAAAGAAAAAAACAATTTTAAAAAGATAAACGAATTTTAAGAAAACGACAGAAAATAAAGAAAGGGCAGTTTTTCATGTCCTGGTAACTTTACAAATAATTTTTAAAAAATACAGTTCCGTTCAACAAATTTTTGGCAATTCCTCTGGCATTACAAACACTGAGTTGTAAGAAGACTTTACTTTATCGGAAAACTATACTGAAAATATCACTTTGTGACCGTTTGACATTTGAAATTCTAATTCTGCTTTCAACTCAGCAAAACTGACATAAAAAACCTCTCCAAACCATGCCCATAGTTCATGGACTGTCTGTTGCCCGGTTACATAAACACAACATTATCTATAAACAGAATTTTCAAAACACACACACACACACACGCACGCGCGCGCGCGCACACACACACACACACGGACGCACGCACACACACGCACACGGACGCACGCACGGGCACAGAGAGAAAACCCCATAATTATCTAAACATACACACTCACAGAGAGAGAGAGAGAGGAGAGAGAGAGGAGGAGATGAGAGAGAGAGAGAGAGAGAGAGAGAG
>CM054147.1:13126194-13153694 GCA_028751875.1 Rapana venosa
CTTAAAAGTTCTATCAAGTTTTCTACCAGAAAATGTTCAAAAGTTTATATACTTAGCTATAACAAATATATACCAACAACTCGAGCGAATATCTAAATTCTTTTCTCATTAACACAAGGAAGTCTCTGAGATGAAAACAAACTCTTTAAATTGAAGTCTTTGGTAATGGTGTCAACCCGTAAATGCCATGAATCATGGATACACACACACACACTCAAACGCACGCACACACACGCACGCGTGCACACACACGCACGCACCCACACCACCATCTATCTATAGATGGCTTGATGAAAAATAGCAAATGCATTGCTTATTCAATGTACCATCTGGAAATACACATTTGACTTCCTCACACTCCACACACATGATATCACTATAAGTGTAAAGATGTTAAAGAAGGAAACACACACACACACACACACACACACACACACACACACACACACACACACAACACACACAAACCATCTATCTTTCAAACACTGGGGTCTGTGTACATGCACAATTTCACTTGAAGCCATCAAACAGACAGATGCCAACAACAGAAATAGCTTTTTTTCTTCTGCAGCTAATCTATGCCACGTGCTACGTTCACATCACCTGGCAAGATTCAACACGTACACGTAACATACAGTTATAGAACCCACTTTTCTTTCTTGATAAATGGACTTGCTTTAGAACATGCGGTGCGTCCTTAAATGGATTCCTTGTCTCTAACTGGATTAAGAACATCTTGCGCACACGTTATAACCCGTTCCACTTTTCGGAAGAGTAGGCCATTATGTGCCGGTGGGAACGGATGGTAAAATATACAAAACTGCATACACACGGGGACTGGATGTAAATAAAAGTACATTCCATTATCCTCGAAATAAAAGAATAAAATAAAAAGAAAGAAAAGAAAAAGAATTAAGGACTTCGACTACGCAAACCTAACTGGCAACTATTCTAGCTGTTTAGCACAACGTTTTATTTCACCACAAACGAAAACACGACCCGAGATAATTGCAAATAAAAAGATATTACATCAATTAAAGACTCTGCCTTGGCTGTGAACGTATAACGAGGACTCCCTATCTTTTTAGATAGATGGCTTGATGAAAAAAAGCAAATGCATTGTTTATTCAATGTACCATCTGGGAATAAACAATTTGACTTGAAATTTAAAAAAAAAATTCCCCGGGAAAATCTGCTGGTTTCTCCAATTCGCACGCTCTCGAAGACAACAGGAATTGTTCGATTTGGAAACGTTTGTCTTGCGATTTGCAGTCTGCGCGTGCTTTGGCAGTCCATCTTTGGATGGGAAGGAGAAGGAAAGTGTCGACAGGACGTTTCTAGTCGTGGGGAGGAGTTCTTACCTGCTGTGAGCCTGTCCACTTTACGACAACAACCGTTTCAGGACACAGTAAACGTGTGAATGAGTGTACGTGCTGCTGCTGCTGCTGCTGCTGCTGTGTGTGTGTGTGTGTGTGTGTGTGTGTGTGTGTGTGTGTGTGTGGTGTGTGTGTGTGTGTGTGTGTGTGTGTGTGTGTGTGTGTGGTGTGAAAGATGGTGTTAAATTAAATGTTTTTATTTATTTATTTATTTTATTCTTTTATATCGAGGATAATGGAATGAGCACTCATGTGCTTTTTTACATCCAGTCCCCGTGTGTATGCGGTTTTGTAGATTGTCATCTGTTCTCACCGGCACACAATGGCCTACTCTTACGAAGAGCGGAACAGGATTTAACGTGTGCGCAAGATGTTCTGCGTGCGTTCGCACACGGGGCCTCGGTTTATAGTCTCATCCGAAGGACTTTTGGGGAGAGTGGAGTCTGCACTGATGTTAACTCCTGGGGAAAATATCCCCTTGAACGGGAATCGAACCCGGGTTGTCAGATTGCGAGCGCATTGTTCTAACCACTAGGCTATCCCGTCACACACACACACACACACACACACACACACACACACACACACACACACACATACACACACGCACGCACGCACGCACGCACACACAACTTGTCAACGACTCCAATAATTATCAGCACACCTACATACATTCATTCACCCCCAAAACTACAAACGTTTTCATTGCCCAAGTTTGATCACAACGCCTGTAGTAGTATGTCACTCAAGAGGCTCACAGAGACAGAGAGAGAGAAAGAGGAAGACAGAGAGAGAGAAGGAGAAGAAAGAAACGAAACGTGATTGGAATGAAGACTGAAGTGGTGGCAGTAACGATAAGAAACGATCTCTTCTCCCGGCCCTTAACTTTCCCCATCCCTTGCCTAGCTCGACCTTTCCTATCTCCCAGCCAGGATTCAAAAGAACACGCTATTCTGATCGACCCACGGTGTTTCTTCTGTCTGTTTGTCTGTCTGTCTGTCTGTCTGTCTGACTGTCTGTCTGACTGTTTGTCTCACTTTCCCCGTTGGGATGCCGGGGACATGTCAGTATAAAGAGCATCCCACCTTCTGGAAATTCTGTGCCAGAAATGTCCTTTTCTATCACTCTCTTTGTTTCTGCCTTGTTCCTTTTCTTCCTTGTCTTTCTTTTCTATTCTCTGCCTTCTTTGTCCATTCTCCTGCCTTTTTCCCCAGAATGACAACATTTTATAACAACTCTCTCTTATGCCGAAGTCGGATGCGCTGGGCATGACTTGTCAGGCGATTAACGGCAGCGCAACTCATTTTTGCTCATATAACAGACAACAATAGTTGCTGTCTGAGCGTTCGACAACGAAGAAGAAGAAGTCTGTTTGTCTGTCTACTTATCTGTCTGTCTGTGAGTGACTATTGTGCTTGTGCTTGTCAGCGGTGGGGGTGAAGTCTTGTCTGCAAGAGAGAGAGAGAGAACTCAGGAAATTCAGGAACTCAGGACTTTAATTGTACGGCCACCGGCCTGTATACAAGGGAGTATTCTTTTGACAAAAAAAAAACTTCAAAGAGAGAGAGAGAGAGGGAGGGGGGGGGGTTGCGGTGACTTCTGGAAACAGCATGCCTGTGATGTCTTGAAATCTGGACGATAAAGACATCTCTCCCTGCTTCTTCAGTTTTTTTCTCTATCATTACCATTCCTTCTTCTGTGTAGACAATTAGCTGGTCGTGCAGAATCCGAGTAAGCCATTCTGGCCTTTTTGTCTGCTTCTCTTCGTCCGTGCATTCCCCTTTCTGCATCTGTTTGTCTCTGTGTCTGTCTGTCTGTCTGTCTGTCTGTCTGTCTGTCTGTCTGTCTGTCTGTCTGTCTCTCTCTCTCTCTCTCTCTCTCTCTCTCTCTCTCTCTCTCTCTCTCTCCTGCCTTTTCTTCTTTTCATCGATATCCTTTTTTCTTTTAATGGGTGATATTTATGGCGATTTCTTTTCCGTTGTCATTATTGTTATTATGATTATTGCCTGCTTCTTCTTCTTCTTCTTTCTGTTTGTCTCTTTCTTTTTCTCCCTTCTCTCCCTCCCCCCTCACCCCTCCCTCCCATCATTCTTTTCCCTGTTCTCCTTTTATTTGTTTTTCACTGGGAGAAATATGATATGAATAGACAAGAGATAGATTCTGTAATTTCATTTGTTCCTTGCTTTAGTTCTTTACTTGTTTCAAAGTCGATTTGTTTCGTGTAATTTCGTGACTTGACTTCTTCCATTTTCTTTCGTTCCTTGGCTAGAGTTCCGAGGTTCACCAATGGTGAGATTTTGCGTACACATCCGTTTACCTACCACTTAGGTAGCCGCATTCCGAATTACGGGGGAAATTTCTAACCACGACACCAGAGTATATTCATTTTAACAATGTTGTCATCCATTCCTAGCGGCATGAAATGGACTATTTTTTCTCTCCCAAAGGCGGAACTGGTTTGAACGTGTGCGAAAGATGTTCTTCCTGCGTTCGCACAAAGGACTCCTGTTTACAGTCTCATCCGAAGGACTTTCGAGGGAGTGGAGTCGGTACTGATGTTAACTCCTGGATCGAAAAAAAAAATCCCCTTGAAGGAGGTCTTGCACTAGCTATCCCTCCCCTAGTCAAAACAACTGCACAATACAACCTTCAATTTCCGTATGCTATCGGCAACCCGTGGAACTGCACCAATATTAGATAGAGTAACAAGGGTTTTTTTTCTGTTTTTCCTATCTTTTGGAAAACTTCAGCACATAGCCCTGTCTTGAATACGCCGTAGAACTGATTAGAATCGAAAACCTGGAAGGGGGGAACGGGTGGGGTGGGGTGGGGTGGGGTGGGGTGAGGAGGACTGTACTGTTGTCAACCCAGACAAATCAAATTTACAAGTAACGTAACAACAGTTGTACGTTCTGTTGGGTTTTTTTTTTTTTTTTTTGGGGGGGGGGGGGGGGGGGTTTGGGAGGGGGGGGGGAGGGCTTTGGGGAAGTAAGAGTACAAGCAGCTAGGGGGTTATTGCTATGTACTGTTTCTTCTCCCTGTCTGTAATTAACATGCTCAGCCGCAACAATTTCCTTTTCCCTGTCATTTTTCTTGTCTGCTTTCAACTATCACTGACATCATCGTCTTTCTTTCCCGTCTTCCTCCTCCTCCTCTTCCTTCTTCTCTATCTCCTTCTTCTGTATCTTCTGCAATATCATCATTTTTTTCCTCTTCTTTTCCTTCTTTCTCTTTCCTTTTTGCATGAATTCTTCTTCTGCTTCAACTATCACTGACATCATCGTCCTTTCCTTCCCGTCTTCCTTCTTCTTCTCCATTCTCATCAATTTCTTCTTCCTTTCCTTCTTGTCTATTTCCTTTTTCATGCATTCTTCTCTCTTCCATCAACTGTCACTGACAACATCGTCCTTTCTTTTGTCTTCCCACCCCCTCCTCCTCTTCCTTCTTTTTCTTATCTCCTTATTCTCATCAGTTTCTTCTTCCTTTCCTTCTTTTCTACTTCCTTTTTCGTGCTTTCTTCTTGTCTTCCAACTGTCACTGACAACATTGTCCTTTCTTTTCCTGTCTTTCTCCTCCTCCTCCTTCTCTCCCTCCTTCTCTATCTTCTTCTCCTCATCCATTCCTTCTTCCTTTCCTTCTTTTCTCTTTCCTTTTTCATGAATTCTTCTTGTCCTCCATCAACTGTCGCTGACATCATCTTTTCCTTTCCTGTCTCCTCTTCTTCTTTTTCCTTCTCCTCCATTTCCTTCATCCTCATTAATTTCCTCTTCCTTTTCTTTATGTTCTCTCCTTCTTCTTCCTCTACTTCTTCTTCTACTTCTTCTTCCTCTACTTCTTCTTCTACTTCTACTTCTCCTTCTTCTACTTCTTCTACTTCTTCTTCTTCTACTTCTTCTTCTTCTACTTCTACTTCGTCTTCTTCTTCCTCCCCTGTGTTTGCTAGGAGGGCTAGGCTGTGGCAAGGCTTATCATCTCTGCCAGAGCATCGACAAAGATTACATGCTGCGCACGTGTCACCATGGCAACTAGGCACCGCCAGGCAAGAATTCATTATTTGTGACCAGCCTCCGCTATTAGCATGCGTGCTTCCACACTATGCACACATATATGTATGTGTGTATGTGCTTATAGCCAGATGGGGGAAGGGGGGGGGGGGACGACGTGGGGGGGAGGGGGGCGTGGGTGGGGTGTGGTGTGGTGTTGTGGTGTGGTGTGGTAGTGGGGGTGGTGGGAGTGGTGTGGTGTGGGGGTGGTGTGGTGGTGGTGGTGGTGTGGTGTGGTGTGGTGTGTGTGGTGGTGGTGGTGGTGGGTGTTGTGTGTTGTGTTTGTTGTGTTTTGTGTGTATGTATGTAGGGGATTGGAAGGTGAGGGAGAGATGTGAGTGTGTATAATGTGTATGCCGCCAAGGCGTGCACTGTGAGTATGTGTATGTCTGTGTACACACACAATCACAAGACCAAACTTGCTGCCGTTCGATTTATGTTTTTATTATGCGCATGGAAAATTTCGCCCGTCCCGAGACTCCCTCAGACATAAATCAAAGAACAGACCACGTACAATCTATTGCAACAAGGCAGCAGAAATATTGTGCTGGAGAAAAAAAGAAATGTCTTGAGCATTAGGTACCTGGGAGGTTACACTGCATCAGACATCACAGCAAATTGTGTATAACCCTGAATAGCCTTTGTTTCTTTTTTATCGAAAGAATTCCTAAATTCTTTAATTATCTAATTTCTCTTTTCCAGGGTAAGAGAATAAGCAGTCATGTACTTTTATCCTACATCTTTTGTGTATGCAGTTTTGTAAATGTTGTCACCCGTTCCTACTGGCCCACTCTTCCGAAAAGCGGAACGGGGTTTAACGAGTGCGGAAGATGTTAAGGCCAGAGAAAAAGCCAAGTTCGTGGTGCCTGTGAATCACTGCCTACAATGGGAACTCCACAACGTGTCTGCACCGTGACACACCGCCGACCTTAAAGTGAGTCCTCACCTTTGGCGAACCCAGGATAGCTGGACAGTCTCTGTCATTCCCATCCGTGACTGACACATTTTATTTATTTTTATTTTTTACTCATTCTTTTATTTCGAGGATAACGGAATAAGCACTCATTGTGTGTGTGTGTGGGGGGGGGGGGGGGGGGGGGGGTACATCTAATCTCCGTGTGTATGTAGTTTTGTAAATTTTGCCATCTGTTCCCACCGGCGCACAATGGCCTACTCTTTCGAAAAGCGGAACGGGTTTTAACGTGTGCGCACGATGTATGCATTTTGTGTTCTTCCCAACTATTCCCTTTTACCAATCCTTCTGAAGTGTTCATTCTTTTTGGAACTCTACACAGTTCTCCTGAAATGTGAATACTTCTTTTCAACTGGAAAATCCTTTTCAAGCCATCTGCACACCTTTTGAACTCACAATCGCAGTCCTTTAGCCGGGTGGCGGAGATGGATGATTGCTCTGAACCGGACTTGGCCAAGCTTGTTGCCTGAAGAAGGTTTTACAGAAACCGAAATTGTCCTCTGCCAAACTCTTGTGTTGCGTTTTTACTTGTCTGCTTTTAAAAATTTTTTTTTTTATAAATCCTTTAACTTTATTTCATAATCTGTTATTCCCAATCCTCTCTTTCTACGCTGCGCACAATTTAAATTCGGAGTGTGGTCTTTGTCGCAAATTCGCCGAAATTCAAAGCATGGCCACATTAGTCCGTCATTCCAGAAAAGAAAAGCCTTTTAAGCTATTTTCCTTCTGTCGCCAGTGAGTTTGCTTCAACAGAGACTGAAGCAGGAAGTTGACTCTCTCCAGAGTTTCTGGGAATCAACGATAACCTCTCACTGCCTGAAACACGCAAGGTCAAGAATCTGGGAGGGGAGGGAGGGGAGGGTGGGGAGGGTGGGGGGGGGTGGGGGGTAGCCGGGTGGCGAAGGCGGGTAATTGCTCTGATGCCAGCTACAGACGCGCAGACTACACAACAGTGCATTAGCTCTGGCCGGCCAGAAACGGCAGCACGTGCAAACACCTGGGGTGCCGGCTGTTGCTGCTGCTGCTGCTGCCGCCACACATGCATAAACCATCGTTCGAGAACGTGTGACAATGAGATAGGGGGGGGGTAGCGGGGGGGAAGGGAATGTCTGAGGCAGTACAGACGCGAGATACAGAACAGATGAGTAGCTTGGCGGCCAGAGACAAGCTCAAGCAACGTGCAAATTCACGCAAGATTACGCTGTACTGATGCTCAATCTGCCACCACACATCCATATAACCAGTCGTTCATCTACACTATCTCGATTCAATCAGGGAGCATCGACGGACATCCAGATTATCATGTGACCAGCGCAAGACCAGACTACCAAGACCAACTGACCGCACCAGCCCCACCGACTAACCAGCACTCAAGCACACCGTCAAGCATTCACGCCCATCAACATTCCCACCGTCACATTACCATGCCCATCATCCACACCCACCGCCATCCATCCATCTTTACCACCCGCCATCCATCCATCTACCCACCCCCCATCCATCATCTACCACCATCCATCCATCGATCTACCCATCCACCATCATCCATCTACCCACCCGCCCATCCATCCATCTACCCACCCGCCCATCCATCCATCTACCCACCCGCCCATCCATCCATCTACCCACCCGCCCATCCATCCATCTACCCACCCGCCCATCCATCCATCTATCCAGAGAAGATAAAGGAAAAGGATGGGAGTGAAAACACCACACAATCCCCCCTATCCTCCTTCCCCCTCCCTTCCTCCTCCTCTCTTTTCGAACCATCACCACCACAATCATATCAGCAAACATGAGGAAAGCCGCAACCACAACTAGCCACACACTGGCTCCACACGGAATCAACAACAGCAGCAACACCAGCAGCAGCAGCAACAACAACATCAACAACAACAACGTTCTCATTTCTAGCTCTAACTGACCGTGGAGAAAAAACCAAAAGCCTGTGGAAAAAACAAACAATAGTCTGCGAAAAACAAAACAACAAACCATGTAGAACAAACCCATAGTCTGTCTAAAACAAACGATACTCTGTGAAGAACACACGAATAGCCTATGGAAAAACAAACGGACAATAATTTATGGAAAAGCAAACAATAATCTGTAGATAAATAAAACCGCAATAGTGTGTGGAAAAACAAACAATATTGTGTGAAAAGTAAACAACAAGAGCCTGAGAAGAACAAAGTTAATCATCATCTGTGAAGAGCAAACAATGATTCGTAGAGAACACACACACATTAACTCATTCACAACAGGCCGGGTGAAGTACGTCTAAAGCCCAACTCCACTGTCAAAACCGACTGGCGTAGGCGATCGTGCCAAGACAGACTAGCGCAATAACAACATGCAGTCACAAAATACGTCAGACACGTCAAAAACACGCACACAAAAAAGAGTGAACAAATAATAAATGAACGTATACACGAGAGTGATTAAAAAAAATAAATATCAGGAAAACAGATAAATAAATGGATACTTAAATAAATAAACGAATGAATTTCAATGTCATGAAATAAACGATTTAGGAAATAAGTAGATATATGACTAAATGATAAATAAGCAAATAAGTGAACGAATTTGAAATTACAAATCAATGAATAAATCTGGAAAAAGGACGGAAAACACTAAGAATTGAATATACACACAACTGAATAGGTAAATAAACAAATGAAATTACGTTATAAATAAACACAGCAATGAATATATACATAAATTAATACCCCCCAAAATGAAGATAATGACGGTAATATATAAACATACAATTCTCTTAACCAAAAATACTGAAAAAAACAACAACAAAATGCAGATAAAGTCAGCCAAATGAATAGACAGATACGTAAACAACAATCAAATAAACAACAAAACAAACGAACGAACAAACAAACCAAAGCAAACCAGTCAACACACATATCGACCTGATGGAAAGAAGCTGGGGTTCACAAGACGTCAGAGATAAGGAGTTCCTGTTGCGTCAGAAGTTGGAAAAAAACAGGAAAAACCCAAAAGAAATAACACAGAACATTTGTTAATAAAACCGAAACAAAAAAACAGAATAAACTACAGAAAACACAGTTACATTCGCTGCATGCTTTAATTAATTAATTAATTCGCTTCCTCTTCCTCTTCGTAACATTCGATAACATCTTTAAAAACAATAATAACAAGTAGCAACTATCAGATAACGATTGAGCCACGGAGACAGACACATAGAGTGAATGGAAACAAAATTGATGAGAGAGAGAGAGAGACAATCAGATAATGCACGTATATTTGTGCGCAGCACATAAGCGCGTACATGCCTGTCCTCCTTCTCTCTCCATCTCATTATTTGCACAGTGCATAGTCACACACAACACACACACACACCACACACACACACACACACACACACACACACAAGAGAGAGAGAGAGAGAGAGGAGATGAGAGAGAGAGGAGAGAGATGAGAGAGAGAGAGAGAGAGAGAGAGAGAGAGAGAGAGAGAGAGAGAGAGAGAGAGAGAATCACACAGAGAGACAGGGACACAGACAGACACAGAGGACAGATGTAAGGGATTAAAAGCTAAGAGAAAAGAAGACGGAAGACAAGGAAGAGGGCACCAGGAAACAAAAGCCTGTTTTAATTCCATCACTTGTCGATAGATCTCCTTTCGTTAGCGGCTTGTCTGCCGCATACCTAATGATGACAACAACACACCGCCACAGGCACACCACTCCACTCCATCCATGCCCATCGATCTGAACCCTGCAGAAAAAGGACCACAAAAAGGCCAAGGAAGAATTTGGGCCAAGCGGCTTTGACCGGAGTCTGAGATGCTGCGTTATGGGGAAGATGGAAGGGTGGAGTGGCGTTGGGGGTGGAGGGGGGGGGGGGGAGAATTAGAGGGGGAGAGGGAGGGATCGTGGAGCAAGATGGCGCAGAACAAAACGGCAGACAAACCCACCAAATGTGACTGACTTTTGTCTTGTCTTGTCTTGTATTGTATTAAGTCACGGCAGATATCTCTGCGTGTGAAATTTGGGCTGCTCTCCCAGGGGAGTCTTCGCTGCAAGAGCAGCGCCACTCATTAAAAAAAGTATATAAATGTAATGATTTCCCAGTGAGAATAGCTTTTTTTTGTCCAACACAATTTCGCCAGGGAAAACTCTCTTGCTGCTGAGGGTTCTTTTATGTGTGCTTAACGTGTGTTGTACACGGGACTTCGGTTTGTTGTCTCATCCGAAAGTTCAGCACCCAGACTACCATCAAGGTCTAACAAATGTGGGAAAAGTTCCGGATTCAAACGGGGATCAAACTCCAACTTCTTGCTCTCTGGGCAGGTGCATTACCTCTAGACCATCGATCCACCTCAGCACCTACCAGCCTATTATGTGATGAATTATTCCCAGATCGGTCCACAGATGTTAAGATAACAACGGAACAGCTTTTCTGCATATTAAATCTCACAAAGTTTACACCGCCATATGAATTCTAGCAAATAAATTGTTTAACAGAATGTTGACAATGAATCACTTCAGTTTCAAAACAGCAGCACACCATCTCCATTTGTTGTCAACACATAGTATATTTTGTTCTGTCTTCAAAGCTTCCTTTGTAACGTCTACTATTGTGCCCTTTGGGTTTCTGTTTGACTTCAACTGTTCAATATTTGTCGTGTTCGTTCCCTCTTTAGTTGAAACTAGAGTTAAAAGGCCGTAGTTCTTTTCTACCCAACAGGCTGTTTTTGAGGACTGGGGTATCGGCTTGATTCCATTTTATGAGTCAGTTATGGTCCTTCAACAACATGGGGACCGTCCTGGGCTGACCCTTATGTTTGGCTAGGCTGTTGATACGAGGGACAACAGAAGACTTGGTTTTACTGTTGTTTTAATCTGTATATAGTTTGAACAATTTTAGTCCGGTATTTAACACAGAAGACTTGCTTTTACTGCTGTTTTAATCTGTATATAGCTTGAACAATTTTAGTCCGATATTTGAACTTTAAAGAGGTGACCACCTTGATACGGCCTCTGGTCAGAAAGGAAATAATATGAATGGATTGGACTGGAGCTGAAACTAAGGTCTGCCACGCTTGGGAGTTTTCTCGAGCGTCGTGCGAGAAATGGAAGAAACAAAGCAAGGCAACAATAACAGCCAAACAATCACCTACAGAACAACAATGTGTGGAAGAATTTAGTTCATTCCCTTCATGGTTGCTTCGCTGAACACGGCAGCACAGACCAGCAAGAAGTGAAGAGCCGAAACATTTGTCAGAGGAGGGCCTGTTCTCTGAAGACCTTCTGTCCTCCTCACAGTTGCTTTCCTCTTCTCGGTTCATCGGACACAGTGACATGGCTACACAGACCCCCTTTGAGGACGTCCCAGTGGACTGATCGTAAAAATCCCTTTATTTAGACTACAGTCCCGTTGTGTGTGTGTGTGTGTGTCTCACTTCCATTCATCTGCGGGGAACATAAGTTTATGTTGTTGTTGCTCGTTGCCCAGCTTAACACCCTTGGGGTCATTCAGAATATCCACCTGTCTCACTCACTCCACCTGGGAATCATTGTGAGATTGTTAAGTACACACTGGATGAGAAGTTTGCCTGTGTGACTTTTTTTTCCTAGTGTGTCACCATAAGGCAGCCATACTTTGACTCCAGGGGATTTTTTCATCTTTAAAGGAGAGTGCATGTTGTTATACTAAGACCACTTTACTGTAGTCCTTGGCACCTAGCTTAGGCCTATATCAATAACTGACAACATTTTTTTGACAGTTTTTTGTTGCTTCAGGATAATGGTGCTGGAGGTATGAAGGTATTATGTCTTAAACATAATAAACATCACAAGATCATAACATTAAAAAAATAAAGGATGGAGTTTTTGGATGGGATTCACTGACAACACCCAGTAAAACGTTTTATTTGTTCGAATTCGAATTGCATATTGCAGTTAAATCTTTCTGAGATTGAATCTGTAGAAAAGCAATTAGTATTTTTGAACGAGCCATTTCGGGAACAATTCATCACTTAGAGACTGACACGCCGTTTGGGTCAAGGTCCTTTTTTTTGGGGGGGGGGGGGGGGGGAGGGGGGTGGAGATGGGGAGGGGAGGGGGTCTGTAGGGCTTAGTGAGGCCGACAGATCGACAGATCTCCATGTCGAAAACCACGGATGTAAAACCAGCGACAAATGTGGGGCAAAACGGGGTGCGTGCGCACACGCGCACACACACACTGGCTACGTGTTTTGTTCTATGGGGGACTCTTCTTTACTGCAGTGCACCGTATTTGCTTAGACAATTTTATTTTTAAGAAAGGCGCTACAAAAAACCAAACATAACCTTGACAGGACAAGAAGTAACTTAATAGTCCTGCTATAGCTTACACACACACAACACACACAACACACACAACACACACACACACACACACACACACACACACACACACACACACACACACCACTGAAGGGTGACTTCATAGTATTGACAACAGATGAATAGGTCATATAGTTTTCTTAACTGTTGCATATGCCTGTTATAACAAATGTAACAATGGATGATCACTTCAATCGAACAAGTAGCCTAGCAACAAGTCAATTTTTGACTGCTGTTCAAGAGGATGTATGTATTAGATGGAAAAATGAGTTGGAAAAAACGACGACGACGACCATGATGGTGATGATAATAATAATAATCATGTTAATGATGATGATAATTATGTTGAAGATGGTAACATTAAATAGTGACTGTATTCTAATGCAATGCACTATCTTTAATCATATAGTCTTGTATTGTCTTTGCATATTTCTCTGCATAAAAGACAGGCTGCCCCCATAAGAAAAGCACTGCTATAGTACAGCGATACTCATAGTTCCTTTCCTTTTCCAGTGCTCATGCATAATCATGACCTCGGTTTTTCATCTTGCTTGAAAGACTGATACCCAGACCACCACTAGAGGGCAGAAAGTCTGGCTTTGGCACGAGAATCAAACCAGGAATTCTTCTGACTTTCTATTTTGGTATGTGGCATTCAGACAATCTTTTCTGTCTATTTAAAAAGGTAAAGGTGTTCCCGTAACCTATGCGGTCGTTTGGGAGCGAGATGTCAGAGACCTCAGCTTCTCTGAGTGCAAGCATATTGAGGGCGGCGCCCATTCCTCCCTCGCAGCTTTACCTTCCCTGACCCTAACGAGGGCAGGTACCCATTTACAGCTGGGTGAACTGGGGGACTGTACTGAAGCCAAGGCGCACAAACGGTCACCCATCCAAGAGGTAACCACGCTTAATGCTGCTGACCACTGAACTATCCCTTCACCTCCCCTGTCTACTTCTAGCGCTTGTTACACAAACAACAACAACAAAAGTGTCTGCCTGTGAGCGAATAAACTGATAATATAAGATGATGGTGTACAGGGCCCAAAGAAAGGTCTGTACTGTAAACCATAGCATTTAATCCACCTGTGACCTGTGTTTCGTTCCTTCCTCGGCCACAGCTCCGAGGCTCTTCAATGGCGACATTTTGCGACTGTTTTTCCCCACAGTTAAGGCATCTGCATTCTGACATTGGGGATGATGTCTAAACACACCATCAGTGTGCATGGCACTTTAAAATCTTATCATCCATGCCCACCGGCACACAGCAGCTTACTCTGCCGAAAGGCGAGACAGGTTTTTGAGCATGCGCGCAAGACGTTCTGTGTGCGTTTGCACAAGAGGCCTCGAATTATAGTCTCATCGGAAGGTCTTTCGGGGGGAATGGAGTGGGTACTGATGTTAACTTCTGGCAAAAAAAATCCCCATTGAACGGGCGTCTCGGATGTAGCTCAAACCTGGGATCGATCCCGGGCCATCAGATCGTGAGGACAACACTCTAACCACCTGGCTGTTCTGACCACACCCCACACCCCCACTTGTGACCTAAACACGACGTTTACATCCGTAGGTATAGGCCTAGCTTCAGTTTTAATTAATCTGTGATCAAATTCTTCCTGAAGTGACAGTCCTAGTAAATGATTCAGGGGCCTCGATGGTCAGCGGGGCAATAACAGCAAGATTGGATTGAAGCCTCCAAACGACTATGCTTATATTCATTTTGCAACAGTATGATTTACCATTGCTGTCGTGTGGATACCACACACATACCAACAGCTCCCGTTTCTCAGAACACAAATAGTTCCAGCTCTGAAGGCAGGCACAAAGACGGAAGAAGCACCAACGAAAAGCGGATTTTGATATCCTTCAGTTTTTCGGAAATTCAGCGGCATGCAGCAATGCTCACCAGGGTGTGCTGATAGGGAAGGTGGTGTTTGAATGGCAGTACTCGTTACCAGCACCAGAGACAACCGTGTCCTCAGGGCAGAGCTGACTGGCGATGCGGGGGAGTTGTTGAAGAGTGGGCGACAGGACCCCAGCGCGGCAAGCAGCGCTAATTGCCATTGTTCACGGTGGTGGAGATCACAGGAAATGGTAAATAGAGGGACAATCACAGTACATGTCAGGACTGGTTATGTGACAGCAGGCTGAACAGTGTGGCCTTTTTATTTAGTACAGAGTTAGGCCTACAAACTGTGCGAGAAGTCTTTGTTTGAACATTTAAGTTCGTGAAAGTTGTAATTTTTAGAAGTGATGAACCTTGTGTTGCACTTTAAATCTCGAACTTTGTAAAGTTGTCAGTTTATGCTACTGGTTAGCTCTTATAATGACTGTGTTGACTAAAGGCTGAAGAAAGAGAATACTCTCAAACATACCCAGTTACGTTATTCTGTTCACTGGGTGAACCAATTCCTTAACACTAGATATCCTAGGCTTTTGGGGAGGATGAGTCCATGAAAACATCATGCTCTCTTTCTATGGATAGCAAAACTGCTTATAAACTTCAAGAGTTCGACCTCGTGGTTGCTGCTTGCTATAAACATGCCAATAATGAGCTACACCAGAGATGAACAACAAAACCCCAACGTAGATCTTTCAACATGGCCAGGGTACACAGCTTAAAAATTCAATGCTGTGTCCCAAATGACTCCTCCAAAAGTCAAGCCCAGTAAGAGTATACCTGTGTATGTTAGAACAGACACTGTGTGGACATTACAAGGCAACAGTGCGGGGCCTCTTTGGCTGGTGACTTCGTAGCTGCTTAATATTCAGAGACTTTTATGAGTGGACTGTTCTGAGAGTTGAGAGAACGCACGTTAGTGTAGCTGGGTATGGTGAAATAGTTCTAATGTGTGACGAAAATGTAACATTGTTCATTGGAGGTCACAAGAGAACGGGGAAGGGGGACCCTGGACAGGGGAGAGAAACACACAAAGAAAACCCAAGATCGTGTTCCTGAATATTTGCACATGTAATTAAAGCAAACAAGTCTTGCTGTGTTAGCAGCCTGCTTTCCCATTATGTCTGACCTCTTACACCCAGAGTCCTACAGAGCAACCAACTCAGTATGGGAACAAACACTCTTGTGAGTTGCCAAGAAGACCGCAAAAGAAGTTCAGAGGAATTATTAGTATCATTTATTATAAAGCACATGCACTCATAGCTGTGAATCTTACGTTTCAACTTAATTTTTTCAAGTACTTTTTGTGTAACTCAGTATTGTTGTGCAATGTTTCACAGAAATGCACTTCGTCAAAAGCAATTTTGTAAAACATATTTTAAAAACACCCTCTTTTGTGACCCTGTAAGTTCTTAGGAACAAAATTCTCTTGGGTGTCATTGTGAAAACCATAGTGGTGACTTTGAGTTCAAGCAGAATTATCGCCCTTTTTACGAGCTTATCCTCCCCTCCCTCTAATCATTGTCATGATTAAAACCTATAACACGGCATTTCATGTTCATATACCTGAATATTGAATGCATCATTACTGAAATATGCATTACCGCGGACATCAAATAGTACTGAGTGCCACATCAAACTACGCATTTCTGGATCGACACCTACTAAACATATCCTTCACGTATAATTCGGTTATGGCTATTCCTTCATACCACATCAAACAAGTATGTCTTAGCTTTCATTTTGATTATCTATTATGTCATTTATCCCCGATGTCCCCGATGTCGGAATGGAGCTACCTTCAGGGTGGGCAACAACAACAAAAAAGTCGCATACGCAAAATCTCACCATTGGTGAACCTCGGAGTTCTAGCCAAGGAAGGGAAAACATACGCCATTTGCACCAATATCGCATCGGAGGTTGACTATATAGTAATGCTTTTTGTTATTTTAGACCATACGTAACAGCTGTTTTTGTTTTAGTCTGTTTTGGTTTTTGTTCTGTTTTGTTGTTGTTGTTGTTTTCACTTCTCTTAGTCCAATGGTGTACCATTCCCGAAGACGTAAAATGGCTTCCTTAGGCAGGCGAGAACGTTGGAAACAGTGGCCTCATTAGCAGCAGTCTGACTAATGGTAAACAGAAGAAGACGAAGAAAAGAAGAAGAAAATAGCCTACACCAATGCTGTTATACATGACACAATACATGGCAGAAACACAAGGACGAGTTCAATTAATTTGCCTGGAAACTTACGAATCAACCTAATTGACTAAAACCCCTGAGGTCCAATGGAGATTCCGGGTGTTTAGCCCTTTGTCCTTTCCTCTGTGTGTGTGTGTGTGTGTGTGTGTGTGTGTGTGTGTGTGTGTGTGTGTGTTTTCTTATTGTTTGTGTTTTGGTCACAACAAATACCCAACCTCTCAAACAAAGACAGGTCTGCCTTTCGTCAGCTGAAAATAAAACGACAGGTCCTCTATACGGTAAAGAACCTTGGCAGTCCACACAGCAGAGCACAGGGGGAGGAGAAGAGAGCTCATCAACAGCAGATGTCTGACCAGATAACCTCACAGCCGGACACACTGCCAGACAATTTGTATGGAACCACACGTCAGCAATCACTCATGGAGATCTAAAACAGGAGAAAATATGTAGCGGCGCTGAACTCATCAGACTTGACAAAGCCAATCAAATTATATCATAGCTCTAAATGACCCTCGAAATAGAAGAAAATTGTTTTTTAAATCTCTTAATCAAGTTTTAAAAATAAGGTGGTGACAACGCAGGCATTGTGTTGGAAGACCTTGATTATAAACAAGATTCACACAAAGCGCAAGACAAAAACAGGATGATAACCTAAGGACCGATACTTGACTTTCCACGTTTTAACATTTGGCTATCCCCTCCCAGGCTTTTACCTGAAGTTTAGAGCAAGCCTCCATACTGATTCTAAACGGTCACTGCAAGAAACACCTGCCCGTGGAACAATCCCTCGTTCAGCCGGCGATAGAGATGAAAGGGATGATTGTATGATCATTCAAAGAACATCTGAAACCTTAGTGGTGCGAGGAATACTGTAATCACCAAAACTTAAATACACATACACGCCCGCGAGCACACACGCACACACACACAGCCCGAACACAGAACATACTTTATTCTCAATTCCCTCCCGAAAGCCAGTCACACCACACTTTAAGGTAGAATCGCTTGGCAACAAACATAGTCACAGTCTGCCATTGATTTAAGCAGAAAGTAACACAGAGAAAAGTAGTCAAAAAAGCATATGATAAAAAATAGAACCTGATAAGTTCCGAATTTGAATGAAGATACAATACAAACCAAAAAATCCAATAGGATTTTTTCAACTTCAGAAACAATGAAAATAAAATGATCATGAAAAAAACAAATCCATGCAACAAACATGGTGATAACTGGAATGGAGATATCAGACGCAAATGACGAAAGAAATAATGAACTAGACATGTGTTCTACTGACTGAGCACAATACAATGTAAGCCCTAGGCTGATTGATACTCTATGTTATGCTTCGTGTTGTTCAAGTACATCGTCTTTTTCAGATTAAGTTTCTGTTAAAAAACAGGAGAAACAAAGCGAGAGGCAGACTGCTGAGGGACGAACAAAAGACCGAGCAGACAGACTAACAGAGTAGTCAGAGTGACAGACAAATAGACTGAGAAAGTAGACAGACTAACAAACAAGTAGACAGACTGACAAACACGTAGACAGACTGACAAACACGTAGACAGACTGACAAACAAGTAGACAGACTGACAAACACGTAGACAGATTGACAAACACGTAGACAGACTGACAAACACGTAGACAGACTGACAAACAAGTAGACAGACTGACAAACACGTAGACAAGTAGACAGACCGAGAGAGTAGACAGATAAGCGAACAGGTAGACAAACTGAAAGGCAAGTAGACAGAATGACAGACAATCAAACTGAGAGAATAGACAAACTTACAGACCAGTAGACAGACGGAAAGACAAGTAGACGGAATGACAGACAATCAAACTGAGAGAATAGACAAACTTACAGACCAGTAGACAGACTGACAGACAGATTAGATAGACCGAGAGAGGAGACAGATTTACAAACAAGTCTACAAAGTGACAAGTATGCAGACTGACAGACAAATAGACAGTCTGATAGACAAGAAGACATACTGACAAACATGCAGACAGACTGACAAACTAGTATGCAGACTGACAGACAAATAGACAGACTGATAGACAAGAAGACATACTGACAAACATACAGACAGACTGACAAACAAGTAGACAGACTGACAGATACGTAGACAGACTGACAAACAAGTAGACAGACTGACAAACAAATCATCAGACTGACAACCACCCCCCAAAACCCAACCCCACTACTGTACCTTGCTCGGGCGAAGGCCTGAGGTTCGCCTTTGGCAGACTTGCGGGCCAGCAGAGTTTCTCTGGACTTGGGGGGTTGCTGGGTCGAACCCTCCGCGCCCTTGTCACTGTCGACCAGATCAGAACGTCTGAGTTTCAGCACACACTGCTTCTGACATCAACGTCCACATGACAGACATACTTCAAAGGCTATGGAGAAGGTACCAAACATTCACACAAACCGCATTTGAATTGATGGAAACCCTCCTTATGGGGAAGTACCAGCATTCACACAAACTGTACTTGGAATGATGAAAACCCTATTTTCTATCATGTCTCTGTACTTGATCATTCTTTGTCTGTAAATACATAATAACTACAACGATATAGCCTAGAATGTTATTTGATAGCTTGATTTGGCTTTTACAAACAAGAAGTACATACGAATACGTCCACAGAAGAGACATGATGATTTTGGTAAAAGTACTATATTAGTCAACAACTTTTGAATACAGATGCATACTCTTATAATACACATTATACTTTTACGTCCTGTATTTATTGGCTTGTTATTTTAAGATAAGTTTTATTGGTGAGTTACGAGTGATACATACTTATTCTACTGTTAAGCAGCCACAGAAACCAAGACATTTGAAAGATTCTTACACCCTGCTGGTTAAAAATAGGCCTTATTCTTAATCGTAGTTTCTCTCTCTCAGACATACTCACACACACACACACACACGCGCGCGGGCAACACACACACACACACACACACGACACACACACACACACACACACACACACACACACACACACACACACACCACAGAAAGGAAAATCGGGCAGACGAAGACCTTCAAATGATATTGTCAGGCCTGGGGTATAAACAAATGGAAGGACACAAAAGGCTTCTTTCACAACGAGCTCTACATAACCAGTTTAAAAATAACTGTTGAGATTGCATCTCTCTCTCTCTCAATTGACCTAGACAGACAGATAGACACACAAATTGTAGACAGAAACACATCAATTCGCTCACACACTTTCGACAAACTTTTTGTTGTTTTTTAAAAGCTGTAAACTATTCATGCCTACCATTTCTCTGCAAACACACACTCAGAGGTAGAAGTGAAAATAAACGAACTACATATATTTCAAATTATGTATAAAGTTTGTAAACAAATGAGACAAGGCATAAAGCAATATTCATCACAATGTGTTCATTCGTTTCACTAAAGGGAGATAATGATATTTATAAAATGGTATCAAAAAAGTTTCTATTGTAACATTGAGGTTTCCAGCCCCCAGTTATCACTAAATCATATAATGTGAACTACTTTCTAAAAGAATTAAGTTAACTATGTGGGTTATGAAGACATATAGCTCAAGGCCAATAATTATCGCTCTATTAACAAAGCAAATAACAAGAAAAGTTAACAGCAACAACAACAACAGTAATAAGAAGAATGGCAAGGACATGTCTGGAAAACGCTGGCCAGTTTGCAGCGCTACATGTAGCTGGGCTGCTCACTCTGGGATGAATGAATATGCGTGGTCAGGAGACGCTTCCACGTTAACGGTAATGCATTGCAATGGAAACCGCCATCAACAGCGCTGATAGCAGCAGTAAAACTGAGCAGCAGCAGCAGCAGCAACAACAACACTCAGAAGCAGCAGTAGCAGCAGCAGCAGCAGCAGTAGTAGTAGTAGTAGTAGTAGTAGTAGTAAGTAGTAGTAGTAGTAGTAGCAGCAGCAGCAGCAGCAGCAGCAGCAGCAGCAGCAACAGCAGCAGCAGCAGCAGCAGCAGCAGCAGCAGCAGCAGCAGCAGCAGCAGTAGTAGTAGTAGTAGTAGTACAATTTTGGCAGTAACTACAGCAAAAACAACTATAACAACACTGATGATGATGATGATGATGATGATGATGATGATGATGATGATGATGATGCTGATGATAATGCTGCTGCTGCTGATGATGAGACGACGACGATGATGAATTTGATGATGATAATGATGATATCAACAAAACATACACACAAATACTGATATGATCCGATATAGACTTGATGATCATGAATAATATCGATCAACTGTGATCGACGACGATTATGAATGTTGATGATGAATAACATGAAGCAATAGATAGAATCGTAAACACTTGGTATGAAATTCACTGATGATGATGTGATTATGATTGATGATGATGATGATGTATACGACGACGATGATAATGACGACGACGACGACGATGATGACGATGATGGTGACGTCAAAGACGACCACAAGATGAACGAAAGCACAAACAACTGTAAAATCAAAGATGGCTACAATCAAAACGTTTATGAAAGCGACTATGATGATGACGCAAACGCCGACATGGCTACAACGCGTGTTAAGAGTTAGTCTCCAAGAAACAACAAACACATGTGAACTCCACGTGGTGCTCCCATACATTATTCTGCCCAAGACTTCAATCCTTATCCTTCATGGATTATATGTCAGAAAATCATACAAGCGATTAAAAACATAGACAAAAACATTATGGTGTGGCTGACATGCAGGTGTTACCCCCCCAAAAATGAGGTTTTCTACAAACGTGGTTAGTTTCGGGGGATAAAAATGAAAGTGTGTTTCTAGTCACCTTACACATCACCAAGCAATGGTAGCTTTGAGCTGTATTTCTTCAGATTTTATAAAAATTTCCTATGTCATATCTAAGACTATAAAATGAAAATAACAAATTATTTCTAGCAGTTTTTAGTGCCCTTGTAGTAAAACCAAACAAAAAAAAACGGGAAAAATCCCTCACTTCTTCAGCCAACAAACTTACATAAAACAGAAAATAAGAAGAAAAAAACACGCAAAAGAATGGACCGCTACAATTAGCTGCCAACAGTTTGCACAGGTAATTAGTAGTAAAGTCTACATCAAAACACTAACATCCACGGTGAAAGGCCAACATCTACAAAGATCTTGAATTCTACAACAAAATATTGAAATCTATAACAAAGTATTGAAATCTACAACAAAATGTTGAATTCTACAACAACATATTTAAATCTACAACAAACTATTGAAATCTACAACAAAATATTGAAATCTACAAAACAATATTGACATCTACAACCAAATGCTGACGTTAACCACAGAAAGTTGAAATCTATGCCCAACTGGACATCTACAAGAAAATACTGACTACTGTCTAAGTTTACCACACTGTGAACAAACAACATTAGACACATACAGAAGATCTGAAGCCACTTCTTTTAGACTAGGACTGGAAGCAAAAACAAATTTACGATCTGCAGCATTTACAACTTCGATCTTTCCGCGCTCCACACTGCACTCCGTGCTGCTCCCAACTGCTCTTTGTCCTGGCTAATTGCTGTCCTCAACTCTTTATCCTCAGAGCCGTCAGCGCCTGGGCTTTATCACAGTTCTTGATTAAACCATTGACGCTGGGGGCAACAACAGCAAAGTGAGAGGCTGTATGACCAGTGGCTTTCACACTCATGGAATTCCATTTTACAGCTTAGTCTTTAGTGATCGACTATGACTCTCTGACTAGGAGGCTTGACTAGCACAGTCCTTATGTGCTGCAGCCCTGGGGGCTGGTTGGCCTTTGGAGAACATCTCCACCGCTGACTGTCCTTATGCCCACTTGGCCGAGAGAGTGGGGATGTACTGTGGGCAAGGCATCTCCACTATAATCAAATTTCTGCCCAGTTTCCAAAACAGCAGCTGCCTCCTCTGCTGTTTTGGAGGTCATCGTCGGACACGACGGACAAACATACATACATCCTCAACTTATTATTGTCTTCCGTTCATTGTGGTTATGAACTCAGTATTGTCTTCCTTTCATTATTGTCCTCAACTCATTATTGTTAAATCATTGTCCTCAGTTCATTGTTGACCTCAACACGCTATTATCCTCAGCTTAACATTGTCCTTAGCTTAACATTATCCGCAAGTCACTATCGTCCTCAGTTTGTTACTGTCTTCAGCTCGTTATTGTCCTCAGCTCATAATTATCACTAACACACATAACCGTCTTCCACTCATGACTGTGCTCAACTCATTATTGTCCTCAACTCAATGATATCCTAAGTTCATTGATATTCTCAACTCATTGATATCCTCAGTTGATCTCCTCAGCTCACTGATGTCCTCAACTCATAATTGTTCTGAACTCATTGATATGCTCAACTCATTGATATGCTTAACTCATTGATATGCTCAACTCATTGATATGCTCAACTCATTGACATGCTCAACTCCTTGATATCCTCAGCTCATTGATATGCTCAACTCATTGAACTCATTGACATCCTCAGCTCATTGATATGCTCAACTCATTGACATCCTCAACTCAATTTTCTCTGTCTTACCCCCTGCCCCGCTTCTTCTGGCGAGTCTTGCTTAATACACAGTTCAACCCCTCTCCACCCCTCCCTTAACTCTCCCGGCAAACTTCTGACTCATCATTTTTGTCCCACTTCAAGGATCCCGCCTTTCCCCGCGCACGGCACCATTAAAACAGCCGACTCCCCTCGTGTTGTTGTCACATTTAATTATTTTCCATTTTCTGCTGAAGAGTTCCTGAAACGTGATGTAGAGTTTACTTTTCTTCTTTAAAAAAAAATTCCTGGAATGGCTTCCAAAACTGCTGCCTCATCAGGCGTACCATAGAATGTAAAGAAAAGGACGCTAAACTTTACACAGCAGAAGTCTGCAGTTGATTTTCATCCACTAAAACATATGATACAGCTGACGCAGATTTTAGGCTAGGACACAAAAAATTAGCTGCATCAGCAATAGTCTGTCAAGTCTACCTGCACTACATTTTGTAATGTTCACTATCTCTTACTGTAACATTCACATAAATCTAATGAAACACAAAAATCTACAACACACGGATAATACACAAATGTTAGCTTTCGAATAACGTGAAACCAATACTGAACAAACAAAACAAACAAAAAGAACAACCGAGTCAATCATACTCAAAGCCTGTAAATAGAAAGTATGCATTATGTAAATCAGCCAAAGGTTAAACGAGCTGGGAGGGGGGTGGGGTGTGGATGGGTGGGTGGGAAATAAACCACAGCAAGATCTACAAAAATACGAAATTCACACTACACTGAATTACTTAAAGAAACATAAGAGTAGTCACAGACATTTAAAAAATCCAAACAGGGACGGGCTAGACACCAAACGAAAAGTGTATTACAGACTAAAACACCAAACGAAAAATGTATTAGCAGACATTTTACTGGTTGAGCAAAACAACCTGGCGATAAGATAGCAGCCAAAGAAAAAAAAATGTCTGGTTTGTCTGGCTAGTGCTATAGTTCTGAAGACAGCTTGGTGGGAGTAAAAAAAGCAATAGCTCGAAGGCAGATAGATCTACTCGGGTTACTTACCCTCCAGCACCCAAACTTATGACACTGAAACGTTCACAAAATGTTAATAGAAAAATGTGTCCTCCATTCAGATGGTTCTAGTTCATCATTGCGGGTCTACAATCTATAGGAAATGTCTCAATTTCGCCATCTCTGCCAGAAACCTTGTAAGTATAAGTATGGACAATTATAGATGAGTATGGCTTTCCCGCACTAGTGCCTCCGTAGTCAATATATCCTTATCGTCAATATTTTTAGTTCTTTTCTTTTAATCATATACATTTTACTTCCCTGTTTATAAATGGATAGGCATTTGTGTTAAGTACGTTCTGGTACATGCAAGTTATCCTAACAAAAAATCCATATAAAACCACAGCACATATAACAAATCAATGCAACCAACCAACCAAACATAATGTAAAATGCATACACACATGCCTAAAAAAACCCGCACTGAACAAAATACAGTTGTTATTAAATATGCATAATCATACATGAGTGAAACAGCAGTTCAATTTTACAGAAAAGACACTCTGGCATTCTGTATGTATCAGAATGAAACCTGTACAGTTGAAATAATAAGATACTGGACATAATGGGAGAATGTGTACAGTATAACAGTTTTGTGGCGATGCTTTACCTCTTGGAAACAAGTTGTATGGCATACATGTGTACATTAGTTCTCGTTGTGGTCAGAAGTGAAGGGTATTACAGCACAGCTACTGATAGACCATGTCTTAGTTATGATTATTGTGCCAGTCCATTATCAGATTGTTATAGGTGGGGACACGCCGTCTAGACACACGTTAACATAAACCAGGTTACAACAACAACAACAAAATCCTGAAACATTCCTGATTTTATTGTCTTAATTATTGCGTTTTTAGCTTAACGGCACCCATGAGTGTGCGGCAGATTGGTACTCACCCTGGTAAATCGACAAAACTGTAAAAGCACAAATTATCATGATCAAAAAGACGAACAGGACGAGGACGAAGTTTATCTTGCCGATTGGTTATTGTATCGTTATCCACAACGTTTTTTTTCCATTTATTTATTCATTCGTTGCTGCTGTGTACTGTCTGGCAGAAATGTGTCCTTGTGTCGAGCTTACAGACAATTACTGAGAAAACATAGAAACTGAATTCTTCATTTCGTTTGGTAGCAGAACAAAACCACAAAAAGACCACCAAAAAGTTGCAGAAAACCTTACTGTAGTATACTCTAACTCCTTTAAATGCAATGCTCTTTTTTCGGTTACAACTTATGTTCATAGAGTTTTGCTTTGTCGACACTGATTTGAAAAAGAAACCAACAACAATAATACCAAAAAAAATGTATGACAAGTGTAGGAACAGTCTTTCGGGATCTTATTTTCATCAGGATGCATTTGTGATCATATGGAAACTCATGAGAGCATCATCAAAAAGTAAGGAGGTCCACTCTCTTGCAGCATCACTTGTCATAATTATCATGATATAGCCCTTTACTGTGTTACTCTTCACCTTCTTCTTTCTTCCAGATTTACAGTCCTTAGTATTCAAGCACTGACTAGTGTGATAGTCATGTTCTGTGGACAACTGGCGTGTGGGCAGATAACGATACAACCAATCGGCACTTGCTGTTTGTTATGTTGTGGCCAGGCACAAGTTAAATCACCAACATAGTCATCAGAAAGGAACGCCGGAAAACCGTTTGTCATTTTTCGTTCGTTTCTTTGCCTGAAAGGGTGAGGAAGAGAACGACAAACTAAAAAAGCTGAGGATGCTTTGGCCTTTCCAGCAGAACGTCATCAGCAAATGTCCTTTCCTTTTCAACCAGTTTATTTGTGTCGTGGGCACAAACCGAATGCCAGGTAAAACTTCAAAGCGAAAGCAAGCTGTTTTATCTTGTATTTGGTTCTTACTCGTTCGTCTACACATGAAAGTGGGTCTCGTGCGTGCGTGCGTGCGTGCGTGTGTGTGTGTGTGTGTGTGTGTGTGTGTGTGTGTGTGTGTGTGTGCGTGAGTTTGTGCACATGTGCGCATGTATGTAAATGTGTGTGTGTGTGTGTGTGTGTGTGTGTGTGTGTGTGTGTGTGTGTGTGTGGGGTGTGTTGTGTGTGTGTGTGTGTACCATGAATACTTGATGACAATACCACCAGAACCATTCCAGAAGCCCAAGGTCCGGAAGTCTGGCATGTCAACTGGTGTCTGCTGTGGTGTGTGTGTGTATGGGGGGTGGGGGTGGGGGCTGTTGTCCATTTGCAACGCATGACTATTCATAGGGTCATTAGCCATGGCGCTATCCGCTACACTGCGCAGTCATCACTGGCTGTTGGGGCTTATCTTCTGCTCCATCCTTCCTTCCACATGGAAAACAAGTGCTCTGCGCCTTGGGCTCTAAAAATAGTCTGTCTGAAACAAGGCCGGTCGTCTGCTCCAAAATAAGATTCTGAAAGAGCGTTCTGTTCTGGCACTGTGGGGATATATGTATATTATACGCTATCGAAATTCTCGTGCTTTCTTCGCGGTTTTTTTCCATACATATTGAATGATATAATTATCGCTAATAATCTTATTGACGGTTCACCGATTCTACAATTCTTCTCAAGATCAATATCGACTTTATCAAAAGGAGAAGTCACTACACCAAAAAAATAGTCCCTGCAAGACTTTGCATTTACTATAGTGAAGGCAATGATCCTTGTCGTTTTTTGTTTGTTTTATGAGCCAGAATTTAAAAAATAAGTCTGCAGGTGTTTTTTTCTAACTGCACTTTCTCCCTTGTCCAATGTAACAAAGGGGCTTAAGGTCGGTGAGTTAGAGGTTATATTCAGGATCCTTTGTTCTGGAGATGGTCAAAAGGGCACGACTGAGGCTTCAAAGCGGCACCAGGCAATGCAGGTTGATGTGGTATCAAACCAGGTGTTGCTCAGTGAGAGAGGACGGCCTTCATCTCCTGTTTATCTGAACAAATTACATCACGTACAGTTCTTGGTTCTCTCTTTTTGTATATATATATGTTTCTGTATTCTTTCCTTTGTCGTTGTTGTTTTTTGTTGGAATTTTTGTTGGTTGG
>CM054147.1:13156194-13161194 GCA_028751875.1 Rapana venosa
GGTTTTTCTTCTGTGGCTGTCTGCACACTCTCGGGTATTGTTCGTTTTGTTGCTCTGTGAAAATGAGTGGAAGATACTGCCAGTGTCAATGCAGAGGCAAACTGATCCAGCATGATTGTGTGTGTGTGTTGTGTTGTGTTGTGGTGGTGTGGTGTGGTGTGGGTGTGTGTGGTGTGGTGTGGTGTGGGTGTGGTGTGGTGTGTGTGTGTGTGGGTGGTGGGTGGGTGTGTGGTGGTGTGGTGTAGTGTGGTGGTGGTGGTGTGGGGTGTCTGTGTGTGTGTTGTGGTGTGGTGTGTGTGTGTGTGTGTGTGGTGTGTGGTGGGTGTGTTTGGTTGTGTTTGTGCGTGCTTGCGTGCGTGTGTGTATGTGTGTGACTGTGTGTGTACATGTGTCTGTGTGTACACGCGCATGCCGCTTTATGCATGCATACCAGTATACGCACGCACACACACAAATACACACACATACACGCGCATCTATAGACTTTTGCACGCATGCACACATGCACTTGCCTTTCATACCACTCATGTGCTCAGCCCCCCCTCCCTTCCTAAATACACAAGGACGTCAACCTCCAGCTCGTGCGTTGGCTCACAGAAAAACTAAAAACCCAACGCATTCTAGAACCGCAAGAGACAGACAACTGCCTAACACTGCAGGTTCCAAAATCTAGAACCCTCAGAGACAGACAGACAATACCGCCAATTCCAAAACCTAGAACCCTAAGAGACAGACAATAGAACCCTAAAAGACAGACAATAGAACCCTAAAAGACAGACAACAGAAGCCTCAAAGACAGACTAGAACCCTCAGAAACAGACAGACAATAGAACCCTAGAGTCAGACAATAGAACCCTTAGAGACAGACAATAGAACCCTCAAGACAGACAGACAATAGAACCCTCAGAGACATACAATAGAACCCTCAGAGACAGACAATAAACCCTCAGAAACAGACAATAGAACCCTCAGATACAGACAATAGAACCCTCAAAGACAGACAAAAGAACCTCAGAGACAGACAATAGAACCCTCAGAGACAGACAATAGAACCGTCAGAGACAGACAAAAGAACTCTCAGAGACAGACAAAAGAACCCTCAGAGACAGACAATAGAACCCTCAGAGACAGACAACCAATAGAACCCTCAGAGACATACAATAGAACCCCCAAGACAGACAATAGAACCCTAAAAGACAGACAATAGAACCGTCAGAGACAGACAATAGAACCCTCAGAGACAGACAATAGAACTCCAAGAGACAGACAGACAATAGAACCCTCAGAGACAGACAACAGAACCCTAAAAGACAGACAATCGACTAGCACCGCCAGTTCCAAAATCTAGCACCCCAGGAGACAGACAGACAATAGCCCAGCACCGCCAGTTCCAAAAGTGCCATGCACCACCAGAACGGCTTTCTAGCTAGCTAGCCAGGCCTACACGACTCATCACACTGTCCTATGAGGATCACCTAGCTGTCAGCACTGTACTGTCTGTTCTCTCTCTCTCGCACTCTCTCTCTCTGTCTGTCTGTCTGTTCTCTCTCTCTCTTTCTCTCTCTCTGTCTCTCTCTGTCTGTCTGTCTGTTTGTCTCTCTCTCTCTCTGTCTGTGTGTCTGTCTATCTCTCACGTCTTGCGCGCACGTTAAATCCTGTTCCACTTTTGGAAAGAGTAGGCCATTTTATGCCGGTGGGAACACATGCAAAATTTTACAAAACCGCACGCACACGGGGACTTGATGTAAAAAAACACAAAAAGCACACAAATGCTTATTCCATTATTCTCGAAATAAAAGATTAATAAAAATTATATATCTCCTCTGCCTAGTCGGTCGTCTCTCTCTCTGCTGTCTGTCTCTCTCCTCTCTCTGTCTGTCTTCTCTCTCTCTCTCTCTTCTCTCTTCTTGTCTCTCTCTCTCCTTCCGTATACAGCTGGTGGCCTTACATTTAAAATCCTGATTTCCCTGATTTCCTCTCTCTCTCTCTTTCTCTCTCTCTCTGCAGACTTCAGGGCATACCCCCCCCCCTCCCCCTACCCCCCCCCCCCCCCATCCCTTTCTTTCTTTCCTCGCTTTATTACTGCTTTTACTGTAAAAGACTGCTGTCCCCGGGGTATGTTTTGTCAACTTTCATGTCCCTCTCTCTCTCTCTCTCTCTCCTCTCTCTCTCTCTCTCTCGCTCTCTCCTCCTCCTCCTTCCCTGTCTTTCCTTGCTTTATTACTGATTTTACTGTAAAAGACTGCAGTCCCCTGAGTATGTTCTGTCAACTTTAATGTCTCCCCCCCCCCCCCCCCCCCCCCTCTCTCTCCCCTTCACTGTCTTTCCTCGCTTTATCACTGCATTTACTGTAAAAGACTGCAGTCCCCAGCGTATGTTTGATCAACTTTCACGTCCCTTCTCACCCTCAGTTCTCCCCCTTTATGTTGTAGCTGTTGTTGATAGTTCAAAGTGAAGTTGGGACACTGAAGGGAAGAGAGAAAAGTTAAGAGGTGTTTGTTTTCTGGTTTCTTTGACTTGGGGTGGAAGTTCGGGGGGTTTGTTTTGTTTTGTTTTGTTTTGTTTGGGGGGGGGGGGGATTGAACGGGTGCAGTGCGTAGGTAGGTAGGTAGGTAGGCAGGTAGGTAAGTAGATAGGTAGGCAGGTAGGTAGGTAGGCAGGTAGGCAGGTAGGTAAGTAGATAGGTAGGCAGGTAGGTAGGTAGGCAGGTAGGAAGTTAGGTAGATAGATATAGAGATAGAGAGCCAGCTAGCAAGCTAGATAGATGGATATCTGTTTGTGTTTGTTCGTACGTGGATTTTCGCGTGCGTGTGCCTGCGTCTGTGCATGCATATGTGTGTGCTAGTGCGTGTGTGCTCGTGCGTGGGAGCGTGGATGCATGTGTGCGTGCGTGCGTGTATGTGTATGTGAGTTTGTCTGTGTGTGTGTCCGCGCGCGCGCGCTCATACGTGTCACTGTGTGTGAGCACACGGATTATGTTATGTATGTATGTATGTATGTATGAATGTATGTATGCCGTCAGCGCCTGGGGTTTATCACAGTTCTTGATTAAACTACTGACGCTGGGGGCAACAGCTAAGTGAGAGGCTGTATGATCGGTGGCTTTCTTTCCCACTCATGGAATTCCACTTTACAGCTTAGTCTTTAGTGATCGACTATGACTCTCTGACTAGGAGGCCTGACTCGCACAGTCCTTATGTGCTGCAGCCATGGGGGGTAGCTGGCCTTTGGAGAACATCTCCAACGCTGACTGTCCTTATGCCCACTTGGCCGAGAGAGTGGGGATGTGCTGTGGGCAAAGCATCTCCACCATAATAAAATTTCTGCCCAATTTCCGAAACAGCAGCTGCCTCCTGCTGTTTTGGAGGTCATCGTCGAACACGACAGACAAACATACATGTATGTATGGATGGATGGATGGATGGATGGATGGATGGATGGATGGATGGATGGATGGATGTTCGTATGTGGAATATAAAGTGGAAGGGGCGGATAAGGAGGAAAAGTAGAAAGCGATGTTGTAAATGTTCTTTCATTTTTCATGTCCATATTTAGTGCTCTTCATTTTGGAATGAATTTGTCCTGTGAGGATTTTTTTCACCCGCCCACATCCGCAAGTTGTGGTTTCGTTAAATTTCATGTACCCCTTTAGGGGTTTTCTTGAAATACAATATTGAATTTTGGCAGCGCAGATGCATCGCATACATAAACACTCAGAACTGAATGTGACAATGCAGGTGTGACAGCTGGCTTTATAAAACCTCAAAACACCCACGTGAAAACCACCATAGAAAACATTATTTGCACAATGACGATCACTTTCAACCTGAATAGAGAAAAAGAAAAAAATCCCTGACATATCTTAATCCACTTATGCACTCTTTATGAGCGATGATGGATGACCCAGGCGCGAAAGTGTGTGTGTGTGTGTGTGTGTGTGTGAGTGTGTGTGTGTGTGTGTGTGTGTGTGTGTGTGTGTGTGTGTGTGTGTGTGTGTGTGTGTGTGTGTGTGTGTGTGTGGTGTGCGCGTGCGTTTGTGTTGTGTTGTGTGTGTGTGCGTTCGTGCGTGTGTGTGCGTGCGTGCGTGCGTATGTGTGTGTGTGTGTGTGTTCTATACATTTATATTCTTTTATTTCAAGAATAATCACTAAGCCTTCATGTGCATGTTTTTTCATTCAGCTTCGTCTGTCTGTCTGTCTGTCAATCACTAAGCCCTCGTGTGCTTTTTCTTTTACAAACCTCTCTCTCTCAATCCTAAGCCCTCATGCGCCTTTTTTTTTTTTTACAAACATCTCTCTCTCTCTCTCCCTCTCTCTCTGTTTGTTTGTGTGTTTGTGTTTGTGCGTGTGTGTTTGTGTGTGAGACACACAAAAAACCCAAACAATCTGAACTCTAAAAGAAAACTGATTCGTAAACTACAATTGTGATAGCTGGCTTAGCGCAATCAGCGACGATTCACAATGATGAGAAGAGCGTATAAAGCGTTAACAATGACAAAGATATACAGGCCATTCGAACCTTATCCTGATCCACTTACGCTCTATTATAGGGGCAATGAGAGATTGGCACTGCGCGCAGGTTCGTGTGTGTGTGTGTGTGGGGGGGGGGGGGGGGGAGTGAGTGAGTGTGTGTGTGTGTGTGTGTGTGTGTGTGTGCGCGTGCGTGCGCGCGCGCGGGTATGTAAGTGAGTGTGTGTGTGTATGTGTGTGAGTGTGTGGTGGGCGGGTGTGTGGGTGTGTGTGTTAGTGTGTGTGTGTGTACGTGTGTGTGTATGTGTGTGTGCGCGCGCGCACGCGTGTGTGTGTATAAGTGTGTGTATTTGAGTGTGCGCGCACGCGCATGCGCGTGTATGTATGTGCGCACACGTGTGCACGTACGCGTGTCTGCATTATATATACACACACACACACACATACACACATACATATATATATATATGCCCACTTTCTATCATGAATGGACGATCGGCGGATAGGTCTAGGCTAAAAATACCTCAAAAG
>CM054147.1:13163694-13168694 GCA_028751875.1 Rapana venosa
CGAAGGAGCAAAGAAATACTGAGATGGGATTGGAAAGAGGAGAGGGGGGGGGGTAGGAGGGAGGGGGCCAAGGTTACAGAGACAGGGGGACAGAGAGAAAGATGACAGCACTGCAGGGGAGGGCAGGGGAGGGAAGGGAGAGAGAGAGAGAGAGGGGGAGCGAGAGGGAGGGGGAGAGAGAGAGGGAAAGGGAGAGACAGAGAGAGGGGGAGAGGACGGGGAGAGAGAGGGAAAGGGAGAGACAAAGAGAGGGGAGAGGGACAGGGAGAGAGAGAGGGGGAGAGAGAAGGAGAGAGAGAGAGATGGAGAGAGGGGAAGAGAGAGAGGGACAGAGAGAGGAGAGAGAGAGGGGGAGAGTGTGAGAGACAGAGAGACAGAAAGAGAGAAGGAGAGATAGAGATGGAGAGGGAGAAAGAGAGAGGGGGAGAGAGAGAGATGGAGAGAGGGAGAGAGAAAGAGACAGAGAGACATAGAAAGAGAGGGGGAGAGAGACAGACAGACAGAGAGAGCGGGATATATCAGGGGGTGTGTGTGGGTGGGGTGGGGGGGGTCCTCAGAAACAGACATGATGGAGACAATATTCCACACTCAGAAGAAAAGAAACACAAACGAAAGGAAAAGTAACAGAATTTCTGTCAATTTGAAAGATGCAAGAAACACACACAAGAGAAACTGGAACCATACATATTTAAACCACAGAAGCAACGAATACAAAATTCCTTAATATAACACGATAAATTCATGCAAGAGATTCCATTCAAGCTAAGAGATCATGGGGTAGATTGACAGAGACAGAGGAGTGGGAAGGAGACGCTGATAAAGGTATCAACGAAGAACGATACGACAAAGAAAGAGAAGAGAACCGTATTTAAGGGAACCTCAAAGAAAGGAATTACCAGAGAACCAGGGAAAAAGGAGCCGATAGAGACTGTATGACCTCATGCACAAAAGCAGCAAGATAGATAGGATAGCACAGAGGGAGAGAGAGAGAGGAAGAGAGAGAGAGAGAGAGAGAGAGAGAGAGAGAGGAGAGAGAGAGAGAGAGAGAGAGAGAGAGAGAGAGAGAGAGAGAGAAAGAAAGACACCAACAGAGACAAGAGACCAGAACGGAGAAAGGGCCACAGAGAAAGAGGGTCGCATGGGAAAAAGAACTAACAGCAAAAGGAAACAAAATAGCAAAGGGGTCTTTAAAGCAAGGGACTTATTTTGACAGGGAATCTTTTTATTATTATTACTCTTTTATATCGAGGATAATGGAATAAGCACTTATCTGCTTTTTTACATCCAGTCCCAATGTGTATGCGGTTTTGTAAATTATGTCATTTGTTCCCACCGGAACAGATGACAAGGGAAGAGAAAAGGGGGTCTTAGGAAAGGAGCCATCGGAAACACAGAGTCCACAATCCGGAGACCAGCAGACAACACAACACAATTCAACACAACACAATACAACACAACACAATACAACACAGTGCAATACCATACAATACATCACAGTACACCACACCACACCACACCACAAACACCATACCACACAGACAATAGCAGTCAACAACAGAGATTGGAACCAACTGAGTATAGGGCCAACCAAGGATGGACCAACACAACCAGATGTCCACAGAGAAACAGACAATCACAGACGGAGAATCCACAAAGAAAGAAGCCAACAGTGAAAGAAGGGCCAGAGATAACCGAGGCCAGAGAGAAAAAGGGTCACAGAGAAAGGGGGTCATAGAGAAAAGGGAAATGGGTCATTGAGGAAAAGGGGGTCACAGAGAAATGGGTCATAGAGAAAAGGGGGGTCACAGATAAATGGGTCATAGAGAAAAGGGGGGAAGAGAGAATAGGGTCATTGAGAAAAGGGGGTCACAGAGAAATGGGTCACAGAGAAAAGGGTCACAGAGAAATGGGTCATAGAGAAAAGGGGGTCACAGAGAAAGAAGGGGTCACAGAGAAAGAAGAGCCATGGAGAAAGAAGGGGCACAGAGGAAGAAGAGGAAGGCAAGCCCTAGATGATGAAAATCCCCAGAGAAAGGAATTTAAAAAAGGGACATGCAAAAACCTACCACACAAAACAAGTAAGGACAACTGACCACCCCCCAAAAAAACAACAACAAAAAACCCAGAAGGGACCAACAAGGAGATTACAGGGGTCAGAGTTCACAGAGGCAAAGGTCACAGAAGAGAGTGGTCACAGAAACTGAGGTCATAGAGGTCACAGAGGCGGAGGTCACAGAGGTTAGAGGTGACCAGAAAAGACAGCAGAGAGAGGAAGGTTCAATGTCCAGGGTGGGTCTCACCAGCTGACTGACTGACTAATGACTGACTGACTGACTGACTGACAGACTGACTGACTGACTAACTGACTGACTGACTAACTGACTCACCTCATCCTGTGTGCCTTCTCTGCCTCCAGCACGCGCAGTTCCTTGGGCACGGTGCGCGTGAAGTGCTGATGCTGGTGGCCCACCACACGAATGGCCACGTCCTGCACACACACAGACATAGACAGATTTGGGGATATAGTACATTTGACAATAGTGAAAAGGTGCATATCAAGATTTGCAACATGATTTTAGGTGTTGGCAGAGATGCAAAGAATAGCATTGCTTTGGGTGAATGTCGTAGATACCCGATATACATTGATAATTTTACAGAAATGTTAAAATATTGGATCAGACTTCTTGCCATGCCTGAAAATAGATATCCCAAGCAGTGTTACTTCATGTTGCTCAAGCATGATCAGATAGGCAGAAGAAACTGGGTAACTCACGTAAGATCTTTGTTGTGTTCAAATGGTTTTGGATATGTCTGGGAAATGCAAGATTTTGGAGATGTTTCCTTGTTTATCATAACTTTCAAGACCAGACTTTTGGACATATATCATCAGAACTGGCATGACTCGTTGATGTCTTGTCCTGATTATTTGAATTACCATCCTGATATATGTAGAGCAAATTATGTAGGACTTTTGGTTTCCTCTGAACACCGTCGTATACTTTGTTTATTAAGAAGTAATACACTGCCACTGAAAGGCATTCCACGTTATAAGAAAACAGCTGCAAATCCTTATTGTGTGCAGTGTGACGGATCTGTCGTTGAAGATTTATGTCATTTTTTGCTCATATGCCCAAAATATGCAGCTTTGCGTAAACGTTATATACCCCATTATTATCACAGGTTTCCATCAGGCTTTAAGGCTCAGATGCTGTGTTCAAATCCTTCTGAGAAACTGATTGTGAACCTGGCAGCTTATGTAATTGAATGTCTAAAGGTCAGAAACATGTAGCTCTTTCCCTGCCTGCAACAAAGACTACGTGCTTACTGTATTATATCACCTCGACTGCTCCATGGTTGCTTTTTCATATTGTGTTCATATAGGTCTTAAGGCCTGCAAAAACTGTATAAATGTGATAGATTGATTAATTGATTGATTGATTGAGACACAAACACACTGTATAATTGTAGTGTAGTATAGTGGAGTGGAGGTTAGTGGATGGAGTGAAGTGGAGTGGAGTTGAGCATATTGTACCGTGTTGTAGAATACTGCATTGCATTGCATTGCCTTGTAATATTGTACTGTATAGTATTGTGTTGTACACTTCCCAGTAAGGATGCCGGGGACTGTCAGTATAAATAGCATCCCCATCTTCTGGAAATTCTGTGCTAGGAATTCCCTCTTTTCTATCCCTCTCTTCATTTCTGCCTCGTTCCCTTTCTTCCTGTCACCCTCCTTCTTGTAATATTTCCTGTCTTCTTGACTTGGTATTTTCCCTCTTTTAAAATTTTTCTTTTTTTAGAAAGACTTAAAATATAATAATTTTCTCCGATACTGAAAGTCGAATACGCTGGGCCTGACTTGTCAGGCGCTTAACGGCAACGCAACGCATTTTCGCTCATATGACAGAACAACAATACTTCCTGTCGACGAAGATGTATTGTTTTGTAATGTATAGTACTGTATTGTATTGCACTGCCTTGCAGTATTGTATGGTATTGTGTTGTATTGTATTCTATACAGCTTTCAATCTCGGCAGGTTTCTCTGTGTGTGTGAAATTTGGGCTGCTCTCCATGGAGAGAATGCTTCGCCGTAAGAGCAGTGCCAACCATTCAACAACAACAAAAACCTCACCCTATCTGCGTGTGTCTTTTGTTTCCTTACGAGAGTGGAGTTTTTTTTCTACAAAATTTCGTTGGAAATAATTGTCTTCCTGCTCCTCTGAAATCACTCACAGTGGCAAGACAGAAAACCAAAGGCAACAATAATAACAACAACAACAGCATTCTTGTCACCATGGGTCTATATTTTTACGCGTGATGAATGCACATTGCATACGGGACCTCATTATGTTCTCACCCAAAAGACTAGCACTCAGACCACCACTCAAGATCTGTATAACGGATAGGAAGCGAAGGGGGGTGTTTCGACATAAACGGGGATCAAACCCGCAATGTTTTCGATTTCTAGTCAGGTGTGTTACCTGTAGACCACTGATTCACCAGGTGCAGAGGTGCAGAGGTAGGGGGGAATTGGGTGGTTGTGGAGGTGGGGGAGGGGGATGGGTGATGCGGTGATGGGGGAGGTGGGTGTGGGTGGAGGGTGGGTTGGTGGACAGTTGGTGAGTGATGGTGGTAGTGGTCTGTGTAAGAGTGCAGAGAGTTAAAAGCTGTGATTGATGGATGGCAAAGGGTGGGTGTGTGTGTGTGTGTGTGTGAGTGTGTGTGTGAGTGTGAGTGTGTGTGTGTGTGTGTGTGCGTGCGTGCGTGCGTGCGCGCGCGTGTGTGTGTTTGTGTCTGTCTGTGCGTGCAAGTGTGTCTGTGTTTGTATCTGTTTCTGTCTCTGCGCATTTCTGCGTGCGTGTTTTGTGTGTGTGTGTGTGTGTGTGTGTGTGTGTGTGTGTGTGTGTGTGTGTGTGTGTGTGTGTGTGTGTGTTTGTGTGTTGTGTGTGTGTGTGTGTGTGTTTATTTTCAAAGATAATGGATGTCACTTGCTTACGCT